>CM055275.1:76352526-77009687 GCA_029237695.1 Conchocele bisecta
TTTTTAAAGCACAGTAGTTTAGTATACATGGTGTATGATCACGTGGTTACAACAACAACAGCAATTACTGAAACTTCCAGAAGCGCCTCCAATTCAAAGTACGTAGTATGTTATATTGTCCTTATTATGTAACGGATATTTTTTATGAAATATGGCCCATCAAACGCCTCTGGTTAAGTTTACTTTGGTGGTCTCTGTACTTTAGCCCAAACATTTTTCGTTTTTGCGAAGAATCAATTTCCGTGTTTACTGTCAATACTGACACGGAAGTCGATTCGTCGCAAAAACGACATAAGTATGTGCCGAAGTCCCGAGGCCACCAAATGCAGGTCATGAAGACGCGTTTGTTGCGCCATATTTCATCTTGCATATTAAGGAACATATCACATAATATTTACTTTTGAGTTGGCGCGATTTCAACACTTTCATACATTGTTGTTGTTGTGGTAACCACGTGATCATGCAGCTTTGTATACAAATTTCAGAAATAAACCCACATATGTACATGTATGTTATCCCACGCATGTGGCTGTGACTGGAGCAATGTGGCTTATGGGAGTTGCGACCAGTGTAGATTCAGATCAACCTGTGAATCCGCACAGTCTGATAAGGATCTGCAATGTTCGCCATTCCATCAATGAAACACCCGTAACGCTTCTAACACATACTATAGATCATTATCCGGCTATATAAGTGTTCTGTTTGATCTGGAGCTGCACTGTTCACAAACCACATACCCCCCATTTCTCCAGTCACCAGGGCTCCAGATAATAGTTGTGTCTAAAGAGTATTGTACCCCCTGATTTCAAAGTAAGTGCATATTTTATTTTACAAATGGATCATTGATGTTCTTCATTATTAAATAGGGAACAAATGATCAACACATAAAACAAGTTAAACATTCAATTATTTGAATGTATTATTACTTTTTCACTTATTTATTCTGCAATACAGTTGCAAATTTACTTAGTTGAGCTGCAAAAAGCAAACAGGGTTTGCTTTTTGCAGCTCAACTAACTAAATTTCAACTTTATTACAGTATGTCCACTACTAAGTTTGATAATCAATGCGTATTTTCACATTACTGTGAATATTTTGTACTCCCACTGTTGATAAGCAATGCGTATTCAGCTAAAATAAGTGCGTAAATACGCCAATACGCACCTTATCTGGAGTTCTGAGTGACAGTCACAAAATTTAATACAACTTGGTCATGGCTCCGAAGTTACCCATCTTATAGAATTGCCGTTTATTTCCGATATTTATTTCGAGAAAATACAGTATTTTCCGTAAGTGACGTAGACAGTTGACACAATGCAAGATTTATTTAGAAATCAATATCGGCGAAAGATGGCTAAGCTATAAAGGAGATAATTCCAGAGCTGGGTTCATGTATAAACCATTTACAATTATCCCAATATCAAGGTTCATGATCACGTGGTTACAACAACAACAACAATTACTGAAACTTTCAGCAGCGCCTCCGATTCAAGGTACCTTATTATGTAACGGATTTTAATGAAACATGGCGCATCAAACGTCTGGTTAAGCTACATCTAGTGGTCGCGGTACTTATGTCGCAAACATATGTCGTTTTTGCGAATCATCGATGTCCGTGTTTACCGTCAATACTGACACAGAATAGATTCGTCGCAAAAATGACATAAGTATGTGAGGAAGTCACGAGACCATCACAATGCAGGTCATGAAGACGCGTTTGCTGCGCCATATTTCATCAAAACCGTTGCATATTAAGGAAAATATCAAATAATATTTACTTTGGAGTGGGCGCCTTTCAACACTTTAAGACATTATTGTTGTGATCATGAACCTTGAATACATTAGGCCATACAAAAGGACTTTGGTTCTCAGATATCACCGCGTCAAAAATATCCCTGTGCGTCAAGCATTTTATAGTCATGGAGCTATTTTCTTGGTCGTATTCGCCGTTTAGGCGTATAACGACAATATGGCTGCCCCCATAGAAATTTGCGTGACATAATATGCTATCTCAACGGAGATAACATATAATAAATGAAAAGCGACCTAGCTGTTGAAACTATTCAACTAGTTCAACCCGCAAAATATGTGCTGCGACCGACATAAGCTCATTAGCATAACAGCTGGAAGATCTCAAAATGTGGATGTTGGTTGTACTGTGGAACCAATCTAAACCGGACACCAAGAAAACACATGTGATGTTATATTTGATAAGTTTCTTAGTCATTTATCTCAGGTGATAATGTCTGTTTGTGATCGCATAGCACACACCTATGGCTCAGAATGATCAAATGCCTGATTTACAGTGAAACCTCTTTAAGCCGGACACCCTGGGGACCTCCCAAGGATTATGGTTGAGCCTGAATAGTATACGTCGCCACCATGCCATCTCGCAGGTGCTCGCCCACGTGACAATGCAACAGCCACGTGCCTGGATTTTCCGTATACATTTCAACCGTCTCCGCTGTCCCTGGAAACACTTCGATGACGTCACCAATGTGGGCGGTTCCGGATCTATACGTAAACATCTGTCCGTGAAAATGCGCCGTGTGGATATCCTCACTGGTTCCCAGCCCGAGGACGTACCAAGCCACGTTGTCTCCCTGGTTCATAACGAGGCCCTCAACGTTATTGTAGATTAGTCCATTGATCGAATCGTACTTGTTGCTCTCAATGAAATCATCCGTTACTCCAATTATATTCAGCGCGGTGAGATTGGCATTCTCGTCAAAATACCAGCTTTGGTTTTCGTCGAACGCTTCAAAGAGTATGGCGAATTCTCTCTCCACGGAGTCTAGTCTCGCGCCATTAGCATCCAGCGTCCCTGGCTTGCAGACGACAAGCGGGCCTGCGAGTCCTGAGTACATATCCTGTAAGTTAGACAATACAAAATGGTAAAAGTAGTCCGGTATGCAAAAATAGTCCAGGGGCCCGTTTCACTAAACTTCGTACAACTAAAATGTTCGTAAGTGCAAATTTAGGAACGTCTGGAAATTTCAATTGATGGATTTACATGTATTGAGCATCATAGGCTAAATCCTTTAATTGTTTACAAGAAAACATTGTTAATGTGAAATTTACAGACTATTATACTTTTGCACTTACGAACATTTTGGTCGTACGAAGCTTAGTGAAACGGCCCCCGGGTATTTTGAGGTCACAGTCACAATTTGCTTTCAGATCCTGATACATTTATAATTAGTGCCCAATTCCATTCGAGAAACATTTTGGGGCAAAAGTTAATTTACAGGAAATAAATAGTATATATTGTTTGTGTGACTATTCCGCTAGTTTACCATTACAAGTGACTGATATACGTATATAAAGATACTTCGTACTCAACAACACCCTCTCTGTAACAGCCGCTGTTTTATATCCCAAATGGATGATTTCCTCTACAATTAACCCTTAGGCTGCTGAAAACGAAAATTGTCGTCTGCTGTTGCTTTTACCTTCTTTCTCAATAAAAACATGTTTTGACAGCACTTTAGTGGAAATTATTCTAAAACGCTGTCAAAGCATGTATTTGATGAGAATTATCGAAGAAAATAAATAAACAGCAGACGACACAATTTAATTCATTGTTAACCTCCCTGCCATAAGTGGCTGTTGTAGAGCGGTTGCACTGTATATTAATTATTAATTTCTCTCAGGTGGCGGTCACCACTAAGTGACTATTTTAACAACTATATGGTGATGACAGTCAGTGTATCACGGCCTGCATGCACATACGAGTACATGTTGTGACCACCATGTGAACCGTCTCGTCGAGCCGGTTCAAATGGTGGTCACAACATGTACTTTCTTTTGAAGATAAGGAAATTAGAAAAGTAAATTTGTTTTAAAAATTTGTATTCTGTAAATCAGTAGACTCATTTTAGCCACATATATATATATAGTCAGCCTGTTAAAACTAATATAGGATGACAAGCAGCATAATTTGGGTCTTTCGTAATTTGAAAAGATTCAAATGAAGTTTCTCTGTCTTGTCCATTTTCTCGTATATTGGCTGAAATATAATATTCTCATAAACATGATAAGCCTGTGATATAATTGTTTCATTTATGGTCATTTTAACAAGTTCATAGTTGCCGTTAGGCCCAAGGTCAGAATACACCACCATTTATTTCAGTAATTTAGTCATGATACGTTTAACTTTCGACAATTTATTGCCAGTTTATCACGGCCTGCATGGGCGGATTCAGGGGGGGGGGCGACAAGGCGCGCCCCCGCCCCCACTCCCTAAAATTCGCCGAGTAAAGATTTTTTACAAGTTACAAGTTACAAGGCACGTTTCTACGTTCGCGTTGTGAATTTATTGTTTATTTTTGCTCCAAAATGTGCCAGAACGCAGGAAATGTAGATTTCAAAAATTTTCCCGGTGGGGGGAGGAATGCACACGGACCCCCCTACCGCTATCCCGAGTTCCTACTCGCATTCGATAATATAGTCAAGTATTGCAAAAGAGTTACACCCCCCCCCCTAGCCCGAAATCCTGGATCCGCGCCTGGCCTGCATGCACATACGAGACGATGTGCTTCAGTAAACAAATCGACTTTCAGCTCACTGAACTATCATCAATTGTACTAGACCTGTATGTTATACTGTTGTACTGTTATTCCTGTTATACACGGTTGCAGTAGCCAAATAATGTAAACAACATTGTGGGACATGACGATATTGATTTTTTCTTTCATATGAGTAAGTGAACATACACGTGCATGCATCATGCAGATCCAGTTAAATACGAGCTTGTGTCCGCCCAGTAGCCATCATCAAAATTGCTAAGCATACTTATCTGGCAAAGTATACTTTGAGGGAGTAATCATTTATTTTTCCGGAAATGCATTATTTCATATAGAACTAACCACTGCATATATTTGATGATTAAAAGTATGCAGAATCATTATACTGAATTTATTACATTATCACAGCCAAAATGGTAATGTAACAAATTCAGTATAATAAAAATTAATAAATTTATCCCAAAATTGAAAATTTCTCCCTCAAAGTATACTTTGATATAAAAGTATACTTTGCAATGTTGGTGAAATATTATAGGCTACTGAAAAGCTGCAGGTCCTGTAGAAGTAGGTTCCACAGGATCCATACAAATATTGAACGTATGAGAGACTGGCCTTATTGGATGGGATTCGGTTATATTATATAGTAAACCAATTTGGTGTGTTCTAACCTGTACGGGATACACAGCGGAGTGATATATCGATCCGACGCAATTCGGCCCGCTGTCCTTAGGTGCGGCGGAAGCCGGTACTGTCCAAGTGTATTCAAAGGTTGCACCGGGCTGTACGCAATCACCGGACGAATCCGGTGCACCGTCCTGGTACTTCATTCCTTCATCGTCCTTTGTATATTTCAGCCCCATTGGGTGAATGGAGTAGTTTCTAGTCGCCATGTTCTTGAAGACTACGCGGACCTCATCACCCTCCTCCGCGTGGATAAAAGGTCCCAGAATGCCCAAGTGCAGTTCATCCGCACCTCGGGCTTTCTGCTGCGCGAAAGTGGAGTCTGTGAACTCGCGGTAGACCGCTTTCTTGTAGACGCTCCCTATAAACGTGCCGTCCGTCCGTACACGGTTGTACTCCGATCTGCAAGACAAGTCACACAGGTCAGTACGCAGAGGGGGTGCGACGGGAGCGTACGCACCTCCCCCACCCACTTAACATTTTCATCAGCACAGGCCTGTATAGTGGTATTGGCAAAACGTGTTGATCCAGATGAGCCGGCTCGTGACGAGCCGTCTCATCAGGATCTGCACTTTTTGCAAGTAATTTTTATACTTTTGAGAACAAAAACACCCCCATGTTCATAAATGGACTGGTCTGAAAATCATTTTGTGATGATTGGATTGGTTGCGAAATCAACATATCAAAATCAATTCCAGTTACTTAAGGGTGAAATGGTTAATCTGCCAATTAAGGTCTGTCCGTGGATGTGAAAAAAAATATGTTTGGCCCTTCGCGCCGTCGATAACGCATCCCCCTAATTTAATTCCCGCGTACGGGACTGTCACATGCATTGTAAAATTAAACCTCTCTAGAGCGGACACCAAGAAAATACATGTGGTCTGATTTGGAGAGATGTCTTAGTAACGCAGGGGCGGATCAGGGGGAGGGAGGAGGGAGGGTCCGGGCTTGCAACCCCCTCCCCCCGTTCAGCCACGGAGTTTACATAGATCACAGTTTACCACCAGTTGTAGTCTGAATTTAAATGCCGGAAAACACAGGAAATTGCATTTCTGGACATCCTGTCAAGCCCCGGACCCCACTAGCATACTCGCTCCACTCGGTGGAGCCTCGAAAATAGGACAACACCCCCCTCCCCCAAATCACATAGCTTGGCTGATATGTGTCTGTGAATGGAGACATAGGGCATATAGGATTTGTGATCAGTGTAGCTCAAACTCAAATATTTACACCTTCTATAAATTCATAATGCAAATGCCCATTAGACGTATTGCGTTTACATCCCAATACTATACATTAGACCCACGTGACGTCGCGCGATGCTGTTGATTGGTTAAAGTTCGCAACATCGCTGTTCCAGGAATTGCGACAAAATGACGTAAAATAAGATTATTGTTAATTTTAACTATTTACATTTTTGAAACATCAGGAACTGAAATGTAGTGTAAATATAAGTAATAAAACCACGCACTTTAAATAGACAAAATGTATTATACACCCAGTAAACGCAACAGCACATGATTTTCTTTCTCAGTAGGCATAAAATGTTCAAGGAATTAAATAAGTGTATAATTGTGTCCCTATTTCACCAGTTCTAAATATTACGTGTACCCGCTATACAGATATAATCATTTAGTAATATTTATTTTACTGATAGTATTTTCGACAGATTATAAAGTATGATCAGAATAAATAGTAATGTCCGTTATCATTTTAAGGAAACACGGTTATCGCCCCTGATATCAGTGTGCAAATTTACGTCTGATATAAAATGTAAAATAATGTCAATCACTACGCGGGGAAATGGTGGATGAATGTTTATTTTCCCACGAAATGTCCCAGATGATGTCTCTGATATAAAACAACATGTGTGCCTACTGAGTGGGCATGTACCTTTGACTCCAGCAGCCTGATACCGACCGATATATAGCGCTTGTTAGAAGCATGCCGGGCGTTTCATTGGTGAACTTGCGAACAGTGCAGACCCTGATCAGACTGTGCGGATGCACAGGCTGATCTGGATCTACACTGTTTGCAAAACCCATAACCCCCATTTCTCCAGTCACAGCCACATATACCCTTGCAGTATTTTCCAAGTATAGTCAAACCTGTGAATAAAGGCCAGCCATGGGAAGAGAAACATATGGCATTTGTTCACAGGTGGTCTTTGTTCGCAGGTTCATTTATTATACGTCGTAATTGAATAATTGGAAAGCAAAAGTGTGGCTTCAATAGACAGGTATCTGCTATTCGGAGGTGGCATTTAATCACAGGTTCCACTTACGATGAGGGATTACTGTAATCTTCCCCGGTGAGCGGGTGGATTGTATTCGGGGAGAAATTCCAGTCTATTTCCACGGCTGCTATGTAGTACTTTCTCGTGACCGTATTCCACGGGAAGAAGGTTTCACCAGTACCATTCCCGCAGGATTGCACCGAATAAATGGCCTTCATGCCGCTCTCGAAGTGATGATTGTTGTGACAACTTATCGACCAGTTTCCTATGATAATAATAATGATGATCATGACGATGATGCTTGTCATTCTTGCGTGCAACACACCTTTTGGTCGTGGTCTACGCACGTGTCAAGTTTCATGAACATATTCCTAAGGGTGTTCCAGTTATGCCCCGGACAAGAAATGAGCACACGAAAAAACAAAGGGAGATAACACGAAAATTAGTGAGGCAAGAGTTGTCAATATTGAGCGTGACAGAACAGATCCAAAGGGAGATAACTCGAAAATTAGTGAGACAAGAGGCTACCCTTAAAAATCCAATATGTGAAAAACAACCAGGAGCGTCTGAAGCATTATAAGATTGGTCCGGCGGGGTGGAGGGTGCCCACTCCATAGCCACCTAAAGTGTATATTGCTACCACTCATTTGAACCGTCTCGTCGAGACGGTTCAAATGAGTGGTAACAACATACACGTTTGATGAGAAATGAGAAACATTGCAGAAAAAGTATTAAAAATGTGTTTGGCTGATATAATTATAATATTTATTATCAACGAGATCTAGCAGACACGAACAACAAAACCGAAAATGCATGTTCAAGCCAACAGTATGGGACATGCATAGTTCATGTTTAGAAACTATTACACAAAATAATAACAATTACATTGCTGATCGTTTTTTATCTGTATATATGAATAATGAACAACTATTTCAATAAAAACCTGCCAGAACTGTTCCGACGCCCCTGACAACGGACACATACCCACGTTATCAGCATTCATCATTCCCGAGAAGGTGAGTCCAGAAATTGTCACATGTGAATCACGATTAATCCCGCCGATCATCAAGTTGTTGCCGTTCCACGTGACTCCGTGTAGCCCCTCCCCCTGACCTAAGCTCATCACGTGCCACATCACGCGGTCACCTTGACACATGTCTAAGCCTTCTAGGTTACCATACGAACGCCCGTTAATTGCTGAAATGGGTGAAAAAAAGTATCAGACTCATACCAATTATATGAAGGTGCATGATCACGTGGTTACAACAACAACAACAACAATAGGTGAAAGTGTTGAAAGCTCGCCCACTTCAAAGTAAGTATTATTTTATATTGTCCTTAATATGCAACGGATTGCAATGATATATATAAAAGCGTCTTCATGAGCTGCATTTGGTGGTCCCGGAGCTCGGCACATACTTATGCCGTTTTTGCGAAGAATCGATTTCCGTTTCTAAAACGACAGAAGTTTGGACCAAAGTACCGAGACCACCAAATGCAGCTTCACAAGACGCGTTTGATGAGCCATATTTCATAAAAATCAGTTACTTAATAAGGACAAAATAAAAGAATACGTACTTTGAATCGGAGGCGCTTCTTGAAGTTTCAGTACTTGTTGTGGTTGTTGTAACCACGTGATCATACTACACCTTGTATATGTAATAGTTATAATTCGATAGAAATTAATTAAAATTAAAAGGGGAGATAAGTCATCCGAAAATAGGGTTATTTGCCTTGCCGTGATGAACACGTATACATCAGTTGGTTACTATCCGTATTATTTTACGTATTTAACGTATTATTTTTTCAGGAGACGCATTTAATTAGTATAAATAATCAAACTAGATTGGTCAGTAAGCGAGGCTTATGGAATACCCACTGCGTGGGCCCAGGTACAGCTAAATATGTAAGATTTTCCAAGTATGTGGGCTTGTGACCTCGGCTCTGGGCTTAGCTGGGTGGTAGAGGTCCCTTGGAGCAATGGTGTGTGAAATGTGAAGCAGATCCGAGCAACGAAATAGAAGCTATTAACCGATTTCTCTGATGTTAAGTTTTGTAAAGCGACTAAGTATGTGACATTGACCTTGAGATCAGCGGGGATATGTCACAGCATGATAGTAGAGCCTTAGAGGAATGCATGCAAGAAATATTAAGAATTTCAGATGAAGGAAATAGAAGTTATAACATATTTCTCTGATGTTAAGCTTTGTAAAGAGACCATGTAATTGACCTTGACCTTGGGATCAGCGGGGGTTGGACAGTCGTGGATTTGGCACAGCATAGTAGTAGAGCCTTACATGAATGCACGAGTGAAATATTAAGCATTTTAGATGAAGGAAATAGAAGTTATAACATATTTCTCTGATGTTAAGTTATGTAAAGAAACTAAGTATTTGACCTTGACCTTGGGATCAGCAGGGGTTGGACGGTCGTGGATTTGCACAGCATGGTAGTAGAGCCTTACATGAATGCATGTGTGAAATATTAAGCATTTTAGATGAAGGAAATAGAAGTTATAATAATATTTCTCTGATCGGACAGACGGACGGACGGACAACCTGACTCCAGTATGCAAATGAGGCATGATATTTATAACCCCCACAACTCGTACCGGGGTGGGGGGGGTATACATATCATGCCTCATTTGCATATGAAAATATCCTGATACCACCGAGTCACTATCAGTAACATAAATATTACTAAATGATTATATCTGTATAGCGGGCACTCGTAATTTTTAGAACTGGTGGAATAGTGACACAATTATACATGTGGTATCAGGCTATTTTCATATACATGTACAACTGAGGCATGCTATTTTTTATTATTTATACTAATTAAATGCGACACATGAAAAAATAATATTTTCGAAAGATTATAAAGTATGATCATTGTACTTAAAAAAATAAATACAGAGAATAAATAGTAATGCCCGTTAACATTTTAAGGAAACACGGTTATCGCCTCTGATATCAGTGTGGAAATTTACGTCTGATATAAAATATATAATAATGCCAATCAATACGTGGAGTAATGGTGAATGAATATTTATTTTTCCAGAAAATGTTTCAGATGATGTTTCTGATACAAATAACATGATGTGCCTACTGAGTGGGCATGTACCTTTAAATAATTCCAGCACACAAATATTTACACAATTCCCTAACATTTGATTGACCCGTATCAAGTTTCTGTCCAAAATTTATATCCCAGTAAACTCCCACGCCGAACTACTTTCCGTAACCGTGAAGCGCAGTTAAAATAATTCTTAAGAAAACGGAAAATAAACACATGTTCTTGATGAATTTATTTAAAATGCTGGAATTATAAGGAATTAATGGCCTTTTTGTTGAATGTATCGGGGATAAAACTTGGAAAAGTCGCGGGAATACTGGACGAGGTCTTCCGGCCTTCGTCCAGTATTCCCGCGACTTTTCCAAGTTTATACCCCGATAAATTCCCCAAAAATGCCATTCATTCCTATATTATACATAAAAATTAAAACATTTACATTTGAAAGTCCATGTGTGTGTGTGTGTGTGTGTGTGTGCGTGCGCGTGTGTATGTGTGTGCGCGTGTGTGAGTGTGTGTGTGTGTGTATGTGTGTGCGCGTGTGTATGTGTGTGCGCGTGTGTGAGTGTGTGTGTGTGTGTGTATGTGTGTGTGTGTGCACATGTACGCGTGCGCGTGCGTGTGTGCGCGTGTGTATGTGTGTGTATGTGTGTGCGCGTGTGTATGTGTGTGCGCGTGTGTGAGTGTGTGTGTACGCGTGTGTGTGTGTTGTGTGTGTGTGTGTGTACATGTACGCGTGCGCGTGCGTGTGTGCGCGTGTGTGTGTGTGTACGCGTGTGCGTGTGTGTGTGTGCGTGCGTGCTTTAATTATAGTTTCGAGCATCGGAAAAGACATACAGTGAAACCCCTCTAGACTGGACACGAATAAAACACCCGGGATCTTATTTTTGATGAGTTTCTTGGTCACTTATCTCAAGTGATAATCTCAATTCGGGATGGCATAACACACAACTATGGCTCGGAATGATCATATGCCTGATTTCCAGTGAAACCTCTCCAAGCCTCCCAGGGTGTCCGGTTTAGAGAGGTTTAATTGTACCTTTTCCGCCAATAAAATTAGTTAGCACCAGGGGCCCGTTTCACTAAACTTCCTACGACTAAGAAATTCGTAAGCGCAAAGTCAAAATTTACAAATACTTCTATATTCCCGATACTGGGAAACAACAGATGTATTTGCTCAAATGTAATGAACTAAACACCTTGATGTAATATGGTAGAATGTGTGAATCACGATGGTGTGAGAGCTAAATTTACGAAAATCATCTTGCGAACATTTGTATCGTACGAAGTTTAGTGAAACGGGCCCCAGGTGTTTTTTTCAGCGATGTGGTGTACGTCGACGACATTTTTTAACATGTGGCTGTGACTGGAGAAATGGGGTTTATGGGTTTTGCGACCAGTGTAGATCCAGACCAGCCTGTGCTTCCGCACAGTCTGATCAGGATCTGCACTATTCGCCATTCCGTCAATGAAACATCCGTCATGTTTCTAACAAGCAATATAGATCATTATCAGGTTACAGAAGTGTGCTATTTTATTTGGAGCTACACAGGTCACAAATTCCATAAGCCCCATTTCTCCAGTTACAGCGACATATGTTATTTTGATTTAGTTTGATTTGAATATAAATTTCAAGAATCTATTCTACTCAGTTACTTATGGAAGCGTCCTGGTGCCAATGCTATAATATATGTATCTCCTAATTAGGAGATATGTACTAACTCCTAATTAGGGGATACTATCTTCTAATTAGGACTTAGTATCTCCTAATATGGAAATAATACGTCCTAATTAGGAGATAGTAACTCATAATTAGGAGATAGTATCTCCCAATTGGGAGTTAATATCTCCTAATGATGACTTGTTATTTCCTAATTAGGACTTAACTATCTCCTAATTAGGAGTTAGTATCTCCTAATTAGGAGATAAAACATTTGTTAGCATTGACACAGATAGCAAGTTCTAATTAGGAGACACTAAGGCCTAGTTAGGATATAGTATGTCCTAATTAGGAGATAATAAGTCCTAATTAGGAGATGATAACTCCTAATTAGGAGATACTATCTCCCAACTAGGAGATACTAATTCCTAATTAGGAGATGGTAACTCCTAATTAGGAGATATAATCTCCTAATTAAGGTTAGTATATCCTAATTAGGAGATACAAATATTTTAGCATTGGCACCAGGACGCTTCCATAATTACTCGCCAAGTTCGGTACTTACAGTGCATAATATTTGACTGGATATAGTCATCATCGATCAACGCGCGCCGCTTGTGAATTTGTTATAGTTGGTATCGCTATACCATGACAGGTTCTCATCGACGGCAGAAAAAAATAGAAAAAATTCCCGGTCAATATCTTTCTGAAATGGAAGCGAAGTGAAACCATGACAGCTTGTATGGTGTTAGCCCGAAATTTCTGCCGGTAACGCAGACAGAGCTACGTCTATACACCAGGGGCCCGTTTCACAAAACATCGTACGACTAAAATGTTCGTAATTGCAAATTTAGAATCGTCTGGAAAATTCAATTGATGGATTTACATTTATTGAGCATAGGCTGCAAATGCAGCATATGCTCAATAAATGTAAATCCAATAATTGTTTACAAGAAAACATTGTTAAATTAAAATGTGAAATTTACAGACTATCATAATTTTGCACTTACGAACATTTTGGTAGTATGAAGTTTAGTGAAACGGCCCCCAGCCCCGCCTAGTCTGCTCCTAGTTTTGCCGCCGGCGAACTTTTGGCTATTAAACATATTAAATAAAAACAAATATATAAATGTAAAATAGTTTTTCATCAAAAACAAAAATGTCAACCTCCCCAAAAAAAATTCCTATGGGAACTATGGGAAAGTACTTACATTTAAATATTGTTTTATATTAAATGTGTTTAAAGGTACATGCCCACTCAGTAGGCACAAAATGTTCTTTATAGAAATTAAATGAATAGTGACACAATTATACACTTATTTAATTCCAATAAAGAACAGTTTGTGCCTACTAAGTTAAAGTGTTTAAGAACACTATATCTCTGAAACCGCTTCGCCAATTCACTCGAAACTTCACATGTGTATTTATCATGATCCATATATTCATTCGATTGCCAACCCGTGTGACCCCTGTGCCCAAAAATCAAGATCAAATTACGTGTATTTTTTTTTGTCGCGCCTGCTTGCGGATAGCGCGATATAGTCGGCACATTTATATACTATCAAAGCTCGTTTAGTACTATCAAATGCCTCACCGGGCGCGACATGCGGGCCGCAGCCATCTAATCTAGTGATAATATTTGCCCACAATGTGTGTCTCGGGATGGTGCTTATGAACCGCTTCACCAAGTTTTGTCGTGCCCGCTTGCGGACAGCGCGATATAGATAGATAGATAAAATTACAATTTTCGAAAATTGTAATTTTATCTAGATACATGTAGAGCACATCTAGATACATCTAGAGCGCGATATAGATAGATAGGTAGATACATGTACATAGATAATTTATGCAACCTGTTACAATATAAGGTTTGATCATGTCCAGCCGTGTGCAAACGTTTGCTGTGGCCCGAGGGAACTGTTTGAACCCCAAGGCCGCATGCCACGGGTTCAAACAGTTCCCGATTAAACGTGATCAAACGTTATAGTTACATTACCAACAAAAAACTGATGTAATTTGAGCATTATATTCAGTATTTTCAGTACTTTTATAAAATCGTCCCATTCACGTAGATAATTTTCGGTATGCATATTCCGGGGCCGCGTCATGAACGTCATGAACGTCATGAAGTAGTGACGTCATGAAGGCATTTCCGCGTAGTGACGTCATGAAGGCACTTCCATTACGCGCGGCCCCGGAATGAGCATTGTCTAAAGCCATGTGCAAACAGCTCGCGCTATGTGTTTGCACATATGTACAAACAACGGAAACCATGTAACAAAATACAATAGCACATGTTTAAGTACTGAACAGCCAGCCTGCAGAGGCTTATAGTGCACTGTCATGTAGATCATCTATGGAACAAGGAAAATACATGCAATAATACATTAAGAACTAGTATGCGATGCTTATGCGTACTGTAGGTGCTAGTACTGTGAGACGCATCATGAGAAAGGTGTGTAGATACATGCGCATTAATATACCAGAAACGTATTCGTGCAGCCATGAAGTCTGGTCAGGAATCGCGTCATATCACAGGAGTACAGAGCATAATTATAGCCGACGCACAATGTTAGCGCATATTAGCGTACTCTAGGATAATGGCGGACGTCATGGAGACCTCCATGTATGTGTTTATATTTTCCGTTATTGTGGACGTAATAATGACGACATTCCGTATAACTTGTGAATCTACACTGCCATATGTCAACAGGGCTCCAGATAAGGAATTAGTAATTGAGTATGTTCACTCCATCATATCTGAAGCAATTGGGTATTTCAATATTTTAATTGGATAAAATAAAATCACACTACTGTTTACACATCAACAGATAGCAATTATTGAACAGTTTGCTTCAAAATGAGAAAAATAAGAAAAATATGCTGTATTTGTGGTCTGTTTATTGTTTTCTGCAGCATGATAAAGGTACCACAAATTTGTTATTGCTTTTTGATACTCGCTACTTCTGATTTCAATTGGGTTTTTTGGCAATTTTAATTGGGTATTTACGCAAATACGCAGCTCATCTGGAGCTGTGTGTCAATGAAGACTCGATATATCGCTTTGTGTCGAAATATCATCTAATGCTAGCAAAAATGGCATATATGCATATCCAAGGTGCATGATCACGTGGTTATAATAACAACAACAGTGGCTGAAAGTGTTGAAATCTTGAAAGTATTATTTGATATGTTCCTTAATATGAAACGGATTTTTATGAAATATGGCGCCGCAGCAAACGCGTCTTCATGAGCTGCATTTGGTGGTCCAGGGAGTTTGGCACAGACTTATGTCGTTTTTGCGAAGATTCCGACACGGAAATCGATTGTTCGCAAAAACGACAGAAGTTTTGGCGAAAATACAGAGACCACCAAATGCAGCTTAAGAAGACGCGTTTGGTGCGCCATATTTCATCAAAATCCGTTTCGTAATAAGGACACTATAAATGAATACGTACTTTGATCAGATGGATTCTGGAAATTTCAGTACGTGTTGTTGTTGTTAGTACCACGTGATTCTGCACCTTGATATCGTTTCATGACAGCCGTTGCTTGACACCACTCACAACCATGTTCAAACGTACAGCGCGTGTTGTTTGACTATGGCTGTAGACAATGCTCATTCCGGGCCATGCCAAAACCCACGTAATGCATTAATAAATGATTATTACTATGTTAGCGCCATTGGAGCTACCTAGTATAGCAGTCTTAGAGATGGAATGTCAACTATTTCTACATTAGAAAATACCATTATAATTTTAATTGGGTAAAATAAAATCACACTACTGTTTACACAACAACAGACAGTAATTATTGAATAGTTTGCTTCGAAATGAAAACATATCTTGCCATTTCATTAGAATTGTCTCCTTGCGTTTTCAGGGAAAATAATATAAATATGCTATATATTTGGTCTTTTTATTGTTTTCTGCAGCATGATAAAGGTACCACAAAATTGTTATTGCTTTTTGATACTCGCTACTTCTGATTTCCAATTGAGTTTTTGGTAATTTTAATTGGGTATTTAAGCAAATACGCAGCTTATCTGGAGCTCTGTATTATATATTTATGAAAAATTTATAATAAATGCAATTAACTAATTTTCTCCAAAATTCCCAAGTATACATGTACATGTAACTCTACAATCAATTACTATCTATATAGTTTAGTAGTCAAGAATTTAAGAAAAAAAAAGATTAATTAATGAAGAAATGAAAAATAAGGAAAATAATGAATTGAAGATAAGACATAAGAAAATTAAGAAATGAATGCTGATTATATCAATATTTCCTTCATAATTCACAATATAAAGTTGAAACAGAGCATTGTCCCAATTTCCCCCCAGGCTATGTTTATACCAAAAATATTACCTGTACAAAATTCCTGATTCTCCTACATTGAAATTAGCCCAAAATTAACAAAAGTATTAGAATCAGGAAGACACCGTGTTGGTATTAATAGTATTAACAACCTATAATTAATTATTTATCTTCAAATATATTCAATAAAAAATAATCTGGCATTACGGTTTATGGGCGGGTGGGGATTATATATAGTACATTAATTTTATATTGCCTGATGATCTCTGAACAGAGCCGCCGGACACACAGGTTGAAGTAACGAACCAAAAACAATAAGCTAACATTTTATAATTGGTGGAATAGTGACACAATTATACACTTATTTAATTCCTATAAAGAAGAGTTTGTGCCTACTGGATGGGCTTGTACCGTTAAACATCATTATATAAATAAATAATACTTAGTAGTAATCTTGTGGAGCTAACCTAGTTTCAGTACTTTCAGTACTTTGAGTACTTTGATATATATATAGCGGGCACTCGTAATTTTTAGAAGTGGTGGAATAGTGACACAATTATACACTTATTTAATTCCTATAAAGAACACGCTGCCTATTGAGTGGGGATGTACCTTTAATATGCAACGGATGAAATATGGCACAGCAAACGCGTCTTCAAGAGCTGCATTTGGTGATCTCGGGACGTCGCCATATACTTATGTCGTTTTTGCGAATAATCGATTTCCGTGTCAGTATTACAGTACACACGGAAATCGATTATTCGCAAAAACAACAGAAGTTTAGGCCAAAGTACCGAGATCATCCCGTTACATAATACGGAAAATACAAAAGGATACGTACCTTGAATCGGAGGCGCTTCTGGAAGTTCAGTAATTGTTTTTGTTGTTATTGTAATCTTGTTATATTTATCAATATTTACCTGGTTGCCATTATCATCAAGAGCTCCCTGCTTGCAGATTAACAACGGTCCGACAAGCCCTGAATTAACTTCGCGGTCAAAGTCCACGGCGGAGTAATACATGTATACCAAACATGGCGGATCGTCATCCATTGGGCCGACAAAACTGGGAACCTCGAAGACGTAGGATATCACTGAGGAAGCAGTCACGTGACCGTCCATCGTGTCATATGGGGCTGCATAGAGAACGGACTTTATACAGTGGAACCCCTCTAAACCGGACACGAATAAAACAACTGGGATCTTAGGTGATAATCTCTGTTCGTGATCGCATAGCCCACGACTATGGCTCAGAATGATCAAATGCCTGGTTTATAGTGAAACCTCTCTAAGCCGGACACCCTGTGGACCTCCCAGGGTGTCCGATTTATAGAGGTTTCACTGTATAGCAAATTACGGAATAAGCAGAATTACTTCCCTTGATGAATGGTTACTCTATATACATGTATATACGCAATACCAAACAGACGCTACCATGGAGAACACCAGAAGCTACTTTCACCCAAATCAAAGTATACTTTGAGGGAGAAATTATTTATTATTACTGAAGTCCATTATTTCATATAATACTATATTTGATGATTAAAGTTAACAATAATTATTGTACAGCAGTTTATTAATGTATGCATAAATTAAAAATTACTCCCGCAAAATGAACTTAGATGGATGAGTACCATCGTCTACGGGTCATGTTAGGGTGAAAAGTCAGAGCTCCAGATAAAATGCGTATTGGCATTTTTTCACGCACTTATTTTTATAAGAATACGCATTGATAATCAGATATGCGAGTACAAAATACTCACAGCAATGTGAAAATACACATTGATAATCAGATATGCGAGTACAAAATACTCACAGCAATGTGAAAATACGCATTGATAATCAGATATGCGAGTACAAAATACTCACAGCAATGTGAAAATACGCATTGATTTTCAAATTGAGTTGTGAAAATACAGTAATAAAGTTGAACTGTGTTTGCTTTTAGTAGCTCAAATATTAAGTTAATTTTTAAATTTGTTTTATTTTTTATCATCTGTTCACTGTTTAATATGGGAGACAATCATTTGTAAAAGTAAAATACACATTGAATTTGAAATCTGGGGGTACAAGTGCGGATCCAGACGGGGGCGTGTCCGACACATGCCCCCTCTAAACATTGGTCGAGTTTAGATTTTAAACATGTTTTACGTGGAAAGATCTGATTATTTCCTTATTTCTCATCGCCTGAGTGGTAACAACATACACTTTCGATGAGAAATAAGAAGACTGCAGAAAACAATCATCTGAATTTTATGAAAGTTGACGATCATATGTGTCTCATTTGCAATTAAATAACAATTTGGCTGTGATAATGTAATACATTCAGTATAATAATTCTGCATACTTTTAATCATGAAATATATGCATCTGTTAGTTCTATATGAAATAATGCATTTCAGGAAAATAAATGATTACTCCCTCAAAGTATACTTTGCTAGTAAAGTATACTTTGCAATGTTGATGAAATAGGCTACAGGGTGTCCAGTTCAGATGTTCCACTGTAAATCAGGCATATAACTATTCTGATACGTAATTGCGTGATTGCAATCATGAACATACATTAACGTCTGAGAGAAATGGCCAAGAAACCCATCAAAATAAGATCACATATGTTGTCCTGGTGTTCGGTTTAGAGAGGTTCAACTGTATATGCCATTTTATCAGGAGCTACACTGGTCACAAAGCCCCATTTCTCCAATCACAGTCACAGGCATTCGGCGTGTTTCGGCTTCCATCGGTATAACTATATATATATGAACAAGGCTTCTAACTTTGGTCGGAAACGACCTCGTATTATAACAAATTCCGCGATTTTATTAACGCTAATGTGAATATTTTGGCGGAAAATGCACATGTTCATTTGAGAATTATTTGTTATCTTGCTAAAATAACATAGTTAGAACATATTTATGCAAATAATATCGAATTACAGCTGTTTTTCCTAGGTCGGACACAACCTCGTATCATAACAAATGAAATAATGTGTTTAAGGCTCTAACGTCAATATTTTAGTGGCAAGATCGTTTGAGAAGTATCGTTATCCTGTAAAAATACATATAATGAACAGAAAATTACAATGTTAAACATGTTAGTTTGCTACGATACGAGGTCGTGTCCGACCGAAGTTAGAATCCTTGTTCATATATATAGTTATACCAACGAAATCAGAAACACGCCGAATGCCTGTGATCACAGTCAGATTTAAGGACCTACTGTGCCATGAAACGTGCCCAAATTGTACGGCTATATAAATAAATGTAATGCCAAAACAATACTAGTATTTGTTTCGATATTATTACATTGTATGAAAATTTAAGAACGTGCCTTCTTTTTATTTCGTGAAATTTGGTCCACTGTTGGTTATCTCCAATGCCCTCAAAATTATTAAAATCCGTCATTCAAATAAGGCAAACTAATGTCAATAAGTGTACCAGGTACTATACAATATTTCTCGCCAGAGGTGTGTTGTAGTAGGCGTAGCATAGGTATTACGAAACTGGAAGTACACAGATGGAAAATCACAATTTATCCCGTCAACTATGTCGCTACTAGACGTGAAAAGCAGGTACGTGTATTTTTTCTCGTTCACGTCTAGTAGATACGTCATTATGTATGACGTTACGTCATTATGTGAATGACGTAACACGATAATCTTGTCGCTTCGGAAGACAAACTTATGAGGCCACAAATGCATTTTTAGAGACATTTGAACAACTTTGATGTGGTTAGCGGGATAAATAGAATATTAATTATAGTGTCATGAACGTGAATAAATATCTGACTCGGCTCGAAATCAGGATGTGCTCGGCAAGCCTCGCCCATCCTGATTTCTCAGCCTCGACAGATATTTATTCACGTTCATGACACTATACTAATATTCTCTATTTCTACAATATGAATCACGTAGATATTCCCTCTTACCCGAAGAGTCAAGGTCCACCGGAGCTCGTTCAACATGTTCAACAAAGAAAAGGAGTTCATCCCATAAGGGGAAAGAGCATTTGCTGAACATTTCGTCACTTTTAGAAGTTATTTACCGAAAATGTCATTGTTTTTATAAATATGTTTACATGTAAAATCGCACATCGTGTTAGGTAAAAAATTACAGAGCCCCGCACGATATAACAATTCGTTCCCTCGAATTAACAATTCGTTCCCACGAACTGACAATTCGTTCCCACAAACTTACAATTCGTTCCCTCAATTTAACAATTCGTTCCCTCGAATTAACAATTCGTTCCCACGATATAACAATTCGTTCCCGTGAATTGTTATTTCGTGGGAACGAATTGTTAAATTGAGGGAACAAATTGTTAAATTAAGGGAACACATTTTTAATTCGTGGTGGGAAAGAATTGTTAAATTGAAGGAACAAATTGTTAATCCGTGGGAACGAATTGTTAATTCGTGGGAACGAATTGTTAAATTGAGGGAACAAATTGTTAATTCGTGGGAACGAATTAATAACAAAAACATAATTCTGCTTCCCCTGCGGGGCTCCGTACAAAATCACATGCCTAGTCTCATTTTGTAAATACGGATAGGATCATACATGGGTAATATCAGTCAAAGGGTTTAATTAAAATCATATTAAATCGTCACTCATCTTCAGGGGGCCGTTTCACTAAATTTCCTACTGGGTATGAATATGTGCGGTTGACATAATAATCGATTCTCCGACTTGGAGATGCGGCTGGGGTTATTTTTCGCATTTTAAAGCTATTTGTAATGTTCACGTGATAAATAGAATAGTAAGTTAGTGCCGTGAATGGGAAAAAATATCTGGCGCGGCACGGAAACGTGATGTGCTCGGCAGAGCCTCGCCCATCCCGTTTCCTACGCTTTGCCAGCTATTTGTTTCCCATTCACGGCACTAACCTACTATTCTCTTTAAGGTCAGCCTTACCGATAGGAATTTTCTGCCATGTGCCATCCTGGCTCTTGTCCATCACAACGCCTTGGAGATACAGTGACACGAGATCAGCTGTCAGTCCAGGAGCGGTCAACGTTACGTTAATTGTATCGCCAACCTCCGCCCGGATTACCGGACCCAGCATGCCCAGATGGGCGGGGGAACTCATGGGCGTTGAGAATGTTGAGTCGGTATATTGAACAAATTTGGATTTACAGTACGTGCCGCCAATACGATCTTCCAGCATCCCGTCACTGGACGTGTCGAAAAACACTGCCGAATCACTGGAAATCAAAAGTGACCTGAGTAGTAGGAAGGGGAAGGGGAGGGGGGCGGGGTGGATGGGGGTGGAGGGGGAGGTGCACACATTTGTCAATAGGGGGCCGTTTCACTAAACTTCGTACGACTAAAATGTTCGTAAGTGAAAAATTATGATACATGTAGTCTGTAAATCTCACATTAACCATGTTAACAGTGTTTTCTTGTAAATTATTATTGAATTGACATTTATTGAGCCTATGTGCAATGAATTTAAATCAATCAATTGACGTTTCCAGACGATCCTAAATTTGCTTTAACGAACATTTTAGTTGTACGAAGTTTAGTGAAACGGGCGGGCCCCTGCTGAACGGGGGCTGGAAGCCGTGGCGGGGTGGGGCTGAATTCACGGCCCCACGAATTGGTGAATACCTGCCCCACTCCCCTACTACTAACCCGTCATTGGAAAAGGGACCAAATGGGCAAACTGTAAGAATTGTTTTGTTTTGTTCTGAATATCTGCATGCTTTTCTACGGAGTCCCCTAGGGGACATAAATTTTTTTTGTTAATTCATTCCCACGAAATAACAATTCATTCCCTTAATTTAACAATTCGTTCCTCGAATTAACTATTCGTTCCCACGATATAACAATTTGTTCCCTCGAATTAATGATACGTTCTCACGAAATGACAATTCATTCCCTCAATTTAACAATTCGTTCCCTCGAATTAACAATTCGATACCATGATATAACAATTCGGCATTCACCGTTTGTTGTATCAAAGAGCATGCGCAGTGAAGATAAAACGGTGAAACGCATATAAACCACAAACAAGTGGTTTTCCGCTATACGTAGCGCAAACACGAGTCAAACTAATCCGCTACGTGCAAATTCAGAACAAATTAAAGTACTGAAAGTACTGAAATATATCGGTGCGTGGAAAAGTTAACTTTGTAAAACACACTGGTGTAACTTGCAGGGTCAGTACTGAAATATATAGAAAATCTTCCACCCCCTTTTACTGCTAAATCCGTACTGTCCCGTGAGACCTAAAGATAATAGCTTCTGTATTCATACACACGAAATGTCCTGATTCGTATCTTCCAGAATTTAGCAGATAAACTGAACATAAAATTGTGAAAACTATAGAGAATAGTATATGTGGAGTTTTAGACAGTCCAAAAACGCAATAGGATAAGTTGGCACAGTGCACTATTTTCTTGGTCGTACTCGCCATTTAGGCGTAGCACGACAATAGCTTTTCCCATAGAAATGTGCGTGACACAATATGCTATATCAAGGGAGATACCACGTAAAGCCACACGCACAACTGTAGCTAGCTCACCTGCCGGGGGCCGTTAAATTACCACCGTCGTACAGATTTAGACCAGATGGGGCGTAGTTCCATTCATGGGAAGATTTAACTTGCAGAAAGTAGTTCCGGGTAGTACCAGAAAGTGTCCAGTTCAGCGAGTACTCCGCACATGTGGTGACATTCAAAAACGCCCTCATTCCGTCTATAAGAAGATAGATAACACAGGCTGTACTTAGCAGATGCGTCGGATCTGTAGCCTATTTCACCAAAATTGCAAAGCATACTTATCTAACAAAGTGTATTTTGAGGGAGTAATCATTTATTTTTCTCGAAATGCATTATTTCATATAGAACTAACGACTGCATATATCTGATGATTAAAAGTCGGGTTTAGAGATGTTCCACTGTAAATCAGACATATGACTATGTGGGGGGGGGGACCCATACTTTCGCCGGCCCAATAAGATGAAGCTTCCGACTCCACTGCTGACAAAGTCTTATACAGTGGAACCTCTCTAAACCGGACACCCACTGTAAATCAGACATATGACTATACCAATGCATGCGGCTGTGCTTTGCGAACTTGAACAGGCATTATCATTAGCGATAGGTGGCAATGAAACATATGGAACTAAGGATACGCATACTGCCTGCGTGTCCGGTTTAGAGAAGTTCTACTGTACAGTGCAGGGCCCGTTTCACTAAACTTCGTACGACTAAAATGGTCGTAAGTGCAAACTTATGACAGTCTGTAAATTTCACGGTACAATGTTTTCTTGTAAACTATTATTGGATTTACATTTATTGAGCATAGGCTGCATATGCAGCCTATGCTCAATAAATGTAAGTTCATCAATTAAATTTACAGACGATCTAAATTTGCACTTACGAACATTTTAGTCGTACAAAGTTTAGTGAAACGGGCCCCTGGTTTGTTGCAGATTCCCAAACGAAACATTAGTAACGAAACATTTGGACTGACCACTCTGTTTAAAGTTTGCGAGGAGTCGTTCGCACTTTAAAAATACCAACTGTTGTTCATACTACAGTAAACGCAACAGCCCATGGTTGTATTCCCTCTATTTATACTCACTTGTATTGTGCTCCCAATTAAGGCAGGAAATCATCCATATTCCCGGATATGCCGAAACTGTCGTGGCCGTTTTGAAGGTTGCCGACCACAAACCGATAACTGCAGATCTGAAACAAGTCGGGCGCCGTTTCACTAAACTTGTACGACAAAAATGTTCGTAAGTGAAAAATTATGATTTTACATAAACAATGTTTTCTTGTAAACAAGAATTGGATTTACATTTATTGAGCATAGGTTGCATATGCAACCTATGCTCAATACATGTAAATCCATCAATTGAAATTTACAGACGATGCTAAATTTGCACTTACATCATTTTAGTCGTACGAAGTTTAGGTTTCCTACTGTCTGTTTCACGAAACTTGGCCACATTTGACGGCTATATAAACAATACACAGTAAATTCCGTTCCTTTCGTTTCTAAGTCCGCGTAATAACGAATATTGAGATCATTAACTCTTTGCATGCTAGCGGTGAAAATATCCGTCAAACGAATTAGGTGTATATGTTTTATTTCTCTCTGTAAATATGTCTTGGAAATTTCATTAGAATTGTGTCCTCCGGACACAATTCTAATGAAATTCCAAGACATATTCATGACATTTATAAGGAGAAATAAAAGAAAATATAATGAATTGTCATCTGCTATTTTTGAACAATTTATAGCCCACAAATTTCCCAGCATGCAAAGAGTTAAATGTCGTTTTGTTTGTTTTTAATCCGCGTAATAATGAATATTGAGAAAATTAAATTTGTCTACGCCGCTCGGAGACGAAAACTAGAAGTTGAGGCTTGTCCACAAGTGCATATGTAGCCCCCATCCCTAGATACACGCAATCAACAAAAATAGAGGGCGAAAACTAGTATCAGTAAGGTGAGAGTCGTATTGTTGCGCGCGACACATTTGGGGCGTGGTCAATGCATGTGTGTTTCATGAAAATATTCCAAAGGGTATTTGAGTTATGCTCCGGACAAGACTTGTCTGCGGCGGACGCGGATTATTACCTTAACCCTTTGAACCCGAAAGCCCGCTATAGCGGTTTATGCAAACAGTGCAGATCCAGATGAGCCGCTCGTAACGATCCGTCTCATCAGGATCTGCACTTTTTGCAAGTAATTTTTTCATATTTCTTAGAACAAAAACACCCCCTTTTCATAAATGGACGTATCTGAAAATCATTTTGTGACCATTGGATTGGTCGGAACATTAGCATATCACAGTCCATTCCAGTTCCTTAGGGTTGAAAGGGTTAAGTTTCGTTCCTTTTGTTTCTAATCCGCGTAATGACGAACATTGGTACCTTAAAGTTCATTCATTCGTCGAGAGACGAACATTAAGGTTCTTAATTTTCGTATATATGCGCCGTAAAAACGAAGATTGAAATGGAAATGTCCCAAACGAGCCACCATACTTTAACCCTTAGAATGCGGGAAACGAAAATTGTCGTCTGCTGTTGTTTCATATTTTATCATTTTTCTCAATAAAAACATAGATTGGTAGCACTTTAGAGTCATTTTCCATTGGAAATGATTCTAGAGTCCTCCCAAACCATATTGTTGTTGATAAAAATTTAAAATAAAAAATAACCAGCAGACGAAAAAAATTAATTCAGCATTGTAAGGCCATAAACAAGTACTTTTGTTCTCAGACACAGGGTTTGCAGAATATGACGTTGAAGGGCGGATTTTTAAAATTAATTTTGTTTTGTTTCAGATCTTCGACTCTGAGCTTTGTCAAGTTGCCAAATGAATATATGTTTTATAAAGTTACTATAACCTCCACAGGGTAAATAGTTCTACTAGTTGCGAACGGTAACTCTTGCATTCTACTCCCGTATCGTCAGAAGCCGGAAGGCTACGGACGGTACGGGAGTAGATTGCAAGAGTTACCGTTCGCAACTATAGTTCTACCTGTGGTTATTGCGGACGAACGTGTGCCCATGAATATGGACTGGGTGTAATTCGGCTTCCAAGGAGAAGAGATACCACACTACATTCTGCCCCACGCAGACGTCCAGCCCGGGTAGGTTCCCGAACATGTAGCCGTTGATAGCGTCTTTCTTAAGGCTTTCTTCGAAATCAGGATCGGCAGTGTCAAAGAGATTTTGGCATTCGGTTACGTTGCCGCATCGGAGGAGGTTTTTGGCCGTTAGCCAGGACTCTCCCTCGTTAATGCTGTCGAAATATAGGGTAAATTCCTTGTCCACATCCGTCCGTCGGCCGTCGGGGGACAGGATTCCTGAAAAGAACAGGGGCGGTAAGGCCTAATAATGGCATCTGATTTTGGCAAAAATTCATATTTGTTTACCCGTGTTGTTAAATAGAACATCTCATCTCTTTAAACATATAATTGTGATCAGTTTGTATCACGCGATGACGTCATAACACCGCGTCGCGTGACGTCATGAAACTCTGTGTGTAATAAATGTGTCCTACTCTGTTCCACATGTTGCTGCCGACGAACTTTCGGTTATTAAACACATTAAATCTGAAATATTTAAATGTAGGTACTTTTTCATCAATAACAACTAGAACTATCACATGAGTGATCATAATACCCCCACAAAGAGTTGGACTTACAAATAGCTTAACATTAGAAGAGTTTTATAGGTTTGAATAAAAATGTCATGATCATTATTTAATGCTGGCCTTAGAGATGTGTGACATTGACCTTTTACCTGCGGTACGTGGTCAATGAAAATGAGATAATCTGAAAACATTTGAAAATTCAATCATCAGTGAAAGAGGATCTTACACGAGTAATGGATTAATATGATTTTGATTAAAAACTCTGTGCCGAGTTTGTCAAGAACGCAATGAATCAATTTAATAAAAATAGAAAAAAATGGCTAAGTTAAAAGGATGATATGTTTGTAAAAAAAATATTTGTTCGGCATGAAAAGTGTGTATAGTTTCAGATCAATCCACTGAACGGTTTCAGAGGAGTTGTGTACACAAACTATGCAGTTTATCTGTCTTGTCGCCGTGCAATAGGTTTGACCTTTGACCTTCAACTGTGACCTTGACCTTGGACGTAGGTGCGTGGTTATTGATCGCGACACACCTTCTCATCCTGAGAAACATTTGTGCCAAGGCATTTTATAATCCATGCATCGGTGTAGAAGATATAGAGCGGAAGGGAATTTCAATAGGTTTGACCTTTGACCTTCAACTGTGACCTTGACCTTGGACGTAGGTGCGTGGTTATTGATTGCGACACACCTTCTCATCATGAGAAACATTTGAGCCAAGCCATTTGCTAATCCATGCATCGGTGTAGAATATATAGAGCGGAAGGGAATTTCCAACAGACCGACCAACAGACCGACCGACAAGCTGACTCCTATATACCCCCTCAAACTTTGTTTGGGGGGGTATAAAAAAGTCACACTCGTCAATATTCGATGAAATTCCATCAAATATTGATTGTATTACGAAAAAAAAATTTTCCTATGGGAATTTAACATGAGGCAAAAAGGAGGTGGGGAGTGTGGAGGAAGGTCGAAAAACGTAAATTTTGGAAATTTACTCCGAAACCTGGTGAGATAGCTTGGAAATGTAACTAAGAAAACAAAAGTTATATTTTGAAAATCGGTCAACAAATTAAAATAATATTTAAAAAGATTATTTTTAGTCCCCATGTTAAACTCCCAAGGAAAATAATATTTTGATTAATGTGTAATAGACAAAAGTTTGTCTGCAGCAACACGTGGAACAGACAGTAATTGATAAAAGCTCCACAAATCGTCAAATTGATTGTTTCTTTAACCCTTCGAATGCGGGAAACGAAAATTGTCATCTGAACTTGTTTTATATGTTGCCATCCTGTGAAATCGTGGCACATAACTAGTTAAGGCATGTCATTTTGGAGCATAATTTATCAATTTACTCGTCCGGCTGTTGTTGTGACAACAACTGCAGCCGCGATAGCACGTTGTACGGTGTGTCTAAGCGTGATCTTTCTAGTACCTGGTTTACAGACGATCAACAATCCAACCAACCCCGCGTTGACCTCTTGCACCGTGCTCACGTGAGAATGGTAGGCGAATGGCAGACAGTTGGGGTCATCAGGTGTGAGGGCGAAGTCGCCGGTCAGTTCCCAGGTCAGTAGAAGCTCCTGACCAGGCGGGATTCCGTCTTCGAGCTTGTCATCGCCGCTCGTGTTGTCCGTATAAAACGCCCCTGTAAGTAATAGTTACAGTTTTAACATGTTTATAGGTGGCCGGATCAGCTCAGTAGGTAGAGCGTCGGACTGCGGACCGGGAGACCACGGGTTCACTTCCCACATCGACCGCTGCGAATGGTCGATTCGGCGTGTCCCTGGGCAAGACAACTTCGTACAAGCCTAGTCGGATGGGGACTTAACCCTTAGTATGCGGGAAACGAAAATAGTCGTCTGCTGTTGTGTTATATTAAATCTTCTTTCTCAATATAAGCATGGTTTGAACCAAAGCATTTGCATTTACATAGTTACAGTTCACATATTGGATTTTAAGGAATTAACTGAGAGGGAGCTTGTGATCGCCGATCGTGCTCTCCGTATAAAACGCCCCAGTAAGTAATAGTTATAGTTCACATATTAGATATTTAAAAAATTTGTTTACCGTAATAACTCTAAATATTCAGATACCAATTATTGGGGGAAACATATACAATATATGGTTTCCCAACGACAGTGAGCATGCCAATATGTATGGCGCGTTGTGTGGCTCCGCCGCTAAAATGTTTTCGAATCGCTATAAAAGTATGTGATTGGCGGGTTGACACCGCAGTTTGAGCGTATAGGAACAAGTCGGCCAATAAATAATGTGACCGTAAACCATTCCTGGTAGAGCTTAGCAACAAGGAGTAAATTTTCAAGACAACGGCATTGATTGTTATTATTATATTTTGTCGCAGGAAGTTTGCGATTGTCATGTTTGTGTGAATGTTTGCGATTGTCATGTATATGGGAAATCAATTGCCTGCCTGATTCCTGTATTATGGGTAGTAACATGGCCACTGTAAGCGACGTTAGTGTATGTTGTCAATATCTGCATGTAATGGTTATACATTAATTTCGAGCTAACATCAGCGAGTGAGCGGACACTGTCACAGGAGCATTAAAGGTACATGTCCACAGGCCCGTACGCCGGGGGGGGGGGGGGGCGTTGCGACGGGTGCGTACGCACCCCCCTAAATTCGCCGAGGTCCGCTATTTCTCAAACAGTAATCTCAACAAATCTTGAAATGAATTAATATACAGGTAATTTGCATGAAAATGCCACCGTTGCAATCCGAACGTAAATGACATAAAATGCAGGAGAGTGCATTTCATGCCATCTAGGTTTAAAAAATGTCAGGGGGTGCGTCAGGGGCGAGCCCCATGTAGTGGCGCGAGTACGCTAGGGGGGTACCCCCCTAGCGTACTCGCGCCACTACATGGGTCTCGCCCCTGACGCACCCCCCTGACGCACCCCCCAATAGAAAATCCTGCGTACGGGCCTGGTCCACTCAATAGGCAGAAACTGTTCTTTATAAGAATTAAATAAGTGTATAATTGTGTCACTATTCCACCAGTTCTACAAATTAGGAGTGCACGCTATACAGATATAATCATTTAGTAATTTTTATTTTACTGTTAGTGACGCGCGGTGGTATCAGGCTATTTTCATATGCAAATGAGGCATGGTATTTTGTTAATTTATATACTAATTAAATGCGTCACCTAAAAAAATAATATTTTCGACAAACTATAAAGTATGATCATTGCACATCAAAAATTAAATACAGAGAATAAATAGTAATGTCCGTTAGTATTGTAATTAAACACGGTTATCGCCCCTGATATCAGTGTGAAAATTTACGTCTGATATAAAATGTATAATAATGTCAATTAAGACGTGGGGTAATGGTGAATGCATGTTTACTTTGCCAGAAAATGTCTCAGAAAATGTCTCTGACATAAAAAAATTGTGCCTACTGAGTGTGCATGTACCTTTAACGTAAACATATACACATGCTCTTAAATGCGCAAATGCTATAAAATCAACGTAAATTATTAACGGCACCACACAACCATACCTTCATTCGCTTTGTTGTGTCAAATCCCATGCGGGTGGGCGGACACAGTAACATTAACGTATATGTGCATATACCCTTAAATGCGCAAATGCTATCAAAGAAACGTAAAGTTTAACGTAAACGATCAACTACACCACACAACCATACCTTCATTCGCCTTGTTGTATCGAATTCCATGCGGGGGCGGGCGGACACAGGCACATCAACGTCATTCCAGAACTATTTCTGTCCAAGCGAATGACGTTGATTTTGAATTCCTGCACTTAAACGCGCAAAGGCGATCAAAGCAACGTAAACGAGTATACAAACCTCACAATAATACCTTAATTCGCCTTGTTGTATCGAATCCCATGCGGTGAATCGACACAGTAACAGTAACGTATATGTACACATGCTCTTAAATGGGCAAATGTTATCAAAGCAACGTAAACAATTAACTACACCACAACCATACCTTCATTCGCCTTGGTGTATCGAATCCCATGCGGGTGGGCGGACACAGGCACATCTACGTCATTCCTTAAGTTGATCTCTACCCTCTCACCCACCTCGGCGTACAGAAGGGGGCCCAGAAACCCCTGGTGGACGGGTTTAGGGATCTCAATCGTGTAGGTCCCGTCCGTGAATAGCTGGTACACGTATTTCCAGTATTTGCTGCCTACCCGGTTGTCTCCATTAACCAGTGTGTCGTTAAGGTAGCTGTGGAATATATAGAGGAAATTCCATCGTACGTTTTGAACAGCGGAAAATAATACACGAGAGTGCGCCGGCTTCCGCGTAAGCAACGAGTGAGCGTAGCGAATGAGTTGCTTGCACGGACGCCGACGAACACGAGTTTATTAAGGATTTTCTCTGACAGAGAAACCCGTACAAATAACTCGCAAGAGTGTAATAAATGTATATATGAGACACGCCATGCGATTTTGTACCTTCGGACATCTAATCTGCGTAATTTCATTAACTCTTTGCATGCTGGGAAACTTGTGGGCTATAAATAGTTAAAAACTAGCGGACAAAAAATCATCATATTTTCTTTTATTTCTCCTTGTAAATATCATGAATATGTCTTGGAATTTCTCATTTGTACGGAAATTCCAAGACATATTTACAGAGAGAAATAAAACATATACAATGTAGTCCTAATTTGTTTGGCGGATATTTTCGCCGCTAGCATGCAAAGAGTTAAACACGTTTACAAAATTTGAAATATTTTCAGTAAATGGCGTCAAAAGTTGATGTTCCGCATGTACTCTGAAAAATTTGTCAACGATTGACTTTATTTATGATAAATATTGTAAATTTTGTAAACGTATTTAATGAAATTACGCAGGTGTCCGAAGGTACAACGTCATATGTCATGTCTCACAATTATGTGGTTGTGCCTGGATAAATGGGGCTTATGGAATTTACGACCAGTTTAGATCCAGATCTGCCTGTGCATTCGCACAGTCTGATCAGGATCCGCACTGTTGGCCGTTACATCGATGAAACACCCGGCATGCTTCTAACAGGCAATATATATCGTTATCAGACTACAGGGGCCCGTTTCACTAAACTTCGTACGACTAAAATGTTCGTAAGTGCAAAATTATGATAGTCTGTAACGTTCACATTAACAATGTTTTCTTGTAAACAATTATTGGATTTACATTTATTGAGCATAGGCTGCATATGCAGCCTATGCTCAATAAATGTAAATCCATAAATTCAAATTTACAGACGATCTTAAATTTGCACTTACGAACATTTTAGTCTGATCTACACTGGCTACACTCCAATAAACACCATTTCTCCAGTCACAACCTCATAATTACTAGTAAATAGATCCTTATTAAAGGAACTGGGTCCGGATATGTTATTTTTCAGTGTTATAAACCTGTTTTGCAATAATCAGGGCTCCAGATAAGGAATTAGTAATTGAGTATTGTCACTCCATCATTTATGAAGCAATTGGCTATTTCAAAATTTAATTAATTGGGTAAAATAAAATCACTACTGTTTACACATCACTCAACAGACCACAAGTATTGAATAATTGCTTCTAAATGAAAACATGTCTTGGCATTTCATTAGAATTCTCTCCTTGGAGACAATTCTAATGAAATACCAAGATGTGTTTTCATGGTAAATAAGAAAAATATGCTATATTTGTGGTCTGTTTATTGTTTTCTGAAGCATGATAAATGTACCGTAAACTTCTGATTTCAATTGGGTTTTTGGCAATTTTAATTGGGTATTTAAGCAAATACGCAGCTTATCTGGAGCTCTGTAATAATCAATAATTAATTTATTGTATCTATATTACTCAATAGTTGAATTTTTTTTACGAAATAACGAATAGGCTCCTTTTTAACATTTGCTGAAAAGTACTAAGTGTAGTGAAAATTCTGTTTTATCAATGCTTATGTAATACATGGTCACGAGCGTAAACAATAAACAAGGCATGGTTATCACTAAGCTAATCCCCTCTCTGACAGCCTTCATAAAAAGAAAAAGAAAAAAAACTTTAACATTTTTGCCTTGCAAACAAGGTGAACAATAAGTCCTCAGCGACCTTGACATTGAGCGGTCTGTAGCCTATTTTACCAACATTACAAAGTATACTTATCTAGCAAAGTATACTTTGAGGGAGAACTTTTCAATTTACGGATAAAATTATTAATTTTTATTCTACTGAATTTATTACATTATCACAGCCATTTTGGCTGTGATAATGCAATAAATTAAGTATAATAATTCTGCATACTTTTAATCATCAAATATATGCAGTCGTTAGTTCTGTATGAAATAATACATTTCGGGAAAAATAAATGATTTCTCCCTCAACATGCTTAAAGTAGACAAAACTAAGTACACACATTGTGGCCAAATATTATCAAAATCGGTGAAGAGGTCCATCAATAGTTATTAAACAAGAATTCTGCGGAATCAAATGTCTTGCCTTATTCCGCCTTGACCTTGACCCTGAGGCCCCGAGAATAGTCCTATATCCATGTACATATCATAGTAAAGGTATGTATAAAGTTTGATGACTGTACCTGATAAGGTGTTGAAGTAATGACCGTAACACGAAAACTTAACATTGAATGATGACGCCGCCGCCGCCGCCGCCGCCGCCGCCGCCGCCGCCGACGACGACGACTCCGGAAAAGCAAAACCATAGTCTCGCTTTCCGCTTTCGCGGGCGAGACAAAAATGAAATGTGTTACTAACGTACACACCTACTCACGCACATACGTACTTGGACTAACGCTATATCCCCTCTTGTCTATCGGCGAGGGGATAATAACCTACTTTCTCAACCAATGAAATCATCGCATTTCGTCTCTATTAATCGGATATAGCGATGCTTTCGCCAAAATATAATTAATCATAAATGTTTCAATCAGTACAAAGTAATAACTGCTTGAATCCCAAGGCCGTGAACCACAAGGCCGTCGGCCGCGGGTTCAAACAGTTCCGAGTGCAACGGCAAACGATTACCCACGGCTGGACATGGTCGAACGTTATTGTTACATTTCCGTCAGAAATGTCATGCAATTTGAGCATGTATGCAGTACTTTCGGTACTTCGATAATCTGCTCCATTCAAACAGCTGATTTACAAATACATATACACTGAAACACAATGGAACGCAAGCGGTCAATATTTGTTCATTTTGACGTCTCGTGAGTTCATATTGGTCAGTACCGGAAGTGAGGAAGTGGTCACCGCGAAAAACATTTCCTTCTAAATCATAACTAAATTGTTTATTTTATTTATATTTTGTATGTTTTTTCAGACGCATATAAATTGCAAGTGATGTACGTATATAATAACAAGAGTGACGTAAATCACAAAATACGCCCGTCGAAGATGTGCCAGATAGCGAAGATACCGAAATGTGAAGCTGTCACCAAGGCAAGAAACATTAATGAGAATTTGAAAATATATAGCATTATTTCTTCCTCTTGTTGTGATAAACAGATATACAAATTTAGGCAGAGACGTGTAAAGTAGAAATTATATAGAATTGGATACAAAATGTAGAAAAAATGGCTCAGTTAAAAAGGTGATATGTTTGTTAAAAAATATGTTTCTGCATAGAAACACCAAGGTGCACATCTTCAATATGTGTAGAAGACATGTGTATAGTCTCAGATCGATTGACTGAACGGTTACACAAACTCTGTACCATATATAGAATTGAATACAAAAATGTAGGAAAAAATGCTTTCAGAAGAGTTGTGTACACAAACTATGCAGTTTTCCTGTTCGCCGCCCACCCACCCGCCCCGGGGTAAAACATAATATGTACCGTATAAAACGGTTATTTGGTATGGATATGTGATTATATGCAACTCGTTCAGCCACGCAACGATTTTGCGGTCCTACAGTAGCGCAATATCGCACGCTGCGAACTCGTGCATATATCCACATACAAATCAAATAATCCACAGGCTATAAATAGAGAGCAGTTGTATTTTTGTTGGACCTACTCGAGTTGATCGTCGACGATGTTGGCTCCCGTGGGCAGATAGTCCCATTCTATCTCGGCAGCCCGTAGGTAGTAGGTGCGAGTATTACGCGGCTTGAACGCAGAGTCGGTGCAGATATCTGTCATATATAATCAAAGTACTGAAATTACTGTACCGAGAGAGAGAGAGAGAGAGAGAGAGAGAGAGAGAGAGAGAGAGAGAGAGACAAAAAGAGACTATTGGATGTAGAGAGAGAGTGTGTCATATATAATCAAAGTACTGAAATTACTGTACCGAGAGAGAGAGAGAGAGAGAGAGAGTGAGAGAGAGAGAGAGAGAGAGACAAAAAGAGACTATTGGATGTAGAGAGAGAGAGGGAGAGAGAGAGAGAGAGAGAGAGAGGTGGAGGAGGGTGGGGGTGGACGAAGAATTAGTTTATGTATCTGGAAGGGTTGAGTGGCATTGGTATAATAAGAGTACTGGACCGGAGTTACTGAGAAGAGATTGTGAAGACGGTTGAAAGCGGAATACAATGATGTTGGAGGGAGATTGCAGTCACAGTCGAACTCAGTTTCCTCACTAAACATGTATTTGGAAGTGTTCAACGACATTAGTACAGAGCTCCGGATGATGCGTATTGGCGTGTTTTGCGAACTTATTTTAGCAGAATACGCATTGATTATCAGAAGCGGGAGTACAAAACACTCACAGCAATGTGAAAATACGCATTGTTTTTCAAATTGCGTAGTGAAAATACTGTAAAAAAGTTGAAAATTTACTTAGTTGAGCTGCAAAAAGCAAAGCAGCTCAATTAAGTGAATTTATAAATTTGTTCCCTATTTATTACGGAAGAAAATCAATAATACATTTGTAAAAGTAAAACACTCATTGAATTTGAACTATGGGGGTTTAATACTCTTTAGATACAAACTTAGCTGGAGCTCTGTTAGTATAATCAAAGTATTGAAGTTACCGAGACGAGATTATCTAAAGATTGAGATTTTGAATGGGGAGAATGACGGGCACATAATTATGAGTTCCCATATGAGACACGCCATGCGATGTTGTATCTTCGGACATCTGCGTAATTTCATTAAATAATTTGATAAAATTTACAATATTTTTCATAAATAAAGTCATATAATTCCGCATGTACTCTGAAAATGTTGTCACCTTTTTACGCCATTTACGGAACTCTTTTGTATTTCAAGAAATTAAGAAGATGTCAGAATGTCCAAAAATCACATGGCGTATCTCATATACGTTATGTATAAGCCATCATTAACGTCGAGGAATACTGTCTTGGAACAAGCACCAAACTAAAACCAATGTTTAAAGACAGTGTGTAGTTTGTTTGGGAAAGCAATACACACACACTCGGATATGGCTGATAAAGTGATAGCAGATCACATCCATACCAAGGTGCACGATCACGTGGTTACAACAACAACAACAACAACAAATGCATCAAATGCAGCTCACGAAGACGCGTTTGCTGCGGAAATCGATTCTTCGCAAAAACGACATAAGTCTGTGCCGAACACCTGGGACCACCACATGCAGATGAAATATGGCGCATCAAACGCGTCTTGTTCAGCTGCATTTGGTGGTCTCAGTACTTTCGCCCACACTTCTGTCGTTTTTGCGAAGAATCTATTTCCGTGTCGGTATTATTATACAAACAGTTTTTATTTCTCCTGAAAGGTAGATGCCCACTCATGTTCTTTATAGGAATTAAATAAGTGTATAATTGTGTCACTGTTTAAAATTACAAGTGTCCGCTATACAAATATAATCATTTAATATGAGTTTTACTGATAGTGACTCGCGATGGTATCAGGCTATTTTCATATGCAAATGAGGCATGATAGTTTTTTAATTATTTATACTAATTAAATGCGTCACCTGAAAAAATAATATTTTCAGTATGATCACATCAAACAATAAATACAGAGAATAAATAATAATGGCCGTTAACATGTTAAGGAAACACGGTTATCGCCCCTGATATCAGTGTGGAAATATACGTCTGATATAACATGTATAATAATGCCGATCGCTAAGTGAGGTAATGGTGAATAAATGTTTGTTTTGCCAGAAAATGTCATATCTTCAGAATATACAAAACTATCTGTCTCCCTATATTATAAGCTACTGAGTGGGCTTGTACCTTTAATCCTCCAATACTAATGTGTATATGTGGCTGTGACAGGAGAATTGGGGCTTATGGCTTTTTGCGACCAGTGTAGATCCAGATCAGCCTGTGCATCCGCACAGTCTGATCAGGATCTCCACCGTTCGCCATTCAATCACAGAAAACATTTCGTGCTTCTAACCAGTAATACAAGCCTCTATCAGGCTTCCGGAGTGTGTTATTTGATCAGGAGCTACACTGGTCACACAACTCATAAGACCATTTCTCGAGGCACAACCACAATTGAGATACGCCATGTGATTTTGTACCTTCAGACACCAGCGTAATTTTATGAAACACGTTTACAAAATGTACAATATTTTCCGTAAATGGCGTCAAACGTTGACCGATTGTTCAGATTAGTTCTCTGAGAGAAAATTTGGTCAACTTGTGACTTTATTTATGAAAATTATTGCAAGTTTTGTAAACGTAGTTAATGAAATTACGCCGACGATACAAAATCCCATGGCGTGTTTCATATATGACACGTGCTTATTCAAATGAAACAAAATACTGTTTAAACCAAACAAACCCTGGGCACAGCACGCCTCATCGTCGCCGTTGGGACAATCGGCATGGCCGTCACACATTCGTCGCTTGTCGATACACTGGCGGATACATACGTAAGTACAGTTGTCGCCGCACTCACATATATACTTCCCTTCACATCGTCCTGAAACAGTATATACGAGAGTAAAATTAACCCATTCACCCCTAAGTAACTGAAATAGACTTTGATATGTTCATTTTGCATCCAATCCAATGGTCACAAAATGACTTTCAGACTAGTCCATTTATGAAAAGGGGTGTTTTTGTTCTAAAAAATATGAAAATTTCTTGCAGAAAGTGCAGAACCTGATGAGACGGCTCGTCACGAGCCGGCTCATCTTGATCTACAATTTTTGCCAATACCGCTATTATATAATACAGGCCTGTGGTGTCGAAAGGGTTTAAGGAACTAGATGGCTGCGGCCCGCATGTCGCGCCCCCGAGGCATTTGATAGTACATCATGTACATGTACTAAAACAACTTTTACTGCAAAAAAGCTTTAACCCGTACACATACTCCCCAATCATGTGACGTTTGAAGTTAATCGGTGAAGCGGTTGATGATATACAGTATACTATAGGAATGAATGGCCTTTTTGTGGAATTTATCGGGGTATAAACTTGGAAAAGTCGCGGGAATACTGGACGAAGGCCTTGTGGGAATACTGGACGAAGGCCGGAAGGCCTTGTCCAGTATTCCCGCGACTTTTCCAAGTTTATACCCCGATAAATTCCACAAAAAGGCCATTCATTCCTTATAATTCCAGCATTTCAAATAAATTCATCAAGAAAATGTGTTTATTTTCCGTTTTCTTCAGAATTATTTTAACTGCGCCTGACGGTTACGGAAAGTAGTTCGGCATGGAGTTTACTGGGATATAAATTTTGGACGGAGACTTGCAACGGACCAATCAAATTTTAGGGAATTGTGTAAATATTTTTGTGCTGGAATTATATGTACGTAAAACCTTTAACCAAATGATCATATGACAACTCCATGGCGGCGGCCCGCATGTAGCCCCCGCTGAGGCTTTGATAGTATACCGATAAACTTTAACCAAACACTTTAACCTCGGACGCACGGACGTGCGGACGTACGCCAATGTGCCGACTATATCGCGCCGTCCGCAAGCGGGCGCGACAAAAACGTAATTTGACCTTGACACACATGGGCCGCACAGGTTGGGCATAGAGTGAATATATGGATTATTATCAACACACATGTGAAGTTTCGAGTGAATTGGCGAAGCGGTTTCAGAGATGTATAATACTGTTCTTAAAAACGTTAAAGTAAATTGCAAAGTAATGTGGCGACTATATGGCGCTGTCCGCAAGCGGGTGCGACAAAACATGCGCAATATTCGAGTACATACCATCAGAAACTGTGATAAGTAAGGGAGATAATTTGTTTTGAAATAATTTGGCATTTTCTCTACGCATGTGCCAGTATGAAAACAATTTATTTATATTTCGTTGAGAAATGATCGTACTATGCTATATTTAGTAAGCTATTTCCATTATAAACGTTAATGTAATTACTTTTAATAAAACAAGTGCATCGTTATCATTAAGCTAATCCCCTCGCTGGCAGCCTTCATAACAATAACAATAAAAAAACATTAACATTATTGCCTTACAAACAAGGTGATCAGTAGCCTATTTCATCAACATTGCAAAGTATACTTTAGTAGCAAAGTATACTTTGAGGGAGAAATTTTCAATTTTAGAATAAATTTATTAATTTTTATTATACTGAATTTATTACATTATCACAGCCATTATGGCTGTGATAATGTAATAAATTCAGTATAATAATTCTGCATACTTTTAATCATGAATTATATGCATTTGTTAGTTCTATATGAAATAATGCATTTCAGGAAAAATAAATGATTACTCCCTCAAAGTATACTTTGCAATGTTGGTGAAATCGGCTACTGATGTCCTCAGTGATCTTAACCTTGTGCGGTCGGTCGTGTGCAAAACGAAGCACAATCTCCAGACACACAATGTGGCCAAGTATTACCATAATCGGTGAAGCCGTTCGTAAGTTATTGAGAAATGAACCGTACGTGGACTAACACTATATTCCCTCTTGGGAACGAATTGTTAATTCGAGGGAACGAATTGTTATATCGTGGGAACGAATTAATACAAAATCCATGTCCCCTGCGGGGCTCCGTACAGTTGTTTTCAGAAATGCGAGACAAATCTACAATGAAGCTATTTTTACTATTTCTTCTTCTGTGTCTTCACTTTTTGGATATATCTGATACCCAGTGCCTTTAAGTACCGTGGAACCTCTCTAAACCGGACACCCTGGGAGGTCCCCCCCAGGATGTCCGGTTTAGAGAGGTCACACTGTAATTTAAGGTTTCACAGCAGACCATGGCCGAGGAGTAACACCATCGAGCCAGTGGCGTCGTTAAATCCAAGCATTTATATTTAACAATGTTAAGAACAATGGGGTCCCCAAGGTAGTCGGTTTAGAGAGGTTCCGCTGCAGGATACTTACGTGTATATCTGGTGAAGGTTCCCACGTGACCAGCTTCACCTTCCTGGACGAAGTAAATCGTCACGATATACGTGAGCAATATACACAGAGTTATCTGCAATGGGAAATACCGTTTACTTTGCCAGGTGAGATGACTATCGTGAAAGTTTATATACACGAGTGATTGTGTCCTTTGCTAAACAAACGAAGAGCGTAGCAAACCGAGTTTTTTTCAGCGGTAGGTCCCAATCACAAGGGCATTATTGTAGGATATTCAGCTCACATGGTTAAACATTAATGTATACAATTTCTAACACTTCACATACGATACTTTATTTTTCAAAAAGCGAATAAAGCGTACAGTATGTCCAATAGCTGTGCGTGCCGTACAGAAGGCGACTGTCTCGTGATTCAAAAGGTGATTTAATTGGTCGAAGGAAACACGTCATTGCGACGTTACCGATGTCATGTCTCCATATATGGTCAACACTACAGTGGGCAACATGTGTAAACTGCAGCTGCTCTATCGAATCACGTGGTCTAATCCACCATTTCTTGGAGACTACAGGGGCCCGTTTCACTAAACTTCATACGACTACAATGCAAAATTATGATAGTCTGTGAATTTCACATTAACAATGTTTTCTTGTAAACAATTATTGGATTTACATTTATTTACATTTCTTGGTCATTTATATTTTGTTTGTTTGTTGGGGTTTAACAGCCTATCAACAGCTAAGGTCATTTAAGGCCGGGTCAATGGGTTTAGTACTAAATCCCATATATTACCTGCCCCTCCCAAAAGCAGTAGGATCAGTAATAATCTTAATACTTTTATAATGGGCAATAACCCAATTCAACTCCCAGGTAACTAAAGAGCCAAAGATAAAAACGTACCTGAGGGCCAAACCAGGCAAATCCTGATTCCTATAAGGAGGAACACACGGCATACCGTTAATTTACGCCGTCTCGTTCGCCCAACCACCACACACTCTTGGTCATTTATATCAGGTGATAATATCTGTTCGTGTTTGCATAGCACACAACTAAGGGAATACTGGACGAGGCCTTAAGAAATTACAATTTTTTTAAAAAATATATATTATTTTTCGAAAATTGTAATTTTGTATCGCTTCGTCCAGTATAAATAATAGGGTTTGTATAGGGCGTTTGGGCAATGAGACTGTTATAGGTCGTGTATTTTTATGAAAAAATAAAATAAAAAATACGTGAAAAAAAAAAAAAAGGTTATCAAAATGTTATAACAAAAATAAAATATAGGAATGGACGTTTATTACATGTTTTGTGCTGATATAGGTATATCGATACACATAGCAGGTGAATTGTTTACGTATTAATTTCCATAAAGTCACTCCATTTTGAATGGGAAATATCTAGTTTATCCTTGATAGTGGCAATAGTCTCTTCTATTATTATTGTTTGCTTCAGATATATTTTAAAACGGCCTATCGATGGTTGCGTTTCATCATATTTGCACTTAAAATAAAATATTTTGCTAGAAGAATTAAAAAGCTGATAAGCATTGTTTTATTTTTGCAGTCAACCCTCACGTTAGAGTTAAGTGAATTGATAAAATGCATGGATATTAATCATTTTCAAGCCACAATTTTCATAGCTTTGAATTATAGTTTTTCGTGCTATTTTATCGGGTTTACCGTCCCAGAGAAAGTTATACATCAAATCATTGATGTGTTTGATTGTTTCTTCAGCGGGATTCTCAAGCACTGTTAATGGGTATATTAATTTAGGTAACGCGAAGGTCTTTAAAACAGTTATTTTGCCAATTAATGTCAAGTTCCATTTTTTCCAGTTTATTAAACAGTTTTGAAATGACTTAATTTGTGGTATTAAGTTTAATTCACTTGGAAAAGTCGCGGGAATACTGGACGAGGCCTTCCGGCCTTCGTCCAGTATTCCTGCGACTTTTTAGCCGTGTTTCGTTGTTTGTGAATATTATTCCAAGGGATGATGCATGGTCGTTTGACCAAGTATATTGCTTGTTGTTACACCATGGACTTGGGTTATGTCTAAGCCCCCCGATTTTTAGTGCTGTGCATTTTGACTTATTTAGTTTCAGACAACATATTAGTGCGAAAGTGTCTAGTGTATGTATTAGTTTCTTAAATGATATTTCAGATCCATCCAGAGTAAAACTTGCATCGTCTGCAAATAATGTTTGTTATATTTCATTTTCACCTAAAACTATACCTTTAATCTCTACATTTGCGTTTATTTGTCTAGATAAAAGTTCTATAAATATATGCTGATAGCGGACAACCTTGTCTGACACCTTTTTTAATTCATTCCTATAATATTTGTGACACTTGCGAGTAATATACGAGTCAGCTACATTTGTTTTCTTGCTAAAGTTTAGTGAACAAAGAGGACATCCTGTTTGTTTGTTTGTTGGGGTTTAACGGCAGATCAACAGCTACGGTCATTTAAGGCCGGATCAATGGGTTTGGTACTAAATCCCATATATTACCTGTACAAGTACAAGAACATGTATATGTTCAAGTACATGCACAAATGGGAGGGGGGGGATCCCTCAAAAATGTTAAAGGTATATGCACAAGGTATAGGCACAAATTGTTATTTATATCAGAGACATCATCAGAGACATTTTCTGGCAACATAAACATTAATTCACCATTACCCTATGTATTGATTGGCATTATTATACATTTTATATCAGCCGCCAATGTATTAGATGTAAATTTCCACACAGCTATCAGGGGCGATAACCGTGTTTCCTTAAAATGTTAACGTGCCTATTTAGTTTCTGCATTTATTTTATGATGTGCAATGATCATACTTTATAATCTGTCCAAAATAATATTGTTTAGGTGACGCATTTAATTAGTATAAATAATTATAAAATATCATGTCTCATTTGCATATGAAAATAGCCCGATAGCACAATGCGTCACTATTAGTAAAATAAATATTACTAAAGGATTATATCTGTATAGCGGGCATTCGTAATATTTTGAACTGGTGCAATAGCGACACAATTATACACTTATTTAGTTCCTATAAATCGGCCAGTGTCGGGATTGGAACTCAGGACCTTTCGATCCGTAGTCCGATGCTCTACCACTGAGCTATTGCAATACATCGAGTCCTATGTGAGGTCCATAGTGAATTTGAGTAATTTCCAAGAACCTCCGAAGGGAAGCACAAGTGCTTCCCTTCGGAGGTTATTGGTAATTACTATATATTTATGTATTTATGTTTTGATGTGCCTACTGACTGGGCGTGTACCTTTAATGGATGGGCGTGACGTACAATGCCAATAATATGCGAGGTTGGCGCTACAACTATTTCAGAAATTGACATTTTGACTACTAAGAAATTCAGAAACAATACTACAAGTATGTTTTACAAATATTCAAGCAAATGTAAAATAATATTGTATTTTTTTCGCGTTATCAGTTCATTTTCGCTAATAATTTCACGATCCTAGAGCCAACCTAGAATATATTTTACCTTGGTGTCGAACTTCATCATGACAACCGATGAATGATCTTCAATGGAGACAGCTGCTACAACCCTGGTGACCGTCCGACGTACAAGTCGCGATGGCAACGTCGCTCATCATTTTATAGTGATGCCAAGATCGGATAAAACCCGGCTTAGTGCATTCCTCATGACCAGCGTAAGTACACATAATAAAAAAATGTAAAATGAAAAGACGCAACATAAAGAAGTCCGCGTTCTGTCCATAGATAACGGCGCCACCTGTGGTAATTTCGAGCATAAAACGTTAGCTGATAAATAGAATATCATGATAGTGTAGTTTCATATTAAGTTTATCAGCCACGGCTCGGAAACTGTAGGAATTCCTCGGCAAGCCTCGGAATTCCTACGCGTTTCCTAGCCTCACTTGATATAAAAAGACACTAGCCTGGTATTCTATATGCATAAGCCTGTGTATATTTATTCATAGTAAGTATATACTCATAAGGTTATATGTGGCTGTGATACGATAAAAGGGGCTTATGGGATTTGTGACCCGTGTAGCTCTTGATCAAATAACACACTCATGTAGCCTGCTAACGATCTGTTAGAAGAAATCGCGAACAGTGCAGATCCTGATCAGGCTGTGCGGATGCACAGACTGATCTGGATCTACACTGGTCGGAAATCTTATAAGCCCCATTTCTCCAGTTACAGCCATATACATGGAATTAACCAGGCATTGCATGGAAATGTATAGTTCAAAAGTTTACATATGACAGCTATATTTCCAATTTAATGGTGTCACCGATTGCTTGGCATTTCTAATTGCCTATAAACAAACGGTGCTATGCTTTATAATGAATATACAACCATGGCAGGTACTAGCTATACGAGTAAATATATACTACGCCATTTTAGATAAAAATTGGCATAGTCCAATCATTGTGTTCATTGGTGTTTAACGGCCTATGAACAGCTGATGTCATGTAAGGCGGGGAAAACGGGTTCGATCCTGTTTTAACCTGCTGCATTGGCGGGAAATCCAAAAGTCAGAACGGAATATTTACATCAAGAAAAAATATATTCAGCCCTGAAATTAGAATAACCTGACCTGGTGCCAGGTCCATACCACACTAAAGTCAATTGGCCCCTTCCCCTAAAATACGATTACGAATACTCACATAAGGGGTATAACCAGATTCAACGGGGCCAAACCAGTGGCCCGTTTCACTAAACATCGTACGACTAAAATGTTCGTAAGAGCAAATTTAGAATCGTCTGAAAAGTTAAATTGATGGATGTACATGTATTGAGCATAGGCATTGTTAAAGGTACATACCCGCGCAGTAGGCACAAAATGTTCTTTATAGGAATTAAATAAGTGTATAATTATGTCACTATTCCACCAGTTCTAAAAATTATGAGTGCCCGCTATATATACAAATATAATCATTTATTAATTATCAATTTACTGTTAGCGACGCGCGGCGGTAACGGTCTATTTTGATAATGTGCGGGGACGACGACTTTCACATCACGGCTTGCGGTGCGCATGTGCAGTATACTACGCGCGCCAGTAGGCTTCCCAATATGTAAACAAGAATATCAACATGTCGAAACGTCCTGGACGGAAATTGTATGAAACGGCGTCGGCAAAAAAAAGCGAAATGTCTGAGGGACAGACAGTACAGAGAGAGAGAGTGGTAAATATTGGCGACCTTATCACCAAATGGAAAGAGTTATACGTGGAGATTTAGATTTGGACTCGAACAGAGATTTTTCTTCTCAACTTCCGATACTTCACTGCGCATGTCAAAGATGTGATATGATTGACCGTGTCACGTAACGAGTATTGTTAAAAATAGCACGAGGTCGGAAAATACCCTTTATGGTCGCAGCATATAAAATGCAATTTAACACCAATTAACACGCGCCGTAATTAAAAATAACTCGTTAGTGGGTAGACAAATGGCTCATATAAGGCATGACAGAAAATGAAAAATAGTAGTACAGTGTAACCTGCTGCGTGGGCATGTACCTTTAATGTGATATTTACAGACAATCCTAATGTTGGACTTAGGAACATTTTAGTCGGACAAAGTTTAAGGAAACGGCCCCAGGGGCAAGTGCAACATTAAGATCGTCTGCAAAATTAACATTAACAATGTAAACAATTATTGGATTTATGCTCAATAAATGTAAATCGAATACTTGTTTACAAGAACACATTGTTATTGTGAAATTTACAGACTATCATAAGTTTGCACTTACGAACATTTTAGTCGTACGAAGTTTAGTGAAACGAACCCCTGGTCTCCTGTCGGAATTCCTGTACGGATGGACCCGATCACTCATCGCATGCTCCCGCCTGCCACCTAGTTTTGAATGTTGATGAAGACATGACTCGTTGTAACGCTGTATTCATTGAAAGTTACTGTGTCCCAGATGATGCTTCAGATCGAACATCCAATACAGTAGAACCTCTCTAAACCGGACACCATGGGAGATCCAGGATGTCCGGTTTACGGAGGTTCCATTGTAATTAAACACTTCATAAACATGTTTTGTTATTTTCAATCGTGAACATGCAGGACAATTATATTTATTTTTGTTCAGTGAAACCGATCTAAATAGGTTTTGCTTTCATGATCCATGCACAGAAAATGTTACTCAATCGCGCCAATAGAATGCGCTACATTCAAGTACATGCTTTCAGAAACTCAGGGGAGATAATTTGGTATTTTCGCTGGACATGAACCGCCACTAAGGAAACAATGTGAACATTCTTTATGTTTGTCATTGTGAAATGAGAATACTATAGTACTATAATAACAAGAATTCCGCCACGGAAGCGTTTTTGTATGTTTGATTGTTGGGGTTCAACAGCCTATCAACAGCTAAGGTCATTTCAGGCCGGGTCAATGGGTTTAGTACTAAATCCCATATAGTACCTGTACAAGTGCATGTACATGTTCAAGTACATGTACAAATGGGGAAAATCCCAAAATCAGAACTGAACATTTACATCTAAATATATTCAGCCCTGAAATCAGAATAGTTCTGATCTGATGCCAAGTCCTCGCCACACCAGAATCACTTGGCCCTCTCACAAAAGCAGGAGGATTAGTAATAATATTACTACTTTTATAATGGGCAATAACCCAATTCAACTCCCAGGTAACAGGAGAGCCAAAGATAAAAACATACCCGAGGGCAAAACCAGGCAAATCGTGATTCCTATAAGGAGGAACCCCTACCATTAATTTACACCATCGCGTTCGCCCAACCAACCACCCGCTCAAGGTCATGTTAAAGGTAGGACATGTTCTTTATAGGATTTAAATAAGTGTATAAGTGTGTCACTATTCCACCATTTCTAAAAATCACGAGCGCCCGCTATACAGATATAATCATTTAGTAATATGTATTTTACAGATAGTTACTCGCGTTGCAATCAGGCTATTTTCATTGCAAATGAGGCATGATATTTTTTAATTATTTATACTAATTAAATGCGTTACCTGAAAACATAATCTTTTCGGCAGATCATAAAGTATGGTCATTGCACATCAAACATTAAATACGGATAATAAATAGTGATGTCCGTTACAAAGGCCAGAAGACACCATTTCTCCGGTCATGTATTAAAAAAGAGATATCAGGGTGCAATAATTGTGTCACTTCGAGCCATAAATACTGCTTATTAACTGCCTTGAAGGTACAGGGTCTTAGATGATGCCTTATAGATAGATATATGTGGCTGCAACTGGAGAAATACAGCTTATGGGTTTTGCGACCAGTGTAGATCCAGATCAGCCTGTGCATCCGCACAGTCTGATCAGAATCTGCACTGTTCGCCCTTTCATCAATAAAACACCCGCCATGCTTCTAACAACCAATGTAGATAGTGGCGAACAGTGCAGATCCAGATCAGCCTGTGCATCCGCACAGTCTCATCATGACCTGCACTGTTCAGTTAGCAGCCTACAAGTTTCTGATTCTTGATCAGGTGCTACACTGGTCACAAATCCCATAAGCCTCATTTCTCCAGTCACGGCCACATGAACTATGTATGGTTTTAATAGGTCATGTGCACGTGGCCTGCATATGACCTATAGCAACCAAACGCATCATTTTATTTGATCAAATTCTAAAAACAACTTTGTGTTTCATCCTGCAATATACTGAATGACTGAATGAGACAACAGGGGAGATAATTTGACGATGCATTTATATACAAGGAAGCACAATTTGTGAAACATAACGGTTTTTTGTTGTGATCAGTCAATAGATATATCATATACAGAAATAAATTTCCATTTTAGCCCAGTCACATATAACTTACAACTGTAGCCTATTTCATCAAAATTGCAAAGTATACTTAGTTTAAACAATATTTTATTCACATTTTGATACAGATACATGTAATAACGTATATACAAATATATCAATCACGACAATGCGGTAAAATTTGTGAAAAGGATTCAGTAGTAAGCGCAAGCGCTTATAAACACTGTCTCCTTAAATGCATATCTAGCAAAGTATACTTTGAGGGAGTAATCATTTATTTTTCCCGAAATGCATTATTTCATATACAACTAACCACTGCATATAATTTGATGATTAAAAGTATGCAGACTTATTTTTCTGACTTTATGGCTGTGATAATGTAATACATTCAGTATAATAATAATTAATAAATTGATCATTAAGTTGAAAGTTTCTCCCTCAAAGTATACTTTGCTAGATAAGTATACTTTGCTAGATAAGAATACTTTGCAATGTCGATGAAATAGTCTACAGGGGCCCGTTTCACTAAACTTCTTACGACTAAAATGTTCGTAAGTGCAAATTTAAGATCATCTGTAAATTTTAATTTATGGATTTACATGTATTGAGCATAGGCTGCATATGCAGCCTATGCTCAATAAATGTAAGTCCAATAATTATTTACAAGAAAACAATGTTAATGTGAAATGTACAGACTATCATAATTTTGCACTTACAAACATTTTAGTCGTACGAAGTTTAGTGAAACGGCCCCCTGGTGAACTGATTATCGTGAAATAATGCACGAGTGATTGGGTTTACTGATACCCCACCGCCGGAGCTAATCGTGACAATATTGGTCATGTTTTAATTCAAAATACTTAAATTCAAGCAGTTTGATTGCGAGTTGAGATTGTCAATAGATGTTCAGCACAAGTAACGGACCATTATGAAGTATATGGAGGGTGAACAAAATAAATGTTTTTCTTCATTCATTGATGCTTTTAGGCATATTTAATGTATGTATATACCTCGGTCCGTTACTTCAACATGTGATGTTCAGTAGCCGATTTCATCAAAATTGCAAAGTATAACCTGGATAATTATAAGTATGTTATTGTTCGCATATTGGATGTTTAAGGAACTAAATGCCACGGTCGCTACCGTCCGTCGCATTTAATTCCTTAAATGTCCAATATGCGAACAATAGCGTGTACGTAAACCAGAAATAACATCGCTATAACAAGCAAATCCTCTCGCTGACAAAATCAACAAGAGTATCAAGCCAATCGGTCATACAGTAAATAAAACATGACGGACGGACGGACAGACATACACCTTTTGCATCCCTATATCCGAGTTTCGCTACCTGATAGGATAATAAAATATTACATGTCTGTATGCACTAAGTATAAGTTAGATCACGGTTCATCCGCATGTACGACATAATCCGCAAGCTTTGGCGTATGGTGTACGAACGGGGTCAAAACTAAATGTACAGGTGCACCTGTAAAATTACAAGTTTATTTTTTTACAGCAGGACCTTTAAATATATAGGTGCACCTGTACATTTAGTTTTGACCCCGTTCGTACACCATACGCTAATGCTCGCGGAAAAAGGTCCCTTCAAACTCGTTGACTGATTTCATATATGAATTTTGTGGCAGAAAGTGCACATGTTCATTTGAGAATTAGTGGTATCTTGTTAAAATAACAGTTAGAACATATTTATGCAAATAATATCGAATTACAACTCCTTATCCTAGGTCGGACACAACCTCGTGTCATAACAAATGTAATAATGTGTTTTTTAAAAAGGCTCTAACGTCAATATTGTAGTGGCAAGTTCATATGTTCATTTCAGAATTATCGATATCCTGCAGAAATACATAGAATGCATAGAAAACTACACGTTTAAACATGTTATTTTGTTATGATACGAGGTCGTGTCCGACCAAAGTTAGAAGCCGTGTTCATATATATAGAGCTATACCGATGAAAGCCGAAACATACCAAACAGCTCAAATAAGTGAATGTTTAAATTTGTTATATATGTTTTATCATTTGTTCCTTATTTAGTAATGAAGAAAATCAATAATCCATTTGTAAATTTTGAAATCAGGGGGTGGAGTACGCTTTGGACACAAAGCTTATCCGTGTAACCGATTTAACCAACATTGCAAAGTATATTTTTCTAGCAAAGTATACTTTTAGGGAGTAATCATTTATTTTTCCTGAAATGCATTATTTCATATACGGTAGAACTAACAACTGCATATATTTGATGATTAAAAGTATGCAGAATTATTATACTGAATTTATTACATTATCACAGCCAAAATGGCTGTGATAATGTAATAATTCCAGCAAAAAAATATTCAGTTTACACAATTCCCTAAAATTTGATTGGTCCGTAGCAAGTCTCTGTCCGAAATTTATATCCCAGTAAACTCCCATGCCGAACTACTTTTCGTAACCGTGAGGCGCAGTCAAAATAATTCTTAAGAAAATGGAAAATAAACACATTTTCTTGATGAATTTATTTAAAATGCTGGAATTATAAGGAATGAATGGCCTTTTTGTGGAATTTATCGGGGATATAAACTTCGAAAAGTCGCGGGAATACTGGACGAGGCCTTCCGGCCTTCGTCCAGTATTCCCGCGACTTTTCCAAGTGTATACCCCGATAAATTCCACAAAAAAGGGCATTCACTCCTATAATAAATTCAGTATAATAAAAATTAATAAATTCATCCTAAAATTGAAAATGTCTCCCTCAAAGTATACTTTGCTAGAAAAGAATACTTTGCAATATTGATGAAATCAGCTACTGGAGCTATGCCGAATGCCTGTGCCTCGGAACATGTACGTTATAGCAGTTGCTATGCAACATATATGACATCAGCAATTTGTCTACTGTCTGTTTCACGAAACCTGCCCTTTTTTGATAATTTTATCAAAATGTAAGAATAATCCTTCTTTTTATTTCGTGAAATTTGGTCAAACATTGATTTTGTTACGAAAAATTAATTTCTCTATCGGAATTTAACATGGGGGAAAAAGAGGTAGACGAGTCAGAAAACGAAACATTTAACATGGGGAAATTGTTTTTTTCGCAATAAAATAAATATTTGACCAAATTTAACGAAATAAAAAGGCTCATTCTTAAATGTTCCTTTAATTTAATATTATCGAAAAAAATAATATCATTTTTGAATTGTTTATATGGCCGTACAATTTGGGCAGATTTCGTGAAACTGACAATAATCTGTTTTTCTTCACTTTGTCACAATTCGTGGCACATCGTCACTGTCGATAAAGTGGCTCACGGATGGACAGATAAGTGGCTATTCTTTCGTTTCAAATAACAACATGTCGGTAAAATATAGCCACACAACAGAACGGAATGAATGTAATTGACAGATACCATTTTCACACATATCTAACCATTCGTCAGCGGACGGACGGACGAACGGATAAACTACCATGCCCATTATATAGACTTATAGACTATAACGACAGCACAATTTAGTATACATTTTATCCCGTCAACACAGTGCGTACGTGCCGTGAAACATTGTTGATATCCTGTCAATACGACCTAATCACAGCGTATGAATATGTGCGGTGGCTGTGGTTATTTGTTTGCATTGTAAAGCCATTTGCAGGTGTTGACGGGATAAATAGAATAGTAGGTTAGTGCCGTGAATGGGCAAAAATATCTGGCAAGGCTTAGGAAACGGGATGGGCGAGGCTCTGTCGAGCAAATCCCGTTTCCGTGCCGCGCCAGATATTTTTTCCCATTCACGGCACTAACTTACTACAGTGAAACCTCTCTAAACCGGACACCCTGGGAGGTCCCCAGGGTGTCCGGCTTAGAGAGGTTTCACTGTAAATCAGGCATTTGAGCATTATGAACCATAGGTGTGTGCTATGCGATCACGAACAGACATTCTCGCCCGAGATAAATGACCAAGAAACTCATCAAAAATAAGATCACGGGTGTTTTCTTGGTGTCCGGTTTAGAGAGGTTCCACTGTACATGTATTCTCTATATCTGGCCATGTTACGTTATATTTATACATTTTACACAACCGCCGGCGTTAATCATTCGAAGAGTATTAACGTTTCTGAACATGTATTGGCAACCAAGCAATTTGATAGACTAAAGTCCGAGTCTGTACCTAGTCAGTACCTAGAGCCGACCCAGTTAAATACGAGCTTGTGTCCGCCCAGTAGCCTATTTCACCAACATTTCAAAGTAAACTTATCTAGCAAAGTATACTTTGAGGGAGAAATTTTTCAATTTCAGGATAAATTTATTATGTTTTATGATACTGAATTTATTACATTATCACAGCCATTTTGGCTGTGATAATGTAATAAATTCAGTATAATAATTCTCCATACTTTTATTCATCAAATATATGCAGTCGTTAGTTCTATAGAAAATAATGTATTCGGGAAAAATAAATGATTACTCCCTCAAAGTATACTTTGCTAGATAAGTATACTTTACAATTTTGATGAAATCCGCTACTGAACTGCTTGACTTCAAGCACAATATTAAAAGTATTTTTAAATAATGCAATCGACAAATATTTGGCAAGATTAAAGGTACATGCCCACTCAGTAGGCACCAAATGCTCTTTATAGCAGAGACATCATCCGAGACATTTTCTGGCAAAATAAACATTAATTCGCCATTACCCCACGTATTCATTGGCAGTATTATACATTTTATATCAGACGTAAATTTCCACACTGATATCAGGGGCGATAACCGTGTTTGCTTAAAATGTAAACGGACATTACCATTTATTCTCTGCATTTATGTTTTAATGTGCAATGGTCATACATTGTACTTTATATGTCGAAATATTATTTTTTCAGGTGACGCACGTAATTGGTATACATAATTAAAACATATTATGCCTCATTTGCATATGAAAATAGCCTCATACCACCCGCGAGTCACTATCAGTAAAACACATATTACTAAATGATTATATATGCATAGCGGGCGCTTTTAATTTTTAGAACTGGTGGATAAGGTGACACAATTATACACTTATTTAATTCCTATTAAGAATATGTGTGCCTACTGAGTGGGCATGTACCTTTAAAATAATGCAATTGACAAATACTTGGCAATATTAACGCAGGAGGTTGTTTATAGTAGATTGGGACGTCTCTAAACCGGACACCAATAAAACACATATGATCTTAATTTTGATGAGTTTCTTGGTCATTTATCTCCGGTGATGATGCCTGTTGGTGTTCACATAGCACCCATATATGCCTTAGAATGATCAAATGTCCGATTTACAGTGAAACCTCTCTTAGCCGGACACCCTGGGAGGTCCCCAGGGTTTCCGGTTTAGAGAGGTTTCACTGTACATGTATACACATGGAATGTCAAAAATCATTGAACAATGTAAGGTTTACTATTCATAGTGTATACATGTTTATGTCGATGTTGGGGTTTAACAGCCTATCAACAGCTACGGTCATTTAAAGCTGGGTCAATGGGCTTAGTACTAAATCCCATATATTACCCATACAAGAACATGTTCAAGTACATGTACAAAAGGGGGGAAATCCCGAAATCAGAACTGAATATTTACAATAAACGAGGATGGCCGCGGCCCGCATGTCGAGCCCGCCGAGGCATTTGATGGTCTCAGAGAGTATTTATTTGAAGTTTGATGCCCACTAAGCATACAAAGTTTCAAGCAAATCTGACTTACGGTTACAGAGATAGTAGGTATGTGAAAACGTCAACGCAAAAGTTGACAGAAACTTTAACGCAAACTTCTAAGTCATTTGACCAGGGGCGGCATGAGTGGGACAAAGAACGAATATATGGATGATGACTAATAAGCATATAAGTTTCAAGTCAATGTGACTCAGGACTGCAGAGATATAAAACTTTAACGCAGATTTCGGAACGCAAACTTCTAAGTCATTTGACCTTGACCTTGGGCACAGGGGCCGCATGAGTGGGATACAGCATGAATATATGGATGATGAATAATAAGTATATGACGTTTTAAGTCAATGTGACTTAGGACTGCAGAGATATAAGGTATTTAAAAACTTTAACGCAGATTTCGGAACGCAAACTTCTAAGTCATTTGACCTTGACATTGGGCACAGGGGCCGCATGAGTGGGATACGCAGATTTCGGATGGACGGACGAACGGACGCCATTGTGATCACTAGGTCTCGCTTTCCGCAAGTGGGTTCGACAAAAACTATATATTCAGCCCTGATATCAGAATAATCCTGATCTGATGCCAGGTCCACGCCACACCAGAAGCACTTGGCCCCCTCCCAAAAGCAGTTGGATCAGTAATAAGCTTACTACTTTTATTATGGGCAATAACCCAATTCAACTCTCAGGTATCGTATATTACATGTATGTACATGTATATTAGATGAAAAGACAATTATTATCTACAGCTAGTTGGATACAAGAGTGATATGTAGAAACCTCTATGCGGTTGCAGAGATAATGAATACCCAAAAACATTAACACAAATCAAACGGACGGACGAACGGATGGACGGAAATAGAAAAACTAGATACCACTCAACGTACTTCGTATGCCGGTGATATAAATATATTAGTAGCACACAATTGAGTCATCGACATCGAATTGCAATGTGGTCCAGTACATGTACGTTTCACCAGTTCACTGCATGTTGTGTTGTTGATTACATGTATATGAAACTGTACGCCCGTTTAATAACACGCAATGCTAGAACTTGGCCGCCCATGCTGAGGAAGAGCTTGTAGTGACGATATCAGTATTATTGTCTACTGTCTGTTTCACGAAAGCTGCCCAAATTTTACGGCCATATAAACAATTGAAAAACAATATTTCTTTCGATAATATTAAATTAAAGGAAAATTTAAGAATGAGCCTTCTTTTTATTTCGTGAATTTTGGTCAAATATTGGTTTTATTACGAAAAATTGATTTGTTTATGGGAATTTAACGTGGGGGAAAAAGAGGTAAAGCAGTGTGGGACGAGTCAAAAAACGAAAAAATTTGGAAATTGACTACGAAACCTGGCTAGATATCTTGGATATGATCTAACTAAGAAAACAAAAGTTAAATTTTGAAAATCGGTCCAGAATTACTAAAATTCTAAAAAATTTCCCCATGTTAAATCCCCATAGACATCTTCACTCCGTGAAGATGTCTATGGGGATTTAACATGGGGGGAAAAAAATTTCGCAATAAAATCAATATTTGACCAAATTTCACGAAATAAAAAGACGGCTCATTCTTAAATTTTCCTTTAATTTAATATTATAGAAAAAAAATATGGTTTTTGAATTGTTTATATGGCCGTAAAATTTGGGCAGCTTTCGTGAAACAGACAGTAAGCGATTACTGTCCATTGAAGAATTTGTCTTAGTTTCAGCATCACCTGTAAAGCCAGTATTATCTGAAAAGTGATCACTTTCCACTGAAGCCATGGACCATGTTGTCTTTGTTTCAATTTTATCTGTAAAGCAACCAATCGCCAATGCAGAGGTAGTATTGGTTTCGATTTCTTCTGCAAAGCGACCAGCCTCCATTGTATCTGCAAAGCGATCAATCTCAGTTGAAGATGTGCTCTCAATTTCGGTATAATTCGCAAGGCGATCAATTTCGATGGACTATTTTGTCTTAGTTTCAGTATCATATTATGCATGGCAACCCGTGTGCGTTGCAGAACTTGACGTGGTGAATAGCCTAGTCGGATTTTCTAAACAATTGGTGTCTATTTTTGATGTCATATTGTCTAAGCCAGCCATGGATATTTAGGCGCCATGCTCTCGCTGAGAGTAATACCTAATGTCGATGTCATATTTTCTAAAGGAGCATGGTCTACTGTAGACGTGACCATAGCAGTGGCAGTCTTACCTTCCAAGTTGAGTTTGTCAATCACAGAGCCCGTTATGGTCTCTAGCCAAATTATATCTGTTAAACGATGTTTGTCTATTGCAGACATGGTCGGAGTCACAATGGCAGTGTTATTGTCTCCGCGACGCTTTTCCAGAACAGCACGAACAACAGCGTGTACATGAGGCTTAGCAGTTAATCGATCGTCGATGTCGTTAGACGCACGCCGTGGATACTGAATCTTGATTTTTTATAACATCTTTAGATGACCCCCGCCCAATGTTACCAGAAATCAAGTTTGATTTTACATTGGAGTTATGAAGCGATTTTGGATGTTTCCCGTGCACCTTTCTCATGTGACGGTTTAGACGACTGTTGAGTGCAAACGTTTTCTCACAGATACCGCAAATATAAGGTCTGGCGCCGTCATGCAGTTTCATATGCACGGTTAGATTCCCCTTGTGAACGAATTTCTTGTCACAAAGTGAGCAGCCATGTGGTTGTTTGTTCGAATGGACGACCATATGTCTTGTAAGACTTCCTTCCACCGCGAAAGTTTTCTTGCAAATTGAACAAGCGTATGGTCGTTTCTCTGAATGCTCCGTCATGTGGTCTGTGAGGTTGTCCTCATATGCAAAAGCTTTGCCACAAACGGAGCATAAATACGGTTGGTTGTCGTCCATATGTACCTTCATGTGGTGGAAAACGTCGGCTTTGTTTTCAAATGTTTTATCACATACAGAGCATTCGTAAAGCCGCTTTCCTGTATGAAGTTCCATATGTGTCGCGAGGTTACCGCGATTTGCGAACGGCTCGTCGCAAAAAGAGCAAAGATGCGGCCGCACGTCGTTGTGCAAGTTCATGTGATCAGTGAGGTTGGTTTTCTCAACGAACGCCATGTCGCAGATTGTGCATGGGTACCGCTTTTGTCCATTGTGTAGCTTCATATGGTTGGTCAGACTCCCGCTCTGCGTGAATTTCTTGGCACAAATGTCGCATGAATATGGCCTCTCTCCAGTATGGACCGTTTGATGCTCCTTTAGACTGTGCCGGTGTTTGAATGACTTATCACAGAGGGAACAAGGGAATGGTCGCTCGTCGCTGTGAATTTTCATGTGGTCTTTCATGTTGTTCGGCATCGCGAAAGTCTTATCACATACTAGACACACATGGGGTTTTTCACCAGTATGGAGTTTCAAATGCGATTTCAGAATGGAATTCATCGTGAATGTTTTCTCGCAAATCGGACATGAATATGGACGCTCCCCGCTGTGTGATTTCATATGGACCGTCAACGCGCCTTTGTGCGGGTATGTTTTGCTGCAGAATGGGCATTCGTGCGGTCGTTCCTTCGTGTGTGATCGCATGTGGCGATTAATGTCGCTCGTGAAGCGGAATGCTTTCTCACAGAACGCACACTGGTATGGGTGTTTCACTTTGTGGATATTCAAATGCTGTGTTAAACTAGCTTTCTCCGAGAAAGATTCGCCACATACTGAACACGTGTGTATGTCTTCCATCGTTCCCTGTGTGTCGATATCAAACCGATTCCTGGAATTGTCCCTTGTTCTTTATTCAGAGTCAACACGTTTATCCCATACTTTGCCTGTATTTGTAATTGTTCGCTGTGACTGGAGAAATGGGGCTCATGGGATTTGTGACAAGTGTAGCTGCTGATCAAATAGCACACTCATTCAGCATGATAACGATCTACATTGCTTGCTATAAGCAAGACGGGTGTTTCAGTGATGAAATGGTGAACAGCGCAGATGCTGATCAGACTGTGCGGATGCACAGGCTGATCTGGATCTTCACTAGTCATAAATCCCATAATCCCCATTTCTCCAGTCACAACCATATATAACTTTGTACAACGTAATACTATTTTATAGCATAATTCGCAAGTATCTATTCTGGAAGTCGGACTTCGTCCATTTCGTGCACCTGCAGGTTATAATTGGCAGTGGGAAATTTGACCCATTTTCTATAATTTATTCATTTTGGAACGCTTCAAACAACTAAATTCCAACTGCTAAATCAAATAATAATGCAATAATAATGTTAAATGGTTATTTTAATATATATTCTTATCAGCATTCATTATTTTCATAATTCTAAATGCGATATATTCTAGCATAAAAATGGTGTATTTTAGAGAAAGATTTGTCTTATATTTTAACCCCCAAACATATCAGGTCATGTGACTAGCGACACGACAAGCCGACTTCCAGAATTAATCAGAAATAAATGGTGCATCGATATGTACCGGGTTAAATCAGGCGGTAGAGTGATAAACAGTAAACCGGAGGTCCCGTGTTTATGTCCCTTGGCCGAGGGCCCATGTTTCTTGCCCTGTGACATTTTAACAAAATACTTAAATAAGTGCCGTTTTGACCAGCGGCCGTTTGACTATGATTATCATTATCAACAAGTTAGGATATGCAGAATTACACAAATACTCCGATTCACGAGAAGACACGAACATCAGACTACTTAGCGGTAGTCGTTTGTATAACCTTTAATCCTTGACCTTTGGTAGGTTGTGTAAATGATGCTTTCCAAGACAATTAGCGACCGCCAGGAAGAAATAAAGTTTGAAAATGGCGAGAAATGTACGTATGGGAGGTAACTCATTGTTTCCTGTAGGAAACTTACACTTCGGCCCATGACTATTCGGCTTTCTATACATTGGACTTTCATAGCTTCGGTACCGCGGAAATTGATGCTATAGAGTGTGTGTACTCGATTTAGCACACGTTTAGTCAATTTTTATGTATCTTTCAACTAGACCATGTAGATCATGTAGATCAACAGAAATAATCGGATAACTTGCAAGTCGTTTAACCCTTAGACAGCTACACACAACAATTGTCATCTGCTGTTGCTTTTATATCTAAAAGAAAACATGACTTCAGAATCATTTCTAATGGAAATTATTCTGATGTTCTGTCAAAGCATGTTTTTGATGATAAAAATGGAAAATAGAAAATAAAAAGAAGACTACAAAAAATTAAGATAGCGGTGTAATGGTTAATAACAAGGTGCCGGTGTATGCTCACGTGGTTACAACAACAAAACGTACTGAAACTTCCAGCTCTCCGATTCAAAGTACGTATTCTTTTATGTTGTCCTTATTATGTAACGGATGTTGATGAAGTATGGCGCATCAAACGCGTATTGTTAAGCTGCATTTGGTGATCTCGGTACTGTGGCCCAAGCTTATGTCGTTTTTGCGAAGAATCGATTTCCGTGTCTACCGACACGGACATTGATTCACCGCAAACACGACATAAATATGTGCCAAACTCCCAGGACCACCAAAATGCAGCTGATGAAGCTCGTTTGCTGCGCCATATTTTGAATTTTAAGGAAACTATCAAACAATACTTACTTTGGAGTGGTCGCGCTTTCAACACTTTCAGCCATTGTTGTTGTTGATGTAACCATGTGATCATGCACCTTGTTAATAAATACTATATTAAATGATTACTCGAGTTATCGGTGTGAGAAACCAAGTACAATTACTCTATAAATTAGTCGTATTCAGGGATTCCGCTGGGGAAAACAAAAAAAATCACCGCTTCCAAAAATAAAATTAAAAAATCTTTTTTTCCCCCGAAAATTGTAATCTTTTATCGCCAATTGTTTATGTTTATCGCCAATTGCGAAAGTGGCGATCGCCAGCGGAATCCCTGTATTTATAAATAGGTTGTCAAACTTGGAAAAGCACGGGTAACTTCCCCTAGAACCACTTCCTGGGTATCATAGACACAGCAAACAAACAAAATATGATACTTATCATGTTTATTAAGCAAACTTGCTTAATAAACATGATAAGTATCATATTTTGTTTGTTTGTTTGTTTGTGTGTGTGTTTGTTTGTTTGTTTGTTTGTTTGTTTGTTTGTTTGTTTGTTTGTTTGTTTGTTTGTTTGTTTGTTTGTTTGTTTGTTTGTTTGTTTGTTTGTTTGTTTGTTGGGGTTTAACGGCCTATCAACAGCTAAGGTTATTTAAGGTCGGGTCAATAGGTTTAGTACTAAATCCCATATATTACCTGAACATGTACATATTCAAGTACATGTACACATTTGGGGAATATCCCAAAATCAGAAATGAATATTTACAATAAAAAAAATATATATTCAGCCTTGAAATCGGAATAATCCTGATCTGATGCCAGGTCCTCGTCACACCAGAATCACTTGCCCGCTCCCAAAAGCAGTAGGATCAGTAATAATCTTATTACTTTTATAATGGGCAATAACCCAATTCAACTCCCAGGTAACAAAAGAGCCAAAGATAACAAGAATTCCGCGGAATCAAATGTCTCGCATTGTTCCGCCTTGACATTGACGCTGGGGCCTTGACCTTGACCCTGGGACCCCGAGATTATTAATCTACATATCATAATAAAGGTATGTATAAAGTTTGATGACTGTAGCTGATAAGGTGTTGAAGTAATGACCGTAACACGAAAACTTAACATTGAATGATGACGCCGCCACCGACGACGACGCCGGCGACGACGCCGACTCCGGAAAAGCAAAACCTATGTCTCGCTTTCCGCTTTCGCGGGCGAGACAAAAACGTACGGAGGGCAAAACAAGGCAAATCGTGATTCCTATAGGGAGGAATTCCTACCGTTAATTTACGCCGTCGCGTTCGCCCGACCAACCACCCACGATAAATATCATATTAAATCGTCACTCGTGTGAGATCCTATATTTATTAAACACGTTGACTGATTTTATAAGAAACTCGGCATAGTCGCGTTTCTTATGAAATCAGTAAACTTGTATAACAAATGCCATATTAAATGGTCACTCGTGTAATCTTGACTCTATTATCAAAGTCATTGGGCTAGTGTCACAGGATACTCGACATAGCCTCGTGTATTTTTGTCATTAAATTTTATTCTCAAAATGCATGTACATTTCATACACATATATACAGATATATAATGTTATTGACATTGACAGTGAGCTTTTTATATCGGATACATATATAAGATAAATAGAATGAGGGGAAAAGCTAAATGCAATGTACAGTTGAACCTGTGCTAAATACCACCCTGGAATAACAATTCCCTGTTGTAATTGAGTAATTGGGGAAAACAAGAGCGTGGCTGCTATAGCCACGATTTTGTTTTTCCAATTACCAGAACTCCAGATTGTAATCTAAAAGAGTATTGTACCACCACATTTCAAATTCAAGGCGTATTTTACTTTTACAAATGTATTATTGAGTCTCTTCATTATTAAATAGGGAACAAACGATAAAAACAAAATATATATTTTTTAAAAATTCTCTTATTTAAGCTGCAAAAAGCAAACACTTTGCAGCTCAACTAAGTACATTATCAACTTCATTACAATATTTTTACTACTCAATTTGAAAATCAATGCATATTGTCACATTGATGTGACAATAACTCCAGCCAAAAAATATTTACACAATTCCCTAACATTTTATTGGTCCGTAGCAAGTCTCTGTCCAAAATTTATATCCCAGTAAACTCCCATGCCGAACTACTTTCCGTAACCGTGAGGCGCAGTTAAAATAATTCTTAAGGAAACGGAAAATAAGCACATTTTATTGATGAATTTATTTCAAATGCTGGAATTATAAGGAATGAATGGCCTTTTTGTGGAATTTATCGGGGATATAAACTTGGAAAAGTCGCGGGAATACTGGACGAGGCCTTCCGGCCTTCGTCCAGTATTCCCGCGACTTTTCCAAGTTTATGCCCCGATAAATTCCACAAAAAGGCCATTCGTTCCTATAATATGCATTGATTTTCAAATTGAGTACTGAAAATATTGTAATAAAGTTTACTCTCAAATGCGTATGCTGCTAATTAAAAAAAATAGGTGCATACAATACGCACCTTATCTGGAGCCCTGTAATTACTACAATGTACATACATTCAAATAAAAACAACCTGTGCACAAAGGCTACTGCTACGGCTGAGTCTCTATATATCACATGCACTAACGCTCAGCCTTTTTCACGGTATTGCATACCGGCTTCGTGTGATAGGATAATGAACTAGCTAGGTTCCTTCACTTAATGCACATATTTCCACTGTATGGCAGATATTAGTACATTCGGAAACAAACGGGCTAACGGTCATTGGCCTGCCATTTTTGGGCTCAAATGCCCGGGTTTGGAAGGTCCTCGAGCCAATTACGACCCTTAAATATAAGATAATAATAATAAAAGGCCATATTTTCCATGGCTGGTCATTATTCACAAGTTTGACCGCTTAGTGAATGAGATCAAAGAGAAGACTTTCAAGTGAGTTTAGTGACAGGTGAATAAAATATATTAAGTTTGTTTGTTTATTGGTGTAACTGTTTAACGGCCTATCAACAGCTAAGGTAACGAGTTCGATACCATTTTAACCTGCTGCATTGGGTGGGTGGGGTCCCAAATTCAGAACGGAATATTTACAACGAGAAAAAATATATTCAGCCCTGCAATTAGAACAACCTGACCTGGTGCCAGGTCCATACCACACCAAAGTCACTTGACCCTTTCCCTTAACATAGGATTACGAATAATCACAATACTCACAGAAGGGGTATAACCAGATTCAACTGTCACATACAAAATGCCAAAGACGTATGTGAGGGCCAAACCAGGTCTCCAGTCGGAATTCCGGTAAGTATGAACCCCGATCGTTCACTTACCCATCACATGCTCCCACCTATCACCCACTCACACTAATGTAAGATCCTATATATTTAAGCTTGTTGACTAGCCAGTAAACTTGTTTAACAAGGGCATCGTTTTCACTAAGATAGGACTCTTGCTGGAAGCATTAACACTAATAATCATCTGGGTTTCTTTATATATAACACATGTACATGTATGTGGAGTTAATTGAACATTTTGATGTTTGTTACCGAAAAGGCAGCCTATGCTCAATAACTGTAAATCCAATAATTGTTTACAAGAAAACTATCATAATGTCGCACTTACGAACATTTTAGTCGTACGAAGTTTAGTGAAACGGGCCCCATAAATCAAATATGTCGTACAGCACAAGATATAACAGCAATATAATTATCAGGAATAGTTGTCAAGTACTCGGATAGAAGGCGATCGCCGGAGAGTATCTCAAACACTACCCTGGGTCATTCGAGTGACCTTGACCCAATGGGTCAAGGTCACTCGAATGACCCAGGGTGGTTAGTTATCAATGTGAGGAAGCTACTAATGAACGTTAGCGAACAGCCGACTAACATATCAAGAGATGTGCGACATTTGGATGCACGTACACAATTATTGACACAAAAGTAATTTGACATTGACCGTGGACATGAAGGCCGCACGAGTGTGGTGTGGACTGAAAATATGGATGATGCTAAGGAAGTATATGAAGTTCGAAGTCAATCCCACTTAACGTTGCAGAGATAATGGGTACCCACAAACTTCAACACAAATCTTTCAAAGTAATTTGACCTTGACCTTGGACATGAAGGCCGCACGAGTGTGGTATGGAATGACAATATGGATGATGATAAGGAAGTATATGAAGTTTGAAGTAAATCCGACTTAACGTTGCAGAGATAATGGGTACCCAAAAACTTTAACGTGGACGGACGGAACTACGAAAACTATATACCCCTCGAAATACTTCGTGTGCCGGGGGTATAATAATATTTAGTTGTCCAGTACTCAGATACAATGAATGTGTTGCTTACAGTCGGCGGCCATTTTGTTTTTCTATTTGACGGTCAACCCTGAAAAATCCAACCTGGCAACAGATTCCGTTGGAATGAGCATACCTGAATTTTGGCTGAGAAATGGGGCTTATGGGATTTGTGACCAGTAAAGATACGGATCAAATAGCACACTATTGTAGTCCGAAAACCATATTATATTGCTTGTTAGAAGCATGGCAGGTGTTGATAGATGGAAGGGCGAACAGTGAAGATCCTGATAAGACTGTGCGGCTGCACAGTGAGTCTGATCTGGATCTACACCGATCGCTAACCACATAAGCCCAATTTCTCCAGTCACAGCCACAGGTATGTTAAAACTGTCCGCTGTCGGTTATTACCCCAAAATGCATCCATGGTGATTTTCGAATGGCATTGAATCTACACTGCTCTCTTATGTGTGGCTGTGACTGGAGAAATGAGGCTTATGTGATGTGTAACCAGTGTAGCTACTGATCATATAACACATTCATGTAGCGTGATAACGATCTACATTCCTTGTTAGAAGCAGTACGGGCGCTTCATTAATGGAATTCAATGGCGAACAATGCAGATCCTGATCAGACTGTGCGGCTGCACAGGCTGACCTGGATGTACATTGGTCACAAAACTCATCAGTCCTATTTCTTCAGTCACAGCAACACATATGTAGACCCCGCTTCAACTCGCACGTACCAGCAACTAAAATGTGTACCCGAACGCCAAACCAGGGATATCGGGTGTCAGATAAGGTTGAACCTATACTAGGGGTGTAACAAAATGTCTACCTCACGATACGATACATATTGCGATACATGGGTAACGATACGATACATCTCGCGATACTTGGATAACGATACGATACATCTCGCGATACTTCGGTCACGATATGATGCATCTCGCGATACTTGGGTAACGATACGATACATATCGCGATACTTGGGTCACGATACGATACATATCGCGATACTTGGGCAACGATACGATACATCTCGCGATACTTAATTGGGTCACGGTACGATGCAAAATAAACATTCATTCACCATTATCCCACGTATTTATTGGCATTATTATACATTTTATATCAGACGTAAATTTTCACACGGATATCAGGGCCGATAACCGTGTTTCATTAAAATACTAACGGACAACTATTTATTCTCTGTATTTATTTTCTGATGTGATCATACTTTATAATCTGTCGAAAATATATTTTTTTAGGTGACACATTTAATTAGTATAAATAATAAACAAAATATCATGCCTCATTTGCATATGAAAATAGCCTGATAACACCGCGCGTCACTATCAGTAAAATATATATTACTAAATGATTATATCTGTATAGCTGGCACTCGTAATGTTTAAAATTGGTGGAATAGCGACACAATTATACACTTATTTAATTCCCATAAAGAACATGTTGTGCCTACTGAGTGGGCATGTACCTTTAACGAATGAAACCGAATCCCAAACTAGATGGCCGCGGCCCGCAGGTCGCGCCCGCCGAGGCATTGATAGCACAATGAAACCTCTCTAAACCGGACACCGTGGGAAGTCCCCGGGATGTCAGGGGTATAGAGGTTCCACTGTGAATTAGATGTATAAATACGTCGATGTATGTGGGTGTGCTTTGCAAACATGAACTGTAGCCGATTTCATCAAAATTGCAAAGTATACTTTAGTAGCAAAGTATACTTTGAGGGAGAAATTTTCAATTTTATGATAAATTTATTAATTTTTATTATACTGAATTTATTACATTATCACAGCCAATTTGGCTGTGATAATGTAATACATTCAGTATAATAATTCTGCATACTTTTAATAATGAGATATATGCATTTGTTAGTTCTATATGAAATAATGCATTTCAGGAAAAATAAATGATTACTCCCTCAAAGTATACTTTGCTAGTAAAGTATACTTTGCAATGTTGGTGAAATAGGCTACAGGCCTCTCTATAGCAGCCATGCTTTCGTTTTCCCACTTATTAAATTAATACATAAATGAACCTGTGATCAAAGACCAGCTTTTTCTCTTCCCGTGGTTAGTCTTAATTCACAGGTGTTACTGTGTTTGTAAAATATACCCGACAAAAACTGTATATTATCCCGTCAACACAGTGCGTATGTGTCGCGAAACACGATGCCGTGAAACATTTTTGATATCCTGTCAATACGACCTAATCACTGCGTATGAATATGTGCGGTGGCTGGGATTATTTTGTTTGCATTTTAAAGCCATTAGTAGGTGTTGACGGGATAAATAGAATAGTAGGTTAGTGCCGTGAATGGGAAAAATATCTGGCGAGGCTCAGAAACGGGATGTGCTCGGCAGAGCCTCGCCCATCCCGTTTCCTAAGCCTTGCCAGATATTTGTTTTGATATCCTGTCAATACGACCTAATCACTGCGTATGAATATGTGCGGTTTTCGATTCAGGCTCCGATTTTGAGGATGCGGCTAGGGTTATATTTTTGCATTTTCAAGCTATTTGTAGGTGTTGACGGGATAAATAGAATAGTAGGTTAGTGCCGTAAATGGGGAAAATATCTGGCGCGGCACGGAAACGGGATGGGCGATCCGTTTCCTAAGCCTTGTCAGATATTTGTACCCATTCACGGCACTAACCTACTATTCTCTATTGTTTAGCTTGATTCGGGATTCCAAAGTATTTAATTGTGAAAAACATATCAAATCGAATATCATTGTCGCGTATCGTGAATCGTATGGTCGACAAAATAGAGAATAGTAGGTTAGTGCATGTGCATTAATGTTTATGACGTTTCACACCAAAATCAGTGACGTAACAACACAATAATGACAATATGGTGACAGGGTTTTCAATAGTGACCGTTTTGCGTAGTTTGACCCTTGAACTTTAATTTTGATTCCTGGCATTTGCAACAAAGGGTTCAACTTTGCAAGATAAAACATACTAATTTTTTATTTTACACCTATAATTGATTGTCCATTGAATTCTGGGTGGCTAAAGAACCACCCCACCCCCCCCACCCCCAAAGAAAAAGAAAAAAATATTCTTACTGATCTGGAGTCCTGAGGGTCACGTAGTACCATAAAAGTAATAGAGGTAAACATACTAAACATACTAATTTTCTAATGGAAATAGCAGGATTCCCCTCTCACGTACATGACAGGCAAAACACGTACCTGAGTGTAAAACCAGGGATAACGGTATTCCGGTAAGGATGAAGCCCGTCGTTACTTTACCATTCGCATGCTCCCAACATACCACAGGCAAGATCATGACATATAGCCAGGTCAAATTTATACCAGATGGCCGCGGCCCGCATGTCGAGCCCGCCGAGGCATTTGACCTTGACCTTGGGCACAGGGGCCGCATGAGTGGGACACAGCATGAATATATGGATGATGACTAATAAGCATATGAAGTTTCAAGTCAATGTGACTTAGTACTGCAGAGATATAAGGTATTTAAAAACTTTAACGCAGATTTCGGACGGACGGACACCCGGACGTCATTGTGATCACTATGTCTCGCTTTCCGCAAGCGCGCTCGACAAAATTGTGTCCAGTAAGTGCTCTAATGTCTGTTTCACGAAAGCTGCCCAAATTTTACGGCTATATAAACAATTCAAAAACAAGATTTATTTTGATAATATTAAATTAAAGGAAAAATTAAGAATGAGCCTTCTTTTTATTTCGTGAAATTTGGTCAAATATTGATTTTATTGCGAAAAAGGAATTTCCCCATGTTAAATCCCCATTCACGGAGTGAAGATGTCTATGGGGATTTAACATGGGGAATTTTTTTTTAATTTTAGAAATACTGGACCGATTTTTAAAATTTAACTTTTGTTTTCTTAGTTAGATCATATCCAAGCTATCTAGTCAGGTTTCGGAGTCAATTTCCAATTTCTTTCGTTTTTTGACTCCTCCCACACTTCCAAGTTCCTTACCACTTTTTCCCCCATGTTAAATTCGCATAGACAAATCAATTTTTCGTAATAAAATCAATATTTGACCGAATTTCACGAAATAAAAAGAAGGCTCATTCTTAAATTTTCCTTTAATTTAATATTATCGAAAATAATATTGTTTTTGAATTGTTTATATAGCCGTAAAATTTGGGCAGCTTTCATGAAACGGACTATAATTACAGTGGAACCTCTCTAGACCAGACAACATGAACACATATGTGATCATATTTTTGATAAGTTTCTGGGTAATTTATCTGAGGCGATAATGTATGTTCATGATCGCATAGCACAAAGCTATGGCTCAGAATGATCAAATGCCTGATTTACAGTGAAACCTATCTAAACCGGACACCCTGGGGACCTCCCAGGGTGTCCGGTTTAGAGAGGTTTCACTGTAGTAGGTTAGTGCCGTGAATGGGAAAAAATATCTGGCGCGGCACGGAAACGGGATTTGCTCGACAGAGCCTCGCCCATCCCGTTTCCTCCCAGATGGTGTCCGGTTTAGAGATGTTTCACTGTACATGCTGTACATGCCCGTGTGAATGCCGTGTGGGTTTTAGCTGTGTGCTTGGCATATGGTGAATAAATGTGTCCAGTAAGTGCTCTAATTACGAGCACCAACGACGTAAAAATGCCAGCTTTTCAAACTTGCAAACACTCTACGCAAAGTGACTTAACGTGTGTGATGTCAGATTACCTTTCTGAGCAAATAGCCTGCCACACACATCACATGTGTACTTCCGGGCAGTGTGGAAATTCACGATGTGGTTATAACGTGAACTGGTGGAAGTGAAAGCTTTCCGACAGAATTGGCAACTATATGGTGTATCCCCAGTATGTATTTTCAAGTAGTGGATGTAACAACGTTGCTTCGTTGGAAACGCCGCCATGCAAACGCCACATGCGTATGGTCTCTCACCTGTATGAAGTAACATGTGTGTTTTCAGTGTTCCTTTCAAAGCAAAGCGCCTACAACATACATCACATTCAAAGTTCTTTTCTCCGGTGTGTATCAACCGATGTTGGTCAAGCTGTCGTTCGGTACAAAATGTCACGTGACAAGTGTTACATTTATGCTGGTTAATTCCCATATGGTGAAGAATGTGAGCGATAAGATACGCTTTAGACATGAATAATTTCCCACATATATCACATTCAAATGTCTTTCCGATGGATTTGTTTCTGTTCACACTATGGGATCCTGGAACATGTGATGGTTTTCTGGCTGTTTTTTCATGTCGTCCAAGGTATTGTTCCGTGAATCCTTTATGTTTGATTTTGTGGCGCCTAAGGTTCCATGGTCGAGAAAACACTTGGTAACAGGTCTCGCATTTGTGTTTCTTTTCAATTTTCTTCGCCGTTAATTGATCGGATTTGAATGGGTTTTTACCATCACTGCTCGTCGCTAGGAATTGATATGGTTCAATATTCGGTGTGTGTTCAATGGTACCGCTCTGCCCCGTCTGTTGATATTGTTCATCTTTGTATTTCTTGTCATTTTTCTGCACCAGGAATTCACATGGTTCAACTTTAGCTTTCATTTCAATAGTCTCACTTTGTCTGGCCAGTTGATAGCGTTCATCTATTTGTTCAATGTTCTGCGCTAAGATTTCACATGGTTCAACTTTCGGTTTCCTTTCAATGACCCCACTCTTCCCCGTCAGTTGATAAAGCTCATCGTTATATTTATTGTCAATGTTTTGTGCTTGGATTGACATGGTTCAACTTTCGGTTTAACGTCCTTAAAATAGATTTAAAATACTGATACAACGTAGTTCATTTGTGTATTTCACGGTGTGGAGTGGTATTTGAAGTTATTTACACATCAATGTTTGTGTCCGATAGTCTATGCTGAGATTGGACAATCTGCTGTTATTAATTTGTCGCTGTGACTGGAGAAATGGGACTTATGGGTTTTGCGACCAGTGTATATCCAGATCAGCCTGCGCATCCGCACAGTCTGAGCATGTTAAGTAACAACTTTGCACTGTAGAAATGCTGCTTCACCACCATGTAACCTCAAATAAATATAACACTTGAAGTTGAACGTTTTCTATCTTTTATTACCGTTGTGTGCCATGACAACTGTGCTTCATAGTACTTAGTTGCAAGCAGCGTAACGTTATATTAATGATTCTGCTGGTATACAACTGATACGGATAGTAATAATTGTTTACAAGAAAACATTGCTAATGTGAAATGAACAGACTATAACAATGTTGCAGTTACAAACATTTTAGTCATACAAAGTTTAGTGAAACGGCCCCCTGGCCTCTGTCAAGTATTTCTGTCACTCACTATGAAGAGTGTAGCACAGGCGCCGTGTATGGTAATTACAATGAAACACCCGTCATGTTTCTAACAAACAATATAGTTTGTTATCAGGCTACATGAGTGTGCTATTTGATCTGGAGTGGAGATACACTGGACACAAATCACATAAGCCCCATTTCTCCAGTCACAGCCACATTTGGTGATGGTGTAAATTGACGGACACACAGAATAAATAAAGCTCAGTCGTCATATTATTTGAAGGATTTATATACTCGCCACATACCGCATACCCAATGTCTGACAACCAATTGAAAGTACTTTTTTTCACTACAGGGGTCATACCAGTTATCCGGTCAATCAGTTTATCGGCCATATTAAAATACCTGTTAATTAAACGCATTCATTTGATCCGATTTTGCAACGAACACATCTAAGTCACGCAGGTGCTTGCTGTTTCCATGCTAGTGTGAAGAATATATCACCAATGTAAACATGTTAGTAAACTTTGCTGAAAACATTCCTCAACTCTGTCCACAAGTTGTTTACAACGTCGAAAGTCGAGCGGGGGCTTCCAATCGAGTGATCCAATTATGTCATTTCAGAGTTGTTTTATAAATAGAAAAAATTCTATAAATACAATGTTTTCCAAGAAGCAAATGGCGATTGTTTTTTCTGCAAAACTACACAATGCTGTTTACACTGGTTTTCAGGCGATACAATTATGATTTCAAGGTGAGAATACAAGTCATAAGAACAGTATACATTTGTCCGGATAACTGATTGTCGATGTTAATTTTGGGGCATGATCTGATGATCTGACCCAATTTAAATGAGAAAGATGGCACAGTTTGCTAAATAGTTTGCATTCGTTGAGAAAGCAAAAACCGACGATTGTTCTGTGAAAAGTTTATGCCCGTAGCTGCTATCTTAAGAAAAAGATCGTAAAAAAACTACCATTTTTGTCCGATAATCTAGAGGCTGTATGGGTACGAACAGACTGGGTAGGAAATTACCAAACCGGGTACGAAATGGTATGAGTAGCTTTTTATATGTTATCTCCCTTTAGATGGCATATTATGTCACGCAAATTTCTATGGGAGCAGCCATATTGTCGTGCTACTCCTAAATGGCGAGTACGACCAAGAAAATAGTGCCCTGTGCCAACATATCCTATGGCGTTTTGGTCTGTCTTGCTTTGTATCTAAAACTCTACATATATAATTCTCAGTTTTTCGCTCAGTTTATGGGTTAAATTCTGGAAAATACGAATCAAGACATTTTGTGCGTATGAATACAGGAGCTATTACCTTTAGTTCTCACAGCAGTGACCAGTTAGCCGCCAGTTTCGTACAATATTTTCTGAGAGTTTCAAACAGTAATTTATTCTAGAGAAAATGTATGGATGGGAATGGGTTTGCACCATCACAGTACATTTACCTCTGGATGATGATTGAGAAAATATGCAACTTTCAGTCTCTAGTTCCGCAAGTGATCGGGTTTTATGGAGATAACAATTTCAGTACTTTTAGTACTTTGATTTGCATGGGCTCATGAAGAATTACATATGGAATTAGCGCTATTTGCTATGCTTATTTCGTGATGTCCGTCAACTCACACCATCACCCACACGTCAATGGACGTATTACATCTCTGAGGTCAGATTTAGCCTACTACTACATGTACATGATGTAGGAAACTTAATTCCCCCGATTATGGCCGATACCCATTTCTATACACTAGATGTCATATTGTGAGCAAATGGAGATTTAGGTCAACAGGGGAGGTAACTCTTCCATTTAACAGAAAATAAATTCAATGTGTTGTCACCCACCAGATCGACCAGTGTATATCCAGATCAGTCTGATCTGGGTCTGCACTTCTCGCCATTCCATCAATGAAACACCCTGGATACTTCTAACAAGCACTATCTTATTATGTATACCATTAACGCTGGTGTCGGGTTTTTTCGCCCATGTTCGCCCCGGGTCGTTTCGCCCCGGTCGAACAATCGATATATGTATGGTCTGGTCGAGTCGTTTCGCCCCCGTTTGAAAACGGGAAATATGTACATTATGATATAATGAGTAGGCGAATTATATATATAGTATGATAATACACGATATATGATAGTATAATGTGTATTAGTCATTGATAGTACTTATTGATGTTCAAATTTATAACAACATGTTTCTCATTTCAGATTCACGCGGTTCTTCAATCCAAGGATCTAGACAAGTCCAGAGATGATTTAATTTATATATATATATTAGTTTTTATATATTATTTAGATACTAGCTTGGAGATATTTCACTGTATATTTCCACACAACATGTATGAATATTATCATCATGATCATGATTATATGACCGATGATGACCTATTCGTGACACTCGAGGTAAGCTAACGTTGGTCTAAGGTTTGCCGATAATCGGAACTAATTTGAGATATAATTTAATTAGTTTAAACAATATTTATTAAGTTATAAGTCATGTAAAGGAACAATACATGGTACGATACAAGCATTAAATAGTGTGTGGATTAGAAAACAAGCTTGAAAAAGCTTATATGAATTCTTCTCCACTATAAGCGTGAGTGCAATATACATTATACTGTCAGGCAGGTTATGACTAGTTAATTATCAATGGTGACTGAAATAACAATTGATCATTTATATTTCAAATATATGGTAATATGTGTAGATTGATGGTGGAATATGTATTTTAAAGCATTATTTATAAAACTATAAGTTCAGTATTTCAGTACTAAACAAGGGAGTACACACATAAAATGATCAATGTAATCGAAATTATAACTATGGTATGGTGGGGACGAGGTAACTGGGGGAGGGCGCTGGGGGGGGGGGGTAAAGGGATGCACTCATTACTGGCAAGGTGGCTCGTATTGGACATCTGCCCACTTGTCTCCTCAATTGCCGAAGCGCCTTGTAGCCACGATGAACATCTGGACCTGCTGAAATACGAAGCTGTTTTCCTCGAATGTCAAATGTTCATTGCCGCAGAGCAGTGTGTCTGCTGTGGGAGGACATGGAAGGTTGTTACTATGTGTGTTTCGCTGAAGTGTATATTTGTTGCAATACAAGAGAAAGTGGCTGACTGTTTTATGGATCAACATGTGCAGTGTGGGGTGTCAACACTAGATCTCCTGTGAAGGTCGAAGTTGAGAGAGCTACATGAAATACGAAGGCGTGTATGAAGAATTTGTCCTGTCCTGTTTCCGACGTTAAAAAGGGGTGATGATTTGACAGAATTGGCGTTTAGGTTTGCTTTGAAAGAAGACAGAGATTGAGAGTCCTTTATATTCCGATTCAGTACATTCCAGTCACGAATGGTGGATGGTAAGTATGATTGGTTGTACTGCTGTGTGCGACAATGTATGTAAGGTATGTCGTCAGCATTTCTAAGATTGTAGCGAGGCTGCCTTTGAACGGGGATTCAATTTGCAAGATAAGATGGTGAAAGTTTGTTTAACATCTTATAGAAAAAGACTAGTCTGTGTTTCTTACGCCTGTCGGTCAATGTTTCCCACTTGAGTTCCTGATAGAGTCTGGCTATGTTACAAAGTTTGGTCGCGCCAGACACTATTCTGGCAGCCTCAGTTTGCACAGCCTCCAGGTCATCTTTTTCATCTGGTTCTAACAATTATCCCAGACAACATCGCCATATTCAAGGAGAGGTCGAATAAACGAGAAATACATACGTTCCAGCGAGGACCTTTTAAGACGAAATTTTAGAGATCTCAAAATGCCTATACGTTGCCATGCTTTGTTAATATACTGTGTGTGTTCCACTTTCCGTCGTTAGATAATGTAAGTCCAAGATGTTGGTGTTCTTTGACAGGATCGAGTGAGGCATCATTCATGAGTAGAGGAGAATGGTGTGGTTTGTTGTATTTCCGGGAAAAAGTCATAGTTTCAGTTGTTGATGGATTGAAGTTTACGAGCAACTTCTCTGACCAATTGTGGATAGTGTTAGATCGTTGTTTAGAATAGTGGAAGAAATGACAGGGTCATCGACGATAATGTAGAGACTGGTGTCGTCGGCGAAAAGACGAATGTTTGATTTAATTTCCTCGACGATATCGTTTATGAAGATAAGAAAGAGAAGATGACCAATAATAGAACCATGAGGAACACCGGCATTCAATGAGGACCACTGCGAATTGGAATTGTTATAAACTACCCTTTGCTGTCGATTAGATAAATAGGAAGAGAACCATTTATGAAGAGGACCGTGAATACCAAGGGAAGACAGTTTGTATAGAAGACCGCGATGCCAGACTCTGTCGAAAGCTTTGGAGATGTCACAAAAGACTGCTCTGACCTCCTAGCCGTCATCAAGTGCCTTACATATATCGTTGTATACATAAGTAAGTTGGTTGATAGTAGAGTCGCCTCTAATAAAGCCTGATTGGAAGGAAGTTTATTGTTGTCAATGAGAAACTTGTACAGATACGTGTGGATGCAGCGCTCCATCAACTTACCAATGCAGCTTTGAAGAGATATTGGTCGGTAGTTCTGTTGTTTTGATGTATCTGACTTTTTAAAGATGGGTGAAACGTTGGCTAGCTTCCAAGAAGAGGGGAAATGAGACTTGCGGATCAATGTTGTAAAGTATGTAGAGAGGGGGATTGATAATACATTTGCTGCTTCCCGTATAAGTCTTGGGCTGATAAGATCAGGACCACTAGCTTTGGATGGGTCAATTGCCTTTATTGTGTCACAAACGTCGCTAGGAGAGATTGTGATTGTAGAGATTTGAAGGTTGAGAGGTTTCCGCTTGTAAGGGTAGTGTGTGTGCATTGTCGTCGATAATGGACTGCCTAGTATCGTAAATATATAAATAATTGTTCGTAGTATGATTAATATCTAGTCGGTTTGCTAGTGTCATTAATGCTATTTCATTTACAGAAAGTATGGTGTCACTGTAATGAATAAGAATGAATGGTTTGGGGGAAGTATAATTTGATTTTTTTGTTTACAGATGAACACAGAATTCAACGAGCCGCCCGTCTTGGAGCCATCGTTCGTCTTGACGAGGTACGTCTATAAAATACATATATACATGCCAGTACAATAAAGCTAACGTGTAATAATAGTGGTGTTCATAATAGATTAACATTTAATATACCTGACAATTTCAGCTGAACGTCGACTTCATCAAGGCGGACGAGTTCCTGGTCGCCGACATCCAGGAAGACGGACAGCGCCACCTCGTGTTCGCGACGCAGTTTCAGCTGGGGCTACTCAGACAGGCCAAGCGTTGGTTCATCGACGGGACGTTTAAGATACATGTCCCGCTGGCGTTCGCATTGATGTCACGTCGAAAGAAGGCGGATGACGTGAAGGTAATTATTAAAAACTTAACGTGTTATATTTAATCAGTAATAACTTATTAATTCATGTCACTTATCACACACAGATATTCACGTTGTCTGTACATGGCGTCGAAATAAAACACAAAAACATAAATCAGTAAACGCAGACGCGATAAGAGAGTTTTTTCCATATCTCATTGCACAGTGTAATTTAATACTGTCATGGTTACATTTGTTATCAATCGTTGAAGGATGCCCGTCCGGATGTTGCCGTAGAAGCGTTTGTTCTGAATTTCGAGAAAGGTATATGCTGAAATAAATAAATAACTTGTCTGTTCGCTCTATCGTGGTATACTATCTGTTTAATCATATCATTATAATCTAATTTGAGAATTAACTGTATCACCATAATGGCAAATCATATGGTCATGTTTTGCAGCTGCTTGGCACGCGCTTTCCGGCGTATTTTCTGACGTCACGGCAACGAAGGGGTGCGCGTTCCATTGGACGCAGGCAGTGTGGCGGCACGTGCAGGAATATCAGTCAGCTGTTGGCCCTCCCGTTCCTGCCGGCGACCCACATCGCTCCGACTTTCGCCACCATGAAGATCCGGGTCAACACCGAGCCGCTACAGAAGCTGGTGGATTACATCGAACGCCAATGGATCGTCAGCACCCAGTTCCCACCGGCGTCCTGGTCAGCCTTCCAGCTTCATGTCCGGACGAACAACGACGTGGAAGGTACGAGACACTATCAACAAGTGTAAATCTTTAACAACTATGTAACAACAATATAAATTATACAACTGTTAAGTCCTTTATGGTATGTACCCATATCAACTGTTGCAGGCTGGCACTACCGGACGAATCACCTTTCAGGCCAGGCAGGACTGGGGATCTACAGACTGGTGCCACTGTTGCGACGGGAGGCAGAACTTGTCGACGCGAACGTCATGGTGGAGGACATTCAGCGAGACGTACGGACAGGCTCTTCACGGCTTGACGCTCGACTACAAGATCGACTACAAGAGGCCTTGAGCCAGTACATTGACAACACCATCTCGACCACGTCCTTTCTCCGGCGATGCTCCCATCTTGTCAGTTCCCGCCACCGCCACCGCCGCACCTTCGCAGTGAGAATCAGGGGCCCGTTTCACTAAACTTCCTACGACTAAAATGTTCGTAAGTGCAAATTTAGGATCGTCTGTAAATTTCAATTGATGGCTTAATAAATGTAAATCCAATAATTGTTTACAAGAAAACATTGTTAATGTGAAATTTACAGACGATCACAGTTTTGCAATTACGAATATTTTAGTCGTACGAAGTTTAGTGAAACGGCCCACTGATCTTTAACGTCGCTTTTCAGGGCCAATATATTTTTGGTTGGCTTATATGATGTTCATAAAATATTATATAATATAATATATACGATAAGTTTATGCTTATTTTATGTGCATCATACCTGTCACACCTCCACGTGGTGACAGCTGGTAACACTATTTCTTACAATAATTTCTACTTTATGAAATCGTGGCTTACGTGACAGGATATACATGTACTGTATCTGATAAACATGATAACTACTAATGTGTTACCTATATATTTCTTTATCACTGAATTATATTTGTTAATGAATTACAATATTTTTATACATTATATATATAGGGTCGAAACGACCCGGGGCGAACGGGGATAAAGGCAAAAGGACCCGTGGTGTGAAGGGACCTTAACGTTATCAGGCTTCAATAGTGTATACATGTGATGAGGATACGCCCCATTTCACCAGTCAATATGGAGCACCTGTAAGTATAATATGAAGTTACAACCCAACTCGACTTACAGTAACAGAGGTACCGGTACACTATATATACGGCATGGGCTAGTATTTCCAATATTTGATATTTTAAAAATACTTGTCGTTGATTATTGTACTTGACAACAAGCAGCTTCATTGGCTGAGTCTGAGCTGTGTTACAGGTCAGACTCAGCCAATAACACTGCTTGATCGCCAATTGACATTGCCCATAAATGTTCAGAAATGTTGACATCTGGGCAAGATTAACGCATGTGCATACATATGGTTTTCTAATGCACTCTATAAATATCACGCAACTTGAATCTGATTGGTTGATGGTCATACATTACAGGTATATCATTGTTGATGAACGGTCGCAAATTATTGAAATTTGCTAGCGCGTCGCCATTAAACAGATTGTCCGACCTATCATTTTCTGATATACGCCGTAAATTTGAAAATTACAATACAGTTAACCCTATAATTCATGAACGGAACGGACACAATGCTGCATTAACATGATTAACGGATTCGTGACCAGCGTACGCCCTGATCAGACTGGGTACAGTTAATATAAGAGTTGATCATGTCCAGCCGTGTGCAAACGTTTGTTGTGGCCCGATGGAACTGTTTGAACCCAAACAGTTTCCGAGGGCCACAGCAAACGTTTGCACACGGCTGGACATGATCAAACGTTATTGTTACATTTTCAACAAAAAACTGATGTAATTTGAGCATTATATTCAGTATTTTCAGTACTTTTATAAATCGTCCCATCCACGTAGATAATGTTCGGTATTCATATTCCGGGGCCGCGTCATGAACGTCATGAACGTCATAAAGTAGTGACGTCATGAAGGCATTTCCGCGTAGTGACGTCATGAATGCACATGGTCTACGCGCGGCCCCGGAATGAGCATTGCCTAAAGCCATATGCAAACAGCACGCGCCTTATGTTTTCACATATGTGCAAACAACGGAAACCATGTAACAAGGGGTGTTACATCGGCGGACATTAAATATGGCTTATCACATCGCAGGTTGTAATATTGGGGGTGTATTTTGTTCCGTCCATTCGTTAGATATGATTTTTTTTCCGTGCAAAATAAACGTGTTAATTGATATTAATATGTTAGTGTCATATCAGGGGCGATAACCGTGTTTCCCTCAAAGGTTAAGTGAACTATGTTTATTCTCTTCCTTTATTTATTGATGTGCAATGATCATACTTTATAATAACTCAATAAAATATTTATCCAGGTGATGCATTTCAAGCGGAAAAAATGCAACGAAAACGAAAGTAACAACGAATGGACTTGAGAACGACTTGACATGAGAACGAAATGACAAGATAAGAGTTAAACACAATTACGCCCCTTGTTTAAGAATATCGCCATTTGCTTTCAGATTTCCGTGGCTTCAATAACGCTGCAATATGCTCCAAGCTTGTAATCATGGTCATGGTAATGGAACATGGTAAGGTTGCGATCTCATTTGCTGTACCAGGCAATGCCTACCACAGGTGTTTCTAGCCTGTCTTTTATGGTAAATTATTGTTTGTACATACATGAAACACCTTTCTAAAACATGTACTGTACAAAACAATTCAAAATTATGCGCCCATTATTCCATGTGTAATAATTATACTTATAGTACTTATCAAGCTATAAAACTAGCATCCACCACCATTGTAAGAAAATCTCACTCGCCTATACAACGTTTCAGCGTGTCGAAACCGGCAAGTAATTTTCATATTTTTTAGAACAAAAACACCCCCGTTTCATAAATGGACTAGTCTGAAAATCATTTTGTGACGGTTGGATTGATTGCGCAAAATTAACATATCAAAATGTATGGGTGGCACGATTTACCCAAATCTACCCAAATCTTCATCATGTTCATGTAATTATTATATTATACACATCATAATAACGATGTTTGGACTGTACTTACATCATATATTTCATTAATTTGGTCATACCAGGGACCATTTTAATGTGTTGATGCAAAATGGAAATATTTGTATATGAAATAAAGGGAGAGTAGAACCTCTGTACTGTTGACATACAAGGTGACAGTGTGTTTAACTGTTCTGCCAACTAGTATAATTATATATACGAATATATAAATTAAATATATAAATTATTAATATTTTAAAACTTAATAACACTCTTCTGTAGCCCGGTAACAGCTTGTTCAAAGCATGACTGGGGTTTCATTTATGGAATGAAAAGTGTTACTTAACAATAACATGCTGAACATGTTGAGTGGATCGAAGAAAGAAAGTATATATAGTGAACAGTGCAGATCCTGATCAGACTGTGCGGATGCACAGGCTGGTCTGGATCTACACTGGTCACAAAACCCATAAACCCCATTTCTCCAGTCACATACATGTACATATATCAATGATAACTTAATGTTAGACAACTGAGACATATATTAATGAGTCTCGATCACAGTAGTCTCCCTTTATAATAATGCTATATTAATCGCTTTCCCGCGGAAATATGTGCTTTATTCTTCCTTTTTTCGGCCAAAATGTGCTTATTATATGATATAATAATGCTATATTGTAGAAAAGGTATATAATATAATCATAAATTGTATTTTTAATGAAGATTTGGGTAGATTGGGGTAAGATTTGGGTAGATTTGGGTAAATCGTGTTGCCGAAAATCTATTAGGTGAAAGGGTCAACGCAGGCTGATGTGTAGAGCGTTTTGATAACAGTTGTTTTTTTAACTTTCAGATTGATGACATCAATACCCGATGAGCGACGTGTTACATTGTATCGGCAACATAAACACCTGTTTGATATATCTATCAAACTAAATTTCGTGAAATAAGTTATAAATATTCGCACTATGGAACAGGAATTTACGTGTTCAGTCTGTGAAAAATCCTTTGCCAAAAAGCATGTCCTCCTCCGACATACAAGAATTCACACGGGCCTGCGGCCGCATGCATGCTCCGTTTGCGACAAGACATTTGCAGGCGTCTGTGACCTCAGTCGACATATGCTGATCCACTCTGGTAAACGGGAACACGTATGTTCCATATGTGACAAGAGTTTTGTGCAGAAATGTAACCTGACTGTTCACATGAAAATGCACAGCGGGGTGAAAGACTACGCGTGTTCCGTTTGTGAGAAAACATTTGCACACAAGAATAGCCTTAAAGACCATTTTAAAATACACACTGGGGAGAGACCGCATACATGTTCCGTATGCCACAAGACGTTCATACACACGTGTCAGTTAACTCGCCACATGAACATACATAATGGCCAACGTAAGCATGCGTGTCATGTCTGTGACCGGTCATTCACGTTGTTGGGGAATCTTAACGTCCACATGCGGCTACATACAGGGGAATGCCCACATCCGTGCACGCTGTGCGACAAGAAATTCGCAAATGGATGCCATCTTCGTCGCCATATGATTCAACACACGGGTGAACGGCCATTTTCCTGCCCCATCTGCAACAAGACCTTTATAAGCCGAAGTGACCTTAAAACGCATTCAATAGTTCATGTGGAAGCGCGACCACATGTATGCACCCTATGTAAGAAGGCTTTTAAACAAAAGCAGAGTCTCGATGTGCATATGCAACTTCATACAGGGGAAAGGCCGTACCCATGTACTGTTTGCGATCAGGCATTCACGCGAAAAGGCCACCTAAAAGCACATTTGTTGCGTATGCACAAGGTGGAGCTTAATTCTCCTTCTGAGAAGAAATTAGTACGTATCACTTGATTACAGAGCTCCCAATAAGTTTTGAGTGAGTGGCAGGTGGGAGTATGCGATGGGTATTTTAACGATTTGTGATTCAACCTAACCGGTCGCAGGCCCGTATGCAGAGGTGGTGCGATGGGTGCGCAGAGCTCCAGATAAGCTGCGTATTTGCGTAAATACCCAATTGAAGTTGCCAAAAACCCAATTGAAATCAGAAGTAGTTAGTATCAAAAAGCAATGAAAAATTTGTGGTATCTTTATCATGCTACAGAAAACAATAAACAGACGACAAATATAGCATATTTTCTTATTTTTCCATGAAACACATCTTGGTATTTCATTAGAATTGTCGATGTGTTTTCATTTAGAAGCAAACTATTCAATCAGTGTGGTCTGTTGATGTGTAAACAGTAGTGTGATTCTATTTTACACAATTAAATTTTTTAAATACCAAATTGCTTCAGAAATGATAGAGTGACAATACTCAATTACTAATTCCTTATCTGGAGCCCTGGTGCATACGCACCCCCTTAGCCATTTCAACACCATAGGCCTGTATAGTGGTATTGACAAAATTTGTAGATCCATCTCATCAGTATCAGAACATTTTGCAAGTAATTTTCATAATTTTGAGACCAAAAACACCCCATGTTCATAAATGGACTGGTCTGAAAATCGTTTTGTGATGATTGGATTGGGTTGCAAAATTAACATATCAAAATCCATTCCAGTTACTTAGGGTTAATTTTCCGAGGTCTGTCCGTGGATGTGCAAACATGTTTAGCTCTTCACGCCGTTGATAACGCATCCCCCTAAATTAATTCCTGCATACTGTTCTGGCCGGCATCCCGACCGGCGACTTCGTTTGACCCTCTTGTATGTCTTTGGCTTTCTTGTATGTGAGATTTGACTCTGGCTTTACCCCGTCTATGAGTAAATGATTATTCATAATCCTATTAATTTTAGGGGAAGTGGCTTTGGTGTGGTATGGACCAGGCACCAGATCAGGTTATAATAATTTCAGGGTTGAATATATATTTTTTTCGATGTATTCGAAATATTCCGTTCTGATTTGGGATTTTCACCCCAATGCAGCATGTTAAAGGTACATGCCCACGTGCCAGGTTATAATATAGGGAGGAATATTTTGTTCGTTCATACATTAGATATAACATTGTTCGGGCAAAATGAACAGTCATGAACCATTTTCGGACGATATAATTGGAATTTTTATACTTCGTATATCACACATACATTGTCACAATGATATCAGGGGTGATAACCGTGTTTCCTTAAAATGTTAACTGACATTACTATTTATTCTCTGTAATTACTTTTTGATGTGCAATGATCATACTTATTAATCTGTCGAAAATATTATTTGTTCAGGTGATTCATTTAATTAGTATAAATAATTAAAAAATACCATGCCTCATTTGCATATGAAAATAGCCTGATACTACCGCTCGTCACGATCAGTAAAATAAATATTACTAAATGATTATATCTGTATAGCGGGCACTCGTAATTTTTATAACTGGTGGAATAGTGACACAATTATACACTTATTTAATTCCTATAACGAAAATTTTGTGCCTACTGCGTGGGCATGTACTTTTAAATGTGGGATCGAACCCGTTGGCCCGGCCTTAAATGACCTTAGCTGTTGATAGGCCGTTAAACACCAACAAACAAACAAACATACATGTATCACATGATTTTTCATGTTTCCCCAGACGAGTATAGCAAGGCACTGCACATGCTCAACTTCTGTAGTGCAAGCTAATGACATACATGTACATGTATTGTAAAAAAAAATGTAAACTATAGATATAATAAAAAAATAAAATATAAAAAAAAAAACATTTTTAAAAAAAATATATATTTTTTTTAAAACTGTTTTTTTTTTATATTTGATTTTTGACATTTCACAGACACATCATTACAGGGACGGGTCTGCTATATTTGGCTGTGACTGGAGAAATGGGGCTTATAGATCAAATAGCACACTCCTGTAGCCGGATATAATTCTACATGTATATGCCTTATTAGTAGCATGACAGGTGTTTCAATGATGAAATGGCCAACATTGCAGATCCTGATCAGACTGTGCGGATGCACAGGCTGATCTGGATCTACACTGGTCGCAAAACCCTTATGCCCCATTTCTCCAGTCACAGCCACATATCAATACATATCCGGCTGTGCTAATCTTGCCCAGATTATCAACATCTATTAGCAATCACAACTCGCAATCAGGCAGTTTGTTTGGCTGACCGACCTGAAACAGTAGCTGACATCAACTGTTGTCAAGCACAATATTCAAGTATTTGAAAATATAAAAAAACAGACAAATATTAACAAGATTGTGATGTAGAACCGTGTTACTGGGAAACGTTAATTATCGTCTGTTGTTTTATATTTCGTCTTCTTTCTCAGTAAAACCATGGTTTGACAGCACTTTAGAATCATTTCCAATGGAAATGATTCTAAAGTGTTGTCAAACCATGGTTTTGATGAGAGTTTTGATGAGAAAAAATGAAAATATAAAATCAAAAGTAGACAACAAAATTTGATTAGCCATTGTAACGGTTAATGGGGCATATCGGGATATTTTGAAAAAAAATACTATAAAAGTGTTTTCATCATGGTCCTGTGTAAAGTGGTTTAATTGAAGATATATGACGATACTAGGACTGCTGGGTTGTTCCTATTTTCACCCATATAGGTACATAAATATCGGATTTCCTGTCTTGTTGCGTATAGAATATCTGATACTTTATGTACATATATCGGTCAAATTTGAAACAACCAAGCAGTGCTAGTATCATCATATATCTTCAATTAAACCACTTTATGCAGGGCCATGATGAAAACATGTTTTTATTTTTTATTGTATTTTTTTAAAAAAAATCCTGATATACCCCTTTAAAGTTACATTTATTATGTTTTATTATACTGAATTTATTGATAATGTAATAAATTCAGTATAATAATACTTTTATTCATCAAATATATGCAGTCGTTATTTCTATATGGAATAATGTATTCGGGTAAAATAAATGATTACTCCCTCAAAGTATACTTTGCTAGATAAGTATACTTTGCAATTTTGATGAAATCCGCAACTGAACTGCTTGACTTCAAGCACAATATTAAAAGTATTTTTAAATAATGCAATCGACAAATAGTTGGCAACATTAAAGTTACATGCCCACTCAGTAGGCACAACTGTTCTTTATATCGGAGACATCATCTGAGACATTTTCTGGCAAAAGGTACATTCATTCACCATTTCCCCACGTATTGATTGGCATTATTATACATTTTATATCAGACGTTAATTTCCACACTGATATTAGGGGCGATAACCGTGTTTCCTTAAAATGTTAACTGACATTACCGTACTATTTATTCTCAGTATTTATTTGTTTATTTGCAATGATCATACTTTATAATCTGTCAGGTGACGCATTTAATTTATAGTATAAATAATTAAAAATGATCATGCCTCATTTGCATATGAAATAGCCTGATACCACCGTGAGTCACTATCAGTAAAATAAATATTACTAAATGATTATATCCGTTTAACAGGCTCTCGTTAGTTTTAGATCTGGTGCATGTTTCGATTTGTTTCATGTTTTGATCACTTGTTCCCTGTTTAATAATGAATAAAATTAATAATACATTTGTAAAAATATAAAACATGCACATGTACGCATTGAATTTGAAATCAGGGGGTACAATACTCAGTACAATAGCCACAAAGCTTATCTGGAGCTCTGTAATAGACATAGAGAATACCAGGCGAGTGTCTTTTGATATCAAGTTTATCAGGCTCGGATTGGAAACGCGTAGGAATTCTGAGCTTTACCGTTTCCGAGCTGAGTCTGATAAACTTGATATCAAAAGACACTAGCCTGGTATTATATTTATCAGGTAACGGTTTATGCTCAAAAATGACCACAGATGGCGTCGTATGGACAGAACGCGGATTTGTTTGCATTGCACCATTACATTGACACCAATCGGTAACGTCAGGTCACGTCATCCGACCAATGGAACGTTAGTTTTGACTTCGTTGTAACCCGGATGTAACACTATGTTAGAAGTCAGTACGTATTCGGCCAATACAACGCTCGTTACCTAATAGAGAATACTGTCTGGGTATCAAATTTAGGCAAGGCTAGGACTCGCGTAGGAATGCCGAGGAATTCCTACCGTTTCCGAGCCGAGCCTGATTATGATAAACTTGATATCAAAAGACAGTAGCCTGGTATTCTATTTATCAGGTAACGTGTTATGCTAGAAAATGAACACAGATGACATCGCTGAGATATGGGTATTTTGGTGATTTTTGGGTAGATTTGGGTGGATTTCGTTGCATTTGGTGGTCCAGGGAGTTTGGCACAGACTTGGCGAAAACACAGAGACCACCAAATGCAGCTTAACAAGACGCGTTTGATGCGCCATATTTCATCAAAATCCGTTAGTAATACGTAATACGGACAATATAAAATAATACATATTTTCAATCGGATGCATTCTGGATGTTTCAGTACTTGTTGTTGTTGTTAGTACAATTGGTGTTTTTGTGTTTCTTTGTAACAAAGCCATTGTATTGCACAATAATTTAATGTATCACTTGGTGTTTTTGTGTTTCTTTGTCGGGTTTAGTGGCCTGCGCTAATCTTGCCAATACGTGTCGTATTTATTTCAAAATATTTGAATAGTGTGCTTGAAATCAAGCCGCTTGATTGGCTGAGCATGAGCTCTGTGTAGCTCAGCCAATCAACTTGTTTGATTGTGAGGTGAGATTGCCAATAGATGTTCAGAAACGTTGACATCTGAGCAAGATTAACGCAGTCGGTTGTGTACAAGTGCACATTCGATATGCTTTTCCGAAATTGGTGTATACAAAATGATTAGCGTTTTCGTGTCATCAAATATTATATGGGTGCAATAGATTCCGCCATTCCATCATATTTCCACAATCCAATCATTCTTATTTCATATGTGTGGCTGTGACTGGAGAAATGGGGCTTATGGATATTGTGACGAGTGTAGATCCAGATCAGTCTGTACATCCTGACCAGAAGCCTATTTCACCAACATTGCAAAGTATACTTTTCTAGCAAAGTATACTTTGAGGGAGTAATCGTTTATTTTTCTCGAAAGGTATTATGTCATATAGAACTAACGACTGCACGATATAGTTGATGATTAAAAGTATGCAGAACTATTATACTGAATTTATTACATTATCACAGCCAAAATGGCTGTGATAATGTAATAAATTCAGTATAATAAACAATAATAAATGTATCCTTAAATTGAAACTTTCTGCCTCAAAGTATACTTTGCTAGATATTAAGTATATTTTGCAATGTTGGTGAAATAGGCTACTGGCTATGCAGTGTTCGCCTTTCAATCGCTGCATCTAACAAGTAGAATCGTCTGGAAATTTCAACTGGTGGATTTATATTTATTGAGCATAGGCTCAAATAAATGTAAATCCAATAATTCTTAATGTGATATTTACAGACTATCATAAGTTTGCACTTACGAACTTGTAGTCGTACACAGTCTAGTGAAACGGCCCCCAGGGGTGTGCTATTTAATCAGGAGCTGCACTGGTCACAAATACTATAAGCCCCATTTCTCTAATCAGGTCTTCATTGATGTGTGTCTCCTATTGTTGCATGATATACATGACTGTACTGTAATATTATGTAATTAAAAGAGATTGACTTGCAGGTGTATTGAATATAATGATGTATGTAATAATAATGAATAGACCGCATGCGATAATCTTGCCAATATTTGTCACTTTCTTTATTCCAAGTAAATCAAATATTCTGCTTGAAATGAAGCGGCTTGATTGTCTGAGCTGTGCGTTATGTGCCAGTTACATTGTATATTGTGGGTGATGATCGGGCGAATGAGATGGCGTAAATTAACGGTATGGGTTCCTCCTTATAGGAATCACGATTTGCCTGGTTTGGCCCTCAGGTACGTTTTTATCTTTGGCTCTTTAGTTACCTGGGAGTTGAATTGGGTTATTGCCCATTATAAAAGTAGTAAGATTATTACTGATCCTACTGCTTTTGGGAGGGGCCAAGTGATTCTGGTGTGGCGAGGACCTGGCATCAGATCAGGATTATTCTGATTTCAGGGCTGAATATATAGTTTTGTTATTGTAAATGTTCAGTTCTGATTTGGGGATTTCCCCCCCATTTATACATGTACTTGAACATGTACATGTACTTGTACAGGTACTATATGGGATTTAGTACTAAACCCATTGACCCGGCCTGAAATGACCTTAGCTGTTGATAGGCCGTTAAACACCAACAAACAAACACATCATTTCAAAATGCTTGAATATTGTGCTTGAAATCAAGCAGCTTGATTGGCTGAACCTGAGCTGTGCTACAGCTCAGGCTCAGCTATTCAAACTGGTTGACAGATATTTGGGATTGCCACTAGATGTTCAGAAACGTCAAGATTAACGCAGGCTGCTGTGTACATACAACATGGATACCGCGCTTACTGACGGAGGAGCAAGAGCTGGGTTGTGTAAGAATGGTAAAACAACTTCTGAAAATGTACCAAAAATACACTTTTTGCAACTGAGCGCTGTCAAGGTTATTTTTATTTGACACATGCATTCCTTTGATGGTTCTCTTTCGTTCTGTGAAAAATGCACAACCAACCATCAAATAATCTCTAATCTATGGAGATGTCTGAAAACATATTCCTTCTCCATGTCGTTTGCCAAATAATATGTATTGGTTGTATTTATTGAATATATATGCACAGAATGCACATCATATCCTAACTTTGTACTTATTTTAATAATATGTGTGACTGACAGATGTAAACCAATACACGAAGACGAGCTAATTTTAGAGTTGTTTCAATATAACATGACTTGAACGATCAGGGGTCATTTTCACTAAACTTCGTACGACTAAAAGTTTTGTAAGTGCAAATTTAGGATCATCGGAAAATTTCAATTGACGGATTTACATTTATTGAGCATAGGCTGCATTTGCAGCCTATGCTCAATAAATGTAAATCCAATAATTGTTTACAAGGAAACATTTTTAATGTGAAATGTTCAGACTATCATTATTTTGCACTTACGAACATTTTAGTCGTACGAAGTTTAGTGAAACGGCCCCAGGTAGATGCAAGCAGTAACGAATACATGTACTACACATGTGCGTCCAGTGCGCTTTCCGTCATCAAAATTGGTGGAATCATGAGCCAGTTATGACACAAATATGATGTCATACCCGAGTCCAGGCGAAAACGACTGCTTTAATTTGTTCTTCATATTTCCACAAACGCGCACCTGTGCCCAGGTTAATTTCACTTGTCACTGAATTCTGATATGATAACACCGCGCACCTGTACACATCCGCCAGCATTACTGTTGCTCAGATTTCTCTACATCTATTGGCAATACCAACTCGCAACTGATCTCAAGCACAATATTCAATAATATGTAAATAAATAAATTGTCAACTATTATAGATTAGCGCCGGCGGTACTGTATCTGTAGCGTATTTCACCAACACTGCAAAGTATACTTATCGAGCAAAGTATACTTCGAGGGAGAAATTTTCAATTTAAGGATAAATTTATTAATTTTTATTCTACTGAATTTAAATGGCTGTGATAATGTAATAAATTCAGTAGAATAAAAAATCTGCATACTTTTAATCATCAAATATATGCAGTCGTTAATTCTATATGACATAAAGCATTACCCCACGTATTGATTGGCATTATTATACATTTTATTTTAGACGAAAATGTTCACACTGATATCAGGGGCGATAACCGTGTTTCCTTAAAATGTTAACGGACATTACTATTTAGTATCTGTATTTATTTTTTGATGTGAAATTATCATACTTTATAATCTGTCGAAAACATTATTTTTTCAGGTGACGCATTTCATTAGTATAAATAAGTAAAAAATATCATGCCTCATTTGCATATGAACATAGCCTGATACCAACGCGCTTCACTATCAGTAAAATAAATATTACTAAATGATTATATCTGTTTTCAGGGCACTTTTAATTTTTAGAACTGGTGGAATAGTGACACATTTATACACTTATTTAATTCCTATAAAGAACATGTTGTGCTTACTGAGTTGGCATGCACCTATAATCCTTATTAGGGCCCGCCTTTTCGCCCTCTCTGTCCGTCTGTCTGTCCGTCCGTCCGTTTATTATTTTGAAAGTTTTTGTAAGTTTCACAAATCACCTATACTTTCTGCTTGCCTTCAACTAATATCTTCATATTGCACACATATTACTTAGTAACTATACATCGTTCCACATTAATATATTTACCCTCGCTACTGATCGTACGTCCGTCCGTTTGTCTGTTTATTTATTTGAAAGATTTGTAACAGTTTCTCAAATCACCTATAATTTCTGTTTGCCGTCAGCTAATATGTTCATATTGCACACATGCATTACTTTGTAACATACATCCTTCCACATTAATACAATTACCCTCGCTACTGATCGCACATCCGTCCGTCTGTCTGTTTATCGTTTTGAAAGTTGAACAGTTTCTCAAATCGGGGCCCTAATTGCGTCGACAGACCACATTTTATAGTTTACCGTTACTTTATAAGTACAGTGAAACCTCTCAACCCGACACCCTGGGAAGTCCCCAGGTTGTCCAGTTTAGAGAAGTTTCGCAATAAATCAGGCATGTGACCATTCGGAGACAGGAGTGTGTGCTATGTGATCATGAACTGGCGTTATCACCTGAGATTAATGACCAAGAAACCCATACAAATAAGATCACAAATGGTTTTTTGGTCTCCGGTTTAGAGAGGTCCCACTGTACATGTATTTTGATGCATGCATGTATATTATTTGAAATAAATATTGTTTAAACTAAGGAACATACATATTTTATTCACGACTGCGTTTACGAAAGTGAAAATAATACGGTTTTACCATACTCTCACTGATATTATATTAGATATAATAAATATAGATACAATAAATATGGAATTAATGACAAACATGATATCTCGTTAATAATAAATGTGTAATAAAAACACGTTTATTAAAGGTAATTGTAGCAATTAAACCGCCCGACGATTACTGCATTTATGTGCAGCTAAGAAGCGATGTATATACACGTATGTCGTTTGAAACAATATGTAATGAAATTCTGTATTATATTCATACATGCAGCTTCACCCCTGTATAAACTCAAGAATAGGAATGATTGCTGCGCTATTTTAAGTGAGAATTTGTCTCGATAAAAATACTTGCCTTTGTTCAATGCTATTTCAAATGGGAAAAACACAGGTAGGTACTTTGTTTCATCTCTTGTATATTGTCCAATGAACACTATGCTTATCCGGACCGCCAATGATTCCGATTTCAGCAGGATATTCATAATTCTTGCGAGATTGCCTAGTTTCCCAGATCATTCGAGAAAACTACCAGGAAGCGATTTTTTTCCCAGCCGTAAAAATCACGAATATACACGTTTCCCAAGGCATTCTGCAGTGATAAAATTTGCACTGTGTCATCAATATAGCTAAAACAACAGTCGATGGATTCTAGAAAACGTTCACAGTGGAGCTTGGAAGTCACTTTGTTTGATGCGTTCACAGCATATCGCGTTTTAGCCTTGGTACGGAGCATACTTTTTCAGTTTGATGCGAAGACAATCTACTTGGCTTCGTAAGTTGGTTGCCAATGGGTTCTAAATGCTGTTACTGTTTCTGTATCATACTTCCCTGTTATATGTTGCTATATAGCTTCTATTGGGGCTACCCATTCCGAATACAATTTATTGACCCGCACTTACACCTGTCCCATCCCATATCGACCGCGCATGCGCGCACGGGAGACTTCCTCTTTGCTTCGGAAGGCTGGCGTGAAAGTATCCTTTTTGGTGCTCATTTTCGTTTGGCTGTTTTATACACTCTATTCATGGTTATTGTCCGTAAGTAGGCAATATCTTCTGTAATAGAGTGGGGGCTATTCATTTCTATAAGTGGCTAGTCGAAAATATTTCATTTTGAAAGTGTTTCGAGTTTGTTTTTCTTAGTTTGGCCACAGGGCGCGAACTTCGCGATTTTCCTATTGTCGGACGTTCCTATTGTCGACAAAGAAATTTTTTAATTTTTTTTCGACTTTGTTTAGTTCGATATTTGAATAGGTTTTCCGTACCACGTTCACTAATGGGCTAAGGGAAACCTAAACCCAGTTTGGGTCAGGAATTTGGTGGTGGTCACAAAACGGGAACTTGTGATTCTCATGAGATAATTTGTTTCCGTTGTTGCTAGAGACATAACGGTTGCTCTAATGAGAAACCGGGCTTGTCTCATGCATTGGGGGTCTCTATGGAGGGGCCTGACCATTAGGTACTATCATGGTAAGTATCAGGGTAAGTATCAATAAGTGAGATTCAGAAACTACAGTGGTTTCTGAGTCTGAGCCAAGTCCGAGTCCGAATAGTGGCAGGGTGTCTCTTATGACTGAGGCATCCAACGTCGCTAGTTCTGCTCTGGGTGGTCCGCTACCCAATGAGTAAGAACACCGGACGCCAGTCTGTGTTCGGCAAGATTCAGAAACTAAAGACTGTTTCTGAGTCTACGCCAAGTCCGAGTCCGTATAGTGACAGGGTGTCTCTTATGACTGAGGCATCCAACGTCGCTAGTTCTGCTCTGGGTGGTCCGCTACCCACTGAGTAAGGACACCGGACACCGGACACCGGACACCAGTCGGTGTTCGGTGTTCGGCAAGATTCATAAACTAAAGACTGTTTCTGAGTGTAGCCAAGTACGAGTACGAATAGTGGCAGGGTATCTCTTATGACTGAGACATCCAACGTCGCTACTTCTGCTCTGGGTGGTCCGCTACCCACTGAGTAAGGACACCGGACACCGGACACCGGACACCGGACACCGGACACCGGACACCGGACACCGGACACCGGCCACCGGCCACCGGCCACTGGACACCGGACACCAGTCGGTGTTCGGCAAGATTCATAAACTAACGACTGTTTCTGAGTCTAGCCAAGTACGAGTCCGAATAGTGGCAGGGTATCTCTTATGACTGAGACATCCAACGTCGCTAGTTCTGCTCTGGGTGGTCCGCTAACCACTGAGTAAGGACACCGGACACCGGACACCGGACACCGGACACCGGACACCGGACACCGGACACCAGTCGGTGTTCGGCAAGATTCATAAAATAACGACTGTTTCTGAGTCTAGCCAAGTACGAGTCCGAATAGTGACAGGGTATCTCTTATGACTGAGACATCCAACGTCGCTAGTTCGGCTCTGGGTGGTCCGCTACCCACTGAGTACGGACATCGGACACCGGACACCAGTTCTGCTCTGGGTTATACGCTAACCACTGAGCAAGAACACAGGACACCAGTTAGGCTCTGGTTTGTACGTTAACCGCCGAGCACGAACACCGGACAGCGGTTCTGCTCTGGGTTATACGCTAAACACTGAGCAAGAACGCCGGCCACTAGTTCTGCTCTGTGTTATTAGCTAACCACTGAGCACGAACACCGGACACGGGACAGGTAGATTCAAGGGGATAGGCGATGTGGGTAGTATACACGCAAATCCAATTGGGCGCGCCTCGGTGGAATGCAAGCGTATTCCTCCGGTCAACAGAGTGTAAAATATAGCCACTGATAACGGCTACGCTGGTCTTCACCACGCCGTTTTCAGCGGAATATCTGTTCAAGGTTATGGATATACAACAGTGTAACGGTATAGGACATTGGCCTGCCGACACACTGGATTAGTCCTGATGTGAGTCTGATGACGTCAGACTGGAGGGCACACAAACTTTTCGATCAGGACGGGTAGATCCGGGTCTAGTAGCAAGAAAGCTAGTATAGTAGCTAGTCTACCAGGACGCGGTATTGTATATCCATGAAACACAAACGACGTTCTAGGTCGTGTCTAGGTACGATCATTGACGTCGTCATAGGCATAGGGGAAGGGACCTCCTTCGGGAAGCATTCCTTCAGGCCACGAATCTGTTTGGAAACAGATGTTCGCAGGTGACTGCTGCTGACGCTGCAGTAAGACAGAGTCGGCAGTTAGCGAGACTATCAGTGGTCTCTTTAGCCAAGCGGTTCGCTTATAGAAGCGCAACTCGGGCTGGAAAGGGGACATAAGCAAGCTTCAATATCCCCTTCTCCTAAACCAACGAGTGATGTAACGGGTAGCTTTAAGCAACCCATAACACCTTTACAGCCCCATAGGGTGGGGCTAACAGGGGGGCGCTACACGCATCAGAGATTGGCAATCTCCGAGCTGCTACAGCGTGCGGGTTGTTGTACCAACAGACAGATCATTTCTAGATAGAGACGGCTCGATCGATACGTCGGACTATTAGAGTCAACGATTGGGCAGTCTCCAGCAAACCACATGAAGGTTATCTTCATATACCGATATGCCATGCGTCCAGAAACTTTATAAGCTTTCATTCGCAAGGCATGGTATAACAGTTTTGTGTTCTACCCTTCAAAGCCACGTCGTTCACAAAACTAATAGAGGTAATCTAGGCACAGTCCAGACCGTGTGTTATTGCATACTTCAATACTTGGACGACTGGCTCCTGCACGATCAGTCTAGAGACAATATGTACAGAGTAAACATCATGTTGCGAGTGATCGTCAAAGCTGTGTATCCACTTCAACTACCAGCCAGGGAGCTATTTTAGCTGCTAGGGTATTGAATTCAGAGGCAGATATGTGGTGTAGATCATCTACCAATGTACTGTGGACTAACTGTCGAGGGCGGCTCGAAAGTCCGTACCGAGGGGTTACGGTTAAGAACAGTGACCAACGCGGTTATCAACAGGCAGAGCCACCCCTGGTTGTGTCTGTTTGCGACCATGATGGACAATCAAAGCCCAATGTATGTGTCTCCAGTTCTGGACTAGGGGGCATAGGCGGTGGGCGCATGTCCGTATCATGGAAATGAGTATACTGGTGAGCATTTCCACAATCAGTAAATTCGGGTCACACTAGTGGCAACATGCTGGCCAATGCTGGCCAAGTTGGTTCTGCAGCATACTGGAACGTCTAGTGTACCATACGGTGGGCATTCCAGTGTTTCCCAAGCTTCTGTCACAGCATGCAGGGTGAACACTTCATGCGAAAAGGCGGCGGGAATTACGCGGCCTGTACAGGGGCGACCAGAATCTGGCTGGGATAATGATTCCGTTACTATGGTTGCGAAGCTGGGTTCCTTACTACGGATCGGGTCCCAGTTAGGCATAACCGACCGTTCGTGATCCCAGGCATGGCCAAATCGAGTCGGTTATCTGTGACATTATATACTTTACGTATTCTATAATGTACAATTGTCGTATTTTAACTTGGTAAAAGCACATGCTTCCGGTTAATAACAACAACAATGTCAATAGATTAAAATTCATTCGCACTGATCCAGAATATGAGTTTATCTCTCGCCCAGCACGAACCTACCAAATTTAACCGAGACGGAAAACACGCTATGCCCTGGCACATAGATCAAGGTCACGATCAGATGATAACGTGGGCTTCGTGGCGCAATCGGTTAAATAAAGACATTCGGCTAGATGATGGTGAATTTCATAAGACAAAATGCACCAGGCTTGTCAGAGGAAAAGGGCACTTCAACGGTACGGGTGAATGTTAAAATCCTCTGATGGCATCAGGTGGGACTGGTCTCGGCAGCTAGTGTAGCTGTGGAAGAACAGTGCCCCTTCTTATCCGGAGGCAGTAGCTTCGGTATACCAGTATCTGTCTCAGGATAGTGGTCCTGTTTAACCTGCGCAGGTGCTGAGGGCTATGTCTCTATGTGAAGCAGAATAGGTTACTGCTTTCAAGGGTAGGCCTAGACTGCCTCAGACCCACACTGTAGGAGCTCTGTTAGAAGAATTGATGTGGCACAGTGATTGACCCCAAAACTAAGTTGGATTTCTTAAAGCCAGTACTTTTCTGGAACATCATGGGCTCAAGTATTAGGTTATGCTTACATAAACTTGGCTCATAGAGTATTCGGCCTTGGGAAAGGAGGCTCAGAGATGGGAGTATCCAAGGCTTAGTTCCATAAGGCACGGAATTGTTTTGTGCAAGGCCAGAGCGTGGTGAATTAGGCACTACATCTCAATGACTAGCCAATGAGAGGTAGGCACTGGATTTTATTCCATGCGTGGGTAATCAGTTTATATCCAAATCGTCAGTTTACATATGGATATCTCTCGCAACACGCAGAGCATATCGATCCAATTCGGTTAAGGGCTCATAAGGTTATAATCGATGCCATGAGGTCGGAACAGTATTGACCTTCTCGGAGTTCCTCTATGGAGTGATACTGGGGATAAGATAATGGAAGTGGAATCAGGGAAGTCTCATTCCACTTTTATCAGTTTTACATACGTACACTGACTGCGCAGAGCGCAAATATTTACACATTGGATCCCCTAGTCGCGGCTAGCCGGGATGTCACGGGGGGCCAAGCATGTGTAAAAGGCTAATTTTTTAGCCTGTTGTTATTCTGGGCCAGTGGATCTAGGCCAGGATAACAAAGTGTTGTTATATTCACATTGGCATTACAAAACGTTCTAGTTATCAGCTAGTTTAAGTTTTGTGCCTGGAAAGTTTTCGTAGATTGTTTTCTTGATTACACATGACTGGTTATACCAGTCTGGATACATATTTTACTATAATGTGTGCAGTGTTTGGTGTTACCAATGATTGTGAGGTCCGGAGAGGGTAAAGGTGAGTTACCTGTGCTCCGGGGTGCTAACGATACTAGGTATCATGACACTCGAAAACACATAATCATTCATCCAGGGGCATGAATGCCATGTTTGGTAATTATTGATAGTATGTGGTTGTCAATATGCATAGGGTATTTTATGTTAGCATTACTATTTGTGAGTAATGTGGGTTAGAACTTTAAGAGACTTGTGGACATGGACAAGGGTCAGTGTAGATGCTGTGAGTCATAGATGTGAGGCACAACAGTGTGTATGACATGACGCTAAAATGTGAAACAGCGACTGGGAACAGTACTCAAGCAGACCAGAAGACTTAGCTGGCGGCTCAGTTATCTTCTGGGAGCAGGAATAGGGTGGGGGGGGGGGGGGGGGTGCTGCTCAGACGGTGCCCGGGTCTAGTCTACAAGTTGTTTGGTGAGTCAATTTATTGATCCTAGGTTATGTATTCACAGAGCGAATTAAGTTATTTTTCTGGTTTCTGTATCACCTTACCTTCCCGCCTTGGAGACAAATTCTAGCAACATATAACAGGGAAGTATGATACAGAAATCAGAATTTTTCAATGTAAAATTAGTTTCTGTAAGTACTTACCTGTTACATGTATTTAACACCCGCCTCCCACCCCGCAAGGTGAGTGATTTGTTCTATCGCAAAGAGGAAGTCTCCCGTGCGCGCATGCGCGGTCGATATGGGATGGGACAGGTGTAAGTGCGGGTCAATAAATTGTATTCGGAGCCCCAATAGAAGCTATATAGCAACATATAACAGGTAAGTACTCACAGAAACTAATTTTACATTGAAAAATTCTGATTTTAGTTTAAAGCCACATGTGCATGTATGATTGTGGCTATTGTGATATACATTTTAGCATGGGACATGTACATATAAGGGCACATCTTCTCGTGCACAAGCGTGTGCACGAGAAGATGTGCCCTTATATGTACATGTATTCACATTTGGGTTGAATGCCGTTACCCAGCAAGCTTGGCTTGTGCTTGCATGTTATAGCAACTTAACAGATATTTTATGTTAAACTTTATAGGGCGTGCACAGTTTATCAGATATTGCCCAGATATCAACGTTTCTGAACATCTATTAGCAATCTCAACTCGCTGCTTTACGTAAATACACAACCGCCTGCGTTAATCTCGCCAAGATGTCAACGTTTCTGGACATCTATTGGCAATGTCAGCTCGCAATCAAGCAACTTGATTGTCTGAGCCTGAGCTGTAGCTCAGTTAATCAAGCTGCTTGATTTCAGGCACGATATTGAAGCGTTTGAAATAAAGAAATTGACAAATATTGGTAAGATTAGCGCAGGCGGTAGTGTATAAGGTGCCAGTTGTGGGAATGAAGGCCCGTTGCTAAGCACGTGACGTATGCGTGGATACGCCCTTCGTGCAGTATTTATAGGGAAACATGAACATAACTATTTCACACAGGAACTACATTGAGACCCGAGTGGAGGTAGTAATTTGTTAACGAAAAATGTGGCTGTGAGGAGAAATGGGGTTGTAATTTTTGGTGTTAATTGTGTTTTTTTTAACGATATAAGTATGTGGCTGTGAGGAGAAATGGTGTTGTAGTCTTTGGTGTGGATTGTGTTTTTGAAACGATATAAGTACATGTATGTGGCTGTGAGGAGAAATGGTGTTGTAATTTTTGGTGTGGATTGTGTTTTTGAAACGATATAAGTATGTGGCTGTGAGGAAAAATGGGATTGTAGTTTTTGGTGTGGATTGTGTTTTTTCGAACATGTGATTTTCACGACATGTGATTTTGTACCTGTGAACATGTGCGATTTTTCTTGAAATTTAAATTTTATTTACAGAAACTGTGACATTTTGGAAAACCGCACATGTTACAAGAAAAGCGTCGACATGACCGCTGGGACAATAATTGTAGCCGCCATTGTGGGTAAGTGTTCACATGTTACAAGACAAGCGTCGACATGACCACTGGGACAATAATTGTAACCGCCATTGTGGGTAAGTGTTCATATGTTACAAGACAAGCGTCGACATGACCGCTGGGACAAGAATTGTAGTCGCCATTGTGGGTAAGTGTTCACATGTTACAAGACAAGCGTCGACATGACCACTGGGACAATAATTGTAGCCGCCATTGTGGGTAAGTGTTCATATGTTACAAGACAAGCGTCGATATGACCGCTGGGACAAGAATTGTAGTCGCCATTGTGTGTAAGTGTTCACATGTTACAAGACAAGCGTCTACATGACCACTGGGACAATAATTGTAGCCGCCATTGTGGGTAAGTGTTCACATGTTACAAGACAAGCGTCGACATGACCACTGGGACAATAATTGTAGCCGCCATTGTGGGTAAGTGTTCATATGTTACAAGACAAGCGTCGATATGACCGCTGGGACAAGAATTGTAGTCGCCATTGTGGGTAAGTGTTCACTTGTTACAATACAAGCGTCGACATGACCACTGGGACAAAAATTGTAGCCGCCATTGTGGGTAAGTGTTCACATGTTACAAGACAGCATCGACATGACCGCTGGGACAATAATTGGTGCCGCCATTGTGGGTAAGTTTTCACATGTTACAAGATAAGCGTCGACATGACCGCTGGTGTCAGGCATATTGTTTGATTGAGGCAATCCAATTGCTTCCTTGCCAGTGGGTATTGCCAATATACAATTTATGTTAATAAACGTTAATACGTTAATCATTGTTTTTCTCTGCGTCCACCTGGATAACCAAAACATATCCGGTAGAAACAAACAAGGCTTTGAAGAAAAACAACGAATGTAAATGTATGTATGTATGTAATGTATGTATGTATGTATGTATGTATGTATGTATGTATGTATGCAGTGTTCAAAGGGTTGATGACATTTTTGAAAAGGCTTTGAAAACAAACGAATGTAAATTTATGTTAAAAACTTCCTCAACCCTTTGCAGTGTGCAAAGGGTTGATGAAGTATTTAACATAAATTAAATTGCCGCTAAATTATAAGAAAACACTTATATTAAACTTATTAAGTGTAAATTCATGAACGGATTTAAAACTTAGACAAGTCCCAAAACAATGTTCATATTACTTCACCAGTAAATAGTGTAAAATAGCATACACAGTTTGTTTATTTTTTCATAGAACCACTCACAAAACCTACCCGCACACGGACGCTTACCAGAGGAGGAACTTGCTATGGCCTAAGGGCAAGATTGAGCGTGCCATATCTGCCAATTTCTATATTTCGAAAATATACTCGAATATTGTGCTTGGAATCAAGCAATTTGAATGGCTGAGCTTGAGCTATACGGGTTGTGAGTTGTTATTGTTGATATGTGTTCAGAAACGTTGATAATGTGGGCAAGATTAACCCTTTCACCCCTAAGTAACTGAATGGGCTGCGATATGTTAATTTTGCAACCAATCCAATCATCGCAAAATTATTTTCAGACTTCCATTTATAAAAATGGGGTGTTTGTTGTTCTCAAAAATATGAAAATTACTTTCAAACAGTGCATATCCTGATGACACGGCTCGTTACCAGCCGGCTTATCTGGATCTCCACTGTTTGCATAAACCGATATAGCGTGCTTTCGGGTTCAAAGGGTTAATGCAGGCGGTTGTGTAGTTTATTGGCCGAGCCTGAGCTATATGACACATGTCCTGTAGTATCGCCACCGTGTTATCATACTATCGTTATCCAAGGTGTGGGACCACGTGTTTCCGAACGGCGTGATTTTAGATGTGTTTACAGTAGATTTCCTTTAAATCTTTCGAATGGAATAACATATTTTTACGAAACATACAGCAGCAAATGCGGTACACGTTGCCCTTCATTGTATAGGCGGCTTTAATATCATAATTATGTCGTTTTTACTAAGAATCGGTTACCGTAAAAGTAAATAAAAACTAGAGCACGTGAATGTAAGAAATAAACGCTACTAGACTCTTTGTGAAAGTTATAAGTTATTGTAAATAACTTTCAGAGCACCCATACAGCACATATGCCATCGTATTTGGTGCGCTACATATCATCAACATCAGTCGGTTTGTCAGGAAGATTTTAGAGAACATCTACTGTACACACGTTCTAGGCAATGCGCTAAACGCACATGCCCACGCAGTAGGCATAAACTATTATGTATAGGAATTAAATAAGTGTATAATTGTGTCACAATTCCACCAGTTCTAAAAATTACGAGTGCCCGCTATGCAGATATATTCATTTAGTAATATTTATTTTACTGATAGTGACTCGCGGTAGTATCAGGTAAATGAGGCATGATCATTTTAATTACATGTATTTATACTAATTAAATGTGTCACCTGAACAAATAATATTTTCGACAGATTATAAAGAATGATCATTGCACATCAAAAAATAAATACAGATAATAAGTAGTAATGTCCGTTAACATGAATAGGAAACACTGTTATCGCCCCTGATGTCCGCGTGGATATTTATGTTTGATATAAAATGTATAATAATGTCAATTAATACGTGGGGTAATGGTGAATGAATGTTTATTTTGCCAGAAAATGTCGTAAATGATGTCTCTGATATAAAGAATATTTTGTGCCTACTGAATGGTCATGTACCTTTAACATAGAGCACTACCAAGGTGTATGATCACGTGGTACATGTACTAACAACAACAACAAGTACCGATTCAAAGTACGTATTATTTTATAGTGTCCTTATTACGTAACGGATTTTGATGAAATATGGCGCATCAAACGCGTCTTGCTAAGCTGCATTTGGTGGTCTCTGTATTTTCACCCACACTTCTGTCGTTTTTGCGAAGATCTGTAGCAGATTATCAAAGTATATGCATATATGCTCAAATTATACGATATTTCCGACTGAATGTGACCATAACATTCGACGATGTCCAGTCGTGGATACTCGGGTACTTACTGTTTAAACCCGTGGCTTATGACCTTGGGGTTCCAACAGTTATCTCGTGCAACGGCAATCGTTTACCCTCGGCTAGACATGGTCGAACTTTATATTATCTCTGTCGTATGAATTTGTACTATATAACTATTAATGCAGTAGCGAAGTGTTAGCGAGCTTTTCTATTGAACATGTACGAACAATGAGAATACAGTGAAACCTCTCTAAACCGGACACCCTGTGTGTTCCCAGGGTGTCCGGCTTAGAGAGGGTTCACTGTAAATCAGGCATTTGATCATTCCGAGCCATATATGTGTGCTATGCGATCACGAACAGACATTATCACCTGAGATAAATGACCAAGAAACTGGTGAAAAATAATATCACATACGTTTCCTTGGTGTCCGGTTTAGAGAGGTTCCACTGTAACGTAAGACGCACCTTATCAAAAAGGGGTACATTATAACTCATATATGGCTGTGAATGGAGAAATCGGGCTTATGGGTTGTTCCACCAGTGTAGATACAGATCATCCTGTGTATCCGCACATCAGATCAGGATCTACACGGTTCTCCATTTCATCAATGAAACGCCCGTCATGCTTTTAACAAGAATGCGGACCGTTAACATGTGACAGGAGTGTATTGTTTGATCAGGAGCTACACCCGTCACAAATTCCGTAAGCCCCATTTCTCCAGTCACACCCACATATCAGTTATGATGTGCCCTTGTATGATAATTTGCGTTTTACGTTATTTTTCCCATTTTGTCATGAGAGTTTTGTTATTCTGAACGATTGCAGGTATGACTCAGATGGTCTGTCTGGTGAGGCTAGAGATGTTTGACAGTTCAACGCCCATCAATACACCACTCCCGTTAACGACTCAAACCAATGGTAGGTGTAAATAGTATAAACACCAATAGTCTTGTTGCTACATGAAGTGTCGGATTGCATAGGGCAAAGCATCGGACGGTCTTATTTTTGTTCGAGTTGAACAATTGTATGTGAACAATTATGTCAAAACCTGAAGTGTAGTGAACTCTCGGCTGATCTTTATATTGAATAGTTTTATTTCATACTGTTATATTATCGCACAAGCTGTATACATTTAATTGTATAGATGCTTGAGTAAAATGGTATTTTGACCAGTATGTGCATTTTCTTGGTGAATCTGGGAAATGTTTTATGCATTAGTATGATCCTGATAAACTACGGATGTGATACTTCACTATTGCATGTATCTGTGCATATGGATTATTAGTCCTGTATAATTTTCTCTCAGCAATGATTGTGAAGAACTCCCAACATGAATGTATATTTGCAGACATATCTGTGGAAGACATGTGGTAAGAGTAATACCATTCATTACTACTTATCTGAAGTGTCCCTTTGTATAGTGTACATTGTAGAGAAAACAATAGCACAACTGTTCACACATATTTCTAACGGATCGTTGAATAAATTGAATGTTCATGTCACGTCATATCGAACAGGTCATATTGAACGGTCATATCAAACGGGCAATGCTGGTACTTCATGATATTACAGGACGTGTACGTATGTATGTATCTAAAAACTTGTGAATAGTTCGCTAAACTATCCAGTCCGCCCATTACTCTATACATGTTCCAGTTACATACACCAAAACATGCGTCTATATGATACATGTCATCAGCTTCAGTACACTCTTGTTAGCATTATACCTTTCTCTTTGTTCTTTTGTCTATCTTTCATCTTTCTCTCAGTTAAAATTAAAATGTATCTTACTTGTAGCTTCATTTTGACGCATACATGCGCCGTGTTGAGCGGCTTTTCGTCCAGTTGTATATGCTCTTGTTGGTCAAAGTTGTCTGTAAGGATTCCCAGGGCAGTCGTCCATCTTGATGGATTTGTCAATAAGCCGAACGGGTAATGATTTAATGTCCTGGAGGGCTGCCATAAGTAACTTCTATTGTTGTACTCAACCGATAATGCTTGCGTTTAAATCGTCTGTGAACATCGTATATTTATTACTAATTGAGCTAACGAATATTGGTAATTTATTGACATACATATTTAAATGTAATACATCTGGGCTACTCTTTAACATTAACATTCTCCTGACAATTGTTGTACTCAACCGATAATGCTTGCGTTTAAATCGTCTGTGAACATTGTATATGTATTACTAATTGAGCTAACGAATATTGGTAATTTATTGACATACATATTTAAATGTAATACATCTGGGCTACTCTTTAACATTAACATTCTCCTGACAATACTTAGTCTATCGTTAATCCTTATATTGTTGGCTGGAGATGTTGCAAGGAATCCGGGGCCTGAACATGAGATAGGATCGCTATCAGTTTTACATTTAAATATAAGAAGTATTCGAAATAAGCTGAGCTACATCGAGAACGAACTTACCGACTTTGATATTATTTGCTTTACAGAAACACATTTATAATGTTCTATAGAAACTAATAGCTTACAATTAAAAGGCTATGGTTTACCATTTAGAAAAGACAAATCATCACACTCTGGGGGTATATTAGTATATGTCGCTGACCATATATTATCAGAGAGAATGCAAAATTTAGAAATATTTTGGGATGAAACAATAAGGATTCAAGTAAAGACACAGCGTGATATGTTCTATATTGGTACGATCTATCGACAACCGTCTTCCAACGTAGAATTCTGGGTCTTATTAAATCGGAACATAGAATATATATCCGATAAATCAAACAATATTATTATTGTTGGTGATGTAAATGAGGATCAGCTAAATGTACAAAACCACAAACTAAAAGATATCATGATTTTGAATACCATGAAAAATGTCATTGTAACGCCAACTCGAATAAATGCTACTACCTCAACCTTATTAGATCCAATTATCGTGAATCAAAACCAGGTCATTCTTAAGAGTGATGTATTATCTATTCCGGAAAATATAAGTGATCATATGGCAACATGTATTATTATACAAGCTGCAATTCCGTATGACATTTCATATACACGGACAGTATGGAACTATAGAAAGGCCGACTTTGATAAATTTAATGACTTAATATCCGGTTGTGATTGGAGTGTTTTGAATAATGGCAGTGTAGATGATGCATCTGAATATTTACAAAGAAGTTTATTGAGTTAGCTAAACAATGCATTCCATGCAGTCAAGTCACAGTACGGCCTAACGATAAACCATCATGGTATGATTCTGGAATCCGTCGAATAAGCAACTTAAGAGATAAACAAAGGAGGAAGGCAACACATTCCGGTAAGGCAAACGTTTGGATTAAATATAAAACACTTGGGAATAAAGTTAATAATATGAAAAAACATGCTAGAGAAGCTTAATGATATTGAACTGAATTTAACAGAATATTTTTCAAATGACAAACGTTACTTATGGAAACTAATCCGTCATGTTGTGAAAGATAGTAAATCAAGTGGTACTATCCCTACTTTAAAATAAACAATGGTACAAACGGTAATTACTTTTATTCAGATATTGAAAAAGCAAATTGCCTCAACACTTTTTCGTTTCAATATCGACGGTTAATGATACTAACTCAACTCTGCCGCCGTTTAGTTTAAAAACGGACCAGGTTCTAGATATGATAGTTATAAATGAGTCTGAAGTTAGTGACATACTAAAAATATTACAAACAAATAAAGCTTGTGGGAAAGATTTAATTAGTCACATAATGTTGAAAGGAACAGTTGCCACTGTCTAAAAACCGTTGGCAACCCTCTTTAATAGATCTATAAACAAAAGTGATTTTCCAATGGAATGGAAATCAGCAAATGTAATGCCCCTATTTAAGAAAGGTTGTACACAGACTCCCTTCATATTATCGTCCGATATCTCTACTAAGCTGTGTAGGAAAAGTAATGGAAAGAATAATGTTCAAACATATTTACAATCACTTGCATACAGAACAGTTAATATATGATAGACAATCTATTTTTTGCCAGGCCACTCAACGGTATATCAACTTATAGATATCTACCACCAAGTCTGCCAGGCACTTGATGCACGACAATCTACTTGACATGTATGGTATTCTGTGATATTTCTAAGGCGTTTAACAGAGTGTGGCACAAAGGATTATTATTTAAGTTGAGAAAAAATGGAATAAATTGTTATATTTTAAACTGGATCGAAAACTATTTAACTAACAGGACTCAATCTGTATCTATACGTTCCACATATTCAGATACTAAACCAATAACCGCTGGTGTGCCGCAAGGTTCGGTGCTTGGCCCATTGCTTTTCTTAATATACGTCAACGATATAACTGACCATCTATTAAGTATTGTTCGACTGTTTGCCGACGACAGCTCTCTATCATTTTTTCAAGCAATACCGATGATCTAGAAGGTATAATCAATCATGATCTGCAAATTATTTCTGACTGGGCTAAATAGTGGCTGGTAAATATTAATCCAAATAAAACTGAAGCGATGCTTTTTACTGTAAGACATCTTGAGCGACCCCTAAATTTGGTTTTTGAAAACACTTCAATTGCATTCGTGCAAAATCATAAACATCTTGGTCTAACACTGAGCAACAATGGGAAATGACATACACATATAAATAACATTAATAAGTCGACCTCGAGAGTACTAGGCATTATGCGCAATCTAAAATTTAAAATAAGTAGGAAAGCATTTAACCAAATATATGTTTCTTACATGCGACCTATTCTAGAGTATGCTTCATCAGTTTGGGATGGTTGTGAAGAATATGAAAAGGATTCATTGGAAAAAAAATCAAAACGAAACCACTAGAGTAGTAACTGGCTTAACACGATCAGTATCGCAAGCAAACCTAAAACAAGAAGTAGGCTGGCAATTATTATCAGTTCGACGAAGTGCCCAAACATTGTCAATGATGTACAAAGCCAACAACAATCAATTACCTAGTTATGTTTCGAATCTTATACCTCCTATGCAGTGGACCCTCGATGTCAAATGGACCAAGAATGTCAGGATATTTGGCCGTATGATGAGGCCCGGTATTTCAATTTCATAGTCACGTCAGCATGGGGTGTGGGAGGGGGATGTTGTCCAAGCCAGTATATAAGACAGCCATGGTTTAACCCATGCAACCCGATACAAAACACGAATATTCCTTCATTCACAGTGGACCCTCGGTGCCGAATGGACGAAGAATGTCAGGATATAGAGCCGTATGATGAGGTGCGGTATTGCGATTACAATTATTATGGTTACACCAGCATGGGCGGACACTGTCACTGCCAGGAGGGGTATAATATGGTCCACGATAGTGGGCCTGGGTGGTACACATGCTGGGATAATTCACTTGGTAAGTACATGTATGGAGTGTAGCGAATATGTGGTTGCGACTTGTGAAATGGGAATTATGGATTTTTTGACCAGTGTAGCTCCTGACCACATATCACAATCATGTATCCCGATAACAATATATATTCCTTGACAGAAGCATGACGGGTGTTTCATTGATTGAATGGCGAATAGTGTAGATCCTGATCAGACTGTGAGGCTGCACAGGCTGATCTGGATCAATACTGGTCGCAAAAACCCATAGGCCCTATTTCACCAGTCGCAACCACATACAAGACTTGTGATAGCAAGTTTATCAGATAAGGCTGGTAAACGCATAGGAATTCCGATACACTCCGGTACACTTTGGTGGGCCAGGGTGGTACACATGCCGGAAGCAATTAGATAGTATGTCCAGTCAGGGATTAATTTACCATACACACAGGGGCCGAATTCCTGCCCCTTCCCCAATGCTAGGGGCCGTTTTTCCTTCCCAATGTCATAATGACAAAACATTCTCACCGTAAAAGGCTATGCAGCAGCTTGTCCGTATGACTTTTACTGGATTTGATTGCATTATTGTGTTACATGAGTTGCCTTGTGGCATATTTCGGGGAACAATTGTGATGCCAGATACTCTAAGTTACTGGGAATACCACAATATTTTCTGGCATTGCAGGGCTTTCAAGCTCTTTTCCTTGTAGACAAAATCCAATTACATGCATCCAGCCACCTTACGTACTACATTCCCCGTTAATAGATGCCACATATACATACCGTGCTTTTTCACATTATGCATATATTGATTTATAACAGTGGATAGTGATCGATCAGTGACATGTACCAAGGCAACACCAACTATGAGACGGTACTGGCCCTCACGGGAACAGATGTATTTAATGTTTATGTACTACATATGCAAGTCCTCGTGGGGTCAATACAAATACCATTTAGCGATGTTGCTCGAGACTTATCCACCACCACAATCACACAATTTGCAATAAAAAAAGATCAACATACTAGTATACCAAATATATTTCATATACCTATACCATGTGCATTCTCTTGTTAAAAATCAAATAATGTAAATTATAACTAATCCATGATATGTTATGTACTTGTAATAGTGCTTGCGCACATGCCTTTTCCTTGTATGTAAATAAGTTGTAATTATCTCCTATGTATATGAATTCATATATTAAGCTATTAGCTTGTTTTCAAATCCATGTATAATTCACATGTAATGATGTAACATGTATTGTATGAAATACATATTGTTTAAACTGACTATGACATTTATTACATGTACTCTACTTTAGTGTTGTGCTACATAAATATTTGACAACCATGTGCATTGAACTGCTGTGGTTGACTGAATAGGCATTGTTGTACATCCCGTGCACCGCCATTTTGTACCCATTACGCAAACACGTCTTATTTGGAATTAATAAATCAGTGAACTACTTTCGGCAAGGGAGATAATTAATATCACGCGAACTATTTTCATACGAGCCAAGCGGATTGTTCTGTTTATTATTATATATAGTTTTAATCTATGTCCTGTGATATATAATGATACATTACTTCGTTATGTTGTGGGTACTAATACATGTTGTTTCAATAGCGTATCTCTGTAACGGTATCGTTGTAGATGGAGTTGCAAATAATTTAATAATTATTACGTTCAAATGGTTGCGTAATACTGATAGCACTTCTGCATAAATGTAATCGTCGTAAATGGCGCAATAGTCGTGAGGTTAAGGTCGCCGACTTCTATGATTTAATTACCGCTTCCCGAAAGGGTCGGGGATTCAAACCTCGACTTGGTATATTTTTGTTTTCTCCATATATATTATTTTTGTGATTTTAATATTTTCACAACTTTATGATTTTAATAAAAATAGCTATAAATTGATAGAAACTTACCAACGATGAAAGTGTCCGTCTTTAAGTAATATATACACATTTACGGAAAAATATTACTGATTTTTTAAAACAATATCGGCACAACTAAATACGGTGATGGAATTTTGTCAACTTTTCAACACCATTTACGGAAAATATTATCGATTTTCTTAAAACAATATCGGCGAAGGTGTACTGAACTACTCTTTTTTGTTTAAATAACCAGCCGTCTAATAGATCTGTGTATAATCGAGAGTATATCGTTAATTGTTATGTTGTTTCCGACAGTGAGGTGTTGCGGCAGACATCAAAACGACACGTCAATTTCAAAACATTGCCTAAGGGTCAACATTTACAGCTGTGTGGTGTCATCAGATCAACACCTCGTCACACACGACTGCGCATTATCGATTTTTTTCTACACAAAGCGACGTGTATTTACAACTAGATCTGTGTAATGTGTCGGGTGTAGCCAAAGACCATACATACATTCGTAATTAGTCACAGATGTAGCCTTAACATATAATCGATTTCCTTAAATTACGTTCGCAAGTTGACAGATATTTCAGAGCAGACGTCATCGTAATTTGCCGTTATTTATTACCAAAATTAGCCATATATTCTGTAAATGGCGTTGAAAGTTGACAATAAATTAACACCAGATCAGTACGTTAAATCGCTATCGACGACAACTGACGATCCGATGAGCGAGTAATACCGTTTACGCGTATCCAATGTTAAATATACATCGTTATTTTTTGATGACTTTCGTAGTTTTTACCGAGAAATTCAAACCGTTTCCAATTATTGGGGAACATAATATCATGATTAGCTCACCGTTTCACTAAGCGGGGGCTACTCAGGGAATGGGAACACACGGTCTATTGTTTACACTGGATTAATGGTGGCCCCCATGAGGTCTCAGGTAAATCTTATTTTTCAATACTACGACTGTGGTTTCTTCCTTTTAGTAATGACCATGTTCCTGCCGTTAACACTTATTTAGCAGCATTACTTATGTAGTTAGTTTGAACAGTATGCAGAGAAATTTGAATTGGACGGAATCGAGCGTTGTTTAAACTTAGTCCGGTTCATATGCACAGGTCAAAATATGAACTGAAAATGGCGCTTTGTGTGACAAAAATCCGTACGCGGACGAATAAAAAAAATTGTATGTTATAAATATCACATATAGCGAAACGGCGGTAGCATCTACTGTTTTAATAGTATGCATACATATTGTAATTAATGTTTGATAGTGATATACTTATGAATAATATACGATACTATGATTTATACTCCAGCACTATGTTTTAAGGCTGTGTGATTTGCCTCAATATAAGCTGGATTAATTAATACTTATATTCATGCGCTTCATGAGAACATCAATACATTATTACAAATATTACTTAAAGGGGTACCGATATGATACATTTTAATAAGATAAATTTTGAAAATACACATTACAATCGCTTACAACATAAGTTATTGATCGAAAATAGTCACTGCATCGTGACCTATTTGACCGCATTATCTATTGCACGGGTACCTCACAATACCCCCTGTTTACATAGGTAACTGGGGGTATAGTGAGGTACGCTCGCTAATATAATGTTTGCGTAATGTGTGGCCTATTTCATCAAAATTGCAAAATATACTTATCTAACAAAGTATACTTTGAGGGAGTAATCATTTATTTTCCATGAAATGCATTATTTCACATTGAACTAACGACTGCATATATTTTGATGATTAAAAGTATGCATAATTATTATACTGAATTTATTACATTATCCCAGCCATTTTGGCTGTGATAATGTAATACATTCAGTATAATACAAATTAATAAATTTATCCTTAAATTGAAAATTTCTCCTTCAAAGTATACTTTGCTAGATAAGTATACTTTGCAATTTTAGTGAAATAGGCTACAGTTGTGGTAAAAATCACTGAACTTTGATTAATTCAATATGACTTACATTTCTTCCTATGAAACAGAGGTTAACTTCTTTGTAATGATATTGTTAGTAATCTATAATATGTAATAACACACTACATACCCGAGTACCAGAGATCATATTCATCGTATTGGTAAGTTCAATCCAGCTCCCAATATCGTTCATAAGCGTCAAATATGACCAGTGTGATAAAAAAAACAACCAATAACCACCGAAAAGAAATATGTGGACTGATACAACTAAGCAACTTAGAGAAAGGTTTCCATTCATTGATTCGCATAGTTGTACTCAGAAAGGTGTATGCCTACCAGAGTGGATATTATTATAAATATATTATTTTAGTGTTATTTCCGACTTGTCGAATGGAGAAAATGAAAACCCAATCTTTTCACCCCTCTTCTCATGTCGACATCACGATTTGATGCTAACTAATTTTAATTACGTAGTGGTACGGGAATATTATGTGTCGATACATGAATATTAGTCATCCTTCTTTGTGAATCAAACGTTCAAGCATGTGAACGAAATGAATGTGTATCAATGAACGTTATCTAGACGTATGCAAACAACAGAAATGCATACCCAGATCGGGCACATACGGAATACATGTTATTATCGTGAATACAATTCGACACATTTAGTAAACTTATGCTACTGATGTTTTATCTAAGCCTGTGAACAAAGGGTAATTACCTAGTATATAAACTATTTATACTAGTTTTAAGCTCACGTACGCACATAGTATTCCTACATTGCTTTATTCTCGGAGATTTTCACTCTAATATCACTCTAGTCTATTTTCTGATCCCCTACAGTAAACCAATTATACTTGCATGTGTTAGCAAACGGTGGCCATATTGGGTATTTAACAAACTTGGCTTTCTGTAAAAATACACAAATGGTGACAATGTGTCCTCTATGTACATCTTTTCCTGAAATGGCAGAGTATAGAACATTTGTTGCCATTTCCTTGCTATTCTAAATAACCGGAGACCATTTTGATTGTGAAAATGCCATCATATCGTTTTGGTTTACATTCAAATATTTACATTTGCATTAAACGGGCACAGTACGCCATCTGACATGGAATACATGTCATTTGGGTAACACTTTTACAATCTCAATTATTTTCATTTGTGGCGGCCATCTTGAATTTCAATATTCTGAGCGACAATTTACACAATACAAATGCATACACAAATCTACAATACTGAAATAATAATTACATAACGTATACTTAGAGTAATAATACTATCCATAATTATCTGCTACATTTTATAATTCTCTTGTGCAGAGATATAGCACACACGTTTATTTGGCAGCCACTTTGCAATTGAAAATAACATTCATAGGCAAATAAGCATTGTAATAATTATTTTGTTATTAATTGTGTGTTTCCTGTCCCTGCCAACATGCTCGGGACGAGACGTATGTGCCTTTTGTGAAAAAGTGGGCAAAACATACTTGAACGGCGGCCATTTTGAAATTAAACAGTTTATTCACCATAAAGTTAGTCGGTATTATTACTAATGTTGTTAGTATTTTTGAAATCCGCCATGTTGAACCGGAAGAACCCATTGTATCGATTGTCTCCTCGGCTCACGTTTTTCAGGGTACTCGAAAACCCCCGTATAAAAAGTTTCATGCTGTCCGCCGTCAGTGCACTACTCTGGTTTTCTACGGCTCTTATCTATTACACTATAGTACAGTGGAATCTCTCTAAACCGGACACCAAGACAACCTCTGTAATCTCATGTTTTATGGGTTTCTTGATCATTTATTTCAGATGTTAATGTATGCTCACGATTGCAAAGCACTCCTATACATTTCAGAATGGTCATATGCCTGATTTACAGTGGAACGTCTCTCAACCGGACACCTGGGGACCTCCCAGGGTGTCCGGTTTAGAGAGGTTTCACTGTACTTGCAATGCATATTATCTTTTATCCCGTCAACACAGTGCGTATGTGCCGTGAAACACGGTGCCGTGAAACATTTTTGATATCCTGTCAATACGACTTAATCACTGCGTATGTACATGTATATGTGCGGTTGTCATAGTCAATTCTCCGATTTTGAGGATGTGACTGGGGTTATTTTTTGGCATTTTAAAGCTAGTTGTAGGTGTTGACAGGATAAATAGAATAGTAGGTTAGAAACATATCTGGCGCGGCACGGAAACGGGATGTGCTCGGCAAAGTCTCGCCCATCCCGTTTCCTGAGCCTTGCCAGATATGTTCACCCATTCACGGCACTATCCTGCTATTCTCTGTATGCATGACATCTTGGCATAATACAAGCATATTCGTGTAATGTTCTATTCATTCAGTATCTGTCTCGCAGAGGGAATTTTAATTCAGTAGCCGATTTCATCAACATTGCAAATTATACTTATCTAGCAAAGTATACTTTGAGGGAGTAATCATTTATTTTTACCGAAATGCGTTATATCATATAGAACTAACGGCTGCCTATATTTGATGATTAAAAGTATGCAGAATTATTATACTGAATGTATTACATTATCACAGCCAAATTAATGTAATACATTCAGTATAATAAAAATTAATAAATGTATCCTTAAATTGAAAATTTCTCCCTCAAAGTATACTTTGCTAGATAAGTCACTTCATAATTAATAAATAATATACAAATCTAATATTACTGACAAAACTGATTGAAACCACGGGCATTCGGTGTGTTTCCGCTTTCATCGGTATAACTGTATATATATATGAACAAAGTTTCTAATTTTGGTCGGACACGAAAAACAAAATAACATGTTTAACATTGTAATTTTCTATGCATTCTGTGTATTTCTGCAGGATAACGATAATTTTCAAATGATCATATGAACTTGCCACTACAATAATGACGTTAGCGCCTTAAACACATGATTTCATTTGTTCTGATCCGAGGTGTCCAAACTAGGAAAAGCGATTTTATATACGAGGGGTTATTAAAAAGTTAAGTAATACACGTATCATCTTCCCTAGTTGAAACCATTTGCATCAATAACGAGACATGCCGGAATATCAGGTATTTTCTTCCCTAGGTAACACCGTGTGCAGGAATAACGAGTCATGCTGGAATATGAGGTATTATCTTCCCTAGGTAGCGCCGTGTGCAGGAATAACGAGACATGCCGGAATGTGAGGTATTATCTTCCCTAGGTAGCGCCGTGTGCAGGAATAACGAGACATGCCGGAATGTGAGGTATTATCTTCCCTAGGTAGCACCGTGTTCAGGAATAACGAGACATGCCGGAATGTGAGGTATTATCTTCCCTAGGTAGCACCGTGTGCAGGAATAACGAGACATGCCGGAATGTGAGGTATTATCTTCCCTAGGTAGCACCGTATGCAGGAATAACGAGACATGCCGGAATGTGAGGTATTATCTTCCCTAGGTAGCACCGTGTGCAGGAATAACGAGACATGCCGGAATGTGAGGTATTATCTTCCCTAGGTAGCACCGTGTGCAGGAATAACGAGACATGCCGGAATGTGAGGTATTTTCTTCCCTTGGTAGCACCGTGTGCAGGAATAACGAGACATGTCGGAATGTGAGGTATTATATTCCCTAGGTAGCACCGTGTGCAGGAATAACGAGACATGCGGGAATATGAGGTATTATCTTCCCTAGGTAGCGCCGGGTGCAGGAATAACATGACATGCGGGAATATGAGGTATTATCTTCCCTAGGTAGCGCCGGGTGTATGAATAATGAGACATGCTGGAATATGGACCCGTATAGCGACAAGAGATACTGCCAGTGGTCTGACGATCCGTCCATTGGTCGAGGCTTCTGTGTATGTCAAGACGGTTATACGACAGAAAGCATCCCGAATATGCCTGGAATATTCACGTGTAATGAACCAGTAGCCGGTAAGTTATATATTATACTGCATATAACCCGCCTTGCAGGCGTGGCTTAAACTGATCCCTGACTGCTGAGTCAGCGTGTAACTCTGATACCGCCGAGGGATCGTAGCTAGTTATTTCCCTTTGTAAATCTATTTATAGAGACCCGGTCCTGTGGTTTATTTTCGCGTTTATTTCTTACTGAATAGTGCAACAAGTAAGACCCCGACCAGGGTAGACCTGCATCAGACTGCTCATATGAGCAGTCTGATACTAGTCTACACTGCAATAAAATGAATAAGTGTTAAAATATGAATATGGCAATCAATGCAGTCCCGTATCAGACTGTAGAAATGTAGGATAACCCGGACCATCACTAATCAAATGGCTCCTTTACACAGAAAATCGTGCGGCAGTCGCCCTTTTTACAAGCAATAAGGCCATAAACCACATAGTTCAGACGGGATTTCTATAAATAAATTCAACGGGAGATAACTACATGTAGCTATGATCCCTCATTGAACCACTTGCGTTGCAATACGCAAATAGATGTTATTAAGCAACGGGTTGTTATGGTTAAAACAACAACAAGAATGGCTCAAATGTTGAAAGCGCGTCCACTTCAAAGTAAGTATTATTTGATATTTTCCTTAATAGGCAACGTATTTTGATGAAATATGGCGCAGCAAACGCGTCTTCATGATCTGAATTTGGAGGCCCCGGGAGTTCGGCACATACTTATGTCGTTTTTGCGAAGAATCGATTTCAGTGTCAGTAGACACGGAAATCGATTCTTCGCAAAAACGACAGAAGATTGGGCCAAAGTACCGAAACCACCAAATGCAGCTTAACAAGACGGCGTTTGATGCGCCATATTTCATCAAAATCCGTTACATAATAAGGACACTTGTTGTTGTTGTCACCATGTGATCATACACCTTGTTCTATATTCTTCCCGCAATATATCCACACAACCAGCCATTACATATACATGGCTGTAACTGGAGAAATGGGGCTTATGTGTAGATCTAGATCAGTCTGTGCATCGGCATAGTCGGATCAGGATCTGCACTGTGCGTTATTTCGTTAATGAAACACTCGTCATTCCTCAAGCAAGCAATATGGATTGTTATCAGGCCACATGAGTGTGATCATATCTGATTAGAAGTTGCACTAATCACAAATCACAAACTCGCCATTGCTCTAATGGTCCTCTACCGCCCTGCGACAAATCCACGATCATCCTGCCCCTGCTAAGCACAGGGTCAAGGTCATATACTTGTTGAGTTCGAAACCTTAACGCTCGCGCAGATGTCTTATATGTTTTGTTTCCTTGCACTCATCCGCTGGATATTTCACACACGCATTGATTTAATGGTCACCTACCACCCTGTGACAAATCCAAGATCGTCCCGCCCCCGCTAAGCCCAGGGTCAAGGTCACATACTTTGAAACTCGGTTAAGTGTATTATAATGTCGCTTTCCTTGCATGGATCTGCTTGATATCTCACACTCCCATTGCTCTGATGGTCTTATTGCATGCTGTGACAAATCCACGCTTCTGTGGCCCCCTGTGTTTTCAAATGTGCCTCATTTTTCTTCGGCTGTCAGCGGGGGCATTCGTGTGCTGACAGGCACAATTTTAGTTTCAAGTATAGTAGAATCATACATGTTACTGAATATCGATATAAAGTATATATGACCCTGTTCTTCTTGGTGTATATACTACAGAGCGTTGAGTTGCGTTGAGTTGCCATCTCGACAATTTTAGTATGTACATGCTATCGGACAGTTTCACCACTTGGAGCGTTTGACAAATAATATGGCAGAGAGTCTAATACAATTTCATGCAATACGTCGCAGATATACCGCTCTATAAATATCATTTCAGCAGACTACACAAAAATCTAGATTTCTGAGTTTTTCTACAATGGACATTTGTTCAATGTGTAAAATGTCAAGCTGATGCTCTGCCTATTATTAGAATCTGCCACATCTGCCACAAGCATGTAGACAATAGTGACAATACACACAGATAGCTGCGTATAAGTCACTGGATTCGATGCAGTATGTACATACACAGGTATATATTTACTGCACTGTGTATTGTTCTTACTGTCATACAGTCGTTACTGAATTCTCAAACAAACGGTCAACAAACCGTCCAGATATCAGACTTTGTATATAAATTTGATGATAATAAATAGAGAATACCAGGTTAGTGTATTTTGCTATCAAATTTATCAGGCAAGGCTAGGAAACGTGTAGGAATTCCGAGGCTTGCCGAGGAATTCCTACCGTTTCCGAGCCGAGCCTGATAAACTTGATATCAAAATACACTAGTCTGGTATTCTATTTATCAGGTAACGTTTTATGCTCGAAAATGACATTAGATGACGTCGTATTCTATGGACAGAACGCGGCCTTGTTTACGTTGCGTCATTACACTGACGTCATTGTAACGTCACGTGACGTAAACCGACCAATGGAACGTCAGTTTTAGCTTCGTTGTAACCCGGATGTTCATATCAGGTCAATGCCTGATACAACAATATGTTTTCAGTCAGTACGTATTCGGTCAATACAGGGCAGGTTACCTGATAAATATTGACATTCCGTGTTTTCATTCATATATGAATTTCACATATGTCAAAAGTATTGATCCGGCTTTCGCCGGACCTGCCGGACCTGTTCCGATGCGCCTGTTATATCCCATCACATTTACGAAGCAAATATGCATGTATTAGATGATGGTCCGGGATCCTTTTAAGCTGCCGTATGTAATGCTAAAAACTGTGCCTCGATGGAATTGGTCAATTGATCCCGATTATAAGACAGCTCGATTCAATCGGACATGTGTTATTTATGATAATAAAAGCATGAGCTGTTGCGTTTACTGGGGTGCAATACATTTGGTTTGTACAATACCTTTGGTCTGTTTAAAGTGCGTGGAATCCGAAATGTATTGTTACCACAGGGAACGCAACATGGCTGTGTTACTTATATTTACACTGCAAAGATTCAAAAATGTAAATAAGCAAATATGGCGTTAAATTAAAAAAGAATAATCTTTGTTTTACGTGATTTTGTCGCAGTTGCTGGAACAGTAACGTTGCCGGTCAATAGCGTGACGTTATTGACAACGACGATGAATGTCATGTATTTTAATGACGTAAAACAAACTTTAAAGAAATTCAATCAACAACGTCGCGCGACGTCACGTGTGCCTAATGTATGGTATTGGGATGTAAACGCAATACGTCGAATGGGCGTTTGTGTTATGAATTTATAGAAGATGTAAATATTAAGATGTATTAAGCATAACGCAATACTGTGAAACAATGTATCCAGCCAATAATCTTAGTTGTGTAGTGCAAAAAGAAATGCGAGACATGACACGATGAAATAGAGACGCTTTCAACAAGGTGCATGATCACGTGGTTATAACAACAACAACAGTGGCTGAAAATTTTGAAATCTTGAAAGTATTATTTGATATTTTCCTTAATATGAAACGGATTTTGATGAAATATGGCGCATCAAACGCATCTTCATGAGCTGAATTTGGTGGTCCAGGGAGTTTGGCACAGACTTGTCATTTTTGCGAAGAATCGATTTCCGTGTCGGAGACACGGAAATCGATTCTTCGCAAAAACGACAGAAGTTTGGGCGAAAATACAGAGACCACCAAATGCAGCTGAACAAGACGCGTTTGATCCGCCATATTTCACTATAAAAGAATAGGTACTTTGAATCAGATGGATTCTGGAAATTTCAGTACTTGTTGTTGTTGTTAGTACCACGTGATCATACACCTTGTTCAAGGAAATACCGTTTACTTAACCAGGTGAACTGATTACCGTGAAATAATGCAAGAGTGATTGGATACTTATGTTTCATAGTCTTGCCTGATAAACTTGATATCAAAAGACACTAGCCTGGTATTTTCTATATTTCTGTAAACGAAATTGTAATAATCACTTTATCAAATACCATATATAGAGAATACCAGGCTAGAGTCTTTTGATATTAAGTTTATCAGGCAATGCTAGGAAACGCGTAGGAATAATGCAAGAGTGATTGGATACTTATGTTCAACATACGAATGAGCGTAACAACCGAGTTTGCTCAGCGGTAGGACCCTATCACGAGGGCTCACACGTGAAATAAACATGTTCGTACATTTCACACGTGATTCTTTATCAAGCGTAAAATATGGCCAAGACATATGCGGATTACATGTACGTTCTGTGTGCGGGCTGTAGTGAAGGCGACCCTCTTGCGATTGAGAGGGTGTGTTCGAGAACATGATTTGATTGGTCGAAGGAATCACGTCATTGTGACGTTACTGACGTCATTTCTCCATATACGGTAAGCACGAGAGTGGTGTAAACTAATGCTGCTGAGTGGTGTAATTCATCGTTATTTATCAGGTAACCTGCCCTGTATTGACCGAATACGTACGGGCTGATGACATATTGTTGTATCCATTGGTCGGATAACGTCACGTGACGTTACCGAATGACGTCAGTGTAATGACGCAACGTAAACAAGTCCGCGTTCTGTCCATAGATAACGACGTCATCTGTCGTCAATTTCGAGCATAAAACGTTCCCTGATAAATAGAATACCAGGCTAGTGTATTTTGATATCAAGTTTATCAGGCTCGGCTCGGAAACGGTAGTAATTCCTCGGCAAGCCTCGGAATTCCTACGCGTTTCATAGCCTTGCCTGATAATCTTGATATCAAAAGACACTAGCCTGGTATTCTCTATAGTTCTGTAAAATTAAATTGTAATAATCACTTTATCAAATACCATATATAGAGAATACCAGGCTAGAGTCTTTTGATATTAAGTTTATCAGGCAATGCTAGGAAACGCGTAGGAATTCCGAGGCTTGCCGAGGAATTCCTACCGTTTCCGAGCCGAGCCTGATAAACTTGATATCAAAATACACTAGCCTGGTATTCTATTTATCAGGGAACGTTTTATTTTCGAAATTGACCACAGATGACGTCGTTATCTATGGACAGAACGCGGACTTGTTTACGTTGCGTCATTACACTGACGTCATTCGGTAACGTCACGTGACGTTATCCGACCAATGGAACGTCAGTTTTCACTTCGTTGTAACCCGGATGTTTATATCAGGTCAATGCCTGATACAACACTATGTTATCAGTTAGTACGTATTCGGTCAATACACGGCAGGTTACCTGATCAAAAATATTACAGCCGTGTCCTGCAATACATGCTGTATTCCACAGTGAACGGTATCTGCACAATCGACCTGGAATGTTGGAACATTCCCCCATACGATGAAAACCGGTATTGTAACACGGAATTCGGAAGCTGGTGCTCGTGCAAGGACGGGTATATGTCGGTGTACTATACTGATGGGCCGCCCGGGGTCTACACGTGCACGGATGTATATACGGGTAAGTCCGGGATTTACGGTGGATCAAGGGAGGGTATATGTGGATGTCCTATACTGATGGGCCGCCCGAGGTCTACACGTGCACGGATGTATATATACGGGTAAGTCCGTGATTTACGGTGGATCAAGGACGGGTATATGTGGATGTACTATACTGAGGGGCCGCCCGAGGTATGCACGTGCATGGATGCATATACGGGTAAGTCCGTGATTTACGATGGATCAAGGACGGGCATATGCGGATGTACTATACTGATGGCCGCCCGAGATATACACGTGCATACCAAAGATCCAACATTTGAAAATATCGAGTATCCATATGAGTTGGCTTCACATCTAACCACTCATTTTACAATAAAGGTTGATTCTTAAAGGTACATGCCCACTCGGTAGATTATAGTATAGGGAGAGAGATGGTTTTGTATATTCTCTAGATATGACATTTTCTGGCAAAATAAACATTCACTCACCATTACCCCTTGTATTGATTGGCATTAGTATGCACTTTATATCAGACGTACATTTCCACACTGATATCAGGGGCGATAACTGTGTTTCTTTAAAATGTTAACGGACATTACTATTTAATCTCTGTATTTATTTTTTGATGTGTAATGATCATACTTATTTTTCAGGTGAACCATTTAAATAATTAAACTATATGATGCCTCCTTTGTATATGAAAATAGCCTGATACCACCGCGCGTCACAATCAGTGAAATCAATATTACTATAGTCTGTTTCACGAAACCTGCCCAAATTTTACGGCCGTATAGACAATTCAAAAACAATATTTTTTTCGATAATATTAAATTAAAGGAAAATTTAAGAATGTGCCTTCTTTTTATTTCTTGAAATTCGGTCAAATATTGATTTTATTACGACAAATTGATTTGTCTATGGGAATTTAATATGGGGGAAAAAGTGGTAAGGATGTGTGGGAGGAGTCAACAAACGAAAAAAATTTGGAAATTGACTCCGAAACCTGACTAGATAGCTTGGATATGATCTAACTAAGAAAACAAAAGTTAAATTTTAAAAATCAGTTCAGTATTTCTAAAATTCAAAAAAAATTCCCAATGTTAACATGGGGAAATTGTTTTTTCGCAATAAAATCAATATTTGACCAAATTTCACGAAATAAAAAGAAGGTTCATTCTTAAATTTTCCTTTAATTTAATTGAATATTTTCGAAAAAAATATGGTTTTTGAATTGTTTATATGGCCGAAATATTTGGGCAGCTTTCGTGAAACAGACAGTAGATGATTATATATGTATAGCGGGCACTCGTTTAGAACTGGTGGAATAGTGACACAATTATACACTTAATATTTAATTCCTATAAAGAATACTGTGTGCCTTCTGAGTGGGTATGTACCTTTAAAACCACCAATCAAGTATATAAAATGTATTGGATACATACCCATGCAATACATACATATTCAATGTAAATAAAAGTCACAGGTTTTCTTCGATTAAAATAAACTGTTTCGGGAGAAATACCAATAGTCTAGGGGCCCGTTTCACTAAACTTCGTACAACTAAAATTTTTGTAAGTGCAAATTTAGGATCGTCTGAAAATTTTAATTCATGGATTAACATGCATTGAGCATAGGCTGCATATGCAGCCTATGCTCAATAAATGTAAATCCAATAATTGTTTGCAAGAAAACATTGTTAATGTTCAAGTTACAGACTATCATAATTTTGCATTTACGAACATTTTAGTCGTACGAAGTTTTAGTGAAACGCTCCACCCCCCCCCCCCCCCCCGGTATCTATATTTATCTGCGCACATGCCAATGGAAAATGGAAATAACGGTTGGCTAATTCACTTAAATAAATGGAATATTCATATTTTGCAACGAATATGATACATAATTTCATCTTGTTATGTGAAATGTCATTCATGCCGAACGCCACTTGTGAACTATGGACATTTGACACTATGAACATGAACTTGCCCTAGGTTCTCGGCCAATGAAAGCGGAGAAATTCGTCTCAATTAATCTCATATAGCGACGCTTTCGCCAATATATATTAAATTAATCACTAAATGTTCAATAACTCAGCAGTTATATTAAGAACCACAGGCCCCGCCTTGTTGACGTAATTTCCTATGACGGACACCATGTATGCGATCGATTCACTGCCAATAACGTAATAGTGTCGTTGTTGAAAACACGTTTATGGGTAACACTCCATGCTAATAGACAGGTGCCCGCGATTGGGCAGGCGCCAATACGATAGTTATAGTTCACATATTGAATTTTAATAAACTGATTTCTCGCTCGCTAGCAGCTAGCACTCGCTACGAAATTAATTTATTAAAAATCAATATGTGAACTATAACTATTACATACATGTACATGGCAAACATATCAATAACATATATAGAGAATAGTAGGTTAGTGTCGTGAATGAGAAAAATATCTGGCAAGGCTCAGGAAACGGGATGGGCGAGGCTCTGCCGAGCACATCCCGTTTCTGTGCCGCGCCAGATATGTTTTTCCCATTCACGGCACTAACCTATTATTCTATTTATCCCGTCAACACATACAAATGGCTGTAAAATTCCAAAAATAAATAGCCCCAGCCATTCATACGCAGTGATTAGGTCGTATTGACAGGATATCAAAAATGTTTCACGGCACCGTGTTTCACGGCACATACATATGTGTTGACGGGATAAATGACTATTCATGCGAGTATATACCGTGCATCGCGAGGTTTCACGTTGTTTCAGATCCTACAGTAGTATACAAAAGGCAAGTTCTGGCCCAGTTCACCCCCTACGGGCCGCCCCACCCCCTCCTTGATAAATACGGTAGAACCTCTCGAAACCGGACACCCGACCTTCCCGCGTGTCCTGTTTAGAGAGGCTGCACTGCAATTAAGCACTCCATGAACACTTTAAATTAGAGTGAAACTCGTCTAAATTGATCTCAATGAGTTATCGTCGGTTTTCGACAGACGTGGAAAATCCCGAAGGAATTTCCCTTATTATTTATAACTGACTGTTATGTAAACAAAAGCATGTAAACAGCGCCATGACAAAGTGGTATTGTTATACACTTCTTTCTTCCGCAGTGGACGGCAACTGCACGTTGGACCTGGAATGTATGAACATCAATCCGTATGACGAGGATCGGTATTGTAACATAGAAAATTTCGACAACGACACCATTGGTTGGTGTCAGTGTAAGGACGGTTATACTCGCGTCGACATTTCTGCACCGTATATATACACTTGCTCAAACAGTGTAGCTGGTAAGTTCGGTGCTTATCTGTGGCTGACTTACTGGGGAAATAAGGATTAGGCCATACCAGGGTCTTTCTTTTGTAAGCGTCCGCGTGCGGCTAGGTTTTGAGAGTGGTTCTGTGAAAAAACAAACAAACAAACTTGGTTTGCTAGTTGATACTATATACTGGTGAAGTAATATGAAAACTGATTGGGGACTTGTCCGTTCATGAATTTACACTTCATACGTTTAATAAGAATAGTTTCTTCTTATTAGGCGGTAAGTTAATTATGTTAAAAACTTTTCAACCCTTTGCACACTGCACAGGGTTAAGGAAGTTTTTCACATAAATTTACCTTCGTTTTTTAGGCTTTGTTTGTTTTCATCGCATACGTAGCTAGGTTTTGGACATCTATGTGGACGCTTAACAGAGACGAACCATGGCATGACAGGGGTGGATCCAGCATTTGAGGAACGGGGGGTTATCTAGTTGCGAAGGTAACTCTTGCAATCTACTCCCATACTGTCCGTAGCTAGGGAGTAATTTCAAGAGTTACCGTTCGCAACTAGGGGATTGTCCTATTTTCGAGCTCTTCGAAATGCACTTTCCTGTGTTTTATGGCATTTAAATTCAGACTCCAACTGATGGTAAACTGTGATCTATGTAAACTCCGTGGCTCCGTGGTTACCACGAAATCACATTTTGTTCCCATTGTGTTCCCACTAATTCGTACTCGGTTCCCACGAATTATATCAGACGTAAATTTCCAAACTTATACCAGGGGCGATAACCGTGTTTCCTTAACAAGTTAACGGACATCACTATTTATTCTCTGTATTTATTTTTGATGTGCAATGATCATACTTTATAATATGTCGATAAGATAACATATATTTTTATCAGGTGACGCATTTAATTATTAAAAATAATTAAAACGATACCATACTTTGTCTAGTCTGATAATCTTGCTATCACAAGTCTTATACATATATGTGGTTACCACCGGTGCACTGGTGAAATGGGGCTTATGGGTTTGGCGACCAGTATTGATCCAGATCAGCCTGTGCAGCCGCACAGTCTGATCAAGATCTACAATATTCGCCATTCAATCAATAAAATATACGTCATGCTTCTATCAAGAAATATAGATCGTTATCGGGCTACGCGAGTGTCATATGTGGTCAAAAATCCCATAAGCCCCATGTCTCAAGTCACAGCCACATATTCGCTAAACTGCATGCAGTGAAACCTCTCTAAAGCTCTCTAAAGCTCTCTAAACCTCTCTAAACACAGCTATGGCTCAGGATGATGAAAATGCCTGATTTACAGTGAAACATATCTAAGCCGGAACTCCTGTCCCCAGGAGTTCCGGCTTAGAGATGTTTCACTGTAAATCAGGCATTTTCATCATTCTGAGCCATAGCTGTGTGCTATGCGATCACGAACAGACATTATTACTTGAGATAAATGAACTAGAAATCATCAAAAACATAACTGGTGTTTTCTTTCTGTCCGGTTTAGGGAGGTTTGAATATATTTCTTTCTTTCCCAGTCGACAACAGATGCACCTCAGACGTCGAGTGTATGAACGTCGAACCGTTCGATGGGAACAGATTCTGCGACCGGCGTTACGTTTACTTCGAAGGTCAAAGTGGCTGGTGCCAATGTAAATCTGGATACAGAAAACTAATGAGCTATGATAACCCGGGTGTTTTTTTCTGTTCTAAAATTTTCGGCGGTGAGTTTTGCCATTTTCTTATTTGAAAATACATGTACTTTGATTACTTACTTAGTAATTTGATTGAGGCGTCTTATTGTCGTATTTGTAAAGTAAAGTGCAACGTACAACAGTCACCCATGTGAAGACACAAAACTGGCTGTTGTAGAGAGTGCGTATGTGCCATAAAACCCAGTGCCGTGAATAAATAGCTGGCGCGGCACGGAAACGCGGTGTGCTCGGCAGAGCCTCGCCCATCCCGTTTCCTAAGATTTGCCATATATTTTCCCCATTCACGGCACAAACCTACTATTCTCTATATATCGGATAGTTTCCCCATTCACGGCACTAACCTGCTACATGTAGTCGCTATATATCGGATATTTTTCCCATTCACGGAACTAACCTACTATTCTCTATATATCGGATATTTTCCCATTCACGGCACTAACCTACTATTCTCTATATATCGGATATTTCCAATTCACTGCTCTAACCTGCTATTCTCTATATATCGGATATTTTTCCCATTCACGGCACTAACCTGCTATTCTCTATATATCGGATATTTTTCCCATTCACGGCACTAACCTACTATTCTCTATATCTCGGATATTTTTCCCATTCACGGCACTAACCTATTTTTCTCTATATATCGGATATTTTTCACATTCACGGCACAAACCTACTAGTCTCTATATATCGGATATTTTTCACATTCACGGCACTAACCTACTATTCTCTATATATCGGATATTTTATATTTTCCCCATTCACAACACTAACCTGCCATTCTCTATATATCGGATATTTTTCACATTCACGGCACTAACCTGCTATTCTCTATATATCGGATATTTTTCCCATTCACTGCACTAACCTACTATTCTCTATATATAGGATATTTTCCCCATTCACAACACTAACCTGCATTTCTCTATATATTCAGGATTTTTCATTTTTTTCACCGGCACTAACTGCGGATTATCTCATATATCGGATCATTTTTCCCATTCACGGCACTAACCTACTATTCTCTTATTCGGAATATTTTTCCCCATTCATTCACGGACTACTACTATTCTATATTATCGGATATTTTTCCCATTCACGGCACTAACCTGGAGATTCTCTATATATCGGATATTTTTATTTTCATTCACTGCACTAACCTACTATTCTCTATATATCGGATATTTTTCCCATTCATTCACACTAACCTAACCTGCCATTCTCTATATATCTGGGATATTTTTCCCCACTCATTACCTGGCACTTAACCTACTATTCTCTATATATCGGATATTTTCCCCTTTTCACACACTAACAGGCATTTCTCTTATATGGAAATGTTTCCCTTTCACACCTAACTGCATTCTCTATATATCGGATATTTTTCCCATTCACTTGGCAGCTAACACTACTATATTCTCTATATATCGGAATTATATTTTTCCCATTCACAACACTAACCTATTCTATTTCATATATCTCGGATATTTTTCCCATTCACGGCACTAACCTACTATTCTCTATATATCGGCATATTTTTCCTTTTTTTTACATTCACTGCACTAACCTTACTATTCTCTATATACGGATATTTTTCCCATTCACGGCACTAACCTACTATTCTCTAATATGATATTTTTCCCCTTCACGGCATAACCTAATATTCTCTACATCGGATAATTTTTTCCATTCACGGCACTACCTTACTATCTATATATCGGATGGGAATATTTTTTTCCCATTCACGGCACTAACCTACTATTCTCTAGTATTTTTTTCTGGGATATTTTTCTATTCACGGCTATTTTTATTCACTACTATTCTCTATATATCAGGATATTTTCCATTCAAGGCAGGCACTAACCTACTATTCTCTATATATCGGATATTTTTCCCATTCACGGCACTAACTACTATTCTCTAATATCTCGGATATTTTTCCCATTCCACGGCACTAACCTATATTCTCTGTATCGGATTTTTTCCCCATTCACGGACTACTACTTATATTCTCTATGTATTCTCTATTATACGATATTTTCCCTTCACAACTAACCTTACTATTCTCTTATATATTTTTCTCACGCACTAACCTACTATTCTCTATGATCAGGATATTTTCCCCATTTCACAACACTAACCTGCTATTCTCTATATATCGTATATTTCCCCATTCGGCGGCCACTAACCTACTCATTCCTGTTATATTCTCTATCCCATATTCAGGCACCTAACTCTATTAGTCCTCTATATATTCGGATAATTTTTTCCCCCAGCAACTAACCTACTATTCTCTATATCTCGGATATTTTTCCCATTCACGGCACTAACCTACTATTCTCTATATATCGGATATTTTTTTTTTTTCCCCATTCACCACTAACCTGCTAATCTCTATAATAAGCGGATATTTTTTCATCCCAATTGCACTAACCTAGCCTATATCATAGATCGGAATTTTTCCCCATTCACGGCACTACCTGCTATTCCTATATATCGGGATATGTCCCCATTCACAGGCATAACCTTCTATTCTATTTTTATTAAGAGCGGATATTTTTCATTCACGGCAACCTACCCAATATTCTCTATAAATATCGGATATCATTTCCCATTCACGCAACTACATCCGGAACCTAACACTACTTTTTCTCTATATATCGGATATTTTCCCATTCACGGCACTAACCTGATATTCTCTATATATCGGATATTTTTCCCATTCACTGCACTAACCTACTACATGTAGTCTCTATTTATCGGATATTTTTCCCATTCACGGAACTAACCTACTATTCTCTATATATCGGATATTTTCCCATTCACGGCACTAACCTGCTATTCTCTATATATCGGATATTTTTCCCATTCACGGCACTAACTTACAATTCTCTATATATCGGATATTTTTCCCATTCACGGAACTAACCTACTATTCTCTATATATCGGATATTTTTCCCATTCACGGCACTAACCTACTATTCTCTATATATCGGATATTTTTCCCATTCACGGAACTAACCTACTATTCTCTATATATCGGATATTTTTCACATTCACGGAAAAACCTACTAGTCTTTATTTATCTGATATTTTTCCCATTCACGGCACTAACCTATTATTCTCTATATCTCGGATATTTTTCCCATTCACGGCACTAACCTACTATTCTCTAAATATCGGATAATTTTCCAATTCACGGCACTAACCTACTATTCTCTATATGTTGGATATTTTTCCCATTCACAGCACTAACCTACTATTCTCTATATCTCGGATATTTTTCCCATTCACGGCACTAACCTACTATTCTCTATATATCGGATAATTTTCCCATTCACGGCACTACTTAACCTACTATTCTCTATATCTCGGATATTTTTCCCATTCACGGCACTAACCTACTATTCTCTATATATCGGATATTTTCCCCATTCACAACACTAACCTGCATTTCTCTATATATCGGATATCTTTCCCATTCACGGCACTAACCTGCGATTCTCTATATATCGGATATTTTTCCCTTTCACTGCACTAACCTACTATTCTCTATATATCGGATATTTTGCCCATTCACAACACTAACCTGCTATTCTCTATATATCGGATATTTTTCCCATTCACTGCACTAACCTGCGATTCTCTATATATCGGATATTTTTCCCATTCATTGCACTAACCTACTATTCTCTATATATCGGATATTTTTCCCATTCACGGCACTAACCTACTATTCTCTATATATCGGATATTTTCCCCATTCACAACACTAACCTGCTATTCTCTATATATCGGATATTTTTCCCATTCGCGGCACTAACCTGCGAGTCTCTATATATCGGATATTTTTCCCATTCACTGCACTAACCTACTATTCTCTATATATCGGATATTTTTCCTATTCACGGCACTAACCTACTGTTCTCTATATCTCGGATATTTTTCCCATTCACGGCACTAACCTACTATTCTCTAAATATCGGATAATTTTCCCATTCACGGCACTAACCTACTATTCTCTATATGTCGGATATTTTTCCCATTCACAGCACTAACCTACTATTCTCTATATATCGGATATTTTTCCCATTCACTGCACTAACCTACTATTCTCTATATATCGGATATTTTTCCCATTCACGGCACTAACCTACTATTCTCTATATCTCGGATATTTGTCCCATTCACGGCACTAACCTACTGTTCTCTATATCTCGGATATTTTTCCCATTCACGGCACTAACCTACTATTCTCTATATGTCGGATATTTTTCCCATTCACAGCACTAACCTACTATTCTATATGTATCGGATATTTTTCCCATTCACGGCACTAACCTACTGTTCTCTATATCTCGGATATTTTTCCCATTCACGGCACTAACTTACTATTCTCTATGTATCGGATATTTTCCCCATTCACAACACTAACCTGCTATTCTCTATATATCGGATAATTTTCCCATTCACGGCACTAACCTACTATTCTCTGTATCACGGATATTTTTCCCATTCACGGCAATAACCTACTATTCTCTATATCTCGGATATTTTTCCCATTCACAACACTAACCTGCTACATGTATTCTCTATATATCGGATAATTTTCCCATTCACGGCACTAACCTACTATTCTCTATGTATCGGATATTTTCCCCATTCACGGCACTAACCTACTATTCTCTATATCTCGGATATTTTTCCCATTCACGGCACTAACTTAATATTCTCTGTATCACGGATATTTTTCCCATTCACGGCACTAACCTGCTATTCTCTATATATCGGATATTTTCCCCATTCACAACACTAACCTGCTATTCTCTATATATTGGATATTTTTCCCATTCACGGCACTAAACAGCGATTCTCTATATATCGGATATTTTTCCCATTCACTGCACTAACCTACTATTCTCTATATCTCGGATATTTTTCCCATTCACTGCACTAACCTACTATTCTCTATATATCGGATAATTTTCCCATTTACGGCACTAACCTACTATTCTCTATATCTCGGATATTTTTCCCATTCACGGCACTAACCTACTATTCTCTATATATCGGATATTTTTTCCATTCACGGCACTAACCTACTATTCTCTATATGTCGGATATTTTTCCCATTCACGGCACTAACCTACTATTCTCTATATATCGGATAATTTTCCCATTCACGGCACTAACCTACTATTCTCTATATCTGGGATATTTTTCCCATTCACGGCACTAACTTACTATTCTCTATATATCGGATATTTTTCCCATTCACGGCACTAACCTACTATTCTCTATATCTCGGATATTTTTCCCATTCACGGCACTAACCTACTATTTTCTCTATATACGGATAATTTTCCCATTCATAGCACTAACCTACTATTCTCTATATCTCGGATATCTTTCCCATTCACGGCACTAACCTACTATTCTCTATATATCGGATAATTTTCCCATTCATAGCACTAACCTACTATTCTCTATATCTCGGATATTTTTCCCATTCATGTCACTAACCTAATATTCTCTATATATCGGATATTTTCCTCAGTCACAACACTAACTTACTATTCTCTACATATCGGATATTTCCTGATTCACGGCACTAACCTGCTAATCTCTATATATCGGATAATTTTCCCATTCACGGCACTAACCTACTATTCTATATATCTCGTTATAAATCCCATTCACGCTTACTTTAAACCTACTATTCTCTATATATCGGATAATTTTTCCCATTCACGGCACTAACCTACTATTCTCTATATCTCGGATATTTTTCCCATTCACTGCACTAACCTACTATTCTCTATATATCGGATAATTTTCCCAGTCATAGCACTAACCTACTATTCTCTATATCTCGGATATTTTTCCCATTCACGGCACTAACCTACTATTCTCTATATCTCGGATATTTTTCCCATTCACGGCAGTAACTTACTATTCTCTGTATCACGGATATTTTTCCCATTCACGGAACTAACCTACTATTCTCTATATATCGGATATTTTTCCCATTCACGGCACTAACTACTATTCACTGTATCACGATATTTTTTCCCATTCACGCACTAACTTACTATTCTCTATATCTCGGATAATTTTTTCCCATTCACGGCAACTAACCTACTATTCTCTATATATCGGATATTTTTCCCATTCACGGCACTAACTTACTATTCTCTGTATCACGGATATTTTTCCCATTCACGGCACTAACCTAATATTCTCTAAATATCGGATAATTTTCCCATTCACGGCACGAACCTACTAATCTCTATATGTCGGATATTTTTCCCATTCATTCACCGCACCCTAACCTACTATTCTCTATGTATCGGATATTTTTCCCATTCACGGCACTAACCTACTATTCTCTATATCTCGGATATTTTTCCCATTCACGGCACTAACTTACTATTCTCTATGTATCGGATATTTTCCCCATTCACAACACTAACCTGCTATTCTCTATATATCGGATAATTTTCCCATTCACGGCACTAACCTACTATTCTCTGTATCACGGATATTTTTCCCATTCACGGCACTAACCTACTATTCTCTATATCTCGGATATTTTTCCCATTCACAACACTAACCTGCTATTCTCTATATATCGGATAATTTTCCCATTCACGGCACTAACCTACTATTCTCTATGTATCGGATATTTTCCCCATTCACGGCACTAACCTACTATTCTCTATATCTCGGATATTTTTCCCATTCACGGCACTAACTTACTATTCTCTGTATCAAGGATATTTTTCCCATTCACGGCACTAACCTGCTATTCTCTATATATCGGATATTTTTCCCCCATCCCCACACACTAAACCTGCTACCTATATATCGGATATTTTTTCCCCATTCACGGCACTAAACAAGCGATTCTCGATATCGGATATTTTTCCCCATTCACTGCACTAACCTACTAAACAGGCGATTCTCTATATATCGGATTTTTTCCCATTCACTGGCACTAACCTACTATTCTCTAAATATCGAGGATATTTTTACATTCACGGCACTAAACTACTGATTCTCTATATGTTGGATATTTTTCCCATTCACAGCACTAACCTACTATTCTCTATATCTCGGATATTTTTCCCATTCACGGCAGTAACCTACTATTCTCTATATATCGGATAATTTTCCCATTCACGGCACTAACCTACTATTCTCTATATATCGGATATTTTTCCCATTCACGGCACTAACCTACTATTCTCTATATCTCGGATATTTTTCCCATTCACGGCACTAACCTACATTCTCTATGTCGGATAGTTTTTTCCATTCACGGCAACTAACCTACTATTCTCTATTTATGTCGGATATTTTTCCCATTCGGCACTAACCTACTATTCTCTATATATCGGATAATTTTCCCATTCACGGCACTAACCTACTATTCTCTATATCTCGGATATTTTTCCCATTCACGGCACTAACCTACTATTCTCTATATATCGGATAATTGTTTTCCCATTCACGGCACTAACCTATTTTCTCTATATCTGGGATATTTTTCCCATTCACGGCAACTAACTAAACTACTATTTCTTTATATCGGATATTTTTCCCATTCACGGCACTAACCTACTATTCTCTATATCTCGGATATTTTTCCCATTCACGGCACTAACCTACTGTTCTCTATATCTGGGATATTTTTCCCATTCACGGCACTAACTTACTATTCTCTATATATCGGATATTTTTCCCATTCACGGCACTAACCTACTATTCTCTATATCTCGGATATTTTTCCCATTCACGGCACTAACCTACTATTCTCTATATATCGGATAATTTTCCCATTCATAGCACTAACCTACTATTCTTTATATCTCGGATATTTTTCCCATTCACGGCACTAACCTACTATTCTCTATATATCGGACATTTTTTCCATTCACGGCACTAACCTACTATTCTCTATATATCGGATATTTTTCCCATTCACGGCACTAACCTACTATTCTCTATATCTCGGATAATTTTCCCATTCACGGCACTAACCTACTATTCTCTATATATCGGATATTTTTCCCATTCACGGCACTAACCTACTATTCTCTATATATCGGATAATTTTCCCATTCATAGCACTAACCTACTATTCTCTATATCTCGGATATTTTTCCCATTCACGGCACTAACCTAATATTCTCTATATATCGGATATTTTCCTCATTCACAACACTAACTACTACATTCGGATTTCGATTCACGGCACTATGCTATCTTAGGTATATCGGATAATTTTCCCATTACGGCACTAACCTACTATTCTCATATATCGGATATTTTTCCCATTCACGGCACTAACCTACTATTCTCTATATCGGATATTTTTCCCATTCACGGCACTAACCTACTATTCTCTATATATCGGATATTTTTCCCATTCACGGCACTAACCTACTATTCTCTATATATCGGATATTTTTCCCATTCACGGCACTAACCTACTATTCTCTATATATCGGATAATTTTCCCATTCATAGCACTAACCTACTATTCTCTATATCTCGGATATTTTTCCCATTCACGGCACTAACCTAATATTCTCTATATATCGGATATTTTCCTCATTCACAACACTAACTTACTATTCTCTACATATCGGATATTACCTGATTCACGGCACTAACCTGCTAATCTCTATATATCGGATAATTTTCCCATTCACGGCACTAACCTACTATTCTCTATATATCGGATATTTTTCCCATTCACGGCACTAACCATAATTCTCTATATATCGGATATTTCCTTGATTCACGGCATAACCTGCAAATCTCTATTTATCGGATAAATTTTCCCATTCAGGCATAACACATTCCTCATATCTTGGATATTTTCCCATTCACGGCACTAACCTACTATTCTCTATACGGATAATTTTCCCATTCACGGCACTAAACCCTACTATTCTCTATACTCGGGATCTTTTTCCATTCACGGCACTAAACTCTATTCTCTATATCGGATATTTTCCCATTCACGGCATAACTTATATTCTCTATGTATCGGATATTTTCCCCCATTCAACACTAACCTGCTATTCTCTATATATCGGATAATTTTCCCTTTCACGGCACTAACCTACTATTCTCTATGTCTCGGATATTTTTCCCATTCACGCACAAACTACTTTTCTCTGTATCACGGATATTTTTTCCCATTACGGAAACAACTACTATTCTCTATATTCGGATATTTTTCCCATTAACGGCACTAACTTACTATTCTCTGTATCACGGAATTTTTCCATTCACGGCATAATACTATTCTCTATATATCGGATATTTTCCCCATTCAACACTAACCTGCTATCTCTATATATGGATAATTTTTCCCATTCACGGCACTAACCTACTATTCTCTATATCGGATATTTTCCCCATTCACGGCACTAACTATATCTATATCTCGGATAATTTTTCCCATTACGGCACTAACCTACTTTTCTGTATTGTATCGTATTTTCCCCATTCACGGCATAACCTACTATCTCTATCACGGATATTTTTTCCCATTCACGGCACTAACCTATATCTATATATCGGATATTTTTCCCATAACAACAACTACTATATCTCTATGTCGGATATTTTTCCCCATTCACGGCACTAACCTGCTATTCTCTATATCGGATATTTTTCCCCATTCACGGCACTAAAACCTCTATTCATCTGAATATTTTTCCCATTCACGGCAACCTACTCTATTCTATTTTTATCGGTAATTTCTTTTTCCCATTCACGGCACTAACCTACTATTCTCTATATCGGATAATTTTTCCAATTCACGGCACACCTACTTAATTCTCTATATTCTTTGGTATTTTTTCCCCTTCACGGCACTAACCTACATCTCTATATTACCAATATTTTTCATACGGAGGAACAATACTATCTCATATCTCGGATATACATTCGGCACAACCTCTATTTCTCTATAGTGGATATTTTTCCCATCACGGCACTAAACCCTCTACTATCTTTTTCCCTTAATACTACCCTTACTAAACTTCTATATATCGGATATCCATACGGCACTCATTACTATCTATTCTGTATAATTTTTTCCCATTCACGGCACTAACCTACTATTCTCTATATCTCGGTATTTTTCCCATTCACGCACTAATCTATTCTCTATATATCGGAATTTTTTTCCCATTCACGGCATACTACTACTCTTCTCGGATATCCCATTCACGGCACTAACCATATCTCTATATTTTTATTCGGATATCAGGGTTTTTATTAGCACTAACTACTTTTCTCTATATATCGGATATTTTTCCCAATACGGATATACTTACTATCTCTATTTTTTATTCGGATATCATTTTTTCCCTTCGGCACTAACCTACTTCTCTATATCTCGGATATTTTTCCCCATTCACGGCACTAACCTTACTATTCACTATATATCGGAATATTTTTCCATTCACGGCCACTACTACTATATTCGGATACTATCGGTATTTTTCCCTCACGGCACTAACCTGGCTATTCTCTTATATTCGGATATCACATTTTCCCTCGGCACTAACCTACATTCTCTATATCTCGGATATTTTTCCCTTCACGGCACTAACCTACTATTCTCTATATTTCGTATTTTTCCCATTCACGGTAACCTACTATTTCTCTATACGGAAATATTTTCATTCACGCACTACTTACTATATTTCATTAATCGATATTTTTCATCCCCATTGGCATAACCTACTATTCTCTATATCGGATAATTTTCCATTCACGGCACAACCTACAATTCTCTATATATCGGATACTTTTTCCTTCACGGCACTAACATACTATATCGGATATATCGGATATCCCGGATTTTTCACGGCACTAACCTACTATTCTCTATATATCGGATTTTCCCATTCACGGCACTAACCATATTCTAAAATATATTTTCCCTTCGGATAATCCATCACGGTACTACCGGCTAATATTCTCATATATCGGTATTTTTCCCCTTCAGGCACTAACCTACTTCTCTATATATCGGATAATTTTCATTCACGGGCGGCACTATCCGCTAATTCTCTATATATCATATTTCCCATTCACGGCACTAACCTACTATTCTATATATCGGATATTTTTTCCATTCACGCACAACCTGCTATTCTCTATATATCATATTTTTCCCATTCACGGCAACTAACCACTATTCTCTATATACGGATATTTTTCCCATTACGGGCACTATCCTGCTATCTCTATATACTCATATTTTCCCATTCAGCACTAACTATATTCTCTATATCGGATATTTTTTCCATTCACGGCATAACCGCTTCTCTATATATCGGATATTTTTCCCATTCACGGCACTAACCTACTATTCTCTATATATCGGATATTTTTCACATTCACGGCACTAACCTACTATTCTCTATATATCGGATATTTTTCACATCACGGCAGAACCAACTATTCTCTATATATCGGATATTTTTCCCATTCACGGCACTAACCTGCTATTCTCTATATATCGGATATTCTTCCCATTCACGGCACAAACCTACTAATCTCTATATATCGGATATTGTTCCATTCACGGCACTCACCTACTATTGTCTATATATCGGATATCCTTCCCATTCACGGAACAAACCTACTAGTCTCTATATATCGGATATTGTTCCATTCACGGCACTAACCTACTATTTTCTATATATCTGATATTGTTCCATTCACGGCACTAACCTACTATTCTCTATATATCAGATATTGTTCCATTCACTGTACTAACCTACTATTCTTATATACGGTACCTACTTAAAGTCTCCTATATTATTCGGATATTGTATACGTATTTATTGGTACTACTTCAGTCTCTATATATCGGAGATTGTCATTCACGCATCACGGCACTACCTACTATTCATATTATCGGATATTGTTCCATTCACGATCACCACCTACTATTCCTCTATATATCATATTGTTCCATCACTTGTTATTACTAACTACTATTTTTTCTATATATCGGATATTGTTCCATAACGGTACTAACATACCTACTACTCGGTATATATCGGAGATTGTTCCATCACGGCACTAACCTACTATTCTACATAACCTTACTCAGATTGTTCCATTCACGGCACTAACCTACCATTTCTCTATATATCAGATATTGTTCCATTTACGGCACTAACCTACTATTCTCTATATATCAGATATTATTCGATATTCATTTCACGGCTACTACTCTAGATCTTGTCGGATAACTACTATCTATATCAGATATTATTCCATTCACGGAACTAACCTACTATTCTCTATATATCGGATATTTTTCCCATTCACGGAACTAACCTACTATTCTCTATATATCGGATATTTTCCTCATTCACAACACTAACTTACTATTCTCTACATATCGGATATTTCCCCATTCATGGCACTAACCTGCTATTCTCTATATATCGGATATTTCTCCCATTCATGGCACTAACCTACTATTCTCTACATATGGGATATTTCCCCATTCACGGCACTAACCTGCTATTCTCTATATATCGGATATATTTCCCATTCACGGCACTAACCTACTATTCTCTATATATCGGATATTTTTCCCATTCACGGCACTAATCTACTATTCTCTATATATCTGATATTTTTCCCATTCACGGCACTATCCTACTATTCTCTATATATCGGATATTTTTCCCATTCACGGCACTAACCTACTATTCTCTATATATCGGATATTTATCCCATTCACGGCACTAACTTACTATTCTCTATATATCGGATATTTTTCCCATTCACGGCACTAACCTATTATTCTCTATATATCGGATAATAATTTTCCCATTCACGGCACTAACCTACTATTCTCTATATATCGGATATTTTTCCCATTCACGGCACTAACCTACTATTCTCTATATATCGGATATTTTTCCCATTCACGGCACTAACCTATTATTCTCTATATATCGGATAATTTTCCCATTCACGGCACTAACCTACTATTCTCTATATATCGGATATTTTTCCCATTCACGGCACTATCCTGCTATTCTCTATATATCTCATATTTTCCCATTCACGGCACTAACCTACTATTCTCTATATATCGGATATTTTTTCCATTCACGGCACTAACCTACTATTCTCTATATATCAGATATTGTTCCATTCACGGCACTAACCTACTATTCTCTATATATCGGAGATTGTTCCATTCACGGCACTAACCTACTATTCTCTATATATCAGATATTGTTCCATTCACGGCACTAACCTACTATTCTCTATATATCAGATATTGTTCCATTGACGGTACTAACCTACTATTCTCTATACATCGGATACTTTTCGACTGCAATTGCAAGATGATCTGGAACTTCTTTGATGTATATTTTATGAAGCGTTGCAATAATCGTTTATTCTATCAGGTCATATAATACATGACAACATGAGGTATGTGTAGCAGGAGCATGACAATGGAATGATACAATGTCTAAACATTTACAAATATTTTATGGCAATAACTAAGCTAAATTGAGACGGTGGATATATTTTTGCAAATTTTGCAAACATGGAATATGTAAAAGAAATGTATCGTGAAAGATATGTATCGTGATATAATAGTTCATATAAATATGCAGGTACTACATTTTTGCATTGGGAGGGCAGTGTTATTTCAACAAATTTTCAGCCTGATAGACAAATGCTCATATCTTACTTAGTGAGATGCGTCTTCATGTGGTAGTTATCCCGTCGACATGTCGACTGTCCAACAGAGAGGCGTTCGCACACTAAGCGTCCCGACTGCCAGACTCCGGTGGACAAGAGATTGCAATGGGTGATTTCCTACCTGCAAGTCACCGGGGTCACCGGGACACATACACTGCGCAAACTGACATGTGCATCCCTCGTGTTGTCATTCCACGCTTAGACGACACATGGCACACCGAATGTTATTGATGTGTAATTAAATCACACATTTACAATATGCCATACATTCAGATTTTCACACATTATTAGTCAACTATTTTATACAAATATAGTTCATCGTTTACTACCTATTTGAATATAATATTTGACATGCTATGACATGGCAATGTATAATGTACGTAATATCAACTGGGAACCCGATCGGCAGTTCATGAAACGAAGACAGTATAGTCACTCGTTATAATCATGTAAATATATGACTGAGAACATATTAACAACAGTTTGAAACACTAATAGTATCGATGCGTCCTAATGGCAGCCAGTGTAGATCCTATTATGTCTCTGTTAATAATAGGTCGAGGCATTTAATTTATTTCCTTATGATTCATTGGTTTTTGATTTTCATTGAATATTGCTGATCACAAAGTTATTATAATAGTTTAAATATAACATGTCCAATCAGAATACACAAACATAAACACGCACACACGCATACACACGCACGAACACACACAATATAATAAGTTGAACGTTGAACGTTGCCGGAAAGGTAATTATGGCAATGCATGTCTATTTAACGCAGTGTCACTACCGCTGCTATCATTTTGCGAAAGTTGAGAGCTGCGTTGTGACAGATGTCTACCCATGTACATTAAATATATCAACATGGATATGGTACCATGTACATACACAAAGCATGGACAAGTTAAACACATACACAACATAGAGTACATTTAACCCGCCAGCATAGTATGAGACAAAAACAAGTGTTTAACAATTTGTATGCATATAGAGGTTGTACTAATTATTTGTTCGTACAATTGTCAAATATGGTATATCATGATAAGAGTTACATATTTTGAAACATGTTTTAGTTCTTTCTGGTTGTTTGTACTCATTAATTGGTGAAATTTTAAAATATTTGGTCGTTTGTAGTAATATGATTTCAAAATGGTTATCGATCATTCCCTGCCTGATATGTTTTGACCTGACCAACCCTCAAATATCATCATCATATAGGATAACACTATTACGACCGAGTCTTCATATATCACAATGCCATGCAGTCACACTCATCGCCTCATTCATTTAATACACATATTTCGACTGTATCGCAGATATTAGTAAATTTTGAAACAAACGGTCCAACGGTCATTGGCCTGATACTTTTGGAGCTCAAATGCCCGGGTTTGGAAGGTCCTCGAGCCAATTCCTACCATTAAATATAGGCTAAAATGTATATAACATTATGCTCCTGGTAACTATGGGGGCGTGATCGGTGGGCATACGTGGGGATTCAAACTACACAAATACCCAGTGCAGCTGGAATTAGATAAGTCTGCTAGTGAGCTAGTCCCACAATCAAAACAAAACCGCCGGGGAGTGTATCGCTCGATAGGCGCATGCATATGTATACTGACGTTATTAATGTGCATGATCACGTGGTTACAACAACAACAACGTTGCCCACTCCACAGTAAGTATTATTTTATATTTTCCTTAATATGTCACGGATTTTTATGAAATATGGCGCAGCAAACGCGTCCTCATGAGCTCCGTTACGTAATAAGGACACTATAAAAGAATACGTACTTTGAATCAGATGGATTCTGGAAGTTTCTGTACTTGTTGTTGTTGTTAGTACCACGTAATCATACACCTTGGTTATGTTACATGTACACGTCTCAAAAGTAGGCTAAAATACCTCGACAACTTGAGAATCGTTGAAAAAATAACTACTAGTACCAGGAAAATATGAAAACTGCCAGTTTTGTTAAATCGTGAGCCTATGGAAGCATCCTGCTACAAGATGCTGAAGATATTTTAAGTCATAATTATTAGATACTAAGTCTTAATTATGAGATAACTAACGTCTAATTACATGTAGGAGATATTAAGTACTAATTAGAAGATCGTAAATCCTAATTAGGAGATACTAAGTGCTACATAGTATCTCCTAATTATGACTTAATTATCACCTAATTAGGAGTTATTACCTTATAATTAAGACTTTAATATCTCCTAATTATGACTTAATTATCTCCTAATTAGGAGTTACTACCTCATAATTAAGACTTAGTATCTCCTAATTATGACTTAAGTATCTCCTAATTAGGAGTTACTACCTCATACTTAAGACATAGTATCTCCTAATCATGAGCTAGTATCTCCTAATTATGACTTAAACATAGTTCAGTATCTGGTACCGGGAAGCTTCTATAAGAACCAGGGGCCCGTTTCACTAAACTTCGTACGAATAAAATGTTCGTAAGTGCAAACTTATGATTGTCTGTAAATTCCCATTAACAAAGTTTTATTGTAAACAATTATTGGATTTACATTTGGTGAGCATAGGCTGCATATGCAGCCTATGATTAATAAATGTAATTAAATCAATTGAAATTTCCAGACTATCATAAATTTGCACATACGCACATTTGAGTACGACTAAAATGTTCGTAAGTGCAAACTTATGATAGTCTGTAAATTCACATTAACAATGTTTTCTTGTAAACAATTAGTGTATTTACATTTATTGAGCATAGGCTGCATATGCAGCCTATGCTCAATACATGTAAATCTATAAATTGAAATTTACAGACGATCCTAAATTTGCACTTACGAACTAAACTTTGTACGACTAAAATGTTCGTAAGTGCAAATTTGGAATCGTCCGGTAAGTTCAATTGATGGATTTACATTTATTGAGCGTAGGCTGCTTATGCATGTAAATCCAATAATTGTTTACAAGAAAACATTGTTAATGTGAATTTACAGACTATCATAAGTTTGCACTTACGAACATTTTAGTCGTACGCTTCTATAAGAACCAGGGGACCGTTTCACTAAACTTCGTACGACTAAAATGTTCTTAAGTGAAAGTTCAATTTATGGATTTACATTTATTGAGCATAGGCTGCATATTCAGCTTATGCTTAATAAATGTAAATCCAATAATTGTTTACAATAAAACATTGTTAATGTGAAATTTACAGACTATCATAATTTTCACTTACGAACATTTTAGTCGTAGGAAGTTTAGTGAAACGGTCCCCAGCTTGTTCCATTGTAGTTGACACGAATTGCACGACCGACCAGGAATGCACGGACATCATTCCGATTGACGAGAACCGGATTTGTCTCCTGGACTATTACGGTCAGGCTGGTGAATGTCATTGCAAAGATGGACACTCGCGGATCGATGTGGTGAATGTCCCGGGGCTCTTTACATGTCCCGGTAAGTTGCTGGTGGGGGGGGGGGGGCCCGTTTCACTAAACCTCGTACATGTATGACTAAAATGTTCGTAGGTACAACATTATAATGTCAATTTCACATTAACAGTGCTTTCTTGTAAACAATTATCGAATTTACTTTACATGTATTGAGTATATGCATCTGCATATGCAGCATATGCTCAATAAATGTAAATCCATCAATTGTCATTTCCAGATTATCCTAAATTTGCATCTACGAACATTTTAGTCCTACGAAGTTTAGGGAAACGGACCCCTGGAGTGTGAACAACACAACCGTCAATACACAACCGTCTATACACAACCGTCAATACACAACCGTCTGTACACAACCGTCTGTACACAACCGTCTGCACACAACCGTCTATACACAACCGTCTGTACACAACCGTCAATACACAACCGTCAATACACAACCGTCTATACAAAACCGTATGTACACAACCGTCAATACACAACCGTCTGTACACAACCGTCTATACACAACCGTCAATACACAACCGTCTGTACACAACCGTATATAGTCTGTACACAACCGTCTATACACAACCGTCTGTACACAACCGTCTGTACACAACCGTCCATACACAACCGTCTGTACACAACCGTCTATACACAACCGTCTGTACACAACCGTCTATACACAAGCAATACACAACCGTCTGTACACAACCGTCTGTCACGTACACAACCGTCCTACACAACCGTCTGACACAACCGTCTATACACAACCGTCTGTACACAACCGTCTATACACAACCGTCAATACACAACCGTCTGTACACAACCGTATATACACAACCGTCTGTACACAACCGTCCTGTACACAACCGTATACACAACCGTGTACACAACCGTCAATACACAACCGTCTATACACAACCGTCTGTACACAACCGTCAATACACAACCGTCTGTACACAACCGTCTGTACACAACCGTCTATACACAACCGTCTATACACAACCGTCTGTACACAACTGTCTGTACACAACCGTCAATACACAACCGTCTGTACACAACCGTCTGTACACAACCGTCTATAAACAACCGTCTATACACAACCGTCAATACACAACCGTCTATACACAACCGTCTGTACACAACTGTCTGTACACAACCGTCAATACACAACCGTCTGTACACAACCGTCTATACACAACCGTCTGTACACAACCGTCTGTACACAACCGTCTATACACAACCGTCTGTACGCAACCGTCTGTACACAACCGTCTATACAACGCAACCGTCTGTACACACCGTCTATACACAACCGTCTATACACAACCGTCTGTACACAACCGTCTGTACACAACCATCTGTACACAACCGTCTGTACACAACCGTCTATACACAACCGTCTGTACACAACCGTCTGTACACAACCGTCAATACACAATCGTATATACACAACCGTCTGTACACAACCGTCTATACACAACCGTCTGTACACAACGTCCATACACAACCGTCTGTACACAACCGTCTATACACAACCGTCTGTACACAACCGTCTGTACGCAACCGTCTATACACAACCGTCTGTACACAACCGTCTATACACAACCGTCAATATACAACCGTCTGTACACAACCGTCTGTACATAACCATCTATACACAACCGTCCTGACACAACCGTCTGTACACAACCGTCTATACACAACCGTCTGTACACAACCGTCTATACACAACCGTCTGTACACAACCGTCTATACACAACCGTCTGTACACAACCGTCTATACACAACCGTCTGTACACAACCGTCTATACACAACCGTCTGTACACAACCGTCTATACACAACCGTCTATACACAACCGTTTGTACACAACCGTCTATACACAACCGTCTATACACAACCGTCTGTACACAACCGTCTATACACAACCGTCTGTACACAACCGTCTGTACACAACCGTCTAATACACAACCGTCTGTACACTGTCTACACAACCGCTGTACAACCGTCTGTACACAACCGTCTATACACAACCGTCTGTACACAACCGTCTATACACAACCGTCAATACACAACCGTCTGTACACAACCGTATATACACAACCGTCTGTACACAACCGTCGTCTGTACACAACCGTCTGTACACAACCGTCTATACACAACCGTCTGTACACGTCTGTACACAACCGTCTATACACAACCGTTGTGTAACACAACCGTCTGTACACAACCGTCTATACACAACCGTCTGTACACAACCGTCTGCGTTAATCCTGCCCATATTATCAACGTTTCTGTACACAACGGCTGCGTTAATCCTGCCCATATTATCAACGTTTCTGTACACAACGGCTGCGTTAATCCTGCCCATATTATCAACGTTTCTGTACACAACGGCTGCGTTAATCTTGCCCATATTATAAGCGTCTTTGTACACAACCGTCTGCGTTAATCTTGCCCAGATTATCAACGTTTCTGTACACAACCGCTGCGTTAATCTTACCCATATTATCAGCGTTTTTGTACACAACCGTCTGCGTTAATCGTGCCCAGATTGTCAAAGCTTATGTACACTCCGTCTGAAACACAACGCTCTTAATCTTGCCCAGATTGTCAAAGTTTCAGTACACACCTCTTCGTTAATGCGTCCCAGATTGTCAAAGTTTCAGTACACAGCCGTCTGCGTTAATCGTGCCCAGATTGTCAAAGTTTCAGTACACAACCGTCTGCGTTAATCTTGCCCAGATTATCAATGTTTCAGTACACAACCGTCTGCGTTAATCTTGCCCAGATTATCAACGTATCTAAACATCTACTGGCAATGCCAGCTCGCAATCAAGCAGTTTGATTGTCTGAGTCTGAGCTGTATCACATCTCAGACTTAGCAAATCAGGCTGCTTAAGTTCGAGCACAATATACAAGTATTTTGAAATAAAGAATATTTTCAGGATTAGTGCAGGCGGCTGTGTAGCAGATTTCGCCTCTACTGTCATTAGCGAAGGTTCATACAGGTATACAGGCATATAGAGAATCATCAACTTCACCATGTAATGCTCGGAAACGTGTAGGAATTCCGAGGCTTGCCGAGGGTTACGGTTAGTGCCAAACCGAACCTGATAAACATGATACCATTGGGCAATAGCCTGGTATTATAGCCATCAGGTAAGGTTTTATTCTAGCCGATGATCAAATATGAAATAGATTTCGTTGAAAAGAAAGCGGGCGTATTTATGTTGCGTCATTAAACTGACGTCATTCGGTAACATCATGTGACGATGTTGGACCAATACAACATAGTGTTTCAATTCGTTGTAACGCGGATATTCGTATCGGGCCAATATCAGTCAGTATTGTGCGTATTCGGCATATACAACGCTCGTTAGCTGTTACATTCCTGTACTTGCATAATTTTACAATATTGACGTTGTGCCTCAAATTATGTTTGGTCAAAATCAGGTTGTTACATTCTAGGCTCAGTTTGGACGATTTGAATAAACTTGAATGTGTAACAATCGGTTGCACGGACACAAACATTCAGCTACGCGCTTGTCTCCCAACTCACTGTCCATTGTAGCCAAGTTTCTATATCTGGGCGGTAAATTCTGCTACTATTTTATGACGAAAAGCGATTTATCCCGTCAACAACGTGCGTATGTGCCGTGAAATACTGTTCCGTGAAACATTTTTGATATCCTGGCAATACGACCTAATCACTGCGTATGAATATGTGCGGTGGCTGGGGTTGTTTTTATTGCATTTTAAAGCCATTTATAGGTGTCGACGGGATAAATAGAATAGTAGGTTAGTGCCGTGAATGGGAAAACATATCTGGCGCGGCACGGAAACGGGATGTGCTCCCTTGCCAGATATTTGTTTCCCATTCACGGCACTAATCTACTATTCTCTATTTCTCTATAGGAATGTAACATGGAGGAAAATGAGGTGGAGGAGCTGGCAGAGCAGTAAAAGAACACACAAACTAATGGAAATTGACTCCGAAACCTGGCTAGATAGCTTGAAAATGATTAAATGAAGTTAAATTTTGAAAATCGGTCCACTATAATTTCTGAAATTATAAAAATGTTCCTATGTTAAATCCCCATATTTATTTTCGCAAATAAATCAATATTGGACCAACTTTCGCGAACTAAAGAGTTCTTAAATGTTGCTATAATTTAATATTTAAATTATCGAAAATGTATTGTTTTTACATTGTGGATATATCCGTACACTTTGTGCTGGTTTCGTGAAACAGACATTTTGTATTCGTTTCTCCCCTTTCATTGTCCATTGTAACCAAGTTTCTAGATCTGGGCGACACATTTTGTTAGGTTCATCTCTCACCTAACGTTATCCATTGTAGCCAAGTTTCTAGATCTGGGCGGCAAAGTTTGCTACGTTCGTATCTCCCATAAGGTTGTCCATTGTCAATTTCTAGATCTGGGCGGCAGAATTGGTCTCTCCCCTTACGGCACCTGCCTGGTGCCATAAGGGGAGAGACCAATTACGGTGTTCCGTTCAGGCCATCGTAATATCGCAATCTGGTAGATACTACGATACCACAATAACGATAGCACGGAATCAGTCGCCTCGGCACAGTACCTGTTTCCAAGTGGATTGTTTCCAAGTGGATTGTTTCCAAGTGGATTGTTTCCAAGTGGATTGTTTCCAAGTGGAAACCTTCAACTAGGCCCCAGCAATTGGCATTGTCTAACAATTTTGTTTTATTATATTGTATTCTCAATGACCAATATGCCTATTGCTAAACAAAACATTACATTACATCTTATTCTAGGTGATTCGTTAGACACAGACGGCGAGGATTGCTGGGTCCCGGGCTACCCACATTTATACGCCGGTAAGCTGAACATCACCCTGTCTGGGCTGCCGTGTCTCGCCTGGGCTGACGACTTAGTTAACTCGACTTATCCGGATCTTCAAGATCACATGTTTCCCGCCGACGGATCCATTAGCGGTATGGGTGTATTTTATCTTTATCACCAATATTGTTAAAATAATTAACGATCTTATCGGGGTGATAAAGTTGGTCACGTGGTACTAACAACAACAACCAGTACTGAAACTTCCAGAATCCATCCGATTCAAAGTACATATGTTTTCATATTGTCCTTATTATGTACCGGATTGTGATGAAATATGGCGCTTCAAGCGCGTCTTATTAAGCTGCATTTGTGTTCTCTGTACTTTGGTCCAAACTTCTGTCGTTTTTGCGAGGAATCGATTTCCGTGTCGATAGACTCGGAAATCGATTTTTTTGCAAGGAAACGACATAAGTTTGTGTCGAACTCCCTGGACGACTAAATGCAGCTCGTGAAGACGCTTTTACTGCGCCATATTTCATCAAAATCCGTTTCATATTAAGGAAAACATCAAATAATACTTACTTTGGAGTAGGCAAGATTTCAACACTTTCAGCCAGTAGTTGTTGTTATAGCCGAGCATTTAATAATAGGCCCGTATTTGACTCCTTGAGTCTGCTAATAGACCAGGGGTTGGACTGACCATAGATCTCATGTACCCTATTTCTCCAGCCCAGTCACAGCCACACATAAGCTCCTTTGTGTAAAATCGTGGCCAAAATAGTTCACATAGCGTGTCACATATTATGTCAGGGGCGGATCTGGAGGTTCCGGGGTCGCAACCCCACCCCCCCCCCCCCACGTTCAGCCACGGAGTTTACATAGGTCACAGTTTACCACCAGTTTGAGTCTGAATTTAAATTCCGTAAAACACAGGAAAGTGCATTTCGAAGAGCTCAACAATAGGATAACCTCCTAGTTGCGAACGGTAACTCTTGCAACTACTCCCGTACGGACGGTACGGGAGTAGATTGCAAGAGTTACCTTTGCAACTAGACAACCCCCCCCCCCCCCCCCCGTTCCCAAAATGCTGGATCCGCCCCTGTATGTCATATTCGTTGCACAAATATGAATACTATTTAAGGAATAAAACAATGGGCTGTTGCGTTTACTGAGGTGTATACTACATTTGGTCTGTTTAAAGTGCGTGGTCGCAAACTTTAAACAGACAAAATGTATTGTTCACCCCTGTCAAAGCAACAGCCCGTGGTTTTATTACTTACATTTTCTGATAGTTTCAAACATATAAATGGAGAATAGTAAGTCAGTGCCGTGAATGGGAAAACATATCCGTCAAGGCTCAATAATATCTTTATTTCTCATCGTAAGTATATGTTGTGACCATTCATTTGAACCGTCTCGCCGAGACGGTTCAAATGAGTGGTCACAACATATACTTTGGTTCAGAAATAAGTAAAATAGATAGAGAATAGTAGGTTAGTGCCGTGAATGGGAAAACATATCTGGCAATGCTCAGGAAGCGGGATGGGCGAGGCTCTGCCGAGCACATCCCGTTTCCGTGCCGCACCATATATGTTTTCCCATTCACGGCACTAACCTACTATTCTATTTATTCCGTCAACACCTACAAATGGCTGTAAAATGCAAACATTGTATTGACTGGATATCAAAAATGTTTCACGGCACCGTGCTTCACGGCACATACGCACACAGGTGGAAGACACGGACATATGACACCAAACAAATGCCTATTATAAAAATCCCATTACCCCACCCACTTGGTCTCGTACATTACCATCTTCTATTTATAGAAGGTGGGTATAAATATGGCTATTATAGAAAGAGCCCTCTCTTTTCAGATTCGCACAAACACAATAAACATCGATTACATGAATGTATGAAATATGTCTCTGGCAATCGATACAGGTATTAGGTGTGTGAATATACTCGCTTCAAATCGCTGTTTCAAGTATTTATTGAGTTATTCGCGTTTTGATTACCCCATCCAAAGCGAAAGTTGCGTGTACGAAAGAATCTCACACAGAATCGGAGGCCGTCCGGCGTGGATTATCGGTCATATTTGGCCGATAGCTGATCGCCAGCTCAAACTAAAGTGGTGCACCATGACCATATACATTAGCAACTCCAACCATACAAGGTTCGTCCAATTGTGATCGTTCACCGATCTAAAAAACAATTTTGTTTCTAATTTCGTTCATTATCTGGAACCGGGTTAATGCACCATCTTCCATAATACAACCGGAAGCGTCTATGTAAAGAACATCTCTGATTGGCTAAATCTAAACTGTAATGACGTCATTCAACCTATTTCGGGATTCCTTTTGCTTTTGCCGGTATACTGGTATACCCTCACACATGAGTGTTATCACCAGTTGAGTGCTAGGGCAAAATGAGAGGAAAAAACGAAAAATACTAGATAGAGCAGTAGGCCAAGGAAAGGTAGAAGGAAGCACAGAGAGAGAAAAGAAAAGAGAAAGAAGAATGTTTAGAATTAAATGAGTCTGGAGTACTGGACCTTCAAGACCTGAGCCTTAAAGGATTCCAGCGACTCTGCCAGGCAGGTGTCAGTGGGTAGTTGGTTCCACTGTACAACGGTTCTGGGGAAGAAGGAGAAACTAGTGTAGTCTTTTTCGGCACGCAACTGGCGGTATTGGTGTTGGCGTCTACCAGTACCTCGTGTTAAGTAGTTATCCTCATTTATGGTTACAAGATTGTTCCTAAGTGTGTACAGCATACTCAGTCTGGCATCGACTCTCCTCTGTTCAAGTGATCTCCACTCCAGACTGTGCAGCATATCGGTTACACTAGATTCCGGAAGACATAATCTGGTAGTACGCGAATCATGAATGAAAGTAGAAAAAAGGTGTTCTTTAGATCGGTGAACGATCACAATTGGACGAACTTTGTATGGTTTGAGTCTCTAATGTATATGGTTATGGTGCACCACTTTAGTTTGAGCTGGCGATCAGTTATTGGTCAAATATGACCAATAATCCACGCCGGACGGCCTCCGATTCTGTATGCGATTCTTTCGTACACGCAAATTTCGCTTTGGATGGGGTATACAAAATGCGAATAACTGAATAAATGCTGGAAAGAGCGATTTGAATTGAATATATTCACACACATAATACCTTTATCGATTGCCAGCAACAAAAATCATACATTTAATCGATGTGTATTGTGTTTGTGCGAGTCGGAAACGAGAGGGCTTTTTCTATAATGGCCACAATGTTATCCACCTTTCTTTATATAAGATGGTAATGTACAAGATCAAGTGGGTGGGGTAATGGGATTTTTTTTTAATAGGCATTTCTTTGGTGTCATAGGTCCGAGTCTTCCACCTGTGCACACGCACTGTGTTGACGGGATAAATAACCAAGTATGGCGTTAAGATTAAGAATAATCAAATTGCTTTATGTCAATGTGTCGCAATTCCTGGAACAGCGACGTTGCCGGTCAATAGCGTACAATTATTGACAACCTCGTGGAATTCATGGAATTCATGGACGTCAAACGAACCAATCAACAACGTCGCACGGCTGCACGTGGGTCTAATGTATTGTATTGGTATGTAAACGCAATACGTCGAACGGGCGTTTGCATTCTGAATTTATAGTAAATAAATATTTATGTGTAAAATCGTGACCCAAATATTTTCAGCGGCCGAAAACTTTTGTCGCCGACCGGTAGACCCCTCTGACCCACATGTTGAATGGAAGCCGCCACAGCTGTGGTGCTTTGTGAATGATCAGGGCGCCGCGAAGTCGGAACTTTGCTGGATTTTTCAAGGTACGTACATTGAAGATTTCCTGAAGATTCCCAAACGAAACATACGAAAACGAATGGAAAACGCAGTGAACACGATTGTTTTCTATAATAACGATATGCATATAAACGGTCATTACTTGTTTGTTCGTATGTGAAACATAACTGAATTTCGACTATTTAAACGCCTGTTCTTTATTTCAACTTATTAGAAAAAGATGTTTTCGTTGGTTTAAACATGACACGTTTAAACCAACGAAACCTTTATTTTCTAATTATAAAAAAAAACGAAAAACGAGATTAAAACGATGGGAACGTGATCCAAACTTGATCCACACGTGGGTTAATTTTAATCGCATTTCATATATGTAGACCGTTTTATGTTATGACTTATAATATCAAGGTTCCTTAATGAATTTGTTGGTATGCTATTATTACACACCTATTTGTTGTGCTATAACCCTTTCTGAGGTCGTGTGGACGAATTGCATTTTTTCTATTAATCTATGTATTATTATTTTACCATTATTGGTAGACCAGGGGACAACTGTATAGGGCTCGACAATAGCAGATACGCTCAATGACTTGATTTATGTAGCGAATAGGTACTATCGCCGTATACCGGCTTAAAGTTAATATACGATTGTGCCAATGCTTGCTACGTCGACACAGGTCTGGTTGAGGTCCGAGACAATTAGTTAGCCAAACAAAAAACAAACCTCACTCGCGATAGCTGTATTCGTAACCACTTAACGGGGTTTCTGGCAGCGTAGCACAAATGTAAGCCAAAACGTGGGTCAATGCCACGTGTAAACTCGGAACAAAAACGTGAACGCTACTGTACTTGATTATCGCCAGACGGAGGAAAGCGAGCTATTTCGATTTAATATTTAGTTTCATAAACATGATAAATGTAACACAGATAAATACACAATCGCCTTCGTTAATCTTGCTCAGATGTCAACGTTACTGAACATTTACCAGGTAATCTGCCGTATATTTATAGGTTATTTCATTTGTATGCAGTTTCCGCAGCGTGCGATATTATGCGACTTTAGGAGAGCAATATACAATGTGTATGATCACGTGGTACTAACAACAACAACAACAAGTACCGATTCAAAATGCTTTTTTCTTTTATAGTGTCCTTATTACGTAACGGATTTTGATGAAATATAGCGCATCAAACGCGTCTTGTTAAGCTGCATTTGGTGGTCTCTGTATTTTCGCACAAACTTCAGTCGTTTTTGCGAAGAATCGATTTCCGTGTCTACGACACGGAAATCTATTCGTCGCAAAAACGACATAAGTCTGTGCCAAACACCATAGACCACCAGATGCAGCTCATGAAGAAGCGTTTGCTGCGCCATATTTCATCAAAATCCGTTGCATATTAAGGAAAATATCAAATAATACTTACTTTGTGTGGGCGACATTGTTGTTGTTGTAACCACGTGATCATGCACCTTGATATCGTTGCGCGGCAGAACGAGTGGCATATATCCACATACAAATAAAATAACCTTTTTATATACGTACATCATTCACAATTATATTCAAACATTATACAAAATATAAATAAAATAAACAAATTAGTGTTGATTTAGAAGGAACTAATTTGCGATGTGAAGCGTAGTTCCGGCACTGACCAATACGAACGTTACCTAATGACGTCAGTTTAATGATATAAAAATAGACTAGCTTGGTATTCTCTATATATTGGCAATGCTAAATCGCAATCAAGCAATTTGATTGTCTTAGTATGATCTGTGTGTCGCAAGCTCACGCTCAGGCTAGCACAACATTCTATTCAATCATTTTACAATATTTACACTGTCCTTAACCCTTTCACCCCTAAGGAACTGAATGGGCTGCGATATGTTAATTTTGAAACCAATCCAATCATCGCAAAATGATTTTCAGACTATTCCATTTATAAAAAGGGGGTATTTGTTGTTCACAAAAATATGAAAATTACTTTCAAACAGTGCAGATCCGGATGAGACGGCTCGTTACGAGCCGGCTCATCTGGATCTGCACTGTTTGCATAAACCGATATAGTGGGCTTTCGGGTTCAAAGGGTTAAATAGAGAATAGTAGGTTAGTGCCATGATTGGGAGAAATATCTGGCAAGGCTTAGGAAACGGGATAGGCGAGCGATCTAACCTACTATTCTATTTATCCCGTCAACATTACACATAGCTTTAAAATGCAAAAAATAACCCCAGCCGCAACCTAAAAATCGGAGAATCGACTAGTATGATAACCGCACATAGTGACATCTTGCACTCAGTGATTAGGTCGTATTGACAGGATATCAAAAATGTTTCACGGCACCGTGTTTCATGGAACATACGCACTGTGTTGACGGGTATACATTCATATAGTTCACCAGCTAGTCATATATGTTTAATAGTGAACCTAGAAATGTTGAGTACCGCAAGGTTTTACGTTGGAAAGTAATATATAGGAAAAAAGACTCAGAATCTGCCGAGTGCCCATTTGCATGTGTGTACCATATATCTTAATTAACCTAATTAGTATATTAATTAGGTCAAATCACAACATCAGAAATAGCTTTCTTAATAAGTCACATATAGACTTCGTTTTGGTGTATACACCCATGTTTTCGATACCAAGGAATCTATCGAGGGGACATGGATTTTTTGTATTAATTCGTTCCCACAAAATAACAATTCGTTCCCTCAAATTAACAATTCGTTCCATCGAATTAACAATTCGTTCCCACGACTTAACGTATTGTTAAATTGAGGGAACGAATTGTTAATTCGTGGGAACAAATTGTTATAGTGACGTAATCCCATTCAATGACAGTAAAATCCAATATGGCAACCGTAGATATGCGCTTTGAAATCGTCATAATTTGACAACCGTCTTCTTTTTTTATGTCTGCTCATATGATATCCGAAGAATGTGTGGTATACATCACAATTTCATTAGTGCGCCATTTTGGTGATACTTTATAAGTTGCCGTAAAACAGATTCACAAACCATAAAACCTCCCACATACCGCTCCAAATCGAAAAACAAAGCATGGTTATCCCCTAAGTTTATGGCAAAATAAGCATTCATTCACAATTCGTAAATCTCATGTACACCGATTCAAAAGGCTATAATTGTTTTATTATATGACCCTTACCACGAATGTTCAGTAGCCGATTTCATCAACATTGCAAAGTATGCTTATCTAGCAAAGTATCCTTTGCGGGAGAAATTTTCAATTTTAGGATAAATTTATTAGTATAATAAATCTGCATATTTTTAATCATCAAATATATGCAGTCGTTAGTTCTATATGACATAATGCATTTCGGGAAAAATAAATGATTACTCCCTCAAAGTATACTTTGCTAGAAAAGTATACTTTGCAATGTTGGTGAAATAGGCTACTGAAAATCAGGTATAGTCACTAACAGTTTACTACTAAACATAGAGGTCTGCATTCAATTTGTAGATAATCACATGGCCGTGTTTCGACCAATGAGAATGACTGAAATACTTAGTCATGTAATACTACTATTTATTCTCTGTGTTTATTATTTGATGTGCAATAATCATACTTATTAATCTGTTGAAAATATTATTTTTGCAGGTTACACATTTAATTAGTATAAATAATTAAACAATATCAAGCATCATTTGCATATGAAACTAGCCTGATATCACCGCGAGTCACTATCAGTAAGTAAATATTACTGTGTTAGTAATAGTGATCACCAGTTTATGTGCATGTGAAAACAGTTTGATTAGTTTTAATTATTTAAATCAAGTGTACTATGTGTATCAACTTAAACACGATTGCTGTCGATATCTAATAAAGTATAGTTATTGTACACCAGCAATTGCATTGGACAAATAAATATCGACTTCCTTTGAATACATTTCGAATTTTGTTATTATTTAGAGAAAACGCGGTTGTCTCCGCTGACCTCAAGATTATTGATTTCCGTACATTACATTAATTAACCCTATAGTTGGGGAGCCACAATTGGCTTCCCCTCGTCAAAATATGAGTTTATGCTACCATAAGGTCTTCACTTCTTTTGACAAGTTCTTTTGAAAGATCAAATACTGTAGTTTATTGAATCACTAATAACACTTGCATGAACATGATGAAAGGTGGCAAAAGTACTTAACATTAACTTATCAGGTAACCTGCCCTGTATTGACCGAATACGTACTGACTGATAACATATTTTTGTATCAGGCATTGACCTGATATCAACATCCGGGTTACAACAAAGTGAAAATTGTCGTTCCATTGGTCGGATGACGTCACGTGACGTTACCGAATGACGTCAGTGTAGTGACGCAGCGTAAACAAGCCGCGTTCTGTCCATAGATAACGACGTCATCTGTGGTCATCTTTGAGCATAAAACGTTACCTGATAAATAGAATACCAGACTAGTGTATTCTGATATCAAGTTTATCAGGCTCGGCTCGGAAACGTTAGGAATTCCTCGGCAAGCCTCGGAATTCCTACGCGTTTCCTAGCCTTGCCTGATAAACTTGATATCAAAATACACTAGCCTGGTATTCTCTATATCCTACGTGATCGATTGGCACTAAACAAATGTGTAATTTTCATAAAATAAACAATATATTTAAAAGTACTTTGCGATTTGCTTGATAACAACTGCATAGTTTTAGGTAAAATCATTTACACGTCTAGATCTACCATTTATATACTACATTCTGACATTTTATAGAAAAGTATTCAATATTCATTGAGATATTGTTAATTCTATCTAACTCTTGTAAACTAAAAACGCGACAATATCAGAAGTACCCACGTCTACAACATTTAACTGCAGTGACATTGAAAAAATACCACAAACATGCCCCGAATGACACTCATACACATGACCTCATTTTTTTCATTGCATAATTTGGAATAATTTTCATGTTTTTTGTACAATCTCGCACGTTTTTTAATATGCCGGAAGTAGGATACACACGCATATTGGTTTGTTTTTACGTTACACTGTAACTTTCGTTCACTGTAGTATGAACACCATTTGGTATGTTTACAGTTTGCGAGGAGTACACGCACTTTAAACATATCACATGTTTTTTTGCTACAGTAAACGCAACAGCCCATGGTTTTATACCTTAAATAAAGATATTGACAAATATCGGCAAGATTAGCGCAAGCGATGGTGTAACACACTCGCTCGCCTCACAGGAATCAGCGAAGCCCTGCTTCAGTACTCGGGAACAGTGGACAAGACAATCTCCGGCAGGTCGTGCGAAACCTGGGACACATATGTCTACTACTTTCCATATGAAACAAACCCTGATGGCCCCGCGAACCACTGCCGTATTCCGTCTGATGGGAAGACGTATTTCACGCCTTTGTGTCAAGTGGAAAGCCCGCTCCTGTCGATAACAGAAATTTGTGACGTTCCCGGAGGCTGTACATGTATGTATACAACGGTCTTGTGAATCGTGTCACCAACATTGCAAAATATACTTTTCTAGCAAAGTATACTTTGAGGGAAAAATTTTCAATTTAAGAATAAATTTATTAATTATACAGTGGGGTCAGCGTGTAAGTGCACACACGAACGAACACGACAGGTTGGCTCCAACCTGTCCTGTTCGTTCGCGTGTGCACTTACACGCTGACCCCACTGTACTGAATCAGCATACTTTTAATCATCACATATATGCAATTGTTAGTTCTATATGAAATAATGCATTTCGGGAAAAATAAATAATTACTCTCTCAAAGTATACTTTGCTAGAAAAGTATTCTTTGCAATGTTGGTTAAATCGGCTACAGATGTCAACGTTTCTGAAAATTCTATTGGCGATCTCGACTCGCTGTCTTACGTAAATAAACAACCACCAGCGATAACCCTGCACAGGTGTCAAGGTTTCTGAAACATCTATTGGCAATCTCGACTCCCTGCTTTAAGTAAATACACAAAAACATGGGTTAATCTTGCCCAGATGTCAACGTTTCTGAACATTTATTTGCAATCTCAACTCGCTGCTTTAGGTACACACACAATCGCCTTAATCCTGCTCAGGTGTCAATGTTTCTGAACAATTATTGGCAATATCAACTCCCTGCTTTACGTAAATACACAACCGCATGCGTTAACCTTGCCCGGACGTCAACGTTTCTGACCATTTATTGGCAATCTCAACTTGCTGCTTTAGGTTAGAAGACACCAAATGGTGCGAAATCGCCCAGGGTGTAAAAGTAGTCCGTATAAAAAAAATAGTGCGGGTGTTTTGAGGTCACAGACACCGTTTGCTTGCAACTCCTGATCCATTACTACCCAGTTTCACTTGAGGAACATTTTGGGGTACCTTTAACACCAGTTTTCAGCATATTTGTAGCATTTAAAAGAAAACACTGAACCTGTTGGTCACTTGATGTAAACGGAGTTTCCGTGGCCAAAAAATGTACACAATATTGGAGGATATGACAAGGTTGGATTTTTCTTTCTTAGGAGTAAGTGAACCTATTGTTTAGTTCATGCATAACCAGTACAGACTGGCTGCAGGTCATGTACAAGTGGGTCCCACAACATACATACGAATAGTGAAAGTAGGAGAGACTGGCCTTATTGGATGGCATTCGGTTAAATTATATAGTAAAACTATTTGGTGGTGTCTAACCTTTACGTAAATACACAACCGCGCATGGGTTAACCTTGTCCAGATGTCAACGTGTCTGAACATATACGGGCGATCTCGACTCGCTGTGCTACGTAAATACAGAACCGCCCACAATCATAATCTTGCCCAGATGTCGACGTTTCTGGTTAGACACCACCAAATAGTTTTACTATATAATTTAACCGAATGCCATCCAATAAGGCCAGTCTCTCCTACTTTCACTATTCGTATGGATGCTGTGGGACCCACTTGTACATGACCTGCAGCCAGTCTGTACTGGTTCTGCATGAACTAAACAATAGGTTCACTTACTCCTAAGAAAGAAAAATCCAACCTTGTCATATCCTCCAATATTGTGTACATTTTTTGGCCACGGAAACTCCGTTTACATCAAGTGACCAACAGGGTCAGTGTTTTCTTTTAAATGCTACAAATATGCTGAAAACTGGTGTTGAAGGCACCCCAAAATGTTCCTCAAGTGAAACTGGGTAGTAATGGATCAAGATTTGCAAGCAAACGGTGTCTGTGACCTCAAAACACCCGCACTATTTTTTTATACCGGACTACTTTTGCATACACCCTGGGCGGTTTCGCACCATTTGGTGTCTTCTAACCTTCTGAACACCTATTGAAAATCTCAACATCATAATGGAATGCGCATATTGCAGCTAATTAAACAATTAAAACTTTTGTAACTTTTGAAGTATTTGTTATTTTTCCATGAGAATTCCGGCATTCATTTCATCTGGTCAAACCTGAATTTTATATAAATAAAAGCTTTGTTTTATCCCAATTTCAGTCCATATATCGTTGGACGGAATTCGCCTAGCGGACAGCGTGGAGCCAGGACAGGGGCGTGTGGAATTGTTGTACAACGGAATCTGGGGAACCATTTGTGACATCAACGACCACGAAGGGCACGCCGGTGTCCTCTGCAATATGTTGGGGTATGGCAGGTAGGTCAAGATGCATAGAAGCCTATTTTAATGTACAATACATGTATATGTCGTCTATACTATGCTGGGGTATGACAGGTAGGTCACGGTGTCTAAAAGCCTACTTGTACATACGTGTATATGTCCTCTGTGTTATGTTGGGATATGACAGGTAGGTCACGATGTTTAGAAGCCTACTGTATACATGTACCATACATGCATATGTCCTCTGTACTATGTTGGGGTATGACAGGTAGGTCACGATGTCTAGAAGTCTACTGTATACATGTACCATACATATATATGTCCTCTGTACTATGTTGGGGTATGACAGGTAGGTCACGATGTCTAGAAGTCTACTGTATACATGTACAACACATGTATATGTCCTCTGTGTTATGTTTGGGTATGACAGGTAAGTCACGATGTTTATAAGCTTACTTTATACATGTATCATACATATATATGTCCTCTGTACTATGTTGGGGTATGACAGGTATGTCACGATGTCTAGAAGTCTACTGTATACATGTACAACACATGTATATGTCCTCTGTGTTATGTTTGGGTATGACAGGTAAGTCACGATGTTTATAAGCTTACTTTATACATGTACCATACATGTATAATTATTTCCTCTGTACTATTCTGGGGTATGACAGGTACGTCACGATGTTTATATGTCCTCTGTACTATGTTGGAGTATGACAGGTAGGTCACGATGTCTAAAAGCCTACTTTATACATAACCATACATGTATATGTCCTCTGTACTATGCTGGGGGTATAACAGGTAGGTCACGATGTCTAGAAGTCTACTGTATACATGAATCATACATGTATATGTCCTCTGTACTATGTTGAGTTATGGCAGGTAGGTCCCGATGTTTAGAAGCCTAATGTCAGCGTTTCCGAACATCTATTGGCAATCTCAACTCGCTGCTTTAAGTAAATACACAACCGCTTGCGTAATCATGAGCAATATTAACCCTTTCAACCCGAAAGCACGCTATAGCGGTTTATGCAAACAGTGCAGATCCTGATGAGACGGCTCATAAGGATCTGCACTTTTTAAAAGTAATTTTCATATTTTTGAGAACAAAAAATACCCCCTTTTCATAAATGGACTCGTCTGAAAACCATTTTCTGACGGTTGGATTGGTTGCAAAATTAACATATTAAAATGCAGTCCAATTATTTGGGGTGAAAGGGTTGTGCATAGACGAGAACGATCATATGATCTGTGCTATGCTGGGGTGTCATATGTAGGCGCACAATATCAAGAACCTTACTAAAAAACAGCTGGGAAAGATTAACGCAGACGGTTGTGTATATGTGCTATGCGCTAGGTTGGTACATCAAAGGCGGGTCACGCTGTCAAGAGACCTATTGTACTCTATGCTATGCATAAAAGGTAGGCGTACGATGTCAATAAACCTACTGTATATATGAACCATGCAAACATAATGTGGCTGTGGACGATATATGTCGTATATGGTCCATCAAAGGTTGGTGCACGATGTCAATAAACCTACTGTATACATGTACCATACAAGCATAATGTGGATGTGGACGATATATGTACCATGCAAGCATAATGTGGATGTCGACGATATATGTCGTACATGATCCATCAATGGTTGGCGCACGATGTCAATAAACCTACTGTATATATGTACCATACAAGCATAATGTGGATGTCGACGATATGTCGTATATGGCCCATCAAAGATAGGCGTACGATGTCAATAAACCTGATGTATACATGTACCATACAAACATAATGTGGCTTTGGACGATATATGTATCATGCAAGCATAATGTGGCTGTGGACGATATATGTCGTATATGATCCATCAAAGTTTGGCGCACGATGTCAATAAACCTAATGTATACATGTACCATACAAGCATACTGTGGATGTGGACGAAATATGTCGTATATGTCCATCAAAGGTAGGCGTATGATGTCAATACACCTAATGTAAACATGTACCATACAAGCATAATGTGGATGTCGACGATATATGTCCTATATGGGCCATCAAAGGTAGGCGCTCGATGTCAATAAACCTACTGTATACATGAACAATACAAGCATAATGTAGCTGTCGACGATATATGTCGTATATGGTCCATCAAAGGTAGGCGCTCGATGTCAACAAACCTACTGTATACATGAACCATACAAGCATAATGTAGCTGTCGACGATATATGTCGTATATGGTCCATCAAAGGTAGGCGCTCGATGTCAATAAACCTACTGTATACATGAACCATACAAGCATAATGTAGCTGTCGACGATATATGTCCTATTGTCGTATATGGTCCATCAAAGGTAGGCGCTCGATGTCAATAAACCTACTGTATACATGAACCATACAAGCATAATGTAGCTGTCGACGATATATGTCCTATATGGTCCATCAAAGGTAGGCGCTCGATGTCAATAAACCTACTGTATACATGAACCATACAAGCATAATGTAGCTGTCGACGATATATGTCGTATATGGTCCATCAAAGGTTGGCGCTCGATGTCAATAAACCTACCGTATACATGAACCATACAAGCATAATGTAGCTGTCGACGATATATGTCGTATATGGTCCATCAAAGGTTGGCGCTCGATGTCAATAAACCTACCGTATACATGAACCATACAAGCATAATGTAGCTGTCGACGATATATGTCGTAGGCGCTCGATGTCAATAAACCTACTGTATATATGAACCATACAAGCATAATGTAGCTGTCGACGATATATGTCGTATATGGTCCATCAAAGGTTGGCGCTCGATGTCAATAAACCTACTGTATACATGAACCATACAAGCATAATGTAGCTGTCAACGACATATGTCGTATATGTTCCATCAAAGGTTGGCGTACGATGTCAATAAACCTACCGTATACATGTACCGTGCATATATATATATATATGAAAACAAAACGGGACGTATTATGTATTCATCATGTACGGGCGGGCGGCGGGCGGGCGGCGGGCGGGCGGGCGGGGCACAGCCTGTCCACGCAATAACTAGAGTTCTACATGACAGATTGTATCCAAATTCGGCATACATGTTTATCACGGCAAGACGAAAAAGTTTGGATTGCGCACTCTATATGCTTGTCCACGCAATAACACAAGTTATACTTGACGAATCGCAACCAACATCGGTATACATGTTTATCACGTCAACAAGAAGAACAGACGGGCGTATATTGTGACCTTTTGCACTCTTGTTCAATGCTACTATTACAGAGAGTATAGCTCTATACTCCCCAAAAGTATGGTCAGCGCGGGCCAGGGCCCCATATATCTATCCGATGTCTACTGCATTGGCACGGAAACCGACATACTAAAGTGTCGTCACGCGCCGTTCGGCTTACACCTCTGTAACCATGACGACGACGTCGGACTCTTCTGCCTCGTTGGTAATATACATTGAGCCAGCAATAACAAACCCCACCCCCACCCCCGCCCCTCCCCCAATGTGATATTTTTATTGAGTATGACTTTCGGATTCAGTAAGCTATAGTCTATCAAAACTGGTTGGCTGTGCTCAAAAGCCACATGATGAACAAATGGCAGCCATTTTCCAAGATGGCCACTGAACATTATTATATTGATATATTAATGACTGTTAACTTTCAGTCTGATCGATATTAGCCGGCGGGTAAATTGCTACAATTCAGTCACAGTTTGAATGTAAGATGATTTAGAATACATCTTACATTTAATTACAACAGCAAATGGCAATCTATTTCAATATGGCTACCGAAATATACTGTTTTATCACAGTTTTCTATGAATCGTGTGCTGTTGTGAATGATTACAGACATTCATTAAGTTTAAGGACATATATATTGCTTTCCCTCACTTATAAATGGAAAATACATAAGATTACAAATGCAATATTCTTTCACAATTGTCCGAAAAGGCAAAATAGCCGCCAAAATGTCCTTAATTTGTTCTATGATTTACTCTATGGAGTTGTAAACACCATTGCATGTACATATTACATGTATCCATCCCAGTTCAATATATAAATCAACTTATTTGATAAAATATTCATATCCAGATATATATATGATATATTTATATTTTCAAAATGGCAGTCAAAATGATCAGATGTTCAATAGTAGTATATGAGAGTCACAATGATACCATCACCCTCTGGAAGGCACCGGCTACGAGCGGCGCCCCCCACCGCATGGTGATATCATTGGTGACTCTTATATACTACTACCGCGAGACCATATATTTATGACATGAGAAGATACACCCTATTAGAGATAAAAATCCCTATGTTATACTCAGTATATATATAACATAATGGTTCTAGTTAAGTGTGCGTGGTTGAAGACAGGTAGTCACGAGAGATGACCGGTATTTATGAATATTGCAAACATCACCGTGCATGGATGCGAAGAGGTTCCGTTTCGCCTCGCCCATGTCGGCATTGTGGGGTAGGGACCAAAGCCGAGTCACTGCTATGTCCACCATGCGGTGGCACTCAGGCTACTCATCGAATGGTTAACAGGGGATTACGTGCTCGCAAGTATTATCGTTTAGTAATAATTGAAATCGGAAAATCAGTTACAAAGATAGAATCGATCTAATAAGTCACGGTGTTTCTACAGCATTAAAACACTGTAAAAAACATTATCAATCTAATTTTATAAAATTAAAAAATTGAACAGAAAAAACAAGTACCAATATTATTAGAGAAAATGGATAATACAATACAATTGGAATTGAAAGTTTTTAATGCCTGTGTTGAAGAAGTTTACGAAGAATACGGGGGTTATAGTCCTATATATAAATTCTATAAAATGAGAACACTAGGTGATATCGAATACATGAAATACCAGCGTAATTTATTACTCTCCGATAAAAACGTTGCATTTACAATATTATACCGGCAATTATGTCAACTATATAAGAGGCAAATACAAACATTAAGACAGATAATGCGTATCGGATATGAAACTAAGGTGTATTATATAAAATTATTAAAACCCAACGATTCGTTTACGAATGTACATTTCTATGATATCACTTATAAATTTATGTTGTAATCACAACACCAAGCAGACGACAATGTTCCAATTACACGCGTTATGAAAATGTAAATTAGGTGTCCCACCTTACACGTATATTAAGTGTCCATTTATAGAGAGGTTTACACGATTACGTCTTCCGGGATGGAAAATAAACACACTGTAATATATATTACACACACGGTTATTTATAGCCTTATCGATGGTATGTAAACGGGCTATCGATTTACACAGGTGGTGTACACAGTTTATAAACACTTAGTGAGGGTTATATAGCTCACGAATTTCCGGGATGGTTCGTTATTTAATTAATTTTAATAAAATTATAAAAATATTTATAATTTAAAGCTGAACACCCCATATTATATAGAAAACATATTAATTAATATAATAATAATTAATTAATAATAATAAATAACAATTTTTTTTATTTCACCAGCAAAGTTAAGTTTATATACGAGAAATAAACACAGTTCGGTGTCGGACGCCGGCATTAATATCTCAACAGTGAGATAAGTTTCGCCACATGTACTTCACTCTGGCCGCTCTGCACATTATAGCGGATGGAGGTAACGATGAGGTGGGGTCCGCGGTATCGGTCCAATGATGGGGTGTAGGAGATGTGAGTGTAACACACCTCGCTAAGCCGAACAAATAAAAAAAATAGAAGAAATTTAAGCGAAGGCTTAGCGGGGTGGACCCAGAAGGGTTTTGCTGGCGCGGGTTCGAGCCTCGTTGGAACCTAAAACTTTTTTTCCTTTTTTTTCTTTTTAAATTGTTAATAATTTTCCTAAAATTTGCTGCACCAATATAATTAATTTTATAATTTTCTTTAAATTAATTATAAAGTTAATTATTTTATAAAATATCACAATGATGCTGTAACATTTCTTCCGACTTTATCTCCAAGTTTTTCCCTAAATTTATCCCAATCAGTACACTCAATTTTGGGCATGGTGGCGCGCGCCTTGATTCTTATATCATTTTTTAATTTTTCATATCTCCCCAATTCTTCCACCACGGATTCAAACTCTAAATTTGATATTTTCTTATCGGCCAACGCTTTGGACACCATAACATCGATGGTATTTTTCTTCGACCTGGCGAGAACAGATATTCTATCATGTTTTCTACATTTTTTCTCGAGTTTTCCACCCGACGCCCTAATTACCATACACAACAACCCAGAAACGGCCAACACCGGACATAAAATCCCCGCTACAGGAACCGTTATAATGGTGGATATGGTTGCAGCTGTCCCCGCCCCACACAACACAGAAACACTCGCTAGAGCCGTGCTAGATACTTCAGCCATGTTCACCGCGCGTCTATATTTGTTAGCGTTTCTTTTTCTATTTGTATATTCTAATAATATAACTAACTAAAATATCCTGCATAGCGACGATATTATTCAACCTAAAATCTGAACTTCTTTCGTTAATTGTACACAGTGTTGATGTAGTGGTATTGACAATTGGAAACGGTGATTCGTTCATGATTTTCAATATATTAGTATTTGCAAATTAAGTTCAATTAACAATGAGACAATAGTGGAAGAACAAAGTTAATAACACTACCTTGGGAAAGTCTAATTCGATCATCAACGGCGAACGAAACCACCGTCGAACTATCTCCAGCGATTTTAGTGACTCCAACCCCCCGTTCTTCCCCATCTACTACAATATTTATCGCGACCGCAGGTTTACCACTAGCATTAACCGAGCAGACCGCCATTTGGATAACTTCACTTGCAGCTGTCATAGCGTATCCCCCACATGTATTACTCGCTTTGGCACCGAACGAATATTCATAGTGCCCCTCAACCAATGGGCTTCTCAGCCCAAACTGTTATGACACGTTTTGGCGTTTTCATTGTTCGCACTATTCCGGCAAGCGCACTGTTTGAGTTATATGCCTCAGTACGAACTGGTTTTACTTTATCATCAACCGCAACAAGTGATTCATCAACGGCGCGGATAGATTCAACCACTCGGGCTCCTAATCCCGCAATCCCCGTCCGATCCTCTGAGCTCAACACCCTATAAGCCTCCGTAAGGGCCGCCTGGTGGTCTTCTCGGGCTTTCTCAATACCCGACCGGGTCTCTTTTTGAAATTCGGTTATTTTTTTGTCTAGTTCAGTAAGTGCCGCTTCTCCGTTGGGAGAGTCCTCTGAGCGCAACACCCTATAGGCCTCCGTAAGGGCCGCCTGGTGGTCTTCTCGGGCTTTCTCAATACCCGACCGGGTCTCTTTTTGAAATTCGGTTATTTTTTTGTCTAGTTCAGTAAGTGCCGCTTCTCTGTTGAGAGAGTCCTCTGAGAGCAACACCCTATAAGCCTCCGTAATATCCGCCTGGTGGTCTTCTCGGGCTTTCTCAATACCCGTTCGGACTCCATCAAGATCCAACCGGGTCTCTTTTTGAAAGTCGGTTATTTTTTTGTCTAGTTCAGTAAGTGCCGCTTCTCTGTTGAGTGAGTCCTCTGAGCGCAACGCCCCATAAGCCTCCGCAATGGCCTCCTTGTGGTCTTCTCGGACCCCCTCAACCCCCAACAGGGTCTCTTTCAGAAATTTGGCTAGTTTCCCATCCAGTTCAGTAAGTGTAGCTTCTTTACTGAGAGAGTCCTCTAAGCGCAACTCATCATAAGCCTCCGCAATGGCCTCCACAATCGGATTATTTACGCTTTGGTTTTAGGAACTCTCTGGCGAAGAATAATAGGAGACCGGTGATTGCCACAATTAAAGCCCAGGTATTTTTGGCTAGCCATCCGGCCGTTTTTGAATAGCAAGTAAGAAACAATACTTCCGATAAGTCCAGGTAGTGCGGCAGCCGCCTTTTCGGCTAATTTAGCCAGGAGACTGGCGAGGGCTTTTAATTGTTTTTTACCCACTCCTTGGCTCCGCCGGATGGCGCGGGTGGTGGTGTGGGTGCTGGCGCGGGTGGTGGCGCCGCACCACCAGTGAAAGCTATAACTATGGTCGATATAGTCATGCTGATAGCAACGAGGATGCTTGCTATCGTGACACCCTGCTCTCTGAACAGAGTGCGAAGACGCTCACCGAGTGTCGTCTCCTCGTGCAGGACCCTCGAGATTGTTTCGCGGATGCGACTTATTTGGGTGCAGAGAGCCTCACGGTTAGTCGATGCAGCCTGCAAGCGAGCTTCACTTTCGTCCCGCAACGACCGCAGGCGTTCGGTGATCCGCTCGGTAGATTGTCTATCGTCACCCGCTTCCTCCAGTTTTCTTTCTTCTAGCGCGATATGTTCATCCAGCGACGAGAGTTTGGCGAGGTTAAGGACCAGTTCGCCCGGGACCGTTTGCATAACCTTATCGAGGCCCCGGAGTTCGCGAAGAGGTAACGGTGGGTCATTCATCGTCCTGAGTATTTCGTCTATCTCACTTTCGTTGAGCTCCATCGTGTTAATAGCGTCGGTGGCTACTCGAGGGAGTTAGCTGAGCTCAACAGTTTCTATATCGGCGGCCGTCTTCGCCATCGTTTCGTCGGTAGACTGTAGGGCCTCTACAGCGCGGGGCGGCATAATTGTTTTACCCCTCTTCCAATCTGGGAATCCGAGTTCGCTCCTTATGATGTCACCACCGCCCCGGTTTCCTGCAATGGTGCTCAGCGCTAGGGATTTACCGGTAATCGTGTTAACTATCGGGACATTTGATGCTTTTAGTCGCAATCTACCACGCAGATCCAATTCGAACTTGGATTAGTCGCGACCGACAGAGGGGACCAGACCTTTTTCTGCTGCCAAACTGTTGTAGTAGTCGTTTACAGCTCCCTCGAGTAATTCCCGACTTTGACTAATGGTGTTGGTAGCGCCAACTAATTCACCCGATTGCGATTGTATTGGAACTGGAGGCTGTATCAAGGGTATTTCGTCATTATAATCATCATCATCACCATCGAGGTAATCATCTCGGTCGCCCGTAGTGAGATCGTAGTTGTCCATGTCAATATCGTAATCAGCCATATTTATAATTTTCTTAAAATTAATTATGTATTAAAGACAAAACCATACGGGTTTAATATAGTTTCACTAAATGATGTCTTCGAGTCAATACGGTCGCAAACTCAATCCATACCGCAGACTGCGTGAGCCCCTCGGGGCAAAAGGCGTGAGACAGAGTGTCGTTATTACGAACAACCCATCGACGATCGACCAGAACCAACAGCTCTTGGTCCGCTTCCCCAACCTCGGAGCCGGGGACTGTTCGCCTCGCTTTCACTATTTCGCTGACGTCGACGGACGAGAACCGAACCGTCGTTCAGAACCTGGGTCGCGCCATAGTCAACAAGGCCATGATAAAGATTTCTGGTAATGAGGTGATGTCGATCGATGACAGCGACGTCTACCATTGTTATCAGGACCTATGGATGACGGCGCAAGAGCGCGAAAACGCTGTCTATCAGGGTATTGACACCAGCAAAAATAAGAACGTGACCAAACTTAGAATCGGGTCTGTTAACAAGGCAGATAACAACGCGAGCGACAATGCGGTCGCGGGCGCTTACGGCAACCGCTTCTACATCCCGCTCGACTTTGAGTTGCTGGAGAGTCACATGCCCTACTATCAGAGCGCTTTGGCTGACCGCCTCGAATACGAACTAACGTTCAACGACTACGGCCGAGTTCTCATAGCCAGCGACATGTTAAGGACGTATACGATCGATAATGTTTCGCTGGAGTACGACATGGTCACGATGCCCGAACTCGCGCGATTGATCAGAACCTAGTACGCCGGGCGCGTTGCCATACTTTACGACCGAGTTCTTCGTCATCGCAAGATGACGAAAGACAAAGGCGACACATTGTGGAATATTAACGTCAACGTACCCGCCAGCTCGATGAAAGGTATACTGATGTTGTTCGAGGATGCTCGGTTCGCGTTCGGTGCTAGACAAACCGACAAATTATATAACCCCAAAATCACGAAGGTAGAGGTGACGATCGAGGGAGTACCCAATCAACTCTACAGCGCGGGTCTTCGCGCGCACCAGCAGTGGGACGAAGTAAGAAAGCAGTTTGCTGCCGGCTCTAAGCGCTCTCCGGAGGTTGCAGCGGTTGCCAAAGACCTGCATCTCTCGGTCGTCTCCCTCGCGGAGTTCCTGAATATCAAATACGCGTTATGGCTAGACATGCGGGCCAGCGACGACGACCAAATACACGGCAGCGGACGCCAAGTTGAGAACGCTAGCGAGGGTGTGACGATCCAGATAACCAAAGAGGCGGACGGAGCCGGGCCATTGAACGTGTACTTATATATAACTACAGACGCACAACTCAACATCGAAGATGGCCGATACGTCTCAGCACTGAGACACGTCTCTACTGATTTAATTAATTTTAAGAAAATTAGCAATCATTCTAACGATTTATTAATTAATAAATTTGAAAAAAATAAGAAAATTAGCAATCAGTACCAATTCACGATTGGAGATGCCCACTCTGCCATAATATGTTGCAGACAGGATGTGGAAAAACGGTTTTCATCCTAGACTTGCTCGAGGGCTCCTACCGCGATGCCTTTCGTCACATTGTGATCCTATATCCCACTGTGCGGCACAACGATACTTATCAGCGGCGCCCGTGGATATGGACCGAACCTGAGGTATACGTTATTGACCCCGGTGATAGGCTTCACGATTGGCTGCGAGGTTTATACCAAAGATTCCAGGGTAAGCCCACCCTATACGTGATTGACGATTGCTCGGCCAAGGCGGCGATGACTAAAAAGAAGGACATGCTCTCCGAGCTCGCATTTTCTGGCCGCCATGCTAGGCAAAGCGTATGGATATCCACTCAAAAGTACAACGCCGTCCTCAAGGATCTGCGCGAGCAAACGAAATGGGTCGCCCTCTTTCACTGCAAGGACCGAGACACATTCGATGACTGTCTTCGAGAGAATGACGTTATCCCAAGGCGCGAGGAGCGCCTGGAGGTTCGACAGATGCTTTCGGAAACTAAGCACGCCAAGCTTTTGCTAAAGACTGATCAACCAACTGCTTACGAAGTTATCAATTAATTTTATAATTAATTAGCAATTACTTAGCGCTCGTTAGTAATTGCCGAGTAAATGCTTAACAATTAATTTAAGAAAATTAGTAATTACTGAACAATGCTGAACAAATGCTGAACAATGCTGAACAAATGCTTAACAAATGTTGAACAAATGCTGAACAATGGTTAACAATGTTAACAATTTGGTGCTCAGCTGCGAGCTTTGTTGCGAGCATAATGATAATCATAAGTATCGGGTGGTGCGCTTGGCAATATGTTAAAGTGATGAGACTTGTTAGAATAGTTAAATTAATTTTAAGAAAATTAGCAATAATGAACTGCGACGAACTTCTCGATCAGCTAATAGAAGAAAGCTGAACTCCCACTGCCAACACCCTGAAAGATAATGATCCGACAGAGCAATCGGAATCAACTCCAACTCCAACGGCGGTTGGTATTGGGTTGAGTGCAACGACTCCGAATGAAAATGAAAATGCGGCGCGACGAGAGCGGCTAGCTGCGCTGGTTGCTGGGGGACAATCGGAGCGTTATCTCGGTAGGCGTCTCTTAGTTTTTCAGGTGGATAAGATGTCAGATGCGGAGATCGATAAAATGTATGCGCGATACGAATCTAGGTTGGTGCGGAGATGACAAAAACTCTCGGATCGGCGGCTATTCATTTGTACGCAACCGCAGTTAGTATACTTCTCCCTATACCAAACACCGCGGGATTGATTGACGATCTAGAGACTGACCCTTTTATAGGTCACACTCTTAGAAACAGCCTGCTGCTCAATTTATCACAAGTTTGGAATGTACTTAGCTCCGCTGACAACCGCGTTGACCACGGGTAAACACTGTCAATTTGGACATATATGCCCACGAACTATAAGCCCTAATATTAATATCATAAATGATGACACAAGACACACCCGCGAGAGTGACGGAGTTGAACCCGATTGCTCCAACCCAATCGAACCCGAGTGTTACTCCGCCACTGGATGACATACCGCATATAAAAAATCCCAAAAGACAGGCAGCTGGGCGGGCGGCGGCTGCCACCCGAAAAGTTAAACAAGATAAAATACTCGCCGAGCTTCGAGAGGCTAAACAGTCGTTGCAATCGGGGACGGAGACGGCAAAACATCTGAAGACAGAGTTGAGTACAACAACACCCCCAATTCAACCGAATTGGAAGCACACTCAACACCCAATCGAGGTTGGGCGAATCCGATTGAACCCAAATTCGTGAATTGGAGTTGGGTTGTTGGTGGTGGTCTGTCAGTTGTTGGTGCCTGTGCGTATGGAAATAATATTATCGAAAAAACAACCAGCCAGTGTTCAGAAGAAAGTTACGAAACACCAATCGCGATTGGATGCGCCCCATTTAAACATTGATCGCGACCCCTTTTATATGCAATAATTATAATGGCTGAACAAGATGGTAAAATGTTAGTGAATGCGCTTTATCACGCCGTGGTGATATCGGGTTTCAGTATCGGGTATGCTCGACTATCAAAGATGGCCCTAGGAGAATCCGCTCCCAAATTGGACTTTACTGTGAGAGACGTAGGGCTCGCGACCTTAGATGTAGCGGCCGCAGTTTGGACCCGAGAATATCTAGTTAAAGCTGGAATTCTACCAGTTAATATATGGAAATAAATGGCTTCAATCGCAGTAATAGTAGGTGGTGCGCTTGTAAACGCATTGGCGTTCAGCGGTAGCAACTTTATATTCTCTAAAATGAAAAGCTCGAACGTGGATGAGGAGCGTAAGCGTCACGATTTAGCTGTAGAACAACTCAATAGCGCAAAGGAAGCTTGGTCGAAAAAACGAACCGCCCATCTTGACTGGGTCAATGAAGAGCTTCGCCGCGAAAATCACGCCGCACAAACTTTTCAGAACGTTGAAGAAGCCAACCGCGAGTACGCGCTGGCATATCCGCACAAAAGTCTCACACCGCTGGATCGCGAGCCCCAACTTTCACATTTCTATGTACCGTCAGAGCCCCAAAAAGACCGCGAGATCGCGTTCATCGTCGTGCGAATGGGTGTGGTGGGGCTCGTCGGCTAATATATTCAATCGAGATTTTAAATTAATTATTTTAAATATTTTTTTTTATAAATATATATATATATAGAACGATGTCAGTTGACGAACTTTATTTTGCTATGATTGATGTAGGCTACACTGCCCTTAAGCACCGCATAGCTGGCGCAGGGGGTATGATTCGTCTGGCCCGAGATTCTCTCGAGACGTGGCGCGAGGACGAAAAAGCGGCCACACTTTTCGCAAAGCGGATGTTATATTCCTCAACCAATCCTGGGGGATTGGATTTTCACAGTTCCTTCAGAACTTAACCCCCAATCGCGATTGTACTTCCAACAAAGGTTTATTATTATCGACGCAGTTACCGGACGATCTGGCGAGGGCATGTTGGAGATTGTCCGATATATTAGAATACATCGCATACGATGAACACGCGCAAACTTAATACCAAACTATCGGTTCGCCTAACGCGCAAGCTAGCGAACACGTACTATAGCCCCCGCGGGTACTGGAAGGGACTCGCGGCCATCAAGAACCTCGCGGTGGCGACCAAGGTTTCAGAAAACGCTGTCAAGGAATGGCTCAAGAAGCAGATCTATTTATCCGCGCCTCACAATATTCCGCGCCCGAAATTCGACGTGCCGGTACCGAACCAAGTTCACAAAGCGGATCTCCTGTTTCTCCCTCACGATCGCGTCGGTCGCAAGACGTACAAGTACGCACTGACAATCGTTGACGTAGCGAGTCGTTATAAGGGGGCTGAGCTGTTGGCCACTAAAGAGTCTAAGGAGGTGGCCGAGGCTCTCTCCCGAATATATAAGAGGAGTCCTCTCAAATGGCCGAATCTTCTCCAGGTCGATCCCGGCCGCGAGTTCATGGGCGCGGTCTCTCATCTATTGTCTAAGCACGACGTTTCTGTCAGACGCGGCCGCGTCAACATCCACCGGGACCAGGGGATCATGGAGCGCTTCAATCGAACCTTGGCTGAGAGACTGTTCGGACACCAATACGCTAAAGAACTTGTAGTCCCTCATTCGCCATTGACCGAGTGGGTGGCCAGACTGCCCGCCGTGGTCTCCGCACTGAACGGAGAGGTGACCAGATTGATAGGTAAGAAGCCTGTAGATGCTATCAAGTTTAAAAGGGGGACGAGCAAACCCTCTGCCGTCTCGCGCGGGCGACCCGTTGGTTTAGAGGAGCAACTGCTTCCATCATATATTGACGTCAGGTACCTCTATCAACCGGGAGAGCTCGAAGGTGGCAGCCGCCGCGCTACTGATCCCGTGTGGTCTCTCAATGTATATCATCTAGATCGATCTATTACCAAGCCCGATGAGCCTGTGCTCTACTATTTGCATGATGGGCCATCTCGAGGGTTTGTTCGCGAAGAACTTCTTATGGTGCCTTCTGACACCTAGCTACCCCCGGATCGTCAGAGTCTTTAGTATTCTCTCCTTTTTTCAGAGTTCTCTTCTTTTTTGTTTTACCTATCCTATAGGCTTGGTTTGTAACCCGTCTTCCATCAATCTCCTCTTGTCGTAGTACACCGACAACCCCAACTTTTCCTGCTTGTAGGTCTTCATCACCCCGTTAATCATTCGGAATCCCCTGTTCTCCGCCATATCCCTACCCCCTTCGAGAGCACTCTTATACCTTCCCCAAGTCAGATTGTTAGATCTCTTGGACATCCCCTTGGCCGAGTGCTTAGATTTTCCATCACCGCTCACGTAGTAACACTTGCTACACAGAGCGATGGCTCTATCCCCTTCGAATTCCAGCTTGAACAGTCCCGGAGTTCTGTTGCTCCACACGTCCCACGCCAACCACTCGGTCTTCTCCTTATTAAACTTTCTCTTCATATTCTTTCTCACCACCGCCGCCAGCGACTTCTCCGACAGCGCGAGAAGTACATGCTATCAGTGTCCATCTGTATCAGTTCGAAATCTCCGCGATCCACGTACTTGTCCAAGAAATCGTAGTAGAACTCCAGCATCCGGAGCTTGGCAAACTGGTAGACCGCTATGCCACACTGAAACGGTATGTTGATCACCACTCGAGTCTTCCTGCTCGATATCTCGTAAGCCTCCCCAATCTCCTCCAGGTCTTCGAACCACGCCGACCTCAGTGCCCGATCGACAGTCTTCTCATCCTTCGTATATGTGGTGTTCAGGTTTCTCTCTTGTGCCTCTATCAGCTTGCCACAACACGCGTTGCCAACCAGTTTGAATATCTCCGCCAACACCGCCTTGCTCTTCTCGACGTTCCCCGTCCGTCTAGCAGCGGTGACCTCTTTAACGAACCATTGAAACAGTTTGCCGGGCGTGTAGTCTATCACCCTATGCACCACCTTGACGATCAGACCGTGCTCCAGATACCACTTTAGCAGCGGAGAGTACATGATCATCTTCTTGGCGGACATTGTCCCCACGAGCTTTCTCTGTCCTTCGACTCTTTTCCTCCCGGTCCCGGCCAGGTAGTCCTTCATGTGCTGTGGAACCTCGTTCTCATCGACTTCTCGATTAACGAACAGCGGTGACATTTCCGAGAACTTGTCTCTCAACGTTTCCGGGACCTCTATATCCAACACCGCAAATCCGAACCACTTTTCACTCCTGACCTTCCTCACGAAACAGTCTATATACGACTGTCATTCTGGGTCGTCACACGTCCATATCTGCTCCTCACCACACGGCATGTCCTTCGACAGAGTAGATCTTCTCCTCCCGACTCCCCACCTGACCCCTGATCGTTGACCTTCCAGCCTCGGCGTATCTGGAGAATACTATGGACGGACCACCGACCAATCCCTGCTTCATCATCTCGTAAGTTTCAGACTTCGGTGACCACAGCTCGGGCGTGTCCGCCTTCCCATCGATCGACCCGCGGAGTAGGTACTGAAGGGAAACACCGGGCAGAGACACAGCATCCTTGATCATGTCCACGCCTCTTCCCCTGTAGAACTCCGTCATTATAGTCAGAGCCTCCAGGAACGGTCCTATATCCAAGTCGTTGTAGTGTTGCAACCATTCTTTGAACGTCTTCATCCCCTTTTCTCGGAATACCTTCTTACACTCTTTCCACTCGGACAACGACAGTAGGAACTCACCCTTCAACTTCGAGTACCACTCGGGATAGTCTGGCAGCCCCGGATGGTCGAGCTTGTCCGCGCTATCGAACCACTCGTACGGAAAGTGAGACTTTACCGTTTTACAGTCGTACGCCTTAACACACCGGTCGTACGTGGTACCGGGTCCCAGATACTGGATGATGTCGAGAAATCTAAAGTCCGGGGTAAACAGAAACATCGTCGTGCTGGCTCTCTTTCCGATCATCACCTTCTTCACGGTGGCCGCCAACTTCTCTACAAAGTACTGCTTGATGAGGTTCAGGTCGTACCTGCTACAGTTGAACCCCACCACCGGGACTTGGTCAATCCAAGAGATAATCTTTGCTTGCTGAGACTTCGATAACATATCTATGTCGGCCGGCAGATACTTCTTCCTAACCCCCTCCCTGATTGCCTTGCCTCACATCTGCAGCTCGGTCACGAACTTCTAGACTAGCGTGTCGGGATCTCGTTCGCATAGGTGTGTGATCCCTTCTTGCATCGTATCCCCCAACGACACCGATATAGGAACGTGCTCGACCTATAAGGTCAGGTCTTTGATGGGTCGCGTGGTTTTTGACTTGTCGAGATACGCCTCGAAGTCGTAGACTATCTGGTGGGGGTACAGAATTGTCTCCTCCTCGCGTGGCGATTGTGGATAATAGGTATTCACCTCATTCAACCAATCGCACTCCCACATCACCACCAGCTCGTAACCCGCCTTCCTTATCTTGGCGTCTTGAATTTTCGTCCTCTTGTACAGCGATCTCGCGTTAGCTCTCATGCAATGCCTCGGACACCCGTGCCAGCAGCATCCGTGAAACTGAAACACGGTCTCGGTCTCGTGACAGTAACCGTCGACCGGATCACCGGCCACCCACCTCTCACCACCGTGACCGCAGTCGGCGTGATGTATCCCTTAGGATAGAACGCCTTCTCGTAGGCCGACTGTGGTCTCTCTACCCTCTTACCTGGACATGTCACCACGGTCTTCCCACCCATGCAGGTGGTCGCGTGCCTGTGCATGTTACACGACTTTGTGAACCGTTGTTGACATCCGGTGCACCCGTACTCGTTCGTCATCTTGCGGAGATTCGTTATGAGGAACGAGTGACCTCCAAACATTCCTATCGTCATTGTCTCCCCCCCCCCAGCCACGTCGTAATTTGCCGGAACCTTCATGAGGTACCACACTCCATCGGCGGTGGGCTCGTAAACGCGAATACCCAGCTTGAAATGCTCTTCGACCTTCTTAATATCGTCCAGGGGAATTCCCTGGCTACCCCGGTCTGTTATCATGCCCGAGATATTCGCGAGCCAGAGCTCGTGCCTTCTCACAACAGCGGTCAGGTCTTCCTCCACGTTGGATGGCTATGCACCTAAACAGACACAAGTAGTCGTCGTACGTGTCGACGGAATACATTCCCTTTTTCTGTCTTAACCAGTCTGGGAGTTTTCCCGCTCCCATGAGAAGTTGTTGTGCGTCGATGATCATCTTCACCTCGACCGATATCCAACGAACGAAGGTCCATTTTGTGTTTGGTCTATCGACTTTGTCGATGTCCATTCGACCTTTCTCTCTATCGGATATCCAACTCTCGGCTTTGGCGATCTAGTTTATCCACGGACTGCCCTTTGATTGTTTGTGATAGATCATAGTAGCGTCGGTCTCTATGTTCCTAATACGATACGAGCACGAATACCTCAGATAGCATGCCGTGGTCATCTCTGGGCGAATTTTATTCATTATGCGATTAGCGATCTCCCCGTCTACCCCTCTCTCGAAAGTCCATACTATCTTCCTCCTACCCCAATCAACAGTTTCCCTAACTTCGGCTTCTTCGGCGAGAATCCTGGGACCCTCCTCCACCAAAGCTCTGGCGATATCTCTCCTCTTCTTGGGAGGTCTCCCCACCAACCCTTGATCAATCTTATTGTAGTACGCCTTGCATAGGGGTTTTCTACGTGCGGTGGGATCTTCTTTTACACGCTGCGCGTAAGCTGTGGCGCGCAGACTGGCCGTCGTCTCGTTCTCCAATTTCTCGGAGCGTTTTTCGGGGTCGGCGGGCAGTCGTCCGGTCGAAACCGCACGCCGCAGCCTCTCCTCGTAGACGACGGCTCGCGCGTCACTTATCCTATCTGCTATATCTTTCTTGAGTCTCAAACCTCTTAGGGAAATTCCCCCAACTCTTAGCTTGCTCACTCATTTGCTTTATGGTAGGCATTATACTGAGTATAACCGATCGATTTATATCTTCAAAAGGGTGTAAGTTTATGTTTTATTTGCAATAAATGTATGACAGATTGTTGTAATATACTTAGTATAACTTATGGATAACTTGTCTTTAATAGGGTGTCAGTTTATATTTGTGACATATTGGTGTAAAATACTGAGTATAACTTATGGATTTCTCATCTTTAATAGGGTGTCAGTTTATATTTTATTCGTAATAAAGTATGACAGATTGTTGTAATATACTTAGTATAACTTATGGATAAATTGTCTTTAATAGGGTGTCAGTTTATATTTGTGACAGATTGGTGTACAATACTGAATATAACTTATGGATTTATTATCTTTAATAGGGTGTCAGTTGTTATTTTGTTCGTAATAAAAGTATGACAGATTGTTATATATATATACTGAGTATAACATAGGGATTTTTATCTCTAATAGGGTGTATCTTCTCATGTCATAAATATATGGTCTCGCGGTAGTAGTATATAAGAGTCCCCAATGATACCACCATGCGGTGGGGGGCGCCGCGCGTAGCCGGTGCCTTCCAGAGGGTGATAGTATCATTGTGACTCTTATATACTACTTCAATAATATTGACGATGAAGCTGCAGTTTTCAGTAATTAAACAACACTAACATTGTTATGTATAGAGTGTGATATTCTGTTTATTTTCAAAGACAAATACATATGTATGCCAATCATTTTAAATATTAGACTGACTATTGACAAGAAATATAATGTTATTATTGTGCTCTCTAGTTAATGCGATTGGTAACGAGCACACTTCTCACACTTAAGCGAGCATCATGATCATTGGCCAAGGCATTATGTGGTATGGTATGATGAATTGCATGGGTGTGGTGATTGCAAATATGCATAGCTTTCTCCCGCATTAAGGATCTCACATATGTCTTCACATGTGCCAATAATTTAAATTATTACACTCTTGAAAATTATTTGCACGGGTTTCGCTGTGAGAGAAAACCAGTAAGCAACTGCTTGCAAATAATAAACCGTGAAGAGAACACCCGTAATTGCGCGCCTGTTTTCTTGGAAACCACGAGCTACCATGCAAAATGTTTAATTTGTATTACAGTCAAAATAAAGTTATTTGAAAATTTGGAAAGGGTCTCGATTAATCTAGAATGTTAATGTGATTGAACACATTCCAAACATGTACTCAAATATATGTGGTTCATAGAAACAGCTGCGTAATTTGGATTTCAGAAAGTTTACATGACGTCACATTTGACGTCACACAACGTAACGTCAAAACCCGGGAAAACACGTCATTGTATAACTATTCATGCGCATTTCACAATTCATTGATTATAATCTCAAAAATATACTAAATGTGCATATGTATCCGCCGTGGAAGTGTAATGAATAGGATATTCCATCGTAGATGTTTGAATAGCGGAAATAATACACTCGTGTCCATCGCGTCCGTGCAAGCAACTCGTTCGCTACGCACCTCGTGTATTATTTCCCGCTATTCAAAATGTACGATGGAATATCCTCTATTTCACCCTTGTTCGTGAGTTGCAAACATTGGAAAATAAATACAACACATGGTAACGATATATAATTCATGCAATCACTGATGTAATCAGTTTGACATTAAACACTACTTGTGCCGTATTTATATTTTCTAATTAAACATGATTGAAACTAATACACCAAAACAAAAACATAATCACATACAGTGTTACCATGCCTGTCCGTTTCAAGATGACCATCAATATGATCGCTTTTGCTTTTCGGATATGATATTTACTGATCTCTGTATACAGTTTTAATACAGCTGAAATTTCTTAAATTAGTTGATAATACCTTATCCCGAGGAGGTCCCGCATCTTGCTGGTGACACCAAAATGTGCTAACCCATGACATATGCTCGAATACATGTGTCTGGTTGCTATAGTAATGGAATATGATTGTCCATCAGGGGTGTAATATATTTTAAAGGGATTTAAATGGATTGTTATGTGGGCTGAATCAACATAGGGGTATATGTATGTACATATATGTCGCAAAGACATGCATATTAGCTACAAACTACGTGTAGTATGTATATGCTAAACGGGTGTAAATATAATTCTGCATTCAGGAAAGAAATGGGAACATGCTAGATAATAGTTATGAGGTATTATAATGACATTCCTGTTGTCAAATAGAGAGATTTATTATAGGAATGAATGGTCTTTTTGTGGAATTTATCGGGGTATAAACTTGGAAAAGTCGCGGGAATACTGGACGAAGGCCGCGTCTTTTCCAAGTTTATATCCCCGATAAATTCAACAACAAGGCCATTCATTCCTTATAATTTCAGCATTTGAAATAAATTCATCAAGAAAATGTGTTTATTTTCCGTTTTATTAAGAATTAGTTTAACTGCGCCTCACAGTTACGGAAAGTAGTTCGGCGTGGGAGTTTACAGGGATATACATTTTGGACAGAGACTTGCTACGGGCCAATCAAATGCTAGGGAATTGTGTAAATATTTTTGTGCTGGAATTATATTCCGATGACACCAACATCACCAAAGAGCCAGCAAAATACACACAACCTGTGGTACTTTGCGGCACAAAACGCCTTCCACAAACGAGATTCTGACCCCCTGCGTAAATAGTTAGAATTCCATGTAGACATTATTTAAATAGCATAGTAAAATCCAAATTTAATGTGTCTCGATGTAGGCTATGTGATATGGTTTAGACGAACATTTTGATACATTGAATACTATGTTGTGGATACGCGTTTATCATTTATGGTGATTTAAGCGAAGAGTGATGGTCCTGTGACTGTGTGTGGCTACACATGGCAACACATGAGCTTCTGTAATACAAATACGTTGACTGCTGTAAATTGATGAATTCGGGGATTGTTGGTGAATATTGGCACATCCTTTGTGTAATAGTATTGTCCTACTGATGTGTGAGCTTCCAGCTGGAATAATAAACCACTAAATATGGTTTCCTGTTGTTTTTCTCCTAGCTATTAGCTCGGATTTAGTAACTATATGAAAATTCAGATATGCTAAGGAGTTAAGTGGCGGTCGCAGTGTCACTGTTTGCGGGTTTAACTTTAGAAAAACACGCGGTACTACGCCATAAAAAAGTAGTTCAGCAACAGTAAAACAGCGAGCTATCTTACCGTTTCAGCGTAATACATGTGTTGTTTATTTTTTTGTGCTATAGGTGTGTTATTGCAAAGGTTTCTGTATACTGTATAAACTATTAACTGTTATGTATTAATATGAGTTCTTTGTTATGTATGTTGATATTTTGCGCAATGATATAGTAGGGGGCGGGATTTCCCTGTGACGTTTTTCTTGAATGACCAATCGGATTAAAGCTTACATTCTGAACTTTACATAGGTCAATGGCTCGATACAATTCGACATTGGACAGAGACATAATGATGATTTAAAGCAGAAACATTGTTTTTTGACAGTTACATACTGTTTTAATCATCTTGAGCCACCGATATTATTAATCAGTGTCCATTTTACTTAATCTATAATGAATTTAGTAAGACAGTTCGCGCGGAAATCCAAACTTTCCAAAGAGGTGCTAGCAATATTTTGATAATTGCACGTCGTGTGTGTTAGCGCATATGCTGCCGACAGTCTTGCGACTTGACGTTACACAGCATTTACAGTACGATACACTTCACAATGGAAACATTGTCTTGAGTTTGAATAAGGATAATAATTATCTCTAGATTATTTGTATTATGAATTAAAAAAAAAGTGTATTTAAATAATTAGATATTAATTTAAATAATTATTTCGGCATCATTTACTCAATCAATTAAAATTGAATGAGTAGCTGAAATGAAAGTGAAAGTAGGACGTTTTTTGTTATATCCTCCGGGATACAAATCGCTGAGGATTCCTATTTGAATTGGAAAATGATATGAATTTTGAATTTAGGAGACTGTGTCAGGAGAAAATGGACTGATGACATATGTCACCAGTCTAGTTCCTGAGCTATGACTGTGACAGGAAAAAAGGGACTGATGACATATTTCACCTGTTGCGTTCCATGCATAACCGCTCGCTCTTGTTTGTAATTGATGTAAAATATATAATGTTTAAGCTGTAGATATACCCCCACCCCCACCCCCACCCCCGGCATACAAAGTATGTCGAGGGGTATATAGTTTTCGTAATTCCGTCCGTCCACGTTAAAGAGTTTGGGTACCAATTATCTCTGTGACGGAAAGTCGGATGGACCTCAAACTTCATATATTTCCTTATCATCAACCATATTTTCATTCCATACCACACTCATGCGGCCTGCATGTCCAAGGTCAAGGTCAAATTACTTAAACATTTGCATCCGTACGATTTGCCTTAAAGTTTTCTGCAACCGTAAGTCAGATTGACTTCAAACTTCATATACTTCCTTATCATCTTCCATATTTGCATTCCATACATGTACCACACCCAAGCCGCAATACATCTATTCCGGAAAGTTCCGCATCCCTCCTGGTGCCAATTCTTAAGATTACAATGTACTTTCCAACAAATTAATTCTTAGTATGTGTGTCCTCCACAAGCACGTACTGCGAAGGATTTCAGGACTTTTAGTCCTTTGATTGTAGTTACATGTACGATATTTTTAATATCCCGAACTGGCTTTTTTCATATTACATACTACTAGTATTGGCTTGTATATGTAGTATATACTTATATATCTGTAGCCTATTTCACCAACATTGCTAAGTATACTTATCTAGCAAAGTATACATTGAGGGAGAAATTTTCAATTTAAAGATAAATTTATTAATTTTTATTATACTGAATTTATTACATTATCACAGCCATTTTGGCTGTGATGATGTAATAAATTCAGTATAATAAGTCTGCATACTTTCAATCATCAAATATATGCAGTCGTTAGTTCTGTATGAAATAATGCATTTCGGGAAAAATGATTACTCCCTCAAAGTATACGTTGCTACATAAGTATACTTTGTTGCAATTTTGATGAAATCGGCTACAGAGCTTGGATGAAATACACATCTTTAAAAAGTAATACATACTTTTAGCCACATTTGTCAAATATTCAGTTTGGCACAGAAATGCAAAGAATCTGTAACACATGTAAATTCAGTGGGTGGGGTAATAATACATGCGACATTCGTCATTTTATCTCTATAAGATAGCAATCTTTCGTTCCAATCCTCTTACACTGCTTGTATACCGAAACATGGTGTAATTACTATTTAATCAAATATGTTTATACCAAACCTGAAATTTCTCATTCCGGGGCAAAGCAAACACCTACGTAATGCATGTGTCTCATGACGTTACTAGAACGCGCCATTACATCACCAGACCAGTTCACAACGGTCGCACTGAAATTTTGAAATTGATACAGCTGCATCACTCGACGTGCACTAGGTCCCCGGAACATGTATGTGTAAATTAGCTGTTTGAATGGAGGAGATTATCAAAGTACACGATATTTCCGACGGAAATGTAACAATAACGTTCGACCATGTCCAGCCGTTGGTAAATGTTTGCCGTGGAACCTACGGCCTTGGTGTTCAAACAGTTCCCTCGTGCCACGGCAAACGTTTACCAACGGCTGGACATTTTCGAACCTTGTATTTACCATTACCGGACGTGTTGATTGGTATTGTTACTATGTTTATGTCAAACACGAATTGACTCTCTTAATATCAGGGGCAATAACCATGTTTCCTTACTTTTTCTATTGCTCGCTGTATAGATATAATAGTAATTTAGTAATCGTGAATTTACTGATAGAGACGCGCGATTGTATCCCGCTAGGTAGATATGCAAATGAGGCAGCACATTTATACAATTAGTGTATACAGGATATAGTGTAGCTACATTTATCAGGGGCCGGATTAGCTCAGTAGGTAGAGCGTCGGACTGCGAATCGGGGGTTCGTATCCCACCTCGACCGTTGCAAATTATCGATTCAGTGTGTCATTGGGCAAGACAACTTCGTGCTAGCATAGACCTATCGGATGGGGACTTAAATAGTCGGTCCTGACATGCAAGGTAGAGAGTCAGTGCCGTCGTTAAATCAAAGCATGTACATTTACATTTGCATTCACATGTACATTCACTTAACCAAACACTATACACAAACATAGAGAATATTAGTATAGTGTCATGAACGTGAATAAATATCTGTCGAGGCTGAGAAATCAGGATGGGCGAGGCTTGCCGAGCACATCCTGATTTCGAGCCGAGTCAGATATTTATTCACGTTCATGACACTATAATAATATTCTATTTATCCCGTTAACCACATCAAAGTTGTTCAAATGTCTCTAAAAATGCATTTGTGGCCTCATAAGTTTGTCTTCTGAAGCGACAAGATTATCGTGTTACGTCATTCACATAATGACGTAACGTCATACATAATGACGTATCTACTAGACGTGAACGAGAAAAAATACACGTACCTGCTTTTCACGTCTAGTAGCGACATAGTTGACGGGATAATGTTCTTTATCATGTTTATAGGAATTAAATAAGTGTATAATTGTGTCACTATTCCACCAGTTCTAAACATTACGAGTGGCCGCTATACAGTTATAATCAATTAGTAATATTTATTTTACTGATAGGGACGCGCGTTGGTATCAGGCTATTTTCATATGCAAATGAGGCATGGTATTTTTTAATTATTTATGCTTATTAAATGCGTCACATGAAAAAAATACTATTTTCGACAGATTAAAAAGTATGATAATTGCACATCAAAAAATAAATATAAAGTATAAATAGTAATGTCCGTTAACATTTTCAGGAAACACGGTTATCGCCCCTGGTATCAGTGTGGAAAGTTATTTTCTACTATAAAATGTATAGTAATGCCAATCAATACGTGTGGTAATTGTGAATGAATTTTTAATTTGCCAGAATATGTCTCAGATGATGTCTCTGATATAAAGAACATTTTGTGCCTACTGAGTGGGTGTGTACATTTAAACTAAGTACGACTAAAATGTTCGTAATTGCACATTTATGATAGACTGTAAACTTCACATTATCACTGTTTTCTTGCAAACAATTAGTGGATTTACATTATATTGAGCATAGACTGCATATTCAGCATAAAGTTCAATAAATGTAAATCCATCAATTGAAGTTTCCAGACGATTCTAAATTTGCTCTTACGAACTTCTTAGTCGAACGAAGTTTATTGAAACGTCCCCAAGTGTTTGGCAACGAGTCGTTCTCAACACGACTCTGACCAAAATCTGAAAACATTTCAGGACCATCGCCAACATCAACAACAGCGACGACAACGACAACGACCCCATCAGATCAGACGGGAAATGTACGGCAGCCCGGATTTGTTCCTGGTTCCACAAACGAACGATTTCCTATCGTTCACACGTCGTTTTGACATCGTTTTCGCTTTTTATAATGAGGAAAAGATGTTTCGTTTGTTTAAACATGACACGTTTAAGGACCCGTGGGATCCCTGATCATCTAATGATTTGTGCATAATTGCTTCGTAAATGTGATTGGATATAAGCATAACATACATGTGAACATTCTCTTCTTACAATATCCTACACAGTGCCTGGAGTTTCCATGTCGGCCATCTTAGCGTGTACAAGCTATCAGTTATTATTATACTGAATTTATTACATTATCACAAGCCAAAATGGCTGTGATAATGTAATACATTCAGTATAATAAAAAGGTTTACCGTTTATTGTGTCTGAAATATACCATTAATAATATGACAAACACATGAATAAAATGTGGTGTAACACGATGGGGAGACATCTGATTACGGCAATATATGCTTTTTTTTCATCAATTGTATATACAAAGTCTCAAGGTGTATGCTCACGTGGTACTAACAACAACAAGTACTGAAATTTTCAGAATCCATCTGATTCAAAGTACGTATTCTTTTATAGTGTCCTTATTTTGTAACGAAATATGGCACATCAAACGCGTCTTGTTAAGCTGCATTTAGTGGTCTATGTATTTTCGCCGAAACTTCTGTCGGTTTTTCGAAGAATCGATTCTTTGCAAAAACGACATAAGTCTGTGCCAAACTCCATGGACCACCAAATGCAGCTCATGAAGACACGTTTGCTGCGCCATATTTCATCAAAATCCGTTGCAATGTTAAGGAGAATATCAAATAATACTTACTTTGAAGTTGGCGACGTTGTTGTTGTTGTAACCGCGTGATCATTCACCTTATGTCTGATATCTTAAGGGTTGTTGACCCTTTCATAAATTGAGAATTCAGTAAATACTGTTTACGTGATGTAACAGTAAGAACAATACACAGTTCTGTCGATATATACCTGCATTACCATAAATTGTATGTTTTGTGAGTGATGGTAGTAATGCTCACATATCTAGCCTTTTGTGTATTCTGCTGAAATAATATTTATAGGACATTGTCGTCCTATATATGTGGGACGTACTGCACCAATTTTTATTATATTTTCTATCATATTATTTGCTGTAGGTGCCAAACCCTCCAAGTGGAGAAACTGTCCGATGACAGGTGCAAACTAAAATGGCGGAGATGGTAACTCAATGCTCTGTATAATATACTCTAAGAAGAACAGGTCAAATACACTTTATATAGATATTCATTCAGATGTATGATTCTACTATATTTGAAACAAACGGTCATATTCTATATAGTGAGTCCTTAAGCCAACGAAAACATCATTTTCTAATTAAAAACAACGAAAATGATGTCAAACAATGCGTTGAAAGATACGGAGCCCCACAGGGGACACGGATATTTTTGATTGATTCGTTCCCACCAAATAACAATTCGTTCCTTCAATTTAATAATTCATTGCATCGAATTAAGAATTCGTTGCCACGATATAACAATTCGTTCCCACAAATTAACAATTCGTTCCCGTGGGAATGAATTGTTATTCGTGGCGAATTGCTAAATGTAGGGAACGAATTATTAATTCGTGGGAACGAATTGTTAAATTGAGGGAACGAATTATTTTTTCGTGGGTAATAATTAATACAAAATAATTATACGTCCACTGCGGGGGCTCCGTAGAAAGAAACGACAAGCTTGGAAAATAGTTGACAGTCGATTTCATATCGTTCTCACATCATTCTCACATCGTTTTGACATCGTTTTCATTTGGCTTAATAATGGTGATACATGTATTGATTTTGCGGTCATGTTGAATTTACCATGAATTACTAAGATTCGTAAGAGTAATATATATATATACATGTATCATGTTATAACCAATATCGAGTAAACCAATCAACTTGTAGTTAATTGCTGAAGTGCACCTGGTAATATTGATTAATACTATTTTCAAAGTTCAAAATGGCCGACAAACTACCAAGATAGCTGCCAAAAAAAAATAACAAACCGATTGTTTTCAACTTAAGGACCTTGTGTAACTCCATGTATATATGGCTGTGACTGGAGAAATGGGGTGATAGCTTTTGCGACCAGTGTAGATCCAGATCAGCCTGTGCATCTGCACAGTCTATATCAGGATCATCACTGTTAGCCATTCCCGCTTTTAACAAACAATATAGATCGTTGCCAGGCTACAGGTGTGTGATATCTGATCTGGAGCTACACTGGTCACAAAACCCATTTCCTCCAGTCATAGCCATATATTTACAAAAATATCTACCCTCAAGGCCCACTAATGTCTGCAAATTGCAACAAACGTATACACTGCAATGTGTGTTTTTTTGTAACGAAGTGTTTGTATTTGTTTTGTAATCACTCATTTCATTATTGGATTTACAAATATACCGGAAAAACAAACCTCATATTTCAAATCATTCTTGTTGGTACTTTCTCGACCAATACAATTACTACATTTCGTTTCAAGTAATCGCAAATTGCAAAGTTTTCTCCAGTATCGATAAATAGAGGATATTCATATATTTGCAACGAATATGACATATATGTTCATCTCGTGGTGTGAAATGTCCATATCTCATTCGTGCCTAACGGCACTCGTGAGATATGGACATTTCACACCACTCGATGAACATATATTTCGTATTCGTTGCACAAATATGAATATTCTATTTATTACATACCGCTTCATGGAAATTAGCAGTTGTTAGACTGTATACGGTAATGAATGTGTATTTGCAGCCTATTTGCGCTGTTTTCTTTCAGGTGCGCGTTATGAATATATATAGCTGAAATAGTCGTATTTTCACCGCAAGTTGTTTATTTCATCGATGAGAACATATGACTTTTATTTACATCGTATAACTATGCATTTCATGGGTAGGTATATAATAAAAGAAATATTTTAATTTTGCACATGTGTTCTGTCATCTACACTCTTTGCTTGAAGACACCGATCAATGAATGTACTACTGTCTGTTCCACGTTTTTCTGCCGACTAACTTTGGTTATTAAGCACATTAAATCTAAAAATATATTTACAAGTAAGTACTTTTTCATCAACAACAAAAAAGTTGACCTGCCCAAAAATGTTGGTTTGATGAAATTCCATAAATATTGATCTTATTGCGAAAAAACAATTTTCCTATGGGAATTTAACATGGGGAACCAATTTCCAAAGTTTTTCGTTTTTTGATCCTGAAGGGTCAAACAACGAAACATTTTCGAAATTGACTCCGGAACCTGGCGAGATAGCTTGACAATGATGTAATTAAGGAAACAAGTTAGATTTTGAAAATCGGTCCACAAATAAAAAAAATCTTTAAAAAAAAATCTATTTTTAGCCTCCATGTTAAATTCCATTCAAATACTTTTTTTTGGGGAGGGTGACTTTTTTCTTATCGATACAAAAAGTACTTACTTTTAAATATTTTTTAGATTTAATGTGCTTAAGAGCCACAAGTTCGTCGGCAGCAAAACGTTGAACAAACTTCACAAGCATGTTAGTGTATCATTTACATCATGTTCAAGCATATGTTTTGGGATTATTTTCTAAGTCGGAACATGTTTCTCATGTGAGGTGGTTTCAATTTCAGCCGCTGATTTTTTCATCCACCACCAGTATGGTCACAGGAGATTGAATTTATCTTTCGTATCAATAATTAAACTTATATTTAATTAGTGAATATCCAGAGCGGAATGGATGCTAAAGCATAGCACTTACGACCTTATGCTACTAGACCATCGATATGATAAATCAATGGTAGTGTTCCACCTATATCCTTTGCATGTACTTGAACTTAACGTTTCTGAAGTGCAATATGTGAACTATAATTAATTACTTCTATAACTATTCGAACATGACACTCCAGACGCTGACAATGTGAACATGACATTTCAGCACATCAATATATGAACTATAACTACTACATATAAGCTATTTGAACACAACATTTCAGAAGCTCAATATGTGAACTATAACTACTACATATAGCTATTTGAACATGATATTTCAGAAGCTCAATATGTGAACTATAACTACTACATGTAACTATTTGAACATGACAGTTCAGCAGATCAATATGTGAATTATAACTACTACATATAAACTATTAATTGAACATGATATTTCAGAAGCTCAATATGTGAACTATAACTACTAAATATAACTATTTGAACACGACCTTTCAGAAGCTCAATAAGTGAACTATACCTACTACATCTATCTATTTGAACATGATATTTCAAAAGCTCAATAAGTGAAGTATAACTACTACATATAACTATTAATTTAACATGATATTTCGGAAGCTCAATATGTGAACTATAACTACTACATATAACTATTTGAACATGCCATTCCAGAAGATCAATATGTGAACTATAAATACTACATACACCTATTTAAACATGATATTTCAGAAGCTCAATATGTGAACTATAACTACTACATATAACTATTTCAGGAGCTGACGTGTGTTCTCATAGAATGCAATTTTACTGGTTGCACGAATGATATGTTTGTTTATAATCGGGACAACATCGAGTCGTGTGAACTGGAGGACGGAATGAGCTGTTTTGTAAGTACCACGTTCAGCAACATTGCTACACAACCGCCTGCGTTAATCTTGCCCAGATGTTAACTTGTCTGAACATCTATTGGCAATCTGAACTCCCTACTTTACGTAAATACATAACCACCTGCATTAATCTTGCCCAGGTGTCAACGTGTCTGAACATCTATTGAACATCTCAACTCCTGCTTTACGTAAATACACAACCGCCTGAGTTAATCTTGCCCAGATTTCAACGTGTCTGAACATCTATTGGCAATCTCAACGCGATGCTTTACGTATATACACAACCGCGTGTGTTAATCTTGCGCAGATGTGAACGTGTCTGAACATTTATTGGCAATGCCAACTGGCAATCAAGCAATTGCCTGGGCACAATAGTCCGGTATATTTAAGTAAATAAATGATCAATTATTGGCAAGAATAGCACAGACTGTGAGGCAGTCGTTATTTATTTATTTGTACTGACATCAGAATGTTAATTCTGATGCACTCTACAACGCAATATGATTGGCTGATGGTATATAATTGTTGATGAACGGTCGCAAATTAGTTCAATATGTATTCCTACGCCAATACTAAGTTTGTTGTCGGTCATTATTTATAGAGTGCATCAGAAATAGGTTAACCGCATTGTAATTTTGAAATTTGCGGCGTATATCAGAAAATGATAGGTTGGAAAACATGTTTAATGGCTCACCTATCGCGTCGCCATTAAACAGATTTGTTGACCTATCATTTTCTGATATACGCCTCAAATTTCAAAATCACAATACAGTTAACCCTATAGTTAAAATACCTCAGTCATAACATAATTCATAACTAAACCGTCGGCCCATCACTCTATGTTTGATTCAGCACGAGACGCTGACTGAGACCGGCGTTACAAGGGAAAGAGCTGGTTGTGTGCAGGGATGTGTGCCGACCGACGCCGCCGATACAGAGCCCGCCTGGGAATTGTCCTGCTGTAGTACCAGCTACTGCAATGCCGGTCAACCCAGCGAAGTGAGGGCTGGAAATGGGGGACAGGAACGTGGCACAACCATCAGCACGTGGAGCATCCTTTCTGTCGCACTTGTGTCTATTTTATATAACTACTAACCTCCAGAAAAACAAATGAGACAAACTGTGCGACTCTGTACCCAAGAATATGTTAGACTCTTCATGAAAAAAATATTTAGAAAAACTATGATATTTTCTATAAATGGCTTTGAAAGCTCGCTAAATTTTCATAGCAAATGCGGAATGCTATTCTGCATTTGCACTGAAAGTTTCGTCAACTTTGGGCGTCATTTACAGAAAATAGTTGAATGTCCTTGTTTGCATCCGTGTGTACAGCTATGCGTCTGGTGTGTGCCATTTTATCTCATTTTAAGCGGTATTCTTGTCCAGATGTCAACGTTTCTGAACATCTATATAACACCTGAAAATCAAGCAGTTTAATTTACTGAGCCCGAGTTCAGGCTCAGCCAATTAAACTGTTCAGAGACATATCTAACCCTAAGTCATTGAGCTGCTTGATTGCTCAATTATTTTGAAATAATCGTTTGTTTGTTTGTTTATTGATGTGTAACGGCCTATCAACAGCTAAGGTCATGTAAGGCCGGGCAAAAAGGTTCGATCACATTTTAACCTGCTGTATTGGGTGGAAAGTCACAAAATCACAACGGAATATTTACATCGAGAAAAAATATATTCAGCCCTGAAATTAGAATAACCTGGCCTGTAGCCGATTTCATCAACATTGCAAAGTATACTTATCTAGCAAAGTATACTTTGAGGGAGTAATAATTTAGTTTTCCGGAAATGCATTATGTCATATAGAACTAACGACTGCATATATTTGATGATTAAATGTATGCAGAATTATTATACTGAATTTATTACATTATCACAGCCAAAATGGCTGTGATAATGTAATAAATACAGTATAATAAAAAAATAATAAATTTATCCTAAACTTGATAATTTCTCCCTCAAAGTATACTTTGCTAGATAAGCATACTTTGCAAGTTTGATGAAATAGGCTACTGGGAGGACACAAGCTCATATTTATTGATGTTCTCTTAGAATCGAAAGTTGTTTAAGCTTCGTCCGATTCAAATTTATCTCCAGACTAACATCAGTAATCCTAATTTTGATATTGGCGGACTTGTATTGTTAACGGCTGGTCATCATTGAAAGGAAAAAACCGCAGTCGTATTGATGAAATTAGAAGGTTTACCCGAGACCTCATGGCCTGTGTAAACAATAGATCACATGATCCCGTACCATGAATCTTTGAATGCCTTATGGGTATACAGGAGTGTGATAGTAGACCAAAGGCTGCACTGCCCATCAATGCCATATACTTTCAAATATTTTTTAGATTTAATGTGTTTAATTTTTTTTATTTGTGGACCGATTTTCAAAATCTAACTCTTGTTTTCTTAGTTACACCATTTTCAAGATATCTCGCCAGGTTTCGGAGTCAATTTCCAATTTTTTTCGTTTTTTGATCCTGAACATTTTTGGAAATTGACTCCCCACGTTATATTCCCATAGGAAAATATTTTTTTCGCAATAAAATCAATATTTGATGGAATTTCATAAAATAATTTTGTTTAGGGCGGGTGACTTTTTTTGTTATTGATGAAATGTACTTACTTTTAAATATGTTTTTTAGATTTAATCGATCGGCATAGGCCATGGTCAGACTGCGCGGATTTATACATTAGGCCATCCATTCTTTACTCTGTTAAGGACATATGGAACCACTGATCATCATATGATTCAAACATAATTGCTTCGTAAATATAATGGAATGTATGTATAACATATATATGAACACTGCCTCGTTACTGTATCCTATGCGGCACATGGAGTGGCCAAGGCGGCAACCTTTGTGTCTGCCAACCATCAGTCAGTTTTACCTCATCTAGCATTTGACAAATTGACAAAGAACTGGCGATGGGAAGTAGAATGTATGATATAATGTAGTTACTCGGACATAGAAAAGCCAGGATAACGGATTCCTATCAATTATGTTACACCAAGATGTACTTCAAGTCAGATAGTGGTGTACAGTTGCCAACATTCTCAAAACGTACATAAAAAACGTTTGACGTGTACGCTTTCTCTAGACACTGTGCTGTGCTATATGTAAATACACATTGGTCAGATATACTCTACCCATATGAAGATCCACTGATACGTTTCATCACATTTACGAAGCAATTATCTTTCTATCAAACGATGATCTGTAGCCTATTTCACCAAACTTGCAAAGTATTCATTTCTTGCTAAGTACACTTTAAGGGAGAAATTTTCAATTTAAGGATAAATTTATTACTTTTTATTGTGCTGAATTTATTACAGTATCACAGCCATTTTGGCTGTGATAATGTAATACATTCAGTATAATAATTGTTTTGATCATCAAATATATGCAGTCGTTAGTTCTATAGGAAACAATGCAGTTCGGAAAAATAAAAGATTACTCCCTAAAAGTATACTTTGCTAGAAAAGTATACTTTGCAATGTTGGTGAAATAGGCTACATGTATAGAACGGATCATAAAGAGTCAAGCCAGATGGCCGATACCTACCAACGTATCCGGTAAGAACAAACACGGTCTCGAAAAATATCGAACGCAAATCTATATTAAAAACTTCCTCAACCCTTTGCAGTGTGCAAAGGGTTGGGGAAGTTTTTAACATAAATTTAATTTGCAGTCAACCAGAAAAGAAATAGGAAGAACATACTCTTATTCAACTGATTAAATATAATTTATGAACGGATTTAAAACTTGGACCCCATTTACATATTACGTCACCAGACGAAATATGCGTTTATGTGATAGCTCTAGGTAGAGTTCAGTGGCATCTCGTGAGGAAACTGGTGCCAGTATGCATTGTGGGGTGGACGAAACCTGCCCACATTTTACAGATATATAAACAATGCAAAAACAATATTTGTTTACGATAATGTTAATTTAACGCAAAGTTTATGATTGAGCCTTCTTTTTAATTCGTGAAATTTGATCAAATATTGATTTTATTGCGAAAAAACAATGTGAAGATGTCTATTTGGATATAACATGGGGAACTTTTTATAATTTCAGCGTTTTCTTAGTTAGATCATTTCCAAGATATCTACAATTAAATTTAAATTCCTATATCGAACAAATTAAGCAGTAATTGGGCAAATGGTAACCTATATTACGAAACTGTATATACCGGTTATGAACGAAATTATAATCCCCCACCCACAATAGTTAAAAGATGGAGTAACTACCGCAGAGCTATACGTATATTTGTATCCCGTCCACACATTGCGTATGTGCCGTGAAACACGGTGCCGTGAAACATTTTTGATATCCTGTCAATACGACATAATCACTGCGTATGAATATGTGCGGTTGTCATACTAGTCGATTCTTCTATTTTGAACATGCGGCTGGGGTTATTTTTTGCATGTTAAATCTATTTGTAGGTGTTGGCCGGATAAACAGAATAGTAGGTTAGTGCCGTGAATGGGTAAAATATCTGGCGCGGCACGGAAACGGGATGTGCTCGGCAGAGCCTCCCCCATCCCGTTTCCTAAGCCTTGCCAGATATTTTTTTTCAAATTCACGGCACTAACCTACTATTCTCAATATCCGTTGCCTCAGAGCATCTCAGTAGGAATGATATGGATATCTGCATATAATTGAACACGATTCGGCGACATTTTGAAAATTCGCTAACGAATGAAAAATTGATTCCATGTAACACGCCCAACCGCTCACCCTTTTCGTAAAATAATACAGATGTGAATTGGTGTAATAAATGGACAATAAGAGCTGGCTGATTCGTTGTTTGAGGCACGTAACTCTTCATTATATTACATTACATAATAGTTACGGGTTTATAGTTTTAGGGAGAAGATTTCACAAACCTTATTCACAATATCTGTCCATGGATGTTGACGTATAATAAAATCTGAAATAAAATATTGTTTAAACTAATAGTTACGATAGATTAATATTTTCGAATTAATGTTTGCAGTTTTCTTTGTTTCCTAATTCTTCTTGAAGAGTGACCTGGGAGATTTCCTAACACACACATTATGATGCGTGTTTGTGATAATAATTGTGTTGCCTTTACTGTCAACAACAATATAGCGAAGTATGAGGGTGAACGTCCGGCGGATTATCTCGGGCATGAATATTAAGGACCCGTTCGGCCACTGATTATCTAATGATTCATGCATAATTGCTTCGTAAATGTGATGGGATATAAACATAACATACATGTGAACATACTCTTCTTATTATATTCTACACAGTGCATGGAATTGCCATATCTACAAGCTTAGCGTTTACAAGTCATCAGCCAGTTGTACATCTTACTGCGTTTGACACATACCACTATTAACATGACAAACACATGAATAAAATATGGTGCAATATGATGGGGAGACATCTGACTACCGCAAGCTATGCCTTGTTTTCATCAAATTTATATACAAAGTCTGATATCTGAAGGGTTTGTTGATCCTTTGTTAAACTGTTTCAGAATTCAGTAAAGACTTGTAACAGTAAGAACAATACTCAGTGCTGTAGATACATACCTGTATTACCATAAATACTGTATCGAATGCAGTGACTTGTACGCAGTTATCTGAGTGTATTGTCACTACTGTCTACTTGCCTGCTATGCGAGTAAATACGGTAACATTTTTGCCTGTGGCAGATGCACTTCTAATACTAGACAATGTATCAGTTTTACATTTTACACATTGAAAACGTGTTCATTGTATATTTTGTGAGTGACGGTAGAAATTCTCAGATATATATATTTGTGTAGTCTGCTGGAGTAATATTATAGGACGTTGTCATCCTATATATGTGGGACATATTGCACCAGATGTTATATTATTTGCTAAAGGTGTCAAACCCTCCAAGTGGTGAAATGTCCGATAACATGTACGAACAAAAATGGCGGAGATCGCAACTCAATGATCTGTATAATATACTTTAAGAAGAGTCAGATATACTTGATATAGATATTCAGTTACATGTATGATTCCATTACATTTGAAACAAACGGTCATATTATATATAGTCAGTCCTTAAGTGCAGCTCCACAAATGTACAGATATTCAATTTCATTTATATTAAGCGTTGCTATAGCAACACAAGGTGCACATTTGCGTAATATTCGTGGATAAAAGTCGTGCCCCCTTTACTATATTGTTGATTGTGGACAATGTATTCGCGATAGGTGCATGATTTCGTTGTGCATTAAAACATCAACTACTGTTAAACAATTTTATCAAATATCTTTCAAAACGTGCGTTTGAAGCGTTCTTTGTTGACCTTCTACCTCGTGGAGAGTGACCTAAGCAGATTGCTAATTATACTGCGCAATAATTAAAAAAATGTTTTAGAGGACAGATAATCTGGCAGTGTTTTCACTTTATTAATGCTTCCACGAGAAAATCTGCGTATGTAATGTTACCAGTCAGTGAATTTGTTTTTGCAACGCCTGAAGTATAACATACGGGCTAAGGCCGAATGTTTTGTGCAATTCAGACTGAATTTTCAGAAGCCGCCTAGACTAGCCTATTGCAAACCGGAACCCACAGCCAGTGCTTTCGCACTTTTCATTCGTTTCCAACGTAATGTTACGAACTGGAATTTGGTTTGTCCCATACAGTAGCGAGCGGTGTAGCTCATGATGAGACTGTGCATATGTACAGGCTGATCTGGGTCTGCACGGGTCGCAAAACGTTTGTGTTATTTAACAGACAGTCAAATGTATAATTATTGGTCGATTTAACTCAATATTCTTATCAGAATGTTTGTTATTTTACATGGATTCTAAATATTATATTTATTTCAATGTCAGGTAAAATATTGAACTTTTATTCAAAGAATGATTGCGAAAATTCTTTTAATTTTCATAGATATTAAAGTCAAAAATCTGAATATCGCATGGCTATTAATTCATCTGTATGTTATGCAACGCTGTCAAGATTAAGCCCATAAACCGTCCAAGCTGACAGCCGAAAAGTACACTTACGTTTGATAAGTAATCTCATTCCAGAGATTACAACAACTAACGTTTGACTCTTTGTCCATGGTGAGACCCGGGACCCTAAATCAACGTCATAGGGCCAATATGTAAATGAGATAATGCATTACGATATCACGTGGTGCATAATAAACAATTTCATTGGTTAATCTGGTGTATCAAGTATGTTTGCAATTTTCGGGATGAAGATTGGAAATATATTCCGTTTGTAAAATAGTTGTTCACAAGGAAACATCATGCAAAAGTAATACACGGACATACAGCCGCCGTTTGGCGCGCTGGAAGTGGTTTGGAGATACATCTTAAACATGTTCCATTTGTATTGGGTAATTTATTGACATGACAACACACAATAAACATACAAAATAAAACTGTTAAACGTGGTTATTTGTTAAATTAATTATTTGGACAGAATGAGCTAATTCCCCGTATACATGTACAAACAACAATGAAGAACGCTTTTTGAATGCAAATAAACAGTACGAATCCTCAGCTTCGTAATAGTAACATAATTATATAGAGGAGATTCATATTTTTGCAACGAATATGACATATATGTTCATCGAGTGGTGTGAAATGTCCATATTTCACGAGTGCTGATGTCCATATACATATATACATGTATGTCATATTCGTTGCAAACATATGAATATTCTGTTTATTATATACCGCTCCATGGCAATTAGCAGTTTTTTAGACTTTATACGGTAATGAATGTGTATTTGCAGCCTATTTGTAGTCCGACACTGCAAATGCGCGTTATGAATATAGATAGTGGAAGTAGTCGTATTTTCACCGGACGTTGTTTATTTCATCGATGAGAACATATGACTTTTATTTACAACGTATAGCTATGCATTTCATGGGTAGGTATGTAATAAACACGCTTATTTACGGTACACACCTGGGTTAGGAAACGATGACATTTTCTGTCATGTCGTAGCAGACTATATATCCGCTCTTTTAGCCTGATCCCATCCACTATCTCGGGCAAGTACGAGGGATGCATGTATCTGTCCAAACAATCGGTTACCACCAATCATTACATAACAAACCTGATCCGACACATTTTGATTTTGCAAGTACGTACCCATATTAAGATATGGTCAAAGCAAGTTTACTTTTAATCCATTTTATCCCGTCAACACAGTGCGTATGTGCCGTGAAACACGGTGCCGTGAAACATTTTTGATATCCAGTCAATAATTTTTGCATTTTGCAGCCATTTGTAGGTGTTGACGGGATAAATAGAATACTAGGTTAGTGCCGTGAATGGGAAAAAATATCTGGCGCGGCACGGAAACGGGATGTGCTCGGCAGAGCCTCGCCCATCCTGTTTCCTGAGCCTTGCCAGATATGTTTTCCCATTCACGGCACTAACCTACTATTCTCTATCTATTTTCCTTATTTCTGAACAAAAAAGTATATGTTGTGACCACTCATTTGAACCGCCACTCATTTGAACCGTCTCGACGAGACGGTTCAAATGAGTGGTCACAACATATACTTCTGATGAGAAATAAAGAAATTATTGAGCCTTGCCGGATATTTTTTCCCATTCACGGCACTAACCTACTATTCTGTATTTATCGTTCGTCTCCTGGACTAGTTTATTTTCAGCGTACTCGAAAACCCCTGTATACCAAATGGCATACTTTCCGCCGGAAGTACACTCCTCTGGTATTTAATAGCTCTTATGTATTACACTATTATTTTCACAGTGTTTGTAAGGGAAATGCGTTAAAGTATAACGTATTCACCGATTTTCATAATATTTGGTTACAATGTGTGTTCAGGGATGGTGCTCCGTTTTGCGTAGGACCGACGTCCTACCGCCCAAGGTCAATGTCACTCGGGTTTTTTTCTCCCCTCGCCAATATGCAAGAGGGGATATACTCTTTGTCCATGTCCGTCCGTGCGTCCGTTAGTAACACCTTTCATTTTTCAATAACTGACGAACTGCGGATGGTGCTTTGTTTTGCATACGACCCACGTCCGACCGCCCAAGGTCAAGGTCACTGAGGACTTATGTTCACCTTGTTTTGCTTTTTTCAATAACTCATCAACCACTTCACAGTAAGGCAAAATTGTAATGCTAAAGTATATTTTCCTTTTTTATTTTGTTTCCTTTTATTATTATCAAGGCTATCCTTGACCGCCCAAGGTCAAGTTCTTTGATGACTTGATTTTTATAATGTATTATCAAGGCTGCCGGCGAGGGGATAAACTTCGTTTAACGATGCCAGTTCTTTTTTTCTTTCTGTTCGATGTACATTTCGTAGGGGTCGCATATAAACGTAACATAAAGATACCAACTGACAACTATCTACACCAATCCCTGACAACGAATATTTGCGTAATTTGGTAATATCAAGTATTATTACACCCGATGCGGATGTACTTGCGTGGTATTGACTAAAGATACTGATATAGACCATAATTGTGCTACATACATAATTGTATTTTCGAGGCAGAAACAAACCAGGCAATGCAAAAGACGACCCTTAGGTTACTAGGTAGATTTTAGCCGGTTTCATGTTACCAACAGTAACACCAACATCTTACGCGACGTATATGTACTTCAACTGACGCACCTTTGATATGCATATAAATTGAATGTGCTTGCTTAGGTTAAAGGACACGTGTTTCTGTATTTTAGTGAAACCTACTAACTGTAAAGTACACTATAGATAAACTGCTGGAGGTTTCATGTCGTTTAGAAACTCAACTCATAACTATGTAGATGTGGATTTGAGAAAAAACATGCTCAATCAGTGTTGAATCCACCATATAGCCAAGTATTCAAAATTATACAAATAATTGTTTATTTATGATTCAAAGGTACACTTGTGTGTCAATAAGTAGTGTCACTTGACTATTACAACGAATCATCCAACTTGAATAACATTTGGCACTTGCACTCATTCAAGTTATTCATCGATACAATATATGACAACATAATGCCGTCATCATTTATGACGTCATGTCTGGCACAGCGGTCTGAATCACTAACGAAAACCAAATGGGGTATAATGAAATAGAAATAATAAGACGGAAAACAAGCGCAGAAATATGCCATAAGCGGCAATGCCAGTGCTACTTTTCCAGTCAGTCAGAAAACGAATGGCTTCGTTCGGTGCCGGGCTGGAGACTACGAATTATGGGAACGGCTGATTTCAATTACAGACGTAGATAATGTTGAGAAAAAAAAAGCTAGAAATAAGTGATATACATGTAAATGTAGTTCGGCAAATGAAACGGTAATGCATTAGACATGCATACAACATATCTCCGTCAAATTCTTATACAAGTGTAACGAAGTTTTTTCAAAATGAGAACAATTTTCGCATGATGTGTGCCTGACATTATTTGTTCAGAGAAAAAAGACCGATATGTTCGCATAATCGCAAAAACTACATTATCATCTCCTGCATCGAGGTCAATGAAAAAGCATAATATGCGGTTATCAAGTGGAATTGGCAAGGCCAGTCTAAGGAATATGACCATTTGAAACCTCATTGCCCAACTAAATTCTGGAGAAACGAAGAAGATATAAAATTCTGACACTATTTTCATACGATTCCGATTGTGCAGTTATGTATTTGTAATGTTCCTGTCTGACATTACATTATTGTTTGTTCGATGTATTTTCTGCTGATCAGCTTTATGTTACATTTCCATAGATAAATTGTTTTGAAACTACACGCCGAAATCAGCGAGAATATATAAAATTGTTTATATCAGACGCAATACACGAACACATATATTTATGGCATGGTGTCATTCGTTCGTCAGCAGAATGTATTGGAAATATAGCATTAACGAACGCGCTATCACGAAACCCTAGATGATATGCGAAATGCGTTTTTTTCACTTACAGACTGATTATAGAATATGACCTTTTGTTTCAAATGTAGTAGAATCATACATGTACATGAATATCTATATAAAGTATATCTGACCCTATTCTTGTTAGAGTATATTATACAGAGCATTGAGTTACCATCACCGCCATTTCAGTTTGTACATGCTATCGGACAATTTCCCCAGTTGGAGCGTTTGACACGTACAACCAATAATATGGTAGCAAATATAATAACATTTAGTGCAATACTGTAACGTCCCTATGTCGTATCCGTCTTCAGCAATACGGTATAAACCAGATATTTCCTGTTCACGCAGGGGAATGGTAGCGGGTCCTCGTGAATCGGGGTAGGGAAATTGAACGACTATATCTACATGGCAATGAAAAGACGACAGTAACGAGATTACTCAACGTGTACAATTAAAGAGTGGTGACAAACTATGATAACAACGATGACGGTGATCTGATTATGGACAGATAATGACTATTATGAGATGTACACATGGCAAGATACAAAAGCACAACAGGCGACTTTGGAGGTAAGCAGACTCAAGAAAGGATATTAGCGCATGTAAACACGGACTAGATTTATGCTAAAATCTGGCGGAAATTCAAACTAAGTTAACGTAAACCCAAGTCATGGTTGGGAATCACGAAGCTGGGGTTGGGAAATAATGCTGGTGGGAGAGTTACACAGCGGGATCACGAAGCTGGGTGTGGGAATAATGCTGGATGGGGGGGGGGTCGCACACAGCGGGGATCAGGAAGCATGGGGGTGGGAAATAATGCTGGGTAGGGAAGTCACACAGTGGGGTTCACGAAGCTGGGGTTGGGAATAATGCAGGTGGTGGGGGGTGGGGTCACACAGCGGGGATCACGAAGCTGGGGTTGGTAAATAATGCTGGGTGGGGGAGTCACACAGCGGGAATCACGAACTGGGGGTGGGAATATGCTCGGTGGGGAGTCACACAGCGGGAATCACGAAGCTGAGGGTGGGAAATAATGCTGGATGGGGGAGTCACACAGCGGGAATCACGAAGTTGGGGTGGGAATATGCTGGGTGGGGAGTCACACAGCGGGAATCACGAAGATGGGGTTGGGAAATAATGCTGGGTGGGTGAGTCACACAGCGGGGATCACGAAGCTGGGGTGGGAATAAGGCTAGTTGGGGGGATTGGTGTGGTGAGATGGGGCGTAGGGCTCATCTTGTAAACCGGAGAATCTGCGTCTTATGTAAGATGCATGGGTGGGGTAACTGGAAAACGCGCACCTTTTGCACTACGCTAGTATTTAGCTTTAACACCCTGGAGTGACAGAGACATAGTTAAACAATGAATTTCATGTAATGGAAGTGGTAAATAAGTGTTAAGATGCCTACATGACGGGAATATGACCGTGTCGGATTCGTACCAAGTTGTGTCTGCTCGGAGTGGCCTCGGAACAAAAGTCCCAGAGTCGCTGAAATCGCTCCTATTTATAGGTTTTGTCAGGCCGAGTTGGACATGTTCCGTAACTTACGGAACTTGTCCAAGTTCCCGCACCGTAATTGGCTAGATTGTATGGACGGAATGTTCCGATAAGACACGAGCCAAAACAAGCACAGTGAGTAGAAATGGCGGCTACATCCAATACTTGGTAGAAATGTGTCAAGAATATTGTATATTATGGAAAACAGGATGGAATTCAGGAACTATGAGGTCAATAAAGATGAACTATGAACTTTGGTGAATAACTAAGCATGGGTGAGGGATCGTGGTAAGTCTCATATATTAAATGGTAGCCTCGCACAGTCGCCCCAAATGTAAGTAAAAATGAAGCGGGATTACATGTCTATTTTGCATGACTTCCTACACAATAGCGACAACTTTCATTGGTAACCGGCTGGGTCGCTTCTATACGTCTAAGATATAGAGGACGATAACGGCCTATAAATATTATTTCAACATACTATACAAAACGCTTGATATCTGAGCTTTTCTACCATCACTCACAAACTATGCAATGTATAGTTATTCAAGTGTAAAATGTCAATTATTATAAGTACATATGACACAGGTAAAATCCGTATTTACTCGCGTAGCCGGAAAGTAGGCAGCAATGACAATACACTCAGATAACTTATTTTGAGTCACTGGAATCGATACAGTATGTATGGTAATGCAGGTATACATCTACAGCACTGTGTATTGTTCTTACTGTTACGCAGTCTTTACTGAATTCTCAAACATTTTAACAAAGGGTCAACAAACTCTTCAGATCTCAGACTTTGTATATAAATTTGATGAAAACAAGGCATAGCACGCTGTAGTCTGATGTATCTCCATCATGTTGCACCACATTTTATGCATGTGTTTTTCATATTATTAGTGGTATGTGTCGAACGCAATAAGAGGTAAAATTGGCTAATGGCTTGTACACACTAAGATGGCCGAAATGACACCTCCATGCACTGTGTGGGATATAGTACGAAGAAAATGTTCACGTGTATGTAGTGCAAATATCCCATCACATTTACGAAGCAATTATGCATGAATCACTGGATCTTCGGGGGCCCCACGGGTCCTTAATATCAACTACAGTACTGAACTCTTAAACCAACACCAACGTGATTGGTACCGGAGCTTATAAATGTTTATTGCATTTCACATGACATTTTGTTCAGTTCTTTTAGCAATTCTCCTTATATGATTAAGGATGTCTTGCAATGTGAACCCTATTGTTACCCTGTTGATGTTGATACATGTATGTTCATTCATATTCGATATATCTTCGCCAAAAGTATACAGTTTACAGCGATGAAGTTTACTGTTTCTATTTTATTGTGCATGTTGCAATGTTCACGCTGACTGCACACGACTGAATATACACATTGAATGTTAGTTCAAATCGCTCATTAATATTATTTTGATATGTTTTTTGTGAACACGTCTGACATATATTGGATTTTGAATGTCCGTTAACTGAGAAATACAAATTCCGGCGCAACGCCACCATTATCAATTTACTGGGAGGCGCAAACGGAATGTTCACACGGATGCTACAATAGTACCATTTTCGAGATGGCTGCCATTTCCAGATATACATTTGTGTACACATATGTGTAATTATTTGGAGATGTACATCATGCAAAGCAAGTGATTAAAGTTGCATATCGGTAGGAAATTGACTTAGAAACTGAGTATTTGGTGTGGTGTTCTTTTTTATATCAATTATAATTGAAGAACTTATGTCGACTGAAGAACAGTTTATTTTATTTGCAACGTTTACCATAGTGTTCTTATTCAGTCCTGTAATACTGTTTAGCCCACGATATCATGATTTATTCTATGATTGCTATCATATTTCGATGACCACACGAACTGGTTTTGAAAATACGTATGTGTACGGCACACGATCATGTGTATCATTATGATTGTCACACAACAATTTATATGAGGAGAAAGAAATATAGTATTAACCGTCATACATATTTGGATACAATTGAAACACGACTGTACATGTATTAATATGTATGTGCTACGAGGCAATAGTAAGATACATGTAGCAACATAGGAAACAGTTTCACGTGCATCAGGAATAGCTCCGCGTGCCTGGGTGGTAATATTTATTGATCCCGTCTACTCAGTGCATATGTGCAATGAAACACGGTGCCGTGAAACATATTTGATATCCTGTCAATACGACGTAATCACTGTTCATACGCTGTTGCAAAGAAATGTTCAAAACATTTTAGAATGTTGACGGGATAAATAGAATAGTAGGTTAGTGCCGTGAATGGGGAAACATATCTGGCTGAGCACGGCAAGCCTCGCCCATCCAGTTTCCTAAGCCTCACCAGATATTTTTTTCCAATTCACGACATTAACCTACTATTCTCTATATATTATTACTTACATATCAAAATGTTACTATATCTCGTTTTATTGTTGATTTGTTTCTATTTCTGGCCGTTATTTTTCCTACCGTAATAACGTAGACGACCCAGGCTGATTGGTACAGTGAAATCCAGTCAGATATCACGTTTCCTAGGTGAAACATGTCCCGTGCTCGTATCTGACTGAAAACTTTGATTACACTCATCGAAACTGTTACACAAAAGCAACATGGCGAAATCTTCTGCAGCAGATCGAAACGAGATAATCCAAATCGGGCCAAGTTCCGACTGAGCAGGTGTTGTTAGAAATATGACATCGTCCACAGAAATGTATAAAACAATGATATCTAAGTACTAACGAGGCTATTACGTGGTCAGTGTGTTATCAACATAGATATTACCCCTCTGTAACTTGATAACAGCCTTCGGTCTCATACTGATATCAAGTTACCTCGAGCTGATATTTAGGTTGATACTGGGTATGGAACGTGTTCGAGAAAATTCACACCATTAAATGTAAGCCGAAACGAAACGAGCAACGTAATAACCTCTAATTATTCACGCTTATTATACTACATTTACCCTGTCGAATATGTATAATTACGGTTTCATTATGCCTACGGTTGGTATTGATGCCTGGTTTCATTATGCCTACTTAATGCTTGCTAGAACTGAATACAAACATGATGTACGTATTGTATTTCCAGAAACGCCACGTGTGGCCGATGACAGCACACGGGATGAAAGGTTATACATGGCTGTGACAGGACAAATGGCGCTTATGAAATGTGTCAGCTGTCTAACATCTGATATCAGTGATATGTCTTGTATGTAGCCTTGGGATAACATAAACTGCTTGTTAGACTGTGTTGTGGATGGCGTCTCGTTCTCTACTGCCTGCTCCAGGTGCAATCCTCTGATGGGTTTTTGGCCAATTAAGTATAATACCTCTGACAAATATGCAGTAATAAGTATTTGTTTTTAAAACAATAAATGGCTACATGTACCTGTGACGTTTTATCGCGAAATTCCACCAACTAAGAATTCTACTGTAGAGAAACATAGGAGGAGCGTGACTATCAGGTGTGGAAAATGATACATTTCGGAAGCTGACACCGCAACTTGGAGATATAGCTCGGAACTAACACAATAATGAAAACCAAAGTCTAAGCTTGAAAACATTTCGAAAATACTTTTTGTTGTAAATCTATATTTAGCCAACATGCTAAATTCCAAAAATAAACGATATCTTTCGCAATATGATTTATATTTGATGGAGTGAAAATACTATATGCGGATACTTTTGTTTATGAAAAATGTGCATAGTTACGTCCTCATAGTGCTATGGATAACAGATAAGTGGTTATATAATTATATACTTGTATACCAAATTGCAAATGATTCGGCTTGGCAATCGTATGCGCGTCTTGATTGTTCGTATGTATCGTATGTACCATAGGACCACCAGAGAAAGGCATGTTTGAAAGATGATAATTGAAATATTAATATGTTTATGTAAATGCGAAGTAAATGTACATAACCTGTGAACTGTATGTGACGATATGTGTATCATGAGATAAATGCATGTGAAATATGAAGAAGTCCAGTGGAAGGAAACATATTTGATAAGAAACATGCCCCAATTATGATAGTGTAATATGTTTGCCATGCGTACATGTACGTGTATGCTTGCATATTGGTTTCCGACTAACGTGCCGAAAGGTGGATATGTTACTCTCAATACATTACAATATGCGTTTCATTAATCCGATTATATGCATTAGATGCCAGACAAAATCATAATCCGGCCGCCGGCTGATGAAAAGTGATCAAAATAGACTATTATCATTAGCTGTACTTGTACTCGCCCACTACTCAGCATAGTCAGTTTCGTAACCCATATCAATCAATGTTGTTCAGAGACATATACTGACTGAATTGTGACTTGCGTAGGCCCTGGTGAGACTGAATGTGCATGCTGATAGTTGCTACGGTGGACCCAACCATTGTAAGGTCCTGTTTTCATTCTGGAACGGGCGGGGACAAAGCGACCCCATTTTATCAAGCAATTCATCAAACAATTCGACAATTTCTGGTTGTATAATTAACAGTGAATCTCTTGGAGATGATCCACATGTGCATTTTGAATATGTATGTGTAGGTGCATGTGTGTGACTTATTTTTAGCGAACTAGTGATGTACGTGCACATAATATTACTTCAATGTCGAACTCGTTCCGAACAATCACCAATAACTATCTTAGATAAACTGTACCTACAGATGAGATAGAGTTTTTGATATATGCAGATTCGTCTTACCATATCTTGATGTATCTGGCACGATCTGCTCAATGTATATGCAGTTTGCTATTGTACTGGAGAAACTATCTGCCTTAGCTAAGCAAATGTTAACAGTTGAACACATTTTATTTTCATATTTCAAACTCGTTTATTCACTCAGTAATATGCTAAATAAATGCTATAAGTATGTCGACATGTTCAAATATGTTACTCCAGTTGGGTCAAGTCGGATGGAGCGAACATATCAATTATTAATTTGGGAGGGAATTTTTGAGATAGTGAGAAGTCCATTATTACATGAGGTAAATACAGTTCAATTGTTTGTTTACGTCTCATCAATTGTACCTCATAAAATACATAGCAATAAAACAATACAGGTACATGTACAATTGCCATTCAGTAAGAAGTATAAGAAACGGCTCATTTAATGAGCAACTGTAATTACATTTCAGCATATACATGAAATGCATTACTTTAAGAAGGACAAGGACAGTAAACAGTAAATATGCCATCATATCACACTGAGACCAGCATAGTAAACAGTAAAACGAGTTACATGACTGGAGGATGGCCAAGTAGAGGAAAATGCACTCCACGACCAAGAGTTGTCTCCTCATGGTGAAATGTCGCTGTGTCTGAAACGATTCAGGTCATTTGGGAGTGTAATACAACACGCATAAGCGTATTAGGCAAATACGGTATGGTATACTACTGCTATAAATTCGACAACATGTTTGAATATAATTGAATGCATAGTGTACACAAATATGTTTACATTAGTGTCTTGTTTACTCCGTCATATATATTCAATAGTTGAAGGGCTTACTGTCTGTTTCACGAAACTTGCCCAATTATATAATAAACAGTGCAAACTGAAACAATAGTTGTATTGATACATGAACTATTAAATGTTATCAAAAGTTAAAAATGAGCCTTCATTTGATTTCCTGAAATTTGGTATAAAATTCATTTTACTGTGAAGAAACAATTCCCTTATGTTAAATCCCCATGCACATCTTCACATAGTCTGGTGATTTAACATGGGTAAATTATTTTAATTTTGCAAACAGCGAAACGATTTTTAAAATTGAACTTTTGTTTGGTTACATTTAGTGTGATCATTTCCAAGCTATCTATTTAGGTTTCAGAGCAATTTTAGATTGTTTTCGTTTTTCGTTTTCCCGTAGTGATATCAATGTTCGTACTAAAATCAATATTTGACCAAATGTCACGATATAAAAAGAAGGCTCATCCTTAAATTTTGATATAATTTAATACAATGTTTGATCGAACAAAACATTGGTTTTTGCATTGTTATATAGCAATCCTATTTGGGCAGGTTTCATGTAACCGAAAGTAGGCCATTTGTTGACTTGTACACATGACATACAGCACCGCAGGGAAACTTTACACTTTACAAAATTTTAATTTCTATTATTCAGTGGGCGCGTGTCTCACCCACGGATATCAATGTCACGGCCACCCGAATGACATTGCGTGGATATACATTAATGTGGAGAAGCTATTGATTATGAAGTTTTATAATTTTTGAACTAACATATGAGGAGATATATATTTTTAAAAGATAAATCCATGTTTACAGGAAATGGCATTTATTTCGTATGCAAAGTGGCCAAGTTCACCTGACACAGGTTCGTTAGCCAACAATGTGACGATGCTATTGGTGAAGGTTGGTACAAATCAAATGAACATACCAGGAGATGTGGAGGAAAATTCATGCATTACAGCACGTGACCTATGTTTGGGGATAGTTTTGTAAATAGTTGACTAATACATCTGGAGATATACACTATTTGATCTTAAACTCAAAAAATTGACACGTATTACTGGACGTTACATATATTTCGAAAAGAAAGAAGATTAATATCAACCGAAAAGCACTGGTTGGTTAGCGATCAATGTCAGGAAATTATTGCTGAAGCTTGGTACACATTCTACCAACATACGAGATATACATGTATATAATGATATACAACCATTTGACGTAATTCAAATATTATTGACGCCGACTACGAAGATGACGAAGTTGCCTACGTCGAACGTGTGGCCGCTGTGCCTCACTTTGTACTCACGTGAATCAGAAAAAAGAATAGTGTGACCGCCAGTTATATATGCATTTAATTGCCGGGTGCGTATTCAATATGTATACATGTTCACACAGCTTCCGATAGTAAAAAATAAAGGCAGATACGTTCATTGAACTTAATGTTTCCGTCAACTCCGTTATGATGTGTTGGAAAGGATGTCAGTTGGAATGTGTGTGATGGCACGGGTGCCTCATATACATGAGAAAGCATGGGTGATTGTACTTGAACAATCCATTGACACTCCAACTACAAAAACAGCTGCAAATTAATAAAGTGTTCGTAGACAAATTCAATTCGCTGTCGCACGTGCTACTAGTGTTTACTAGTGTTTAAATATCATGCATATAAATAGAAACCATGTGAAACAACTGTTTACTTGGGATTTCAATTTAATTTAATTTATAGGTGGCCGGTACCGGGTCCTTTGACAATACTACATCATACGTGCAGGTGTGACATGTGGCCACGCCTAGATATGTACGTCTTGGATAAATGTTACTACTCAGGACTACATGTAGCAGGTATGTATTGCCACAATTGAAAAGGGTCATATCAAGTAATATGGATGTCAAGTAGTGTGAATTGTATGATTACACAGGTAAACAGAGCAACGAAGTTATTTTCCATAAAACAGTTGAAAGAAATTGAAACGTAAGAGGAGGTGAGTAATATGGTGCAATGATGATGAAGTCATTAATCTGATATGTGAAGAAGCATGTGACTATTTTCATAACCGCCTGCTAGTATGAAAGCAATGCATACATGCCAGGACGATCCTTTATGCAATCTTACTTACTTAGTCCAGTTCGATGCAGGTTATCATAGTTTATACTTCACAGATATGTGTAAGTGATAGAGGATATTTGTTGTTTTCAGTGTAAGATCGAATTATTTTTCATCCAGTGAACACCAACCGTAGCATTTTCATGAGTGGCAAAGCCACGAGTTAAAATATAACGTTTTAAAATATAACGTTTGGTGTTCACGAGATGATTATGTTATGACCATATAACAGTATTTACGCTCTTTGCTGATTTAGTATTTAAATTAGCACCCGCATCGTACCTCTAGGACTTCGCTAGGAAACCTGTGGGGCCTCATTTATCAGCATGACCAATTTTCTAAAATCAGTTGTTGCATAAAAAATAATTCCACATGTTATAATTTAATATGTTGATCTTCGTCTCATAATGTTAAAATATAATAAATAAAATACGTTTTACACAAATAATTCAACAATAACATAATACGATTAACAATAATACACATTTAATTAATAGAGTTGACATTTTAAGCCACACACCCATGGTGCAATACTATCAACTTAATTAACAGAACACTGACACAATGGTGGCCATTATGGTTCATATATTTGTATGTTCTGGTGGAATAGTTGCAGTTATATAATTATTTAATTCGTATAAAAAGCATTTTGTGATGGGAGCCCAACGTTAATGTACACCGACAATTACACTGTAAATTCATGAAGCACAAACCCGTTAAAGCCGTCACTTACCTGCTCCCTATGTTACTTTAACTGACAGTCGTGTAGCCTGGTAATCGCAGTTACTTTAACGGCTGCATATTCCGCCACTTTTCATCATCAAACTAACGCAACAAAGCAAATGTATTTCCGTCACGTGACCAAAGTACAGCGATTATGTTACGATAATGCGGGATAACTTTCATGAAGCACAGATCAGTAACTCAATATATTCGCCGTAACGGTTGCGCTTAAATATGACACGTGTCTGGTTACGTATCCTTTTATAAAGGAGTCACATTTCACATGGGTTTATGTAGTAACCTTTTTTTACTGAACGTTATATAAAATACCAATAGTAAGGCAATCGCAAAATAAACCTGCCGAATATAGATAATATTTCCAGCAAATATATTGTTTAAAATATAACATTTTCAGTTATTTTCTATATTTTGACAAAATCATAAATTTAAACAAACTATGATTTTTTAAATTGGACAATGTCTGCCTATGTTAGTACACATGTACAAATGGATAACCAGCAGAATAATGTGTTTCCGAACGGCCTGACGTCATGTTTTTTAGACGTGTTTACAATACATTTCCTTTAATATCTTTAAATGTATTGACATATCAATGCATGAAATATACAGCAGCAGATGCGGTATATGTTGCCCTTTATTGCATAGGCGGCTTTAATTTCATAATTCAGTCGTTTTGACGAGGAATCTGGTACCGCAAATGTAAATACAAACAAGACCACGTGAATGTAAGAAATAAACAGTACTCGATTATTTGTGAAAGTTATAATTTATTATAAAAAACTTTCAGAACACCCATAAAACACATATGCCATCACATTTGGTGCTCTAAATATCTTCAAAATTGGACCGTTTGTTAGGACGATTTTAAAGAAAATCTGCTGTAAAAATGACATCGCAGATTACGTAACGTCGGAAAATCGGGTTCGGAAACCACGTGATCCCACAACTTACCTTCATCAATCTGAAAGGTGAATCTGAGGTGGTGGTAACAGTCCCACATGAATTGGCACGAACGGTATCGGTATGTGGACAGTTCGGTATGTGGACAGGATCTGCATTGTTCACTGTTCCATTTTTATAGTGATACGTCATTAAGCATGTTCATTAATTACTGTAACAGTATTAATACAAAAACAAATCTCGCATATTATCATTATTATATCATAATATTACAGTTCATTCACAGACATGGAAAACGCGTGCCTTTGTGAGCAGCCAATCCGGAGAATAGAGATCCGCCATTATCGTATTTCCCACATCCGATGACCACAGGTTTACGTTTCGAACCAGAATGCATCAAGTTAGTCAATGGATGTTTGATTTACTCCCTGTTATAACGGTATGGGTATATTTAATTGATGTATATACCTCATAGTGCGTTACATGAACCTGTGGTAATCGGATGTGTGAAATAACACCGTATGTGTTATAACGGCGAGTAAAGAGAACATTAATTAAGTGATAGGTTTTTCAATTTCTGATACGTTTAGAGATAATATTTAATGCATGTACATACCTTGGTCCGTTACGTGAACCTGTGTCGATGACACGTGGCACGACCCTTATGTCAACTTGCGCTACATCGAGTAGTGGTGCCCGATGATTGTTACCATGTGTGTCTGGAAGAGCTGGAGACATGCCTGTCGACATTGTTATGCTATAACTGAATTCTAAATTTGAGTTGGTCGGGCAGGCGGGGTAGAAAAGCGTTATCGTTGTTTCCTATGGAACAATTTATTCTAAATCTGATAGGAAATGTTTCCAGCTCGAAATAATGTCCAAAATCGTTTGTGTAGCATTCGGCATTGTCAGCGTGATATATTCAAGTGAACTAAATTTAGTGTTGTTAAAATTAATTGGCTTTAATCCAAAATAGGAAATTATACTAATATTCCTCTTTTTCGGAGGCAGATTTGCATTTCATTTTTAATGCTCTATTTGTTCCATTTCTGAACCCCAGGGTGAAAATTTCCACCCATATGTAGTGATTTTATCCAAAAAAAAAAGCACTTTCAGATATAAGAAGGGAGCGGGGGAATCCCCCCACCCCCACCCCCCCCCCCTCAACCAATACATCCGCATTCATTCGAGATAACGTACAGAAAAGAAAGAAAAACAATTGAAAAGAAAAATCATTTAATTTAATAAATATATTAATGTGGGTCTATATATAATTTACAAACACGAAATATCAAATGTTCAAATGACTCCCTGGGAATATTTGATGCAATTCCAAAATAAGATTATCAGGCAATGGATGTCTTACGTCTTACATTAACTGGCTAAAACGAGTTATATATTATCCAATACATCTGAAAATGTATATGTATAATTATTCATCCATGATTTATCTAAGCAATACTGTAATTGTCATAATAAACGTCCCTTGTGCCACTATGCAGAATATTATCAAATAGACATAATAATAAAATAATCTGTATTTATTGAATCAACCTACATGTATGTACCGTACATCAAATCATTTGACAAAACAAGGCTTATTTCATTTATGACCAGCGTATATCCTGATCAGCCTGCACATTGATGGTGACTGCCCGAAATGCGAACAATGTAGATCCTGATTAGACGGTGTGGATGCACTGGCCTGTATGGTTATTCACTGATTGCAAAGGTAATAAGCCCGGTTTTATTAGATCATAGCTCAGTTGGTGTCACATTATTGGTGGTGATAACAATGTTTACGGTATATTTGGTTTATTGTTAATTTCAATAGTATGTACAATAAGCACGTAAAAAATAAAATTGTAGATTCTCATTCACTTTTCTTTTGCAAACGTATGGTGGGTGTGAAATTTATTATACAAATAGAATGATGACCAGATTTTTTTTGAAAATGTATACAAACAGAAATAATTTAGCAGTTTATTTTAGGGGCTTGTGTAGATGAGAATCTGCAAACTTATTGTATCCGGCCTATGTTATCTACATGTACATGCACCAGGGGGCGGGGGCTTCATGCCATAACAACTTCATGCTCATGCAGGTGGGGTAATAATTTACGTCACTTACAGGTCCTAAACGTCACAATGAGTCTCGAGACGTTGTTGAAACTTCATATAATCCGAAATTTAAATCCTTACCGTATTTTCATAGAATGAACTCCACATTTCACACAGAACAAACTTCACATTTTTCACAGAAATGAATTTCACATTTTTCACAGAAATGAATTTCACATTTTTCACAGAATTTAAATTATTTTTTCAGAAATGAATTAATTTGTTTCACACAAATGATTTCACACAGAACAAACTTCACATTTTTCACAGAAATGAATTTCACATTTTTCACTGAAATTAATTTCACATTTTTCACAGAAATTAATTCATTTTTCAGAAATGAATTTCACCATTTTCACATAGATGAAATTTCACATGTACACAAAATTTGCTTATATTTGCAATGATCATGATGATGTACAAATGTAGTTTCTTTACTCTTTATTTGTACATCATCATGATTATTGTAAACCTACGGAAGCCGATAGGTGTCACCTAGAATTGTTTTATATGTTGTTACGTTATAACGACTTATTATGTCGTTATACCGACATAGTAAAAAGCAGTTATAACGACATAGCTAAGTCGTTATAACGACATATTAAATAATTATAGGTGACACCTATCGGCTTCCATATAAAACCCGTCAACAGTGCAATGTCCACTAGTGTATCCACTGCTTTCAGACAGGGGTAGGTAGTGTTTGTAGTTAGTGTTTCAACAGAGCACGATGCCACGGCTGAAAGCAGTCAACGCACAAGTGGGCATTGCACTGTTGGCAGGCGTTGACAACCTCGCGTCTCCTCTTTTTCTTGCTGCATTGTCGGCAACGGCATTTCTTCTCGCACCAATTGTCCCGCACCAATTGTATTCAGCGCTGCCCGTTCATTCTCCACGTATTCTCCGATCAACTGTTTTGACACAGCCATTCGAAATTCCACCATGGTCAGTGGTTTGTTACGTCCGGTCTTTGTTTGTTTATGGTGGTTGGCCGACTCCTTCATCAAAATAAAGTCATTTGTGATGGCAACATCGAATAAAAAACTTAAAATGTACTGCCACCATTTCCTGGATGTCCTATATGTGCTGTATTCCGTGCACAGCTCGTCCGCATGATCCACACCATTCATATTATTATTGTATTCGGGAATGATGGGCGGGGCTCTCGCTATTCTTTGATTTTCGTGCGTGTCACCACGCTGTCCAGAGTTGTGGGATTTTCAACCGTTGACATGCAGTGGACGGGTTTCTTGTCCTTCTATAAACAGGCAGACAACTATTCCTTTTGTGCCATGTTGAACTGTCCTTGCTCTTTAACTTATTTTCGCTTCAGCATTTGGGCTGGGAATCCCTTTCGATTTGCTCTCACTGTACCACGGGAATACGTTGTGTTGTCTAGAAGAGTCTGAAGCAGATCAGGGCTGGTGAAGTAGTTGTCAATGTTCATGATGTGGTGTTGTCCCCAAATTTTCTCCGTCATGTCCTTCACCACCCTAGAAGCAAGTCCAACCTCACGCGCGCCATTTTCTTTCCCAGTGTACACTTGAAATTCGTTGGTATATCCATTTGTAGGGTCACCCCTAATCCACACATTGATACCATACTTGGTGGGTTGGGCTGGTAGGTACTGTCGAAATGCGAGCCGGCCACGAAATTTCACCATTGCTTCATCTATACTGGTATTTTGATGTGGGTTGTAATTTCGGAGGCAGCAGTCCAGAACTTCTTATAGTACAGGCCGGACATGGTGGACCTTATCGTGATCAGGCAGACCTCTTGCTAGGTTTTTCATGCGATTAATGGTGTGCAGGTATTGGGATATCTGGTCGAAGCGGTCTCTCTTCATGATTCTCCTGATGTTCAGATTTCCGAAGAGGGCATCTGTCGACCAGGTCATTGCCGTTTGTGGAAGCTGACATGCAAATGAACAATGAACTATAACTGTCCTATTGGCATATTGTGATATGTGGCTGCGGCTCGAGAAACTGATTGCGTTTGTGCGACCAGTGCAGATCCAGATCAGCCTGCGCAATCGCACAGTCTTATCAGGATCTGCACTGTTCGCCATTCCATCAATGAAACTTCGGTAACACCTGTATACATTTCTGTAGATAGAAAAGGTCCGTGTTTCACAGTTTGCTTACACAAGTATGAAACGATGTTTACCCTTCCGGAATATATGGACCTTGGCATTGTACTACCAGTGAAAAAAGCTGATGATGATACACATTGATGAACCTACAGAATACTAGTATACAAATACTTCTGCTGCAATTAAATTTTATAACATATACGCCATTTTCTCGTTTTGTTTTATTAAGTACGTCAAATTATATCATCACCATATGCATGTAACTGACATCAACTCACCTGCAAAATGCTCATGAACACCCGGATACCGAGCCAAGCTTCATTTCCTCTTCAACGACTGGCCGCCAGATGGGATCAGGCTTTTCCGTCTGTCGCTGTCTGGCATATAGGTTTGTTTGAGCACACAGCATCTCAATCAGGAAGACGGGGAAAAACAACTAACACCAGTCCCATTCTGTAGCATCTGGTGACAGTAGATACGATAAGATAAGACTGAATGTGTTAATAGCCGAATGACTACTGCAGCTACAAGTAGCGGGAACCTAGCATGATCGATACTTGTCACTCTCCATGAAGTAGCATATATGACTCAAAATCATCACCTTGGCACAACAGTATCCATTTGCAACCGATATATGGCTTTGATTATATGGGTTACATGCTATATGTCTTTGGTTGCACAGTATAGCAGTAGATATGTTACAGAGTTTTGAATGAGATTTGTAAGTATTATCTATACCGACTATTTGTAACTGCTGTTATGCATTGGTTACATGGGTTACATACTATATGTCTTTGGTTACACAGTGTAAAACTCCAAAATCAGACAGCATCATGAGAAATCAGGGTTTGTTACATTTGTTTCATTATCACATACAGACCCAATGTGATATCATGAGAAAACAGGGTTTGCTATCAAAGATGGCTTTTTTTTTTGCTATGCCTTTCATTTGTGGGTTACATGGTTACACGCTCTTTGTCTCTGGTTACATACGGTTACATCGGTTACATACTATTCTTCTGAAGTGACGGACGATTATTCTTATTTTTGTATATGTTATGCCTTTCATGTTTGGGTTACACGGTTACACGCTCTTTGTCTTTGGTTACATACGGTTACATCGGTTACATACTATTCTTCTGAAGAGACGGACGATCAATCTGATTTTCGTATATGAATTCACTTAGGGCCCCATTTTGAGAAACTGACAGACGGAAGGACCTACGATCAGTGATTTATGGCGCCACATAATCTCTGTGGTATGTATGAGAAAACCGGTATTGTTACATTTGTGAGCGTGAGGCATGACAGGTGTTTCATTGATGGAATGACGAACAGTGCAGAACCTGATCAGACTGTGAGGATGCACAGGCTGATCTGGATCTATACTGGCTACAAAACCATTAAGCTCCACGTATGCAGTCACTGACAAATGTACCAAAAACATCCATTTATGTAAGTTGTATATTTTCCCTATTTTTTCTAAATTTGTATTTGTGTAGTACCTGGACTATTTACCATTTGTGGCTGTGACTGGAGACATGGGGTTCATACGATTTTTCACCAGTGTATATCCTGATCAAATAGCACATTATATAGCCTGAAAATGATATATATTGCATGTTAAAAGCATGATGGGTGTTGCATTGATGGAATGGCGAACAGTGTTGATCAGCCTAAGATGCACAGGCTTATTTGGAGCTAACTTGGCCTTAAAACTTATAATCCTGATGTCTCCAGCTACAGCCACATTTACCAAAACTTTGGTAGTTTAAGAGACAAGAAATTTAGAGTAGAATGTCCATTTCTGTAAGTTGTCTAGCTTCCCATTGTTCTAACCGAGAAGTGTATACATGTATTTGTTTCCGAATGTGTGTGATTTATGGCCCCCACAGACCCCACACACAGGGATTGTTAAATTTGTCAGAGCTGTATACCTAGATTAGAACAGAGGTGTGATCAGTCTACTGACACACCGGTTTGCACAGGTAATTCATCATTTTGGTAGTTCAAGATGCATCTTAACAAAACATTGTATGTTTACCATGCTATCATGGGTGTATGCCGATCAAAAGACCAAAAATCGTGTTGTTAAATATACAACACAGTCTGTTCTCTCTTAATGCAAGTATTGTCAACTGACTGGTATATTCTTGTCCTCTATTAGAAGTTACAATCCGATTTTGGATACATGTAACAGAATTATACTTCGGTAAATTTAAGAATTCAATTACCTGTATGTAGGGATATACAGTCAAGGGACATAATTATTCACCACTTTCAAAATGACTGACAACACTTGTGGAAATGAAACTGCTGTATATGTGGTCATTATTTTGTAACAGATTGATATCTTACCTTAATATTTGGTCAGATTGCCTTTCATCCTAACTACTTCTGACAGACGTGTTGGAATGGACTGGTATAGCTTTCTAACATAGTCTTGTTGGATGTTTTCCCAGACACGTCGAACAGCACAAATGAGCTCGGAGTTGGTGTGAATATTTGCTGCAGAAGGTTCTATGTCTCTTTTTAATTTCAGCCAAATATTCTCTATAGGATTTATGTCTGGTGACTGTGCTGGCCACGTTGTGTTGTTTATGTTGTTTGTTTCTATATATTCTTTCACTGAACGGGCCCTGTGGGCAGAGGCATTGTCATCCATAAATATATAGTCGTTACCATGGAAATGGCATGCAACAACTGGCCACAAATTATCGTCAAGTATTTCAATATATTCAGTAGCATTTATGTAACTTTCTACTTGTGTTAATGTTCCGACACCTTCATAACAAATACATCCCCACACCATCAAACTGACTCGCCCCCTTGGAGGTTCGGTCACAAGCTGGGGGTCGTTGACTTCAGAGCCCTTTCTCCAGATAAGCACACGGTTATTTGCATCAATTACAATTTGACTTTCATCACTAAATATCCACTTGCTCCAGTGTTCATCAACTGTCCATTTCCTTCTTTCTTTAGCCCACGTCACACGCCTTTTCTTGTTGGCATGCCTCACCACCACCCGTTTCTTGGCAACACGTCGCTTATACCCCAGATCATGGGATTTTTCTCTGCAGAGTTTTAGTACAGAAAGTATGGTCCTTACCCTCATTAATTATGCTGGTAATATCCTGGAGTGATCTCCTTCTGTTCTGTTTCACAACACGAGAAAGTTGATTGCTATCCCTGTCTGTGAACAATTTCTTCCTGCCTCTTCCTGGTCTATTTTTCTACAGTTCCAAATCTTTATATTTCTTTATTATGCTCTTAATAGTGGACCGTGGTATATTAAATATTCTTGCTAATTCTGACTGATTTTGGCCAGACTCATAAGAAGTTATGATTAATTTTCTAACTTCACTACACAATTCTTTTTGTTTGGAAGCCATTAATGAAACACAGTGTTACCCATGGTTACAGGAAGTGCACAGCTTCCATTTTTATGTCATGTGATCAGTTAATTATGATGTCATAATATGATGTCATTTAGACTTCCTGTTGCATGTCTATAAATAGCACACAGCGCATTTGCACTGACAGGGTAACCCAATTTAGAAAATTTGGTAACAGGGTGGTGAATAATTATCATAATGTATCATACATTTCAATATTTGTCCCCTGAAATGGAATTCTAAAATTATAATTGTCAAATTATTAGTCTACATGCAGCCAGTGCTTAAGAACATGTTAAATTTGTCGAGTGAAATACAAAAGTTTTAATTGCGAACCTGTTTGATAGGAATAAATTATGGAGTGGGAATTTAGGATGTGTAATCAATAATTTGCGGAATAATGATATGTGTTTTTAGGAATTAATATTTTGGAGAAAGCAAGATAATAATATATGGTATGTACATATTGTGTGTTTATAGTGACCTGGCTCTTTGACCTTGAACTAGCTTAGATAATCTCAGCTATATGGATGACCTTTCCTTTACTATTCCATCTGTCTTGTATGTTATCTGTATCTTTATAGCTGAGACCCGGCCATTATAAAATATGGTCACAATAACAGTCATTCTGTCCTGGCATTTAGTGACGAGCGAACGGTGTAATACTTGGCAGTTCTGTTAAAAGACTTGCACAGACCAATAATAAACATATAAATATACCTACTTTGACCTGGATTATCCTTTTATTTCCTTTTATTCGCAAAACGCGAGAACAGAACGGGTTGATATTTTGACCATATTTTATAATGGCCGGGTCTCGGCTATAAGGATACAGACAATATAAAAGACAGATGAAATAGTAAAAGTCATCCGTATGGCTGAGTATTCTAAGCTAACCTTAAACTTGCATACTTATTTTGAAAGTTTCGTATTTGGATCTAAACATGTACAACATTGTGTTTTATTCAGTCAGCACAGGTATTTATTTTGTACAATAGTGAACAATAATTGTCACATGTATACCTTACCACATTGTTCTTGATAAGTGTTGCTGTAACTGATTTTCAATTTTCTTTCTGTATGAATAAAAGTTCTACATAATGGTCTACATATTGCCGATAGGCCAATAATCCTGGGTAGTACAATTATGATTAGGAACTACAATGGTCTACATATCTACATATTGTCGATAGTCCGACCGTTCTGAGTAGATACCCATTATGACCAAGATCTACAATGGTCTACATTTTGTCGATAGTCCGACCATCCTGAGGAGATACACATTACAATCAGGGACTACACTGGTCTACATACAGCCGATATTCCGACCATCCTGGGAAGATATCCATTATCATCAGGGACGACACTGGTCTACTTATTGCTGATAGTCCGACCATCCTGGGTAGATATCCATTATCATCAGGGACTACACTGGTCTACATATTGCCAATAGTCCGACCATCCTGGGTAGATATCTATTACGACGATCAGGAACTACACTGGTCTACATATTGCCAATATTCCGACCATCCTGGGTAGATATCCATTATGATCAGGAACTACACTGGTCTACATATTGCTGATAGTCCGACCATCCTGGGTAAATATCCATTATGATGAAGGACTACACTGGTCTACATAATGCCAATATTACGACCATCCTGGGTAGATATCCATTATGGTCAGGGACTACAATGGTCTAGTTATTGCTGTTAGTCCGACCATCCTGTGTATATATCCATTATGGTAGGAACTACACTGGTCTACATATTGCTGATAGTCCGACCATCCTGGGTAGATATTGCTACGCTGGCCCTCCTTGATTAATAAATTGACCATTGTTCCTTTTAAAAGCATTATCGTGAGACAATAGGAATGTGCAGACACATTTTGTAGACGACAGTTAATTGACCGAGCACTGTTTACGTTGCAGACCGATTGCAGCTAAAATACCAGTTGTCATGTGTCAGACCCGCATGGTTTCGATAAACCAGTATGTACTTTACCTTTTTGCCGAATGTCGTGTCTGGATTATTATTATTATTGTCGTTAGCGAAGATAGTATGAGCTGCATTGATCGCTGTCGGACAATTTCCGCCATCTTGAGTTATGACGTCACGGGTAAATTCGATTTCTAATCGGAGAGTTCCGGAGCACAGATCAGAAGCTGACAGCAAAATATATACGCCACATTTATCCAGCCATATATCGGAAGCTAGACTGACAGCAAAGTCCATACGTCACATTTCTCCAGTCACATATCAGAAGCTAGACTAACAGCAACGTATATACGCCACATTTCTCCAGCCATAGAGCAGAAGCTAGACTAACAGCAAATTCCATACGTCACAGTTCTCCAGTCACATATCAGAGGCTAGACTAACAGCAACGTCCTTACGCCACATTTTTTCAGTCACAGATTAGGAGCTAGACTGGCAACAAACGGCATAGGGCACATTTTTTCAGTCACATATCTGAAGCTAGACTAACAACACAGTCCATACGCCACATTTCTCCAGTCACAGATCAGATGCTAATCTGGCCACAAACGGCCTACACCACATATCTCCAGTCACAAATATGGAGCTACACTAACAGCAAAGTCCATACGTCACAGTTCTCCAGTCACAGCTCAGAAGCTAGACTAACAGCAACGTCCATACGCCACAGTTCTCCAGTCACAGATCAGAAGCTAGACTGGCCACAAACGGCCTACGCCACATTTCTCCAGTCACAGATCCGGAGCTAGACTGGCCAAAAACGGCGTACGTCACATTTTTCCAGTCACAATTCAGAAGCTAGACTAACAGCGAAGTCCATAAGCCACAGTTCTCCAGTCACAGGTGAAGAACTAGACTTGCCACAAAAGCCGAATGTCCAATTTGTCCAGTCACAGATCAAGAACTATACTGACGGCAAAAAGGCAAACGCTACATTTCTCCAGTACAACAAGATCTAGACTTGCAACAATCCAGTCACAGATCAAGATCAAGACTGGCCACAAAAGACGAACGTCCAATTTATCCAGTCACAGATCGAGAACTAGATTGATAGCAAAAAGGCAAACGCTACATTTCTCCTGTCACAGATCAAGATCTAGACTTGCCACAAAAGCAGAACGTCCAATTACTCCAGTCACATATCAAGAACTAGACTGACGGTAAAAAGGCATATGCTACATTTCTCCAGTCACAGAACAAGATATAGACTCGTCACAAAAGCAGAACGTCCAATTTCTCCAGTCACAGATCAAGAACTAAATTGACAGCAAAACGGCAAACGCTACATTTCTCTGCCACAGTATAGGCGAAGAGTATTAGAGATGAGATAGGAAAAATATAAACCAAAGCTTAATCCAGTAACCACGATGGCTGACAAAATGACCAAAAATGTATAACTAGTGCAAAATCCGCTAAGCCAATCGGAACAAAATTTACCGAAACAGACATAATATAACTAATGAATCATATTAATCAAAGTTTCTAGAAGCAATTCAATCCATATGGCGTCAAATATGGCCGCCAACATCTCTAAGCTGATCAAACATGTGGACTATTTTTAAATACTATATGTAATATGTATCAGTTGGTTTATTATGATACATGGGACATGCGTTTGACCGAATACAAAGCCGTAAGCCCAATTTCCCATGTCTTAGTCCGAGACCAGGAACTAGATTGAGCAAACATGTCATATGCGCAATTTCGCTAGTCACAGTCACGGACTAGGAGTAAGGGTGGCCACAAATGATATTTAGACCAGTTTCCCGAATCATAGTACATAATAGGAGCTGCAATGCTTGCCACAAATGCCTCATTCGCCTAGTCACAGTTATCGACAAAGAGTTCGACAGATTGTAAATGTCATGAGCGTCATTTCTCCAATCACAATCACAGACAGGGTGTTAAATTATCCAAACATGCCATAAGCCTCGTTTCCCCAATTACAGACAGGGTGTTAACATGTCCGAAAATGTCATAAGCCTCATTTCTCCAATCACAGACGGGGTGTTAGACTGTCCACAAATGTCATAAGCCTCATTTCTCCAATCACAGACAGGGTGTTAGACTGTCCACAAATGTCATAAGCCTCATTTATCCAAACACAGACGGGGTGTCAGACTGTCTACAAATGTCATAGACCCCATTTCCCCGGTCACAGTAACAGACCAGATGCTACTCTGACACATGTCACCCCATTTCACGAGTCACATTAACAGACCAGGTGCTAGACTGTCCACTAATGTCATAGATTCCCAGTCACATTAACAGACTACGTGCTACACTGGTCACAAATGTCATAGACCCCATGTACCCAGTCACACTAACAGACCAGCTGCTACACTGGTCACAAATGTCATAGACTCCCAGTCACAGTAACAGACTACGTGCTACACTGGTCACAAATAGCATGGACCCCATGTCCCCAGTCACAGTAACATACAAGGTGCTAGACGGGCCACACATTTCATAGACACCATTTATCCAGTCACAGTAACAGACCAGGTGCCACACTGGCCACAATTGTCATAGACCCCATTTATCCAGTCACAGTAACAGACCAGGTGCCACACTGGCCACAAATGTCATAGACCCCATTTATCCAGTAACAGTAACAGACCAGGTGTCACACTGGCCACAAATGTCAGAGACCCCATGTCCCCAGTCACAGTAACAGACCAGATGCTACACTGGTCACAAATGCCATAGACCCCATGTCTCCAGTCACTGCATCAGACCAGGTGCTACACTGGACACAAAAAAACTGACAATGAGAAGTAGAACATATGATATAATGTGGCCAATCATACATAGACAAGCTCGGACAACGGACTCCTATAAATTATATTACACCAAGATGTACTTCAAGTGAGATATTGGTGTACCTTTGCCGAGTGTAGGACATAATCCCCCCCGGACAAAATCCCCCCCCCGTGCTTTTTGACACAGGCGGACAAAATCCCCCCCGGACAAAATCCCCCCGGACAAAATCCCCCCCGCTCAGATGCAGGGTAGGACAAAATCCCCCCGCTCAGATTGCAGGGTAGGACAAAATCCCCCCCGCTCAGATGCTGGGTAGGACAAAATCCCCCCCCCCCCGCCCCCTCAGATGCAGGGTTTAGGTTTTTAGGACAAAATCCCCCCCCCCCGGTCATATACAATATTCCTAGCTATAATATTGTCAATTTTATATAACTTGATTGAGCTCTCAAGTATCCGTAGCGAAGATGTACGAGAGAGCCAAACCATGTAGTTATTGGTAAGGAATTATGTAATTGAAAAACAAATCTTGTGTCAGGTACCTTTATTGGCACAACAAGTTCATATTAAGCAGATGAGAATAACATTTAAGCACATGAGTCTATTAAACATTTAAGTCTATGAGCACACAAGTACACAACCACATGAGTCTATTATGCAAGTCTATGAGCACACAAGTACACAAGCACATGAGTATCATTTAAGTCTATGAGCACATGACTACACTATGTATGTAAGATAGCAAATGTTCAGACAAGTCGTATACATTCCCCGATGGCATACATGAAACTCGCCAGTGTCTTCTCACCATCGCGGTATTGGCTGCACAGCTTCTTCAGTCGGTCTTGGTGAGCGATAGTCGCCTTCCGCCTTCGCTTGGATGATGGCTGTCCCGTTCTCCGTCGTTCCAACTCCGTGTTCACCGCCGTCTGATCCCTCTGTAGACATCCTATGACCGTCCATAGACTCGGTTGCTATGTCCGATCAGATGTTTGAACGCGTTGTTCCAGCTCTCGCAGAGATTGTTCGTTCGGTCACCGCCGCCAAGTGTAGCCTCGTTCACGTTCCAGGTTGCCGGGGGAAATCGTGGCTGTGTTCGACGCATTCGGATGACGCCATTCGTTCCGCGGACGGTCTTGAAGCCTCCACTCACGTAGGTGGTATCAAAGTAGTCGATCACAGGTTCGAGGGAGTCTGGGGCGAGTTCCTTGAGCGCATCCATGCCCTCCTTAACGTCATCCACGGGCAGGAACGCCAGTCCGTCAATCATCCCCACGAACTGCTTGATCTCGTCGTTGTCCTTGTAGTCGGTCGCCAAACCTTCTGCTTGAACCTTCCTCCAAGTACTCTGCGTCAAGTGGTAAAAACATCCCTTAATGTCTACATCTCCTAACATGGTCCTAACGGCGTTGTGGATCGCAAGTTCGAAGTCCATTATGACGACCGATGGTGTTGGGCGGATGTCTCGCAGAAGGCACGCATCTAGAAGACTAGACAAACACTCCTCATACACTGACTGGCTCTTAGACGGTAACAAGGCATATACGGCTGATACGGCGACGTCGCCCACTTTCACACGGATAACAAACAGTTGTTCGAACTGAGGGGGAGATGTCCCAAATGTCCCATCCATGAACTAGGTGTCGTTGTCGGCGAGTAGGTTGACTCCGGTGTCCGTCCCAAAGATGATGATGCGGTTGTCGGATGCCCCGTTGTCATATAAAATTAACGAAGGGCATGTTGTCGTCACCGCCGGTTGTTCTGTACTTGTCAGGGAGTGGGTGAGGAATAGCGTTTAGCGAGTCTGGCTCTCTCGGGGCGCCGGCATGTTTGGTTCTCCTCACGGTCCGCTTAAGGGAGTCAACTCTCCCCGCAGCAACACGTACCTGGAACATACATTATAATATTATGTGAAAATGAGACAAGAACCACAATATCAAATTATGGCGGCCATTTTGATTTTTTTACATTTATATCCACATTTGGGAATTGCTGAGTAGAGCTATAGATACTAACCTGATATATTACTGGCCGGAGAACTGGTAGACTAATTGTGAAAGTTAGACAAGAATGTTCATACCTGAACAGAATAACTGTGCATTTGGTCGGCGATTATCTGACCCGGTTGTCCACGACTAGACTTCACAACCGTCTTTATCCCCGATCGGAGTTTTGCGGCTTCAATGGCGAAGTGGTCTGCCTCGTGTGTGTGTGTAGTAGATGATGTGATCTCGTCAGCCTGAAGCAAATATAATAAAATTAATAATTACCTTTGGCAGCTCTGTACATATTTCATAATACATGTAGAACAAATTATTGGCATTGCAGTACATATTTCATGGTAGAACAATTTATTGACATTGCAGCTCTGTACATATTTCATGATAGAACAAATTATTGACATTGCAGCTCTGTACAAGTTTCATGATAGAACAAATTATTGGCATTGCAGTTCTGTACATATTTCACGGTAGACTTGTTATTGCAACTATGTATATATGTGATGGTTGAACAATTGATTGACATTGCTGAAACTTACACCTGAACTTACCTTCAAATCTGTGACTACGGCGCCGTTGCATTTGAGACTACCACGTTTCGAACATTCCCATCGTATGGACGATTTAGACTCTTTCTTCTTGGTATAAGAAAACCCATTGAAACACAACTTAACATAACCTTTGTTACTGGTAATAAACTCCATAATGGAAGATTGTGATTCCCATCATGTTTAATGAACTTATATACATATGTTAATTACCACCTCAAATGCGTGATAACGGCTTGAGTGAGATATCTCATAATTATCAACTCATTATTAACAAATATTCATAAATAATTAAATTAGCCTGACTAACATGACGTGTGAAAGAGCATCAAAGAAACCAATTTGAAAACCAAACATACTTTAATTAGCTTGAATAACATGATTAAAGTGATCAGAGAAACCAGTTTGAAAAATAATTAAGTGATCATAATATCATAATACCATCATCAATTATTCAAGAAACCAAAGATGATAAGAATTATTAACAAAATTAAATGTTCTATGTAACTGGTTGTATCTCATTCTTATGGGTGTAGGTGTGTCCCCAGGTCCTGCAACGGACCTGGTGCTACAAAACACTGGACACAAACAAACTGACAATGCGAAGTAGAAAATATGATATAATGTGGCCAATCATACATAGAAAAGCTAGGACAACGGACTCCAATAAATTATATTACACCAAGATGTACTTCAAGTGAGATATTGGTTTACTTTTGCCAACATTCTAAAAATGTTCATAAACTAATGTGTACACTTTTCCTAGACACTGTACTGTGATATATGTAAATACACATGGGCCAGATATACTCTCACCATATGAAGCTCCACTGCACTATTGTCATAGTGTCTAATAACAGAGTAAATGTAAATGTATTTACGAAGCAATTATCTTTGAATCAAACATGATCAGGTATATAACGGTCCCTTAACTTACTTATAGAAGTAAGTTTTGTATGTACATCATGTACAATGCATGTCCCCTCACCCGAGCGGTGAAAATTCACCTAACGACATTAGTGACCAGCGTGCCCCCCACCCACCGGCTATTGTCGCACTTGTCGCTGTTCTGACAGTTGCATATGCTTATTACTGCTAGGCATAATTATCAGGATCTACACTTACCACAAAATGTCACAAGGCCGTTTGATCAGGGCAGTTCTCATAGTAGTGTACTCGAAACAAGAATTCTGATGCAAAACTTGAGAATGGAAACTTGAATATTGTAATTCTAAACATGCTAAACTTGAAGATGATCCCAAAATTAGAACTGAATATGTACAAATATATATCCTCAGCTTACCAGGATCATTTAGCTCCACTTCCTAAGGTACTAATCTTCTTACTTTTATGATGGGTATCATCGGACTCCACAATCAAATATCGAGAAATGCCAAAACAGGAATGGTTTATTACATCGTAAAGAAAATCTAATGTAAAAACGACATCACAAATTATCTAGCGTCGTTATGAAATCACGTGACCCATGCCCTGAAAGGGCAAATGGTTCTGCCATGACATTTGTAAGCTCCTACAGAACAAAAGGGTAAAAGCTATTGTTACAAAGAAATAATGTAACTTTCACTTTTTGTCAACATATATCACATATGTGGCTGTGACTGGAGACATGGGGCTTATGGGTTTTGCGACCAGTATAGCTCCAGATCAGACTGAACAGTCCGGTCAGGATCTGCACTGTTCGCCATTCCGTGAATGATACATATGTCATGCTTCTACCAAGCTATATAGACCATCAGGCTACCAGAGTGTGCTATTGGATCAGGAGCTACACTGGTCACAAATTCCATAAGCCCCATTTGACCAGTCACAGCCACATATAGCCACCAACTGAAATGGATTCGCACTCAACAGCACCGGAAATGCTACTAGCATGAATGAGACCAGAGCAAAAGCACATCATTTTGCAGATAATTGTTTCATGTAGCTAAAATACAAGTTTAACAAAACAATTGTGAGACCTCTTGAAGACACACTGGACGCAGGTTTTTATATATTTACTAAGCATCACATAGGAACAATACGAAACTAACGAATACCCAGGTGTACCTAAATGCTTAAGTTGGCATAGCTAGAGAGATGTAGGTGGAATGGTGGTGAAATATCGAAGGACACAACGACCTGCGTTATTCTTGCCCAGATTATCAACGTTTCTGTTATATTGGCAAATAGCAGTTTGATTATCTAAGCCTGAGCTGTTGGACAGCTCAGGCTCAGTCAATCAATCTGCTTGATTTCAAGTACAATATTCAAGTATTTGTAAATAAAGAAAATGTGACAAATGTTGGTAAGATTAGCGCAGGTGGTTGTATCAATACCCAATATGTCCAAAATGAAATAATTTATTTATGTTTATTATTTGTATTTATACAAATGCATTTATACGGAATCCGCTTGCATACGAATAGGCGGAAAGATGGAGGCGGAAGCGTGGTCCTTAATGTGGGTGGAAACCGGAGTATAGCCGTTCCAAGGATATGTCATTATACAAGTGTAATACAGTAATTTGGGAGTCAAACCGCAGCATATATGTTATATTCATATTGTGTTGGCGGCCATCTTGGATTTGGAAAAATGTCCACTCTACTTTTACAAACCTCTGTAACGTAAGCAAGACAAAACAAATGTTTTTAACAAACATTTGACACGAAATGTAATTTACATTCCAGTCTACACTATGAATCCATCTTGGATTTGGCGGCCATATTGAATTTGGAAAAATGTCCACCCTACTTTTGCAAACCTCTGTAACGTAAGCAAGACAAAACAAATGCTTTTAACAAACATTTGACACGAAAATTACATTCCAGTCTACACTATGAATCCATGTTTGTCCAGCCTCTGATCAGAGCAGTTCAACTGGCTGTACATGTCCTAAGCCCATTTCTACAGTCATACATTTAGATCAGGAGCTAGAATGACCATACATGCAACAAGCCACATTTCTCCACTCACTTTCACAGTATCAAATGTATGCATTGTATTTCTGTTCATTTTCACACCTGAATTTTAGCGAGTAAATTTTAGTCCCCTAACAATCGTTTCCCTCCTATACAAGGATTAGTGACATTACAAAGAAAGAAGGTGAAGTGTTCACATCTGGTGTTGTGTGTGGCTGTAAGGTAATGTATTCTGTATTTTGTGAATTTCTGCAAATTATCTCTGTTTTGATGCATATTTTTAAAATTGCAGGTACCCCTCCCTTGCCTCAGAATAATGACCTCACCCCACCCCTACATTGTCCCCACCCCACCCCGATATTTGACACGAAAGCCCAGCAACCACTGCCGATGTGAGGGTCAACACTCTTTAGCTTCTATCAAATTAGTATGCCCGTTATGCGATAGCAAGGGGTGCATATTGCGTTGCTCTTAAGGTTCCGTACGTCTGTCCGTACGTTCGTTCGTCCGCCCGTGTACATTTACGTAGAAAAGTCGAAACATTTGTAAGAGTTACTCCAGTGAGAGTCCAGGGTGGCATATCCATGTTTTACAAACATTATGTCTAGTTATATAATATTCAGTGAATAGTTTCACCCATCCACCACCCCACTGCGGGAAAATGTTTGCGGACGGTCGACTTACAACGTAAGGGCTAAGCTGGTCGCACACATTGCAAGGTGACTTTTCTCATCCACCAGTCTAAATACTAATGAAGTTAATAAACTAACCTATACAATACCAATGGAGATATATTGCTTTGCTCTTGAAGTTCTTTCCGTACGTCCGTCCGTCTGTGGGCATTGCCGTCAACATTTTTGTAAGAGTTTCTCAATCATGCCATAACTTCAATATCACTTGAAGGGTGACTTTAATATTTGGACAATTGATACATCTAACAAACATGTATGTGACACACTCATCATGTTTGTCCGTCCCGTCCGTCTGTCATTCACAAACCTTATAACTTGGAAAGCATTTAAACCTTATTAGATAGAGACAATATACTTGGTATGTAGCTTCCTTATGTCGTGTCGATGTGCAAACTTAATTTCAATTATTGGATTTACTTTTATTGAGCATAGGCTGCATTTGCAGCCTATGCTCAATAAATGTAAATCCAATAATTATTTACAAGAAAACATTGTTTATGTGAAATTGACAAGACTATAATAAGTTTTCACTTGACGAACATTCTAGTCGTACGAAGTTTAGTGAAACGACCCCAAGCTGTTTTTCTTATATTTATTTTATTTGGACAGCTCATGAGAATCGTCCACCATGGAGACTATTCTCAAGACAATACATGATCTTCACAAGAAATAAGTTTAGTATGACACATTAGTAGAAGACTAATGTTCTGTGGTTTTATTGATCAACAATACATTGTGATCAATACAACGACAGAACATTAGTATTCTACTGTTGTGTTATATTTAACTAATTTCTTGTGAAAAACATTTATTGTCTTGACATCTTATTTTTCTTATTTCTCTATCAAACATGTTTTGACAGCGCATGATAATCATGTTCAATGGGCGATGATTGTCATGCACTGTCAAATGTATGTTCTTGTTTGGAAATGTTGGAATACAAAAAATAGCAGACGACAGAATGTTCATTTGGACAGAGACAGTCAGATGCGCCGGTGGATTGTTGCCTAGCAACTATGAAGGTCAGTATATTACATGCATGATGTTTGCATTTACCCCTTCGCCGACAAGAGTGGATATAGCGTTAGTCCATGTACGTGCGTGCGTACGTACGTGCGTGCGTTAGTAACACCACACCACCGATGTCGATGATATTTGGACACAATGTGTGCCTAGGGATGGTGTTTTGTTTTGCCAAGGTCAGGTCACTAAGGACTTATGTTCACATTGTTTGTCACGCAAATGCGTTAAAGTGTGTTTTGTTTATTCAATAACGTATGGCCGCTTCACCGATTTTAATAATATTTGGCCACCATGTGTGTCTAGGAATGGTGCTTTGTTTTGCATACGACCAATGTCCGACCACCCAAGGTCAATTTCACTGAGAAAAGTGTTCACCTTTTTATCCCATCGCGTAGATACCGGATATACGGATGCGAAAGTTGTCTGTTCGTCACGTCTTCCATTCTGCTATAACATCTTTAGCGTATGGCCGATTGGCTTCACACATCATGTGTATGTTTATTATTCATTCCCAACCCCATCCACGCTCCCCACTACCCATGACAAGGTCAAATAACTTTCAAAATATTTCACATTCAGTAGATGCGTGCGTGTTTCTCCATTCCCCTATAACTTCTATTAAATTACTGTCATATGAGTGATCGGCTTGAAACCTCATGTGCATGTTTCTCATCATTAGTATTTTAATTCACCGCCCCACCAATGCTCCCCCGCCACCAAGGTGAAGGTCAAATAACTTTGAAAATAATTCACATTCAGTACATCCGTTCCACATTAACTTCTTTAATGAACAAGTGATTGGCTTAAAACTACACGTGTATATTTCTCATAATTCATAGTTTCATTCCCCACTACATCCATGCTCCCCATCCCCAAGGTCAAGGTCCAATCATTTTGAAATTTCACATTCAGTAGATTGTGCGCGTTTCTCCATTCAACTACAACTTCTTTACTGTATGAGCGGTTGGAAACTTCACGCGCATGTTTCTCATCATTCATATTTACATTACCTGCCCCTTTTGCGCCTGTAAGTTTGAAAACATTCAAACAAAAACAAAAGACAATATTGTTTTGTTTGTTTATTCATAGCCGTTATAATTATGTAACAGGTAAACAAATATTTTCATCAGCTGTTTTTCTCATATTTATGTTATTTTGACAGCTCATGCGAATCGTCTCTATAACGTGTTTCGACAGCCCATGCGATTCATATTCATTGGGCGATGAGTGTCATGCAGTGTCAATATATGTTCTTGTAGATAAATGAGGGAATACACAAATAGCAGACGACAGAGTTTCCATTTGGCCCTCGACAGTCAAATGCGCCGGTTGATTGTTGCCTAGCAACTATGAAGGTCAGTATATTACATGTTTGATGTTTGTTATTATCCCCACGCCGATAGGCAATATGGGATATAACGTTAGTCCTTGTACGTGCCTGCGTACGTACGTGCGTTCGTTATTAACACATTTCATTTTTCAATAACGTACGCGTCACCGATTTTGATAATATTTGACACATTGTGTGTCTAGGGATGGTGCTTTGCTTTGCATACGACTCAAATCTGGCCGCCAAAGGTCAAGGTCATTGATGACTTATGTTCACCTTGTTTGTAAGGCAAATGAGTTAATGTTTTGTTTATTCAGTAACTTATGAACCACTTCACTGATTTTGATAATACTTGGCCACAATATGTGTCTATGGCAGATCCCCCGCCCACAAGGTCAATGTCACTTAAGACCTGTGTTCACTTTTTTGTCCCAAGGCGTAGCGAAAAGGGATGCAAACTTCGTATTTCCGTCCGTCCGTCTTTCCGTCACGTTTTCCATTCGCTATAAGTCCTTTAGCGTCTGACCGATTTACTTCACACTTCATGTGTATGTTTATTATCATCCTTATTTTCATTTCTCACCTCACCCATGATCCCCATGCGTTTCTTCATTCCACTACGCCTTTACAGTATGAGCGATTGGCTTGAAACTTCAAATAACATTGACATTCAGTAGATGTGAGACCGTTTCTCCATTCCACTGTAACTTCTTTACTGCATGAGCGATTGGCTTGAAGCTACATTTACATATTTCTCATCCTTCATATTTTCATTCCTCACCCCATCCATGCTTCCCCCGCCGGCAAGGTCAAATCACATTGAAATTTCAAATTCAGTAGATGTGTGCGCGTTTCTCTATTCCACTATAACTTCTCTACTGTATGAGCGACTGGCTTGGAACTTCATGTGCATGTTTCTCATCATTCATATGTTCATATCCCGTCAGACCAATGTTCCCCACGTTCCCAATGTCAAGGTCAAATAACTTCATACGTACAGCATCATACAGTGAATCTGTACTGTTCACCTAATGTGTTTTCCATAGCGGTCTCATTTCCATTTAGAAGCTGAAAGGTAATACAAGTATCACTGCTGTGTGTGCTATTCATTATTATGTCAACTATCTGACCTATCAGATCGTATTCTGAAGGAGCCGTTTCACGAAACTTCGTACGACTAAGCTGTTCGTAAGTGCAAACTTATGATGGTCTGTAAATTCCACGTTAACAACGTTTTCTTGTAAACAATTATTGAATTTACATTTATTGAGCATAGGCTGCATATACAGCTTATGCTCAATATATGTAAATCCATTAATTTAAATTTCCTACGATCCTAAATTTGCACTTACGAACATTTTAGTGGTTCGAAGTTCAGTGAAATGGGCCCCTGGTGCAGTGGACGACCACAAATATGTTCGCCTATCATTACCACGTGTTTCCAGAACATTGCTAAGCACTCCCAGTTCTGAACGTCCGGCAGTTAATTTTCAGGCGGAGCTACAAGATGGAATGTTGTACATGTACAGGAATGCATGGATAGGTAGTATATATAAACGTTGTAATTACTATACTTTTGCAGAAAATCCTGTTGATAATTAACAGTTCTGTTAATAATGCTAAGGCCATGACAAGTTCTTTCTCTGTTAAGCGTCCACGTGCGGATAGGTTTTGAGTGGTTCGGTGAAAAAACAATCAAACTATGTATGCTATTTGACGCTATATCTGGTGAAGTAATATGAAAACTTATATCCGTTCATGAATTTACACATAATAAGTTTGTATTTTTTGTCTTGTTGCATGGGTTTTATGGGTCAATTTAATTATATTTTCGACTACTACTAGTATTCGACGTACTGTTGTTGATGTTCCAATCTCTAATAGGATATGATTCTCATGCATTATCAAAACATGTTATTTTAGAGGAATATATGAATTAAGAAAGAAAATAAGCAGCCTACATAATGTCCACAGTCAGATGTAGCAGTGTTACTGGGGACATAGATATCAACCATGAAACAGGTATGTACATAGAGAGGATCTTACACAAGTTATGATTTAAAGGTGCATGCCCATTCAGTAGGCACACAGTATTATTTATAATAATTAAACAAGTGTATAATTGTGTCACTGTTCCACAAGTATAGCATCGTACATTGAAGCTGTCTTTTCTGTAGTGGTTTCATTTTCATTTGGCATGATTCGCTTGCAGTGTAAAAACATGTTCTTGTAGAGGAATAAAGGAAATTAGAAAACAATCGGCAGCCTACATAATTTCAGCAGTCAGATGCACCAGTGTCAGTGTCCCAAAGGTGGTTACCTAGCAACCATGACGCAGGTTGGTACATAGAGAAGATGAGTGATGATTAAATATACTTATTAAACAAGTTTACTGACAAGGCATCGTTTCTTATGAAATCAGTGAACATATGTTTAATACATATACTTTTAAGTCAGAGTAAATTTAAGACTTTTTATTTATTTCATAAGTATAGAATAATGCATAGAAACTCTATTGATCACCTAATGTGTTGTCTGTAGCGGACTCATTTGTCATGTTTTGCATGCAGTGTCGAAAAATATTATTGTAGGTGAATAGAGAAATTGAGAAAACAATTTTGCAGCGTAGAGAATTTCAGCAGGCAGATGTACCAGTATTCCTGGGGACAGAGATAGTTGCCTAGCAACCATGAAGCAGGTCAGTAAATAGAGAGAACCTGACTTGAGTGATGATATGCGCTACTTATTAATAGGCAGCCTACAACATTTCAGCAAGCAGATGTACCAGTGTTAGTGGGGACAGAGAAAGTTGCCTAGCAACCATGACGCAGGTTAGTATATAGAGAGGATCTTAGATGAGTGATGATTTAATATATTATTAAACAAGTTTAATGATTTCATAATAAACGAGGCCTCGTTTCTTATGAAATCAGTGAACGAATTGAATACATATAATTTTAAGTCAGTGAAAATGTAAGATTTAATTTATTACATAAAAAGTATAGCATAAAGCTCATTTTCATTTTACATGATTCGCATGCAGTGTCAAAACATGTTATTGTAGATGAATAGAGGAAATGAGAAAACAAATCCGCAGCCTACAGAATTTCAGCAGTCAGATGCACCAGTGTTAGTGGGGACAGAGATAGTTGCCTTGCAACCATGAAGCAGGTCAGTATACAGAGAGTTACCTGGGTGATGATTTAATATATCTATTGAACAAGTTTACTGATTTCATAAGAAATTGCGGCAAAGTTTCTTATGAAATGAGTCGATGAGTGTAATCAATATCATTTTAAAAAATAACATAGCTAAACATAAATGATTTATTTATTGCACAAGTAAAGCATCATGCATAGAAGCTGTACTGATCACCCAATATGTTTTCTGTAGTGGTCTAATTTTTATTTGCCATGTTTCGCATGCAGTGTCAACACATGTTATTGTAGAGGAATAGAGCAAATGAGAAAAACATCGGCAGCTTACAGAATTTAAGCAGGCCGATGGTCAAGTGTTAGTGGGGGACAGAGATAGTTGCCTAGCAACCATGAAGCAGGTCAGTATATAGAGAGGATCTTACCCGAGTGATGATTTAATATACCTATAAAGGTCGGTATATAGAGAGGATCTTACAAGTCTTAGAGTGATGATTTAATATACTTATTAAACAATTTTACTGATTTCATAAGAAACGAGGCCTCGTTTCTCATGAAATCAGTGAAAAAGTTTAATAAATATAATTTTAAGTCAGCGTAAATGTAATTATATTTATTTCATAAGTATAACATAATGCATTGAAACTCTACTGATCACCTAACATGTTGTCTGTAGTGGACTTATTTTCATTTGCCATGCTTCGCATGCAGTATCAAAGCATGTTATTGTAGGTGGAATACAGGAAATGAGAAAACAATCGGCAGTCTACAGAATTTCAGCAGGCAGATGTACCAGTGTTAGTGGGGACAGAGATAGTTGTCTAGCAAGCATGAAACAGGTCAGTATATAGAGAGGATCAAAGGTGGTTACCTAGCAACCATGAAGCAGGTCAGTAAATAGAGAAAATCTTAGATGAGTAATGATTAAATATGCTTATTAAACGAGTTAACTGATTTCATAAGAAACGAGGCCTCGTTTCTCATGAAATCAGTGAACGAGTAAATTTAATTTTAAGTCAGCGTAAATGTGAGTCAATAACAATGTAAGATTCCTTTTATTACATAAGTATAGCATAACGAATTGAAGCTGTACTGACCGACCACCTAATGTGTTGTCTGTAGTTGTCTTATTGTCATTTGCCATGCTTCGCATGCAGTGTCAAAACATGTTATTGTAGAGGAATACAGGAAATGAGAAAACAATCGACAGCCTACATAATTTCAGCAGTCAGATGTACCAGTGTTAGTGGGGACAGAGATAGTTGTCTAGCAAGCATGAAACAGGTCAGTATATAGAGAGGATCTTACCTGAGTGATGATTACATATACTTATTAGACAATTTTACTGATTTCATAGGAAACGACACTTCGTTTCTTATGAAATCTGTGAACATGTTTAATACATATAATCTTAAGTCGGAGTAAATTTAAGATTTTATTTATTTCATAAGTATAGCATAATGCATAGAAACTCTACTGATCACCTAATGTGTTGTCTGTAGCGGACTCATTTGTCATGTTTTGCATGCAGTGTCAAAACATGTTATTGTAGATGAATAGAGTAATCGAGACAACTTTGTAGCCTACAGAACTTCAGCAGTCAGATGTACCAATATTCCTGGGGACAGATAGTTGCCTAGCAACCATGAAGCAGGTCAATAAATATAGAGGACCTGACCTGAGTGATGATATACGCTACTTATTAATCGGCAGCCTACACAATTTCAGCAAGCAGATGTACCAGTGTTAGTGGGGACAGAGATAGTTGCCTAGCAACCATGACGCAGGTTAGTATATAGAGAGGATCTTAGATGAGTGATGATTTAATATATTATTAAACATGTTTACTGATTTCATAAACGAGGCCTCGTTTCTTATGAAATCAGTGAACGAATTGAATACATATAATTTTAAGTCAGTAAAAATGTAAAATTTTATGTATTACATATTAAGTATAGCATAAAGCTCATTTTCATTTTTACATGATTCGCATGCAGTGTACAAACATGTTATTGTAGATGAATAGAGGAAATGAGAAAACAAATCGGCAGCCTACATAATTTCAGCAGTCAGATGCACCAGTGTTAGTGGGGACAGAGATAGTTGCCTAGCAACCACGAAGCAGGTCAGTATATAGAGAGTTACCTGGGTGATGATTTAATATATCTATTGAACAAGTTTACTGATTTCATAAGAAATTGCTGCAAAGTTTCTTATGAAATGAGTCGATGTGTTTAATCAATATCATTTTAAAAAATAACATAGCTAAACATAAATATAAGATTTATTTATTGCATCAGTGCAGCATCATGCATAGAAGCAGTTCTGATAATCCAATATGTTTATGTAGTGTTCTCAGTTTTATTTGCCATGTTTCGCATGCAGTGTCAAAACATGTTATTGTAGAGGAATAGAGGAAATGAGAAAAACATCGGCAGCCTATAGAATTTCAGCAGGCCGATGGTCAAATGTTAGTGACAGTGATTGTTGCCTACAGGTAATTATATAGAGAGGATCTTACCCAAGTGATTATTTGATATATTTATTAAACAATTTTACTGATTTCATAAGAAACGATGCCTCGTTTCTCATGAAATTAGTGAACAAGTTCACTAAATATAATTTTAAGTCATCATAAATGTAAGATTCTATTTATTACATAACTATAACATCATGCATTGAAGCTGTACTGATCACCTATATAATGTATTTTCTGTAGTTGTCTCATTTTCATTTGTTTCGCATGCAGTGTCAAAACATGTTATTGTAGAGGACTAGAGGAAATGAGAAAACAATCGGCAGCCTACATAATTTCAGCAGGCCGATGTACAAGTGTTAATGGGGACAGAGATAGTTGCCTAGCAACCATGAAGCGGGTCAGTAAATAGAGAGGATCTTACCCGAGTGATGATTTAATATACTTATTAAACAATTTTACTGATTTCATAAGAAACGAGGCCTCGTTTCTCATGAGATCAGTGAACAAGCTTAATAAATATAATTTTAATTCAGTGTAAATGTAAGATTCTAGTTATTTCATAAGTATAGCATAATGCATTGAAACTCTAATGTGTTGTCTGTAGTGGACTTATTTTCATTTACCATGCTTCGCATGCAGTGTCAAAACATGTTATTGTAGAGAAATAGAGGAAATGGGATAACAATCGGCAGCCTACAGAATTTCATCAGTCGGATGCACCAGTGTCAGTGGGGATAGAGGTAGTTGCCTAGCAACCATGAAGCAGGTCAGTATGTATAGAGGATCTTAGATGAGTGATGATTTAATATATTTATTGCACAAGTTTGCTGATTTCATAATAAATTGTGGCCACATTTCTTATGAAATGAGTCAATGAGTTTAATAAATATCATTTTAAATCAAGATAAATGTAAGATTTATTTATTGCATATGCGCAGCATCATGCATTGAATCTCTACTAATCACCTAATCATTTATTTGTTTTCTGTTTTATTTATTTGTTTTTATTTGTTTTATTTATTTGTTTTCTCATTTACTTATTTATTGCATGACTGTACAGGCCCGTACGCAGGAGTTATTTTAGGGGGGGGGTGCGTTATCGACGGCGCGAAGGGTTAAACATTGTTGTTGCACACCCACGGACCGACCTCGGCAGATTAACCTTTTCACCCCTAAGTAACTGGAATGGATTTTGATTTGTTAATTTTGCGACCAATCTAAATCATCACAAAGTGATTTTCAGACCAGTCGATGGGGTGTTTTTATTCTCAAAATTATGAAAATTAATTGCAAAAAGTGCAGGTCCTGATGAGACGGCTCGTTACGAGCCGGCTCATCTGGATCTACACTGTTTGCCAATACCATTATGCAGGCCTGCTGGTTAAGAGTGAAAGTGTGAAGGGGGTGGGGTGCGTACGCACCCGTCGCACCCCCTCTGCGTACGGGCCTGCTGTATAATGATTTTAATACACTGGTATTACATGACAAAATAACATTTTATGCAATGGTATATTAACACTTTGATGTTTGTGCTACTACATGTTAATGATATGTTGTGTTGTTTGTGATTCCATGCACATGCTTATATACATTTTAATCTCGATTTATACATATGGGCCATAATTATATACCTATATGTCCTATATATATATGCTATACCGGTATAGTATATAACCCCGATATGTATAATTATATTATATAACACACGTATCAATTTATTATTATGCATGCTTCACGTTCTCCTAGTCTCATGTCAGACAGGTAATTTACAGGTGGAGACGTGGGTGGAAGGTGGGTGCAAGCGATGGGTAATTTAACGATCGGGGTTCATCCTTACCGGAATCCCGACTGGAGACCTGGTTTGGCCCTCACATACGTCTTTGGCATTTTGTATGCGACAGTTGAATCTGGTTATACCCCTTATGTGATTATTACGATTATTCGTAATCCTATTTTAGGGGAAGGGGCCAAGTGACTTTGGTGTGGTATGGACCTGCCACCAGGTCAGGTTATTCTAATTTCAGGGCTGAATATATTGTTTCTCGATGTAAATATTCAGTTCTGATTTTGGAATTTTCCCCCCAATGCAGCAGGTTAAAACGGGATCGAACCCGTTTGCCCGGCCTTACATGACCTTAGCTGTTGATAGGCCGTTAAACACCAATAAACAAACAAACAAACAAACATGTGGAGACACAGACACATGTACATGCACAGGAATACTTGGGTACATGGTATGTAAAAGGTAAACTTCTAATTACAAATAGCTAATCTGTTTGCCAAATTCAATGCGTTAACGCTCGGTGTTAGCTCATACAATGCTGAATTAAATGGTGTGCCGTTTCTTTTTAATTTAATATTTCACATCAAACATATGGTGGGAAAACACTTGAGAATCATTCCCAATGGATATGGAAATGATTATCTCAAGTGCTGTCAAAACAGGTTTTTTTTTTAGATTTAACCCTTATACCCTTAGACCGCTACACACAATTGTCGTCTGTTGCTTTTATATCTTGCATTATTTCTCAATAAAAACATGGTTTGACTGCACTTCAGAATCATTTCCAATGGAAACGATTCTAAAGTGTTGTCAAACCATGTGTTTGATGATAAAAATAGAAATTAAACAGCAGACGACAACAAAATAGATAACGGTGATCGAAAACAACAGCAGGCGACACTTTATGTTCCGTACATTCTAAGGGCTACATGTAACAGTTATATGTACCTTAGTTTTTACAGTTTCAAATGTAGCAGCCGTGTTTCTATCTACGACGTCGTGACACAGTCTCATGAAGCCGAGATGGTATCGTCAAGGAAGTGTACAGCCCAGCAGGTCGTCGTTAATGTTCCCTGTCAGTTTATATTCAATTTTATATCATGAAAACATGATGTCCATGACGTGTTGCTAGTCTCATGCAATTGTATGTACATGTATTATAAATATACATGTTAAGATCTTACAATAATATAGAAGCGTCCTTGTGCCAATGCTAAAATATGTATACCTCCTAATTAGGACTTACTATCTCCTAATTAGGAATTAGTATCTCCTTATTATGACTTACAGTGGGGTTCGGCGTGTAAGTGCACACACGAACGAACACGACAGGTTGGAACCAACCTGCCGTGTTCGTTGGTGTATGCACTTACACGCTGACCCCACTCTAGTATCTCATAATTAGGACTTTATATTAATGTTAATATTTTTCTCATAATTCCTAGTTAGGAGATACTATCTCATAATCAAGAGATACATATAGTTTAACATTGGCACCAGGACGCTTCCGTACAAACGTTTGTATGATTTTATTGCAAAAATAATACAGACCCATTTGCGGTTCTTTTAGTGATGCCAAAACAGGTTTTGTTATGAAATTAGACAACTATTGAAAGAAGAGCAGACGACAATTTTAAATTCCTACCCTTTAATGCTGTAATTTAATTTCCTTCGTAGTTGAGAGATGGTCTCGGTTACTATGGTAACATAAGAACGGACTGTGATTGGACTTACCAATATTTCCATGGAGACAACATCAGAGATGCCAGTCTACTGAATTGTAAGTAACGAACATTCTGTGATTCTCGCAACTGAAATGCGTGGTTATATTCAGTATTAGGGCCAGGCTATGGTTTTCACTGTATCCGTCCATAGATCTGCTTATTGAAGTCGATATCATCACGAATGAGATGGACATACAGTGAACAGGTTGTTGTTAATGTTCAGTAAGCTTGTCAGTTTTATGACATGAAACTATCACCATAAAACTGTCTGGGTGTCTTCAATTATGGTTACACGATACATAGTGATCACAATGGGATCCGGATGTGTGTGTGTGTGTGTGCAACTAGCAGAAATGCACGTTAACATTTTTAAATTACTGAAAGTCACTTTATCTCTGCAACTATCAGTTGGATTCACTTGACACTTCATGTGCTTGTTCAGCATCATCCATTAATTCAATTTATGTCCCAACCATTTGAAAAAATAGGATGTTTATGGTATTGCGCTGTCCAATCACTTTGCATTAACATTTTTTTATATCTGTTATCTCTGTTTGACTTCAAACTGAATACTCTTGTTCATCACCATCAGTTTTTTCATTATATAGCCAAATCACGTGGCTCACTTGCCCGAGGTCAAAATATAAAGACTTGGAAATTCGTGTTAAATTTGGGTGCCAATTTTAGAGTCCTACATTTTACTGGTTAATGCAGAATTTTCAATGATTTAGGTGCGTGGAAATGGTTTCGGTTACTATGGTAGCTGCAGGACGGACGGGGATTGGATTAACTTCAACTCATGGACACAACTTCAGAGATGCGGGTCTACTGAATTGTAAGTAACAAACAGTGTATGCACGTCGCAATTAGCTCAATGAAACATAATAATTTCACTGTGTCTAAACTGTATCTGCCCATCTGTCCCAAAATCAGAACGGAAAATTTACATCGAGAAAAAATATATCCAGCCCTGAAATTAGAATAACCCGAAATGGTGCCAGTCCATACCACACCAATGTCACTTGGCCCCTTCTCCTAAAATAGGATTACCAGTAATCGTAATACTCAGATAAGGGTATAGCCAGATTCAATTGTCACATACAAAATGCCAAAAATGTATGTAAGGGCCAAACCAGGTCTCCAGTCGGAATCAGGAGTACAGCCGAACCTCCCCGAACGGCCACCTCTCTACAACAACACCTCTCTGTAACAGCCGCTATTTTCTATACCAAATGGATGATTTACTCTTAGACTATCTAACCCTATGGCAAGCTAGACTGCTGAGCATGAACATTGTCGTCTGATGTTGCTTTTGCATTCTTTCTCAATAAAAACATGTTTTGACAGCACTTGAGAATCATTTTCATTGGAAATGATTCTAAAATGCTGTCAAAGCATGTATTTGATGATAATTATCGAAGAAAATAAATAAACATCGGACGATAACATTTAATTCAGCAATAACCTCCCTACAACAGCCACCTCTCTACAACAGCCAGGTTTACGTCTTCCCATGGGTGGCTGTTGTAGAGAAGTTGCACTGTAGTATATCATATACCATGGTTTAATGGAACACCTTAATACTTAACACTGTACATGTAACATCCCTTAGAACAGCTTCCAGGGCATCCCTGACGTTAGAATTGGTGGAATATGTCAGTTTGACATCACATTGCTTAGTTGTAAGCCATTAAACCGACAATCTATGCCAATTCCAATGCCAATAACGCCCCGGAAGTAGTTCTAAGGGACGTTACTCCCAATTTTTCAACTTCGGTAACCTATTTATAAGACTGGTCTAGAAGTGGAATAATCTCCCAATTACACAATTCTGTTATAATTACAGATTCATTCAGTTCTACAACGTCCGCGCAGATCAAGAACTTCAGCGAGTGTTACAAACTAACATTGATGGTCGACTTCTACATGTTATCAAATTATATTTCAATAATTGTAAACCAGACTCCATTTTCTCAGTGTCATGTTACATAATAGAGGATACAAAATTCTCTTGATATGATTTACAGTACTGGTTCTACCAAGCTGTTAAACAATTTTCGTTATCCCCTCGCTGATAGGCAAGAGGTGATATAGCGTTTGTCCATGTATATGCGTACATACGTACATGTACGTACGTGTATATAGCATGCGTACGTCCATTAGCAACACCTTCCATTTCTTAGCAACTGATAAATCACTTCACAGATTTTAATAATACATATCAGTACCGACTAGTGGTTTTATATTTAGATAATGGTGTTGAAGCAATTAACAATACAATTACTGACACTGCGAGAAAATGGATGCTGGTATTACGACCTTGTAAACTGTTCATGTGTGTATATACATATGTCCTTGGCATCATTAACATGCACTCATGCTACCTTTGTTTGACGTCATTACAATACATGACGTTCATCGTCGTTGTCAATAACGTCACGGTATTGACTGGCAACGTTGCTGTTCCAGCTTGTTATGGCCAGGACCTATGTACATGTACATGTACACCATAATGGCATGCTAATTTAAGTCTCCTCGTGAAAAAATGGAACCAAGTAACATTTGCAACCAGTGTCCCTGATCAGTTTGCGCAACTATACATAGATCCATAACAGGCTACATGAGTGTGCTGGCTGATCTGGAGCTACACTGGCTACACCTCAGTTAACCTTACATTACATGCTGAAGCTACACAATTTGCATACAAAAGAAGTTCTCTTGATTATGCACGGACTTATATGTTGTTACCACTCATTTGAACCGTCTTGACGAGACGGTTCAAATGAGTGGTCACAACATGTAATTTCGAATACATGTTTTGTCATGACGAGTCATAAGTTGCTTGTTATACCCAGCATATACAGTATGCTTGGTATATAGTTTTTGTATTTCCATCCTACCCTGATTTTACCTTGCTTAAAATGTGCTAAAATATATTACCAGACCTAGTATGCAATATTTGATAATTTTATATGACACCACAACTTGACTAGTTGTTTTCCAAAAGGGTTTACTTTAAATTGAGTTTATTGCAAATGTTAGCGGCATGGATAATACTACTATAAAAGTAATGACGAAGTAATATGCAAATGGGTTGGGCTACAAGTTATATCAACATTAGTTACAGCCCTCCTTAATGGTGTTTAAGGTTTAATCAGGGTTATGGTCCTTCAAATTAACTTCATAGTCATCATTATCTAAAATTTCAATTAATAGTTATTATTTAATTAATAGTTGTCAAGATCAAACATAAAATTAACAAGTTACCATTACAAAATATGTATCTATTATTTATACCAATCATTATAGTGTAAAATAAAGTCCAATGTGGATTATAAGTAGACTTCATTAACACGTTCAACCATAAGTAACTGGAATGGAATATTATGTTTTAATTAACAGGGCCCGGTTGCTCAAAAACCTCTGTTAGCTTAACACACTGTTAAATCCTTAGCAATGCTAAGCATTTAACAGTCTGTTAAGCTAACAGAAGCTTTGAGCAACCGGGCCCAGACTATTATATTAATCAGAAAAGTGAAAATTTGAGCCGGCTCTTCTAGATCTACTCTGCTTGTAAATATTGGATTATATATGTAGGCTTATTAGCAACTCTAACAAATACATGTATATCAGTCTGTATACACCCTGATCGTGACTAAACTAATCATGTACAGTTTTGTCTCACCCACGTTAGTGGAAAGTGAGACATAGTGGTCATAATTCTGGCGTCAATGTTGAACATATCCTGATCTGTTAGTCGGATCATTACCAAACATCATCGAATGCTTCCTCACAGTGATGACCGTCCGCCCAGTGTCGTCCGGGTGACTTTGACCTTCATGTGCGATCATCTTATTTTGTCTTACATTTTTGGAGCTCAAATACTAGTAGTTTACTATCAATGATGTGTATATGACTCATGTGATCCCCTACGACGGGTCATGCTAAAACAAAAGGGGTTAGTGGAGGAATTCCTCTAATGACCCCTTCAAATATACATGTATTATAGAATTATAGAATGCTGTAAATCAAAAACATGGTTTCAAATTTGAAAAAAAAGAAAATTTAATGACAAATTTAGAGTATTATACATTTGTATATGAACTGATTTCATCTTATTTTTACTACAAACAAACTATTCATCAAACGCTCTCCTTTTTCTCAATAAAACAGTCCGTTGTTCCCTGATGTTTCCATACTGCCGTCTATATGGCATACACACCGAGCCTGGGGAGAAATGGTTGGCCTGAAATGAAACGGGGGACGCGCTAGAGCGGTCAGAGCCCGGTGAGCTGGTGGTGAATTCCCGAAAGTCAGAAACATTTCCTCTCACTTATTTTATGGCGTACCTACCGATTCAACAGCAAAATTGATAAAAATGATTATGTTGTGACTGCACTTTTGATAAATGAGCGGTAACAACATAAAATTAATAAAATAAAAGAAATTCATATAAATTTGAAAGCATTTTTTCTTCTTAGTTTATTGAAATCCTTTACTTTTCCTACAACTTTTCTCATACTTTTTGCACATATTTTCACCATTTTTTTATTTATTTTTGAGCACATATTTTTATTTTTTTTATTGAGAATTCAAATAGGATAAGAAAAGGATTACCGTAATGTATGACAATGCATCAGCTTTCTGTTTACAACCCGTGTAATCCGGCCGGTCCAGATCCAAATGCCAGCCCGGGCTTGCATGGAAATCTGGGTCTACGCTGGTGGTAAACTGGATGTTCTATGTTTGTACAGTGGAACCTCTCTAAACCGGACACCCTGGGGGCTTCACAGGGTGTCCGGTTTAGAGAGGTTTCACTACGTGAATTACTGAAATTATATAAACAAATATTTTGAGAGTCGGTCGGTATGCATGTAGTGACATAAATGTCTCTTACTTTCACTATGCGCTGGGAATTAATTACTATCTTGCTATTCTCTGGTTATTCTTAACTGGCCATCGTGTCATTTCTGTACAAGTAGTTTTCACCAGGTTTAACTTGTATGCGATGTATACAGCGGTATGGCAACCATTCGGCAATACCTGGCTATTTTACTTGTCAAAAGGGAAACTGCTTCCTGGGTATTTGTGCCTAGAAAAAAACGACATGAAATTGCCAATTATAAGATAATGAACAAAATTCATTTTAAATTTGGGCTTTTATTTCTTATTTTCTTGCAATGTTAGTAAGTCTGCCGTCCGAACCTCACATTATGCATTGCACATCCATAGCGATTTGTAGTAAACACCGTGCACACAAATCTTTCAGCTTCAACAATGTATGACCACTGGTTCTACCCAGTACACATCCATATGAGCTTATCATGCTTATCGTGCCAACATTTTTCAATTTATTTATTGCAAAATACTTGAATATTGTGCTTGAAGTCGAGAAGCTTGAATGGCTGAGCCTGAGTTGTGCTACAGCTCAGTCAATCAAATTGGTTGATTGCGAGTTTGCATGTTAAGACACGTTGATACTCTGGGCAATATTAATGCAGGCGGTTGTGTAGTGTAACCTCATAACATAAAGTATCAGCATTGTCTCATTTCTGATGGATATTATGACATTTGTGGCAAGTCTATATACTGATCTGCTAGCACACGACTGCAGTCTGATAAAGAGCTACATAGTTTGTCAAAAAGGAGATGGGTGTTTCACTTACTGAATGGTGCAGACCCTGATCAAATATGCTAACTGATCTGGGTCTACGTTGGTCTCAAAGCCTGTAAGACTATAAAATAATTTACAGAGCTGTACTCAAACATGTAATAATTAAAAAAGAAAGTTGAAAGCAAAAACATTAAACATGTAATTTGTAAAACAAATTATAATATCAGGTACTCCATCTGTACAAATCTTGTCATTAGTCCATATTTACAAAACAATAATGTGAAATAGAAAAATAATTCATTAGACAAAACCACAAATGGAAAGAAAAACAAAATATAATTCACAAAGCAAAACCACAAATGGAAAGAAAAACATATATAATTCACAAAACAAAACCACAAATGGAAATATAAACAAATATAATTCACAAAACAAAACCACAAATGAAAATAATCAATTATAGTTCACAAAACAAAACCACAAATGGAAAGAATCAATAATAGTTCACAAAACAAAACAATAAATGGAAAAAAAGTATAATAGTAATTCATTAAACAAAACAATAACTGCAAATAAATTAAACAGAACAACAAAGCAAACAAATATACAATTACTATTTGCAAGTTTCCACAGTAATATGATTTTTGAAACTATACTTCATAAACCAATTGACACGGCCTTAAATGACATTAGCTGTTGATAGGCCGTATAACCCCAACAAACAGACAAACAAACTTCATAAAATACGAACCCACTGTTCCAACATGTAGGTCCAAGGCCTTTATCATGGAATTAGTAATAGCCGAATGTAGACATTAATTCCTTGATACAGACCTTGGACCGAAATGTTGGAAGAGTGGGTGGCTGTTGTAGAGAGGCTGCACTGTATGTGGCAATGACTGGAGAAATGGGGTTATAGGGATTTGTGACCAGTGTCGCTCCTCGTCGTCGTCTGTAGCCTGAGAGCGAGTTACAGTGCTTGATACAAGCATGGCTGGTGTTTCATTGATACATGTATAATAACGAATAGTGCAGATCCTGACCAGACTGTGTGGATGCACAGGCTGATCTGGATGTACACTCGTCACAAAACACATACACCCACTTCTTATGTCACAGTCACAAATAATGATAAGAGATGATTCAAATGTGCTGTCAAACATGTTTTCATCTTGTAAAATAGACAATAGAGAAAATACAGATGATGACAACATTCAATTCAGAATTATCAGGGTTAAGTACAATCCACTAGCAAAACAGCAAAAATATGCAATTACAATTTTTTATACGGAACAACAAAACAATATAAAAAAATACAATTCAATAAACTAAAAAAAATAACACCAAAAAAAGATATTAATTTAGATGTAACAAAACAGTAACTTGAAAATATATAATTATAATTAAATTATAGACGGGAATATGATTCATTCAACAAAAACAGTAACTGAGAAAACTATAAAGTGTGACTGTGACTGGAGATATGGGGCTTCTGGGTTTTGCGACCAGTGTAGATCCAGATCATCCGCACAGTCTGATCAGAATATGCACTGTTGGCCATTCCATCAATGAAATAATCGTTATCAGGCTATATTAGTGTTATTTGATCAGTAGCTACACTGGTCGCAAATCCCATAAACCCCATTTCTCCAGTCACAGCTACAATTTATTATTAACTATTGATAATTGTATACAAAATTACTACATGGAGGTTACAGGGCGGCTATAAGGGGAGGTTGGAGGTCGACCAAGACAGACCATGACAAAAATGGGCCTAATGAGTTTTTGGCCAGTGTAACTCCTGGTCAGCTAGCACACTCCTGCAGCTGGATATGGATCTACACTGGTCTCAAACGCAGTCAGCACATTTGTGTCATTGAGGATCACATATAACACGCATATATGTGGGTGTGACTGGAGAAATGGGGCTTTTGGGATTTGTGACCAGTGTAGCTCCTGATCAATTAGCCCACGTCTGTAGCCTGATATCGATTTACCAGTATAGCTCTTGATCAAATTAGTATATACCAGGAGGCCGTTTCACTAAACTTTGTACGACTAAAATGTTCGTAAATGCAAATTTAGAAAAGTCTGGAAATTTCAATTGATGGATTTACATTCATTGAGCATATGCTGCAAGAAAACGTTGTTAAAGTGAATTTTACAGACTATCATAATTTTGCACTTACGAACATTTTAGTTTTACGAAGTTTAGTGAAACGGCCCCCTATAGTGAAGTCTGATAACGATCTATATTACCTGTTAGAAGCATGACGGGTGTTTCATTGATCGACTTTGGTGTGGTATGGCACCAGGTCCGGTTATTCTAATTTCAGGGATTAATATATATTTTTTATGTAAATATTCTGTTTTGATTTTGGGATTTCCCCCAATGTAGCAGGTTAAATGTGGGATTGAACCCGTTAGCCAGTCTGACCCTAGCTGTTGATAGGCCGTTAAGCACTAATAAATCAAATACAATCAAATCATTGATGGATTGGCGAACTACAGTACAGATCATGATTAGACTGTGCAGATGCACAGGTTGATCTGGATATACACTGGTCGCAAAACCCATAAGCCCATTTCTCCTGTCACAGCCACATTTAAAATTGGGATACGCCATGATTCTCAAACTAGTCAAGTTGTGCTTAACACTAATAATAGGGATATTACGTTATTTGCACGCAGTGTAGCCATACACTGTTCGCCACAGAATATACCAGTTATATAAATAGTTTAACAAACTTGGAAAATCCCTTAGAAACTACATGCACTACAGTACATGTAACTGTGGCATCCTTGACAATAGAATGGGCGGAATCTGTCAGTTTGACATCACGTTGCTTAGTTTAAACTTAGTCAAACCGACACATTCTGCCAATTCTAACGCTGATGATACCCAGGAAACGGTTCTAAGGGAAGTCATTCATGATTTCCCAAGTTTGGTAACCGATGTATGAGACTGGTAGCATTACTGTGTGAAAATGCGGAGGATCTACAATTATCGCAAACATCGTAAATTCTCAGCAGGTTTGCCTTTAACATTTACAATTAACAAAATGTCTGCTATTCCCCCCTTATTTTCATTATTTCTTTACTAAAGCATGTTTTGACAACACAGGAGAATTGGAAATGATTCCCATGTGGTGTCGACAAATGTTTTTGTTAAGACATTTTTTAAATATGGAAAGAAAGTGGCATATACAAATATTCACTGTCTAACTTGTATTTGCTACAGTGGAACCTCCCTAAACCGGACACCCTGGGAGGTCCCCATTGTGTCTGGTTTAGAGAGGTTCCACTGTAAATGGGAGGTCCACATGGTGTCCGGTTTAGAGAGGTTCCACAGTAAATGGGAGGTCCACAGGGTGTCCGGTTTAGAGAGGTTCCACTGTAAATGGGAGGTCCCCAGGGTGTCTGGTTTAGAGAGGTTCCACTGTAAATGGGAGGTCCCCAGGGTGTCTGGTTTAGAGAGGTTCCACTGTAAATGGGAGGTCCACCCAGAGGGTGTCTGGTTTAGAGAGGTTCCACCGTAAATGGGAGGTCCCCAGGGTGTCTGGTAGAGGTTTCCACTGTAAATGAGGTCCACGGGTGGTCTGGTTTTTGAGAGGTTCCATGTAAATGGGAGGTCCCCAGGGTGTTGGTTTAGAAGAGGTATCCACTGTTAAATGGGAGGTCCAGGGTGGTTCCCGGTTGGTTTAGAAGAGTCAATGTAAATGGGAGGTCAGGGTGTCTGGTTTAGAGAGGTTCCACTGTAAATGGGAGGTCCACCAGGGATGGTCCCCTGGTTTAGAGAGGGTTCCAAATGTCAAATGGGAGGTTAAACAGGTATTGTCGGTTTTAGAGAGGTTCCACTGTAAATGGGAGGTCCCCAGGGTGTCCGGTTTAGAGAGGTTCCACTGGGAGGTCCCCATGTCGAGAGGTCCCACCCGGGGTAGGTGTCCGTTTAGAGAGGTTCCACTGTAAATGGGAGGTCCCCAGGGTGTCTGGTTTAGAGAGGTTCCACTGTAAATGGGAGGTCCCCAGGGTGTCTGGTTTAGAGAGGTTCCACTGTAAATGGGAGGTCCCCAGGGTGTCTGGTTTAGAGAGGTTCCATTGTATATGGGAGGTCCCCAGGGTTTCCGGTTGAAGCCTCGCTGGCCAACGTTTGTAATTTTCTGCTCTGAACAATGACATAAATAACAATGAAATAAATCTAAATTAGACACAATGGGGTCCCAGGGTTTTCGGTTTAAACGGGTTCCACTGTATTTAAATGACACAATTTTCAAAAGGTTGGCGTCTTTTACAGAAAGTCACGTTTGAAGACTATTTCATGGGCAGGGACATACATACATGTAGTCCTGAATTGTGGCAACTCTTTGTCATTTTTGTGTTTTACACATGTTGACAATGCCTGTGCATTTATGTGTGTATGTTATCCATTCGCAATTAAATTAAATGCAATATGTTCCTTTTTAAGGTACATGTACCCTCAGGCGGTCGGCAAGTTAATAGGATAGTGCATTTAACTTGTTTAGACACGTACACTTTTTTTTAAAATGTATTCATTCTATTTTATCCCGTCAACACAGTGCTTATGTGCCGTGAAACACGGTGCCGTGAAACATTTTTGATATCCAGTCAATACAATTTTTGCATTTTACAGCCATTAGAAGGTGTTGACGGGATAAATAGAATAGTAGGTTAGTGCCGTGAACGGGAAAACATATCTGGCGCGGCACGGAAACGGGATGTGCTCGGCAGAGCCTCGCCCATCCCGTTTCCTGAGCCTTGCCAGATATTTTTTCCCATTCACGGCACTAACCTACTATTCTCTATATTGTCAATGTATATTATTTAAAAATGTATCCTATCAACATGTCGATCGCCTGTGCATGTACCAGTATCTTTTGGAGTTCTATACCAGCACATGTATTGAATTTGTCTTTGTGTTTTAATTTCCTTCCTCATGTGTCCAGGGGCCCGTTTCACTAAACTTAGTACGAATAAAATGTTCGTAAGTGAAAACTTCTGTAAATGTCGCTTTAACAATGTTTTCTTGTAAACAATTATTGGATTTACATTTATTGAGCATAGGCCTATGCTCAATAAATGTAAATCCTTTAATTGAAATTTGCACTGACAAACATTTTAGTCCAACAAAGTTTAGTGAAACGGGCCCCAGGTCCTCTATCTATTCCGTCCAACACGGAATAACATTTGTCGTCTTTGTTCTATTTTTTCGATGAAACATGCTTCATCAGCAGCACCTTAGAATCATCTCCATAGGAGCTGATTCGTATGTGCTGGCAAAACACTTTTTATTAAAAATTATGTTAGAAGAAACAACCGACGACAATATCCCCCACCCCCCTAATTCATACAGTTATAAAACACATGTAGCCGAGCTCAAATCCTAATTCAAACAGATTTACTGGTTGAGTTTGAGTTGAGCTCAGAGACTACGAATCAAACTGAACAAGATGAGTTACTGTGAATTTTGTTTTACAATACCTGGGTCCGAGTTTATAAAGGTTACTGAGCACGTACTCTGGTTTTCGTTCTTCAAGTATGAGATTTGATTGGTTGAGGCTCGGTCTCGACCAATCCAACTGTCTGATTTCGAGTATAAATGCTCAGAAAGTTTTATAATTGCATAATAATTCCAGCACTAAAATATTTACACAATTCCCTAACATTTGATTGGTCCGTAGCAAGTCTCTGTCCAGAATTTATATCCCAGTAAACTCCATGCCGAATTACTTTCCGTAACCGTCAGGCGCAGTTAAAGTAATTCTTAAGAAAACGGAAAATAAACACATTTTCTTGATGAATTTATTTAAAATGTTGGAATTATAAGGAATGAATGGCCTTTTTATTGAATTTATCGTGGATTAAACTTGGAAAAGTCGCGGGAATACTGGACGAGGCCTTCTAGCCTTCGTCCAGTATTTCCGCGACTTTTCCAAGTTTATACCCCGATAAATTCCACAAAAAGGCCATTCATTCCTATAATAAACAAGTCTGGGTTGACCGTGTAATGTGCTGGAGTGTATAATTTGATCTACCAGTCGATTCCAAACATAAAGCAGTTAGATGCGCAAAATTATTTTGAGATGGCCATAAAGCACTGTGTATTCTGGCTCTCCCAATCGAACTGTTTTATCTTCAGCTACATGTTATAATCATGAGCTTCATTTGATCAATGTCTGCACTGTTCACTCTTCCCATTTTAAATAATTGACCAGATACCTTACACGTACATGTAGTCAGCATAGCTAGACTGTTGTCATTTATCATTAGCTACATTTTCTTACCAGTTGGTAATATTCAGTTCATGAGGAAATGTACTTTATGAAATTAAAAACCAGCATACCTAGGTCATAAAGTACCTTTTCCTTTGAGATGACCATATTCAATTCATGATAAAATGTACCTTATGCAATTCCAAACCAGCATAGCTAGGCAGGTGTCAATTACCATAAGGTACCTTTTGCTTTGATATGACCATATTCAATTCAGGAGAAAAGGTACGTTATGCAATTATCAACCAGCATATTCATTTCAGGAGAAAATGTACCTTATGAAATTCTCAGCCAGCATACTTAGGCTGGTGTCATTTATCATAAGGTACCTTTTCCTATAAGTTGCCCGTATTCAGTTCAGGAGAAAAGATACCTTATGTAATTCTCAACTGGTGTCAATTATCATAAGGTACCTTTTCATATGAGATGACCATATTCAATTCAGGAGAAAAGGTACTTTATGAAATTCTCAACCAGCGTACCAAGGCTGGTGCCAATTATTATAAGGTACCTTTTCCTGTGAGATGACCATATTCAATTCAGGAGAAAATGTACCTTATGTAATTCTCAACCAGTATAGCTAGGCTGGTGTCGATTATCATAAGGTACGTTTTCATATGAGATGACCAAATTCAATTCATAGGAAAAGGTACCTTATGGAATTCTGAACCAGCATACCTAGGCTGGAGTCAATTATCATAAGGTACCTTTTCCTATGAGATGACCGTATTAAATTCATGAGAAAATGTACCTTATGGAATTATCAACCAGTATAGCTAGACTGGTGTCAATTATCATAAGGTACCTTTTCCTATGAGATGACCATATTAAATTCATGAGAAAATGTACCTTATGGAATTATCAACCAGTATAGCTAGGCTGGTGTCAATTATCTTAAGGTACCTTTTCATATGAGCTGACCATATTAATTTCATGAGAAAATGTACCTTATTAAATTCTCAACCAGTATAGATAGACTGGTGTCAATTATCATAAGGTACCTTTTCCTATGAGATGACCATATTACATTCATGAGAAAATGTACCTTATGAAATTCTCAACCGGCATACCTAGACTGGTGTCAATTATCATAAGGTACCTTTTCCTATGAGATGACCATATTACATTCATGAGAAAATGTACCTTATGAAATTTTCAACCGGCACACCTAGACTGGTGTCAATTATCATAAGGTACCTTTTCCTATGAGATGACCGTATTAAATTCATGAGAAAATGTACCTTATGACATTCTCAACCAGTATAGCTAGGCTGGTGTCAATTATCATAAGGTACATTTTCCTATGATATTACATTATTCAGTTCATGAGAAAATGTACTTAATGAAATTTCAATCCAGCATAAGTGTGCTGGTGTCAATAATCACAAGGTGCCTTTTCTTATGAGTTGGCCACATTCAGTTCATGAGAAAAGGTACTTTGTGAAATTTCAAACCAGCATAACTAGGCTGGTGTTGATAATGAGTTGGCCACATTTAGTTTATGGGAAAATGTACCTTATGCAATTCTCAATCAGCATAACTAGGCTGGTGTAAATTATCAAAAGGTACCTTTCACTCTGAGTTGACAATTTTTAGTTTATGTGAAAATGTACCTTCATAAGGTACCTTTTCCTATTAGTTTACCATATTCATTTCATGGCAAAGGGTATCTTATTAAATTCTCAATCAGCATAGCTAGGCTGGTGCCAAGGGTACCTTTTCCTATGAGTTGGCCATATCATAGCTTAATTTTCCCTACCAGTTGACAATCGTCAGTTCATGGAAAAATGTACCTTCGTAAGGTACAGTTTCATATGATTTAACAATATTCAGTTCATGGGAAAATGTATCGTATGTAATGTCAGACCAGCATAGCTAGGATTGTGGCAATTATCGTAAAGTACATTTTCCTATGAGTTGGCCATATTAAGTTCATGGCAAAGGGTATCCTATGAAATTCTCAACCGGCCGGTGGGTGTCAATTATTTGTATGAGTTGGCCATGATCAGTTCATGGGGAAATGTACCTTATGGAATTTCAATCCAGCATTCTATTTTTCTCACATTTCTATAGTTCATGGACAACGGTGTGGCTACGTGTAATGTTTGCTAGTACATGTACGTACCAATTGAAGTGGAACCTCGCGAAACCGGACACCAATAAATCACATGTTATGTTCATTTTGACGAGTTTCTTTTATCTCAGTTGATATTGTCTGTTCGTGATCGCATAGCAAACAGCTATGCCTCAGAATGATCAAATGCCTGATTTACAGTGAAACCTCTGTAAGGCGGACATCCTGGGGATCTCCAAGGGTGTCCGGTTTAGAGATGTTTCACTGTACACGGGTCTGATACATAACGATTCATACCGTGATACATAACGATTCATACCGTGATATCAACAGCATGTGAGCCGCGACTTGTGTTGAACATGACCTCCAAGCACATACGTCACTATCCAAAGAACGGCATAGTGGTCCGGTTTCTACCCACGACAAACCAGGGGCCCGTTTCACTACACTTCGTACAATTAAAATGTTTGTAAGTGCAAAATTACGATAGTCTGTAAATTTCACATTAACAATGTTTTCTTGTAAACAATTGATGGATTTACATTTATTGAGCATAGGCTGCATATGCAATTTCCAGACGATCCTAGATTTGCACCTACGAACATTTTAGTCGTACGAAGTTTAGTGAAACGGGCCCCAGATTTGCCACTAAGCATTATAGTCATACACGTTCTCTTCTGTTAAAAGATATGTTGTAGAATCAAATGGACACCATAGAGTTTTAGACCGACAGTGAAACGTCGGCATTGGTCACCCGGTAGCTGTTCGATCACAGCTCGTCACGGACGTATTTGAAGAAGTCATTACTTGCCAGACGAGTTATAAATACCATATTAAATGACCACAAATGTTAGATTACATTTACTGCATAAGCACATCACAATACATTAAAGCTGCAATGACCACATAGTGTGTTTTCTGTACCGGCCTAACTGGCTTATTTATTACACTACTGTCTGTTTCACGTTAACCTGCCTAACTTTTACACCTATTTAAACACCATAAAACTCTTATATTTTGGCATAAAATCATTTTTCAGCAAAATTTAGCAATGAACTATTTTTTTATTTTTTTAAATTCGGTCCTATAATGAAGTAATAGCCATAAATCAAGAATTTAATGCAGGGTTGCAATGTTAAAATGTCACGTGCGATCAGATATTCAACATTTTTCTAGCATCGAACTGCTTGCTGGATTTCATCATTAAAAACAAGACACTAACCTTGTATTTATGAGGGCAAATCTTGCCAGGTTGAAAAATAAAGGAATCGAGCCTCCATTTCTCGGTGTTCGTACAAGAATTACAGAAGAAAATGCCGGGAATTTGGTCAAAATACAACATGATGTCATCATCATCTGCTACAGCTTTCGTATCTATTGACAACGCAACGAGTTTAATCGAATCAAGTTCGTTAGCATTCACAATTTACAATACATTAGGACGTATTAGCAATAGTATCAGATCGACTTGGAACCTTATGGATGAATGATATTCGCTAAATATATGAAGATTAAATGATTAATTGATATATTTTAATGCAAATTGTTTAAATTATATGCCAGAAAATGATGTTAATAAACAAATTTATTAAGAATTTGCGTTCAGTTCGCAATAATAGTTGTTGTTGTTGTTTACCGGAAGTGATTATTGCAATAGCAGTTTCTTGTTTTATTGTCAACAACTAAAATTCGGTGAAATTAATTTATAAGGCAAAAGCCCATCCATGACTGTTTATTCGAAATAACTTTGTTATTAGACGGATTTTCTTGAAATAAAAAGTAGGCTCATTTCTAAAATATAGTTTTACATTGTTTTATATAAAAAAATAAGCAGTTTGGAGTGTTTTTATAGCAATAAATCTTGGGCAGCATTTCGTGGAAGAGACAATAGTCTATTATGATTTTTATTACACCGTGCGAAAGCCCATTTTATGCAATACATAGAGAATCTCAAACGAGTGTCCATTTGATATGAGATTTATGAAACGAGTCACATACAATTTATTCACCGAGCCTCTATGAAATGAGACACGCATAATTTATGTTTCATAAATCTCATATCAAATGGAAACGAGTTTGAGATTCTGTTTATCACATGACATGAGCAGCCAACGTGGAGATATCGAATATGTTCAGTGAGCAGACGCCATTGGCTATTTTCGCATCGAGTTAAATAGAGACAAATAGTTTTAATCTCAGCAAGAAGATTATAAACATGCCATATAATAGGTTCCTGTTCTTTTTAAACACTTCACATACCAAACGGGAGCACATTCAAACATGTTCAGTAGTTTTAACGAGTCACTGATGCTTCTAATGACGTTGCAAACATGATGACGTCAACGTCAATGATGACGTCAATATCACATTTATGAAATGGGTTACATCACGAAATAACACTGTTTTAATGTGATAAACCAGGATATTGGTTTTCCCTGTCACTATTTGTTTTCACCCCACTATTAAGTTGTTCCATTAAACGATTGTATACGGACTCGCTGAAAAATAAATGTTTGTGGAGTATACTACTCCAGAACCATTTATTTTTCAATGAGTCCGTAGTCATTCAATGTACGACAAGTTAGGTGCAAAATAAAAAATACACACAGTACTCCCTACTTTACCGAATTTATGCAGCAAGTTCATACACCATTAACAGATTATATCACTACGTACGTTGTTCCTTTAAGACCATCGTACTATCGATATCGTGTCGATACTACAACAACACCATAGTACCTTGTACTATACTACGATGGCGATAACACGATTGTGAAAGTACCGCAGCACGATGATGATATTACGATGCCGATAGCACTCCACAATGTTGATAGTACAATAACTAGTTTGTTTGTTTGTTTGTTTGTTTGTTTTTGTTTGTTTGTTTGTTTGTTTGTTTGTTTGTTTGTTTGTTTGTTTGTTTGTTTGTTTATTAGTGTTTAACGGCCTACCAACAGCTAAGATAATGTAAGGCTGGGCAAACGGGTTCGATCCCATTTTAACCTGCTGCATTGGGGGGAAAATCCCAAAATCAGAACGGAATATTTACATCGAGAACAAATATATTCAGCCCTGAAATTAGAATAACCTGACCTGGTGCCAGGTCCATACCACACCAAGTCACTTGGCCCCTATCCCTAAAATAAGATTATGAATATCGAATATCGTAATATTCACATAAGTGGTATAACCAGATTCAACTGTCACATGCAAAATGCCAAAGACTTAATAATCAAGCAGTCCATCTCCAAAGTAACGGCTCCTAAAACAGTGGTTGGGGGGCGCTAATTTTAGAAATTTTAGAAGCCCTGGTAACGGTGTTAACTTAACGTTACCTTACTGATCAAACATACTATTCCCATAGTAACCGTGTTGTTTAGATAACGTTACCGTGACAGGCAAGCAGTCGGTTTCCATAACAAATGTGTTAGTCTATATAACCTTACCGTGGCAATTAAGCAGTCCGTCTCCATAGTAACCGTACTATTCTAGATAACCTTACCGTGACCAGCAAGCAGTCTGTTTTCATATCAAATGAGTTAGTCTACATAACCTTACCGTGGCAATTAAGCAGTCCGTCTCCATGGTAACCAACATCGCATTGACACTGGAACTGTTGACTCGCATACTGACATGTGGCATGGTAAGCACATTCGTCCACCATGGGGTGACACTCGAGCCCGTCTGTCTCAGTGTCAAAATGGATTATCGGCGCTGTAAAAAAATAATACCGAGCTAGTGTCTTTTGATATCAAATTTATCAGGCAAGTCTATGAAACGCGCAGGAATTCGGATTTTTCTCAGGAATTTCTTCAATTACCATCATAATTCGTAATAAAATGTCCCAATTACCATCTTAATTCGTAAAAAATGTCCCAATTACCATCATAATTCGTAAAAAATGTCCCAATTATCATCATAATTCGTACGAAAATATAGGTAACTGCCCAGATGTTCCTAGGCAATCTCAAATACAACATGTCCTGCTTATGCACAACCAACCGCGTTAATCTTAATCTGATGTCAAAATTCCTGAGCATTGTTGGCAATCTCAACTCGCAATCAAGCAGTTTGATTGACTGAGTCTGACCTGTAGCACAGCTCAGACTCAGTCATTCAAGCTGCTTGATCTAAAGCACAATAGCAAATTATTTTGTAACAAAGAGAGACAAATATTGGTAAGATTAGCACAGGCAGATGTGACACGCCATGTGATTTTGTGCCTTCGGACATCTGCGTAATTTCATTAAAATTTAATATGTTTACAATATATTTTTATAAATAAAGTAAAAAGTTGACCAAATTTAATTCCGCATGTACTATGTACTCCGAAAACTTTGTCAACTTTTGACGCCATTTATGGAAATATTGTAAATTTAGTAAACGTATTTCATGAATTACGCAGATGTCCGAAGGAACAAAACCACATGGCGTGTCTCATCTGCCTGCGCTAATCTTACCAATATTTGTCTTTGATATTGTGATTTTGTGCTTGAAATCACTTACTATGGCATTTGGGCGGGATCCCTTCGTAATTCTGCATGCAGTGACACCTGTACGATCCGTCCATGTTGTGACAATGAGCATTTTCACCACACTGGCGGTCGTTATAGCATTCATTTATGTCTGAAATGAAGGAATAATATCATCATTAATGTCGGAAATCATGTAGGAATAATACACTCGTATATGTCTGAAACAAAGGAATATTGTAACACCCTCGCAATAAACAGAGACATACTTTCTGGACTGTGAAACACTCACATGAGGCTGTGTAATGAGTTTTCGTGTCTGATGCTCAAAGTGACAATTATAGTTCGATTCTGTTCAGTAGAGTACCCACACTATATTATTTTATTTGTTCTGACCATTTTCATGCTTTAGATGTTAGAATGCACTGCAATCCAGAGTGATAATCCACTTTATTTACCATAATGTGCCAACACAAGAATAACATGTTGATATTCTAGTGGCTGATTCACTTCCGGCTGATGCATCATGGGATAAATTTGTCCTAGTAACCAAAACGAACTGTCAGAGCATTCTAATATTTAATATTTACACATTTTCCTGATATAACACAGAACTGGTCAACCATAGTGAATTATTTACCTAATTTTACCATTAGTAATTGTCTCCTAATACTCTTTTTGGGGACTTTCATTCAAGTTTGTAGAGAATTTCCTGTTTGTATGATGGTGTTGTACGTTGCTATGTAAGAGTGATACAGTGACAGGATGGTTGACGTCACCAGAATCACCCAACATTTTGGTTCAGTCGCCTCATATTCTGGTCGAGGAAGCCCTGAACCAGGGTTGAGGGTGAAAGCACCCCAGATTTAGGTTGACTCTGGGGGATGGTATATAAACCCCCCGTTTCCTGATTCAGGAGCTCAATTCTGATAAAAATCTTGAGGCAACCACTCTGTCAGTTTTCTCCCAAATTTCCAAATTATAAATTTCACCTTTTGGAGGCTTTCCCATCGACACTGTTTCACTCTAACCACTATAGTAAGTACAGCTGGAAATATATTACCATTTCCGTGAGCTCCCAGCTGTACCTGTGTGTACAGACACTGAACAAATAAATATTTAAACTGTTCACTGTTATTCTTGACAAAATCCCCTGAAGTATCCACCCAATTTCCTTCACCCTACACACTCCAGCAGCCAGAGCATATCATGGTGGCATAGCGATGAGATCTGTATAAATTACAGACCTAGTGATCCGAACCCATAAGAAATAAGTTTACGCGGTAAATAATATATTAATATGATGGAATTAGATGGAACCGATCTATGTGAAGGCGAGAGCGAGTGTGAAGTTTATTTCAATACAGGCAATGAGGGTGGAGAACATTTGGCTGCAAGAAGTAGATCTGTAGAACACACTAATTTAGAGATCAGTGTGGCTAAGCGGGGTCTGGGTGCAACTGGTAGTGCCGTGTCAGAAGCCAGGCAATATCACACCTCTTCTGGATTGGGTGATTCATCGGTCAATGAAACCTGTGGAAATCGGCAAAACTGCGATAAACAAGCTACGGTGGGGCTAGAGGTGATGATGTCAAATGTTGCAGGGGTATTGAAGGATGTCGTCTTGCAGCTGAAGTCGTCCATGAAACAACCATGCGCTGATGGTGGGACCAGTAACACTTCTGTAGTCCACAATATCTCCCAAAACAGTGATGGGTCAATCAGAGACAATTTACAACAGCAGTGTGCACACCATCAATTTATTGATCACCCCAGATGCAATTTTCAGCAACAGAGTGCACACCACCAATTGAGTGATGTGTCCAGAGGTGATAGACAGCAGCAGGATGCACGCCACCAATTTGGTGACTACATCAGTGGGCAACAGGGTGCACATCGCCAATTTAATGACCAGACAAGGGACTATGTATATAGACCTGCAGACAACACTAACCACAATAATAATGATGCTGACTGCAATTCATACCAGTATGAAGATAACATGAACTACAACTCAAGGGGGTGCATAGGGGTTACCCAATGAACGGCTATGAGGGGGTCCAAGAAAGGATACGAGTTTTAGAGCCATATAGACGTCACCCTTTAGGCACAAAACAGCATAATACATTGTACTGTTAAAATATCAGCTTTTACTGGTAAGGAAGATTGGCATGTTTGGGTAGCGCGATTTGAGGCGATAGCCATAATATATGGTTGGGATGACGATGACAAGCTAGACCAGCTGTTACCGAGATTTGAGGGACAGGCGGGTGAATCTATTTTCTCACAACTACCACCGGGGGTCTTGTCTGGTTACCAACAGCTAGTGGAGGAGCTAAATAGCCGATATCGCGTTATTCACACAGCACGGTCCTATGCAGCAAAGTTTAGTAAGCGGTCACAGAAATATGGAGAAACAGCTGAAGATGTTGTATGACAAAGGGCATGGCTACAGAGACAGAAGAACGAGGAATGAAGATCTGGTGAGAAGATTTTTCGACGGGCTACATGATGAAGAAGTTAGATTTGAAGAGACAATAGACGAAGCCGTATTTCATGTTGTTAATTTTATACAGACCAGGAATTGTGGAGACCAGAAATATAGCAAACGGGGTACTAGAAGGACCATCGAAGACGACAGGATGGACGAGTACGAGAGGCGTGATGACCGTAATTTGGATACAGTCAACAGGATGCCGGACAAAATATACACAAATAATGGGAGATCCGCTGGACCACAAGTCTCTTCAGAGGGCACAAAAGGACAGTTAGGGCAAGAAAACCATCAGAATATTATAGAAACACTACTGAAGAGGGTTGAATATTTAGAGAAAGGCAGAATCCAGAAACAGCAGAAGTCTAACTACAATAGACGGACAGAGAGAAGAGAAATAGAGTGTTTCAATTGTCATAGGATGGGCCATTTTGCCAGAGAATGTCCCGAGAAATGGTCACAGAACACATCAGATAGTAAAGGAGCAGGGGGACACAAATCAGCCCAAGTACCATTAAGACGGAGTCAAAGCAGGCAACTCTTAGTCCACCTTTAAACTAACAGGGACCAGCTCTTGCGGCCAAAGAGAGGTCCCAGTAGATGATACATGTACTAAGAAATGTATTGATAAAGGCCTAGCAATATTGAATAGTGGTGCCAAAGTGATACACAGAGACAGGGGGCTCTAAAATTGAGTGTATATAAAGGGTCAAATAGAAGGTATACCTATCTTGTTTACAGCAGATACCGGAGCATCTATAACAGTTATTTCCGAGAGAGTTTACAATAGGATGATGGACGACAGGGACCACCTTTGGATAAAACGTCATGTTTAGTGGGAGCGCAGGGTCCCCAATTAGAGAGTTGGGGAAAGCCATGTTCAACATACAGCTTGGACCATTATAAATGGCCCGGGAAGCTGTTGTAGCTGCGATCGAGGACGATGCGCTGTTGGGGTACGACCTCTTGGTTGGTGGGGAGAATGCGCCGGCCGATCTCCTTTTGAGTCAATGAAATATCGTTTTGCATAATGTGGAAATTCCGTGTATGAGAATTGGTAGTAGAAGTAAAACAAGGAAGGTAGCCGTAGCGGATAACGTTTGTGTCCCAAGTAATATGTGGAACCAACGGAACATTTCAAAGAGAACAATCACCTTTTAGTGGCATCTACACTGGTAGACATTAATAAGGGCACAACATGTAAGCTGAGACTGATAAACCCATTTTCTTCGGAAGTTGTCCTGAGACAGGATGCAGAAGTTGGGACTGCAGAGAGGATAGAGAGAGTTATTAGTGTTGTAGCAGCAGAAGAGGACACAAGTGAGATGGAAAACTTTAACTTTATTAGGCGAGTTTATACAGCATTGAAGCAGAGTACAACAGCTGCAACCGTGTTTGAGAGTAGTTTGATACCAGCGATATCCTGAACCACCTGAAAGCACTCTTCGAGAGATCAACAAATGATAAGTCGGAATATGAGAGACAGGTCGTTGCTGGGTTGCTTATTAAGTATGGATATTATTTCTCCAAAAGTGAGTGGGATATAGGTCTTACAGATTTAGCAGAGCATCCAATAAACACGGGTGATGCACCACCCATAAAGCAAAGGCCTAGGTGAGTCCCCTTGGCGTATGTCAATGATGAAAAGGATGCAATTGAGGACTTACTTAGAAAGGGTGTAATACAGAAAAATGCATCACCCTGGGCTAGTCCAATAGTGCTTGTAGAGAAGAAGTCAGGAGCCATACGGCCATGTGTGGACTACAGACGGGTGAACGCATTAGTAAAACCAGACGGTTTCCCATTAGCAAGGGTACAAGATTGCCTTGATGCTGTAGCAGATTCCTGTTTGTTCAGTAGTTTCGACTTAACCAGTGGGTACTTTCAGATACCTCTTCGGAAAGAAGATATCCCAAACAGTGCATTTTGCTGCAAGTATGGACACTATGAAATGACTAGATTACCTTTTGGTTTGAACAATGCAGCGAGTACGTTCCAAATAACTATGGAATTGGCACTTCAAGGGCTACATGTACCTGTCTAGTCTACATCGATGACATAATTGTCTTCGCGACAAACTTTGACGACCATATGCACAGAGTAGATGAGGTGTTAGGAAGAATAAAGAATGCCGGTTTGAAACTGAAGCCAGAGAAATGCAATTTGCTACAAACCGAGGTTGTGTTTCTAGGTCATGTGGTGTCGAAACAAGGAGTGATACCTGATCGTTCAAACATTGCAAAAATCATGCAATGGTCAGTCCCGCAGAATGCGAAACAAATAAAGCAGTTTGTGGCCACTGGTTCCTACTACAGAAGATTTATACAGGATTTCGCAAAAATGACGAGACCTCTGGTGGATCTCACAAAGAAGTATGCTGAATTCCGATGGACAGAGGAATGTGAGCACGCATTCAACAATCTCAAGCGCGCACTTGTTAGTCCAGATGTCATGGGTTACCCTCTGAATGATGGTGGAGTCTTCCTTCTAGATGTGGACGCATCCGGGGTTGGAATTGGGGCTGTCCCAAATGCACACTGGTAGGGAGAGAGTCATTGCCTATGCAAGTAGGGCAATGAACAAAGCAGAGAGTAACTACTGCATAACGGAACAGGAACTACTTTCCGTAGTTTTCTTTCTGCAGTACTTCCGACAATACCTTTTGGGGAGTAAATTTATTGTCAGAACGGATCACCAGGCCCTGGTATGGTTATTCCGTTTGAAGGAGCCAAGTGGGAAGATAGCAAGATGGATAGAGATTTTAGCTCAATACGACTTTGAGATAGAATATAGGTCAGGAAAGAAGCAGGGTCATTGTGATGCGCTATCAAGATGTCCGACACCCCATGGGTGTACGTGTGATGATGTAGACACAAGTGAGCCGCTTAAATGTGGCCCATGTAAGAAGTGCCAGAGTATGTGGCCCATGTACAAGAATTGAAAGAAAAGATGAACAAGGCACATGAAATAGCGAGGAGAACTCTTCAACAGAGCACAAAGCGGAGCAAGAACATATACGATGCAAAACTTTCCTTTCACAACTACCGAGCTGGTGATGCTGTGTGGTGCTTACATGAAGCCCGAAAAGTATGGACAAGTCAGAAGTTGGAGAAGAACAACTATGATGGGCCATTCATCATCAAGATCAAGAGGTCGGATTTAAATTTTGTTATTCAACTGGACAAAGATGGGCGACAACGGGTGGTGCATCATACCAAGTTGAAACCGTACGAGGTGAGAAGTCTGCCAAAATGGATAGGGAAAATTAAGGAATCGATTAAGACGGAAATTGCTTTCCAAGCAAGATAATGATTACACATGTTTAATTTCAATGGTGACGTTTGTGTAAATACATATATAGCGTGATGTAAATTTGTGGTTCAACACATTAATTTATTTTATGTGTACATATGTCGGAGAACAAATGTGAATAAACAGTACTGTCCTAACAGAACATTGTCTTGATGAGTTTTCATTTTTCCTTCACGCGGTATGTTAGAATGTACATGAACTAACTTGAGTAATAACGGTAACCCTAATACCGGTAACAGTAATAACCATGGTGAAATCAACTATATGTGAAGTGATGCAACATAGAGACTTGACTGGAAAGTTATCTGTTGACACAAATCTGCATGCAACAGAGTCCCAGAAATATGACAATTTTCAATGGAAACCATTTTGCTGCAAAGTTGGAGTTCAAGGTGTAAGTTTGGGTAATTATCGCAGTACGATATCAGAAAGTTTAAACACAGGTCCTCTGATTTCAGACCATGAATGCAGCAGCAGCAAACAAGCGTGGGCGGGCGTACCTGTGCGGACGGTGCAGGGCGGTAGGCGTCTCGGTGGTGGACCGACGAGGTCGAATGGTGGGTCACATCCTGAAGCACCATATACCGCTTGATGAGGTACCGTTTTACTGTTCACTGTGCATGCTTAAATCCATGGACAAGAAGACGCTTATGGGACACGTTTCCAAGTATGCGAGACACGTTCGCCTGGCCCGCGAGATCGGAGTCATCGACAACTGGCAGTTTCACTAAACGTCGTACGACTAACATGTTCCTAAGTGCAAATTTAGGATCGTCTGTTAATTCCACTAATTCTTTACAAGAAAACATTGTTAATGTGAAATTTACAGACTATCATTTTTTTTTCACTTACGAACATTATATGTGTACGAAGTTTAGTGGCCCGGCTGGTTTCCGGCTATCCTGGTTGCAAACATTGTAAGGTACTTTTTCCCAACCTGTTGCCCAACTATTTTGTACATTACATATACATGTAGCACAGCCGGAATCAAATGAATTGGTATTGGTACCTGACAGATTGATTGAGTGTGATTGATTGACTTAGACTGTTGGGACCGCGCAGGTATCACATGTTGTAAGGTCACTTTTACTAGCCTGTGGCCCAATATATGAATAGACAAGCTGGTAGTACCCACCCACAGGTTGATGTAGCGGACTGACGTGAATAAATACATTACATATACATACTAGAAGCATCAATAAATGGAAACAAAATAAGCTAAACATTTTTACTTTACTCCCTCTTATTATATAGTAATGTGTTTATAAGATGGAGTGAAAACATGCTGGGTTATTTTTTTTCTAACTTATTGGTGCTTGTATGATTTAGGACTCCCAAACCACTCGACCTACGATGTGCACCGTGCTTCGCGCGTCATTAACCATTTTTTTGTCAGGAGGCCTTGTGGCCCAGATGTCGTCATCTGCCTTCCGACGCTCCTGTATGGTATACCGGCGCGGTCTGTCCGATTTGCGTTACTGCAGTATATACAGGATCTGGTGTTGTCCTATGCGAGACGAGATTTTGCTGGAATAATTTATGCCCAAAGAACACGTAAACTAAGCTAGTTACCTGTACCTGTAGCCTATTTCACCAACATTGCAAAGTATACTTATCTAGCAAAGTATACTTTGAGGGAGAAATTTTCAATTTTAAGATAAATTTATTAATTTGTATTATACTGAATTGATTACATTATCACAGCCAATTTGTGATAATGTAATACATTCAGTATAATAACTCTGCATACTTGTACACGTATTCATCAAATATATGCAGTCGTTAGTTCTAAATGAAATAATGCATTTCGGGAAAAATAAATTATTACTCCCTCAAAGTAGACTTTGCTAGATAAGTACTGGGGGTGGCTCGTAAAGACTCCGAGGACAACATTCGGACAATGAGGACCATATTTGGAATCCGCTGACAAAATGTGAAAGTTGTCCCCTATTCCACACAGTGGATTGGGTGGAATGTATAATCGGATTCCCTGACTTTCCCCTTTTAACGAAACGTGAAAGTTGTCCCGCATCGTTGATTGGTCGGAGAGGTTTGGCGGAAATTACCGAGCTTAAACAGGTTTACGCAGTATAAAACATACACAGGAAATGTCAACACACTATTGTGAATTTTAACTAACTAAACAAGTTTTCTGGTGTATGAAGACGCCGATAATAAACTATTGACACTTGTGAAAATCCAGGCATGCATCGGAGATCGTGGTAAGTTCTATGCACAAAATGATAGACATGTTTTGTTGTCCAAAATGAGTGATACATTCGAAGCAAGGAATACGCAATACACAGGCGTGTATAGCGATGCTTCGCTGGCTGTGTCGCTTCATTACCCCGCCTGTTCGACCAGAGTTCGTCCCCGAACTCTTAAAAATAAATAGGATGATTTAATACATGCTGCACAACCTGAATGTCACCAATTTGTATAAAAACATATAGCTATTTACATAAAATGAGATATATCACCAAGTACAATGTACTTCTAACATGCCATACACATGTACCAATGCTTTGCTGTCAGTGTCTCTACATTTTTCCCAAGACTGCAGAACATTGTATTTGATTCAATTATGCGTTCATTTCTACCTCTAATCAAACGTACTGTACTCAACAACATTACCATGTGAACTAGTACACCTCATATATGCTAATACATGTAGTACTTGTGTTTACCGAGGGTGTTGGCATTGCTATTCAGAATTCATGTAATGTTTCCCTTGGTCACATGAACAATGGAAAGCTATATGAAAATGTATCTAGGCTCGTAGAATATGAAAACCTGAATATCAGTGAGTCAACGTCGACGCAAAACACTCGGATACCAATCCTTACTCTATATCCATTCTATTTATGTCCAGGTACCTCTGAGTGAGTCATTAAACTGCTAAATGAAGATAATCAATGGTTTCGCCGTTGTCATTCAGACCGCAATCCATACATTCGTGGCCACATGCACATTTCGAATCACAGATGACCAGATATGGATGAAAGTCCGAATGCCAACAGGATGGCAACAAAGGGAACTTACAAATAGCATAGTTTAACTCATTTGCTCTACCTTCAGCCATAATACGTCTGACTCAGTGTACATGTACGTCCTCTGAATTAAATATCGGACATGCATCTTACCATTTGCACGTATGCACTGTTACTTCACTCAACATGAAATAACTGTTTCTGTCTGTTTCTCTTAATTAGCAATCTAGTAAAAATATGTATATCATGTAGAATCGCAGTTCAAGTGTCTCCATTGAATGACAAATATGCAAACTAAAATATAAATAGCAAGTCACACTCTCTGCGTGGCCACGCGCATTCATACCACATACATTCAATCTCACACACACAAGAGAAAACTGTGCATACTATGTATGTCATTTTCAGAATACACTTGACCTCCATACTCCATGATAGTGTACGCAAGTCAAATTGGTTAGATCTGATAGTTCCAACGGCATGGCACTGTCATATCTGGGTCAGCGTATTGTTACTCAGAACCTAATAAAAAACAACTACAACACATTGTGCTCTGTCTCTATTGTCCCTATTTCACTAGTACTGACTAATAAGTATACACTGCCCATGTTTCTAAACGCGAATTAAATATCTTTATGGGTTAGTTATTAACGCGGGTAAGTAATATTTACGGAAGACATCAAGTTTATATTGGGGATAATAGGCTTCGCGCATACATATAGTCTATAGCATATTAACGTTCCATTTTATATGTTCTATAGTGACGTCCTGCACTACATAATTATGCTGTTATCGCGGAACTGTATCACGCACGTTACATAACGTCTGATTTCGCGGGAAATCTCTCGTCGCGTACGGTGGTTCCACCGGTGGTCCTCATCTTGGGAATCGCCCGTCGTCATCGTCGTTAGCGGTTATTGCGTTGCGGCGTCTCCACGGGTGGTACTCGTCGGATAATCGCTCGTAGTTATGTCGTTTAGATAACGTACGTGTCTTGGCGTGTATGGTGTATAATCTTCTCACCGAACACTCGCAGACACGTTAGTATTTGTTTCTAACTCATTATTTGTATTTGATTTGTGGGGTTGGGTGGGGTGGCCTGGGCAGGGGTGGGAGTAGACTTGCAATGGTCAGTGTACATGGTGTATGCCAGCATCGTTAAATTTGGGCAGAGTTAGGTTGCCACCAACATCACCATTGGCTATGTAGTCGCCTTGTGGAAGGGGATGGGTGTGCTGGGGTGGGGGCAGGGGAGGGAGTAGACTTGCAATGGTCCGTGTACATGGTGTATGCCATCGTTAAATTAGGGCAGAGTTAGGTTGCCACTAACATCACTATTGGCCATGCACAGTCTCATTGTGGGAGGGGAGGGGGGATGGGATGGGGTGGGTAAACTGGGATGAGGTGGTGTATGTGGTGAGGATATGGGGGAAACTCGGGAACTAGTTTGTATACAGTGGGAAACTTGGATGTGGGGTATATGGGGTAGGGAAGCGGGGAAACTCGGGCACGATTTTTATCAAATGGAACACTGGGATGTGGTTGCGTATGGGGTGGGGAAGCGGTAACGGACAGGCAACAACTTGTTTTTTTTCATTATTTGCATTTATTGACCGTATATATTCTCTATGTTCGCTGTAGTTTTCACTTTTCTCTTCTTTCCTCAGAGAGCGACGACCATTAGTATGCTTTGCGGCAGTTTCTATTTTCATGGCGATTCTCAATGCGTCTTCTATCGTCGTTGGCTCTTTTACTGTGATCCAGCGTTCGATATCCCAATCGCTCAACGCTTCAACAAAGCATTCCCGCGCAATGTTTCGTCTGTGTTTATACGGGATGGCCGGGTATGATAAACGCGTAAGCCGTTTAATGTCGTGAGCCAGTTCGGGTAGTGATTCGTCTGATTTTCTCAAACGTTATTTCAATTCAGTCTTGTATGTCAATGTTTGTGTTTCGGGCTGAAACCTGTTGATCAGAGCCGTCACCAGCGAGTTGTAGTCAGTTCTGGTATCTGGATCAAGTTCACTCAGTACAGCTAGTGCATCACCTTGTAAACAGCTTTCATTTCGTTATCCCAGTTATTTCCGTGTGCAGCGATACCGAACTGCACAAGATAATCATGCCAGTTTCAATTTCCGTCGAAATTGCTAACTTCCACGAATTGACATGGATTTGGTATATCATGGAATAATCTTACAACTTCCCGCTGTTGGGGGACGCGGGAGCCACTATCATGTCCATGTCAGTGGGCTGGATGATAATTTCTCGGGGATAGGGACCTATCACTTGTTCTGACAGGCATGTGACTTCGCACATGTAAGGGCTGGCGATTATCTAAGGGTAGCGGACACGATTCGCTGTAACTAATTGGACGTCTACTGTCGAGTTCCGGGTCATGTCGTACATTTGAGTCAAGCCTCTCTAAAATCAAGTTCATCTGAGATTTTAATTGTTTTACCTCAGTTCTTAGAGACTTAATCTCCGCACGCAGTTCACATTCGCATGAATTTTTGCACGACTCCGTATTATTCAAGCACCTATAGGTTTTGTATCCACTGTCACTGGTTACCACACAATTAACTTCATCACCTGTCGTGACAGGTACAGTGACATGGTTATTGGGAGAGAAGGTCGGGGCAATTGTTTTGGATCCGTGGGCGTCAATGGGAGACATTCGACCTCGAGTGGGGATGTACACATTCCCGGGGTCCTCGTCGCCAATACATTCAAGAGACGGCATTGTATGAACTATATATCGCAATTATCTGGTTTGGGGTTAAATTGGTACGGGGAAATGGGCCAGGGGGTAGGAAACCTCGATTACGAACAGAAAATCGATTCCACTCACTCGCTCGCACTCCGCATTTCGTCGCAGTGCATATTACCAAGAGTGATTTTGTGTTTATAGCCCTACTAGAAATTCCGAAGTGGCTATGTGGACAGACATGGCAATGGTAATTCTTGAAGCAACATAAGGGTACGTTTCGGCTCACTGGTTTCTGTTATATATCTACTATCGCCGCCACCAAATTTGTAACGACCCTTCGTTGCGTCTGCCTTCAAGAATACGGGGTAAACCATTGTTTTCTGTTCCCGCATGGGGTTGGTAGCGGGCCCTTGTGAATCGGGATATGAAAATGGGAATAACTAGCTGCTTGGCAATGAAAGAACGACAGTAGCGAATTCAGTATTAATACCTGATATTTTGCTAAGACATAAAACACAATATTATGCAACACCTACAACTGTATGAGGGTGACAATTCATGGTAACAATAATGGTACCGGGATGATACACGGGACTATATAAATCAACAGTTAGTATTCGTAGTACATGTATGCGAGTCGAGACTAACTAACATAGGCGACTATGGGAGCGACTGGACACGAGCAACTATTTTCTAAATCGTACACGCTCAGACATAGACGGGAATCGCGGAGCTGGGGTGGGAAATAATGCTGGGTGGGGGAGCTATGCAGAGGGGATCACAAAGCTTGGGTGTGAATAAAGCTGGGTGGGGGAGTCACACAGCGGGGATCACGAAGCCGGGGGTGGGAAATAATACTGGGTGGGGAAGTCACACAGCGGGGATCACGAAGCGTGGGGATGGGAAATAATACTGGGTGGGGGAGTCACACAGAGGGGATCACAAAGCTTGGGTGGGAATAATGCTGGGTGGGCGAGTCACACAGCGGGGATCACGAAGCTGGGGTGGGAAATAATGCTGGGTGGGGGAGTCATACAGCGGGGATCACGAAGCTGGGGGTGGGAAAAAATGCTGGGTGGGGGAGTCACACAGCGGGGATCACGAAGCTGGGGGTGGGGAATAATGATGGGTGGAGGAGTCACACAGCGGGGATCACGAAGCTGGGGTGGGAATAATGCTGGGTGGGGGAGTCACACAACGGCGATCACGAAGCTGGGGGTGGGAAATAATACTTGGTGGGGTAGTCATACAGCGGGGATCACGAAGCTGGGGGTGGGAAATAATGTTGTGTGGGGGAATCACACAGCCGGGATCACGAGGCTGGGGGTGGGAAATGATGCTGGGTGGGGGAGTCACACAGCGGGGATCACGAAGCTGGGGGTGGGAAATAATGCTGGGTGGGGGAGTCACACAGCCGGGGGTCACGAAGCTGGGGTGGAAATCATGACACTAGCTGAATGGGGGGCACACAACAGCTAGGACGCATGACAATTGAGTGGGGTTCACCTAACAGGACTTACAGGAGTGGGAGGGGAGTTACACAGCAGGGGGTCACGAAACTTGAGTCGGGAATCGTATCGAAATGGTGAAAAAGTGGGTGGGTAATGGGATGTTGGCATTATCATGGTTCCAGTCAATATTAATAATAAATAATGTAATAATCACGTTCAAATCATCACATCTAACGACCTAACGGACAATTGGCAACATCGTCGGTGAGTAATGATTAAGGGAGAGGATATTTGGGCCTTGGGAGTTCAGAGACGTTTATATTCATTTCAACTACTAACAATGGCATTGTTGCAATATATGTACCGGTAAGGTATTATTATTTTTTGCTGTGAAATGATTATACTATAGCCCAGTTAGAAAGAAATGTCGATCATTTTCATACTAGGGAAATTAAGTTAAATACATTAATTAGAAACCATCCATTGCAACACATGTTTATTAATACTGAACAATAATTAACACTAACAGAGTATGCCCTGTGCTGGTCCACCTGGGCCATTACATATGTTAAAGGTCTACACTGTTCGTCATTTGTTTATACATGCATACTAATAATGGTAATGTATGTACAGCAAATCATGTTTTAATTATATCGATAATTATATTACACATGACTATCGGTATCTACATGGATCAAAACAGTAAGTGCTAATTATAACCCTCAGTTTCAGCAGGTATAGTTATATTCAGTGTCTTCAGTTAGTAACTCTTTATAGGAAATCATCTTACAGCACATACATGTCCTCAATGCTCTGGTCCGAGCTTAACCCGAATGTTATGTCTGTAACTCTGGGCGACTTATAGAAAATTCGGATTAGTCTGAGCTATGAAAATGTATTGCAATTTTTTGTTAATTCATTCTCATATTATTTCTGTAAAATTAAGCCATATACATGTGGTGTAACTCAGGTTATTTGGGTACATTCCCGTTATTCCTTCCGCTGCTGTTCCATTCTGCCTCGAGCCTTTTCGGAACCAATCGGCCCGTTCCGGATGATCAGCCGACCCAATGAACCAATAAGATTCTGACACTGACGACTGGAGACTGACCGATATTTAGTGGTGCTTAAATCAAGAATATTTATACCTAACCTTGACACGTGGAAAACCATACTGTGACTACATTCAGATGCTTGTATAACCTGTTCTTGTATATTTGTATGTAAAGAAACACAACATACATTTGCTTTACATTATGCAATATTTGACTTTTACACATGTTGTTAATCCCTTGATTACATGTTGGCACGTGACTTTGATTAGTCTGAGGCGGCTGTGTATTTTCCAATTCAGTGCACATGTGATTTTATTAGCGATGCAATGATATCTGGCTGTGATATGGAGAAATAGGGCTCAAGTACAATGCAACCAGTCGGGGACCATGCATGCCATTTATCGAGACACAGCTACCTATAAGACCAATATATTTTCCATCAACACTGTATCACCCATACATTCAGCAACGGGAACATAAGTGCACTGAATGCTCCAAAGGCTGGCGAATTTCCAAGATTGTTTGATGTACTGGGTGAAGCAAACGCCACTAATGCTGCCCTATTATAAACATGTTAGCAGTTCTTCGCAGCTATGTATGGTCAGCAAACAGGAACTTCAATGGTCGCGGGATATCTGCCAAGAAGAAATGGAAGCCAATGCGCATCATGGCATTGCCTCTGATAGACAATAACATGCTTCGACATGTGCCCAGGGCACATCTTCCACATCTTCAGATGATGTTGTGGAAGGCGGCTGTTCAACAGGGCCCTCCCAAGGCATGCAGCACAGAGGGTTGTAGCTGCCACAGACATCAACTGCCGTGTAGCATATATTGTTTGTGTACAGCTGGCGATGGGCGTTGCAATCAATTCACTAAAAAATATGATGGAACAGGAGGTGCACATCAGATAGATGCCGATTCTGTGGATGAGGATGTGGAGGATGTTTATGAGCTGGAATAATGCGTGGTATCAGACCGAAGCAATTGCAGCAGCTATACATTATCTAAATATTATTTAATTAATCCTTTAGTGCATTGGTAGTTATGAATACTACAGTGCTTGCATTAAATGTGTAGAAACTGCACGACTACTTAGAAAATTCAAACATTGATGACGATGAGTAAATGAACAAATGCATATCATATAGTATAGCCCAAAAAAAGGAGGGAGGGGTGGGGTGGGGCCACTACTATAATTCCAGTACCATAGTAATTATGGCACGTGTACAGCGATGGCTACGGAATTTTAATAAGGCACTTCTGTGCGTGCACTCCTGGACCAGCAGTGTATAATCCATACGAATGCATAATAATAATACTACTGTACTAATAATAGAAACTGATTTACATAAAGGCAAGACACATACATGCCATTACTTTTTAAACGCCTTTATTGTAATCCTCGACCATGAAAACATATGTCTTGAAACTATTTCTGAGAAATTATACCATATAGTAGCAGGGCTGTCTAAAAAAACAAGGTTTTTCGGTAATGGCGACGGCTAATTTGCACAAAGAGAAAGCGTATGCATGTAACAACTTTATAAATGCCAATATCGTAATCATTGACCATGGAAATATAGGTATAGACACAATTTCTATGAATTTATAGTGCATAGTTAGTGACATATGACAGGAAATAAGTTTTCCGGTAATGGCGGCAACTAATTTGCATATTGAAAAAGTTGCCCAATGTTGTTAAGAGGACAACCAAGCTGAATTGTTTCAAGGCACTCGTGTGAATGTAGTCACCAAACAAACTTGTACTATAGACAATGCATAGGTCTGGTAGAGTGGCAAATGGACTATAACAGTGTTGTCAAAGTTTTATGTTTCGAATATCAGTTTTGAAATTAAGAAATTGATAATATATCCTGGACAAAATTAAATCACTTGAATGGAACGTAGGAAATGTCCTACAATCGGTTTATGACTGTTCTGTAAAACAAATACATATACGACTGATCTAACAGTTTTATGTTTTGAATATCAGTGTTGAAAGTTACATGTATTAACTTAGAGAATTTGACAATATAGCATGGACAAAAGTAAATCACTTGAATGAAACGTATGCAATTTCCTACGATCCGTTTCTGACTTTCCTGTTAAACAAATACGGCTGATCTAACAGGAAGGATTTTTGAGGGTTAATTGTGGGAAATTTCATACGTTCAATTCAAGTGATGTACATTTGGAAATTGTCAAAGTTGTATGTTTTGAATTTCACTGTTGAAATTTATTAACTTTAACAATGTATCCTAGACAAAAGTAAATCACCTAAATCAAAAAATTGTTAATGATCAATATTTTGTTTTTGCTTTCAATAATTATGAAAACCTGTAAATGGAGAGTTTGACCATATTTTGTTTTTGCTTTCAATAATTATGAAAACCTGTAAATGGAGAGTTTGACCACATTTCGACCCCAAAGCTACTCAAAAGTGGAAATCGGTTATGTCGAGTGAGCGAAAAAAGGATTTATTTGGGAAAATCATTTTTATTTGGTATTCTGTTTGGTATATTGTGACAAAAAACAAAAACAAAACAATATATAAAACAACATATTTTTTCTGGGAGTTTCTAACAATCATTTATTCCAGAGAAAACGTATGAATGGGAATGGGTTTTCACCATGATAGTACATGTGCCTCTGGATGATGATGGAGACAATATGCAACTTCAGTCTCTTGTTCTGCAAGTGACGTGGCACAGCATGGTCTGAACATGGCAATTTCACCTCCGAATTTGAAAGAGGCTTCACAGATATAGTTCACATTCCTGCTAGGTAAGGAACACTAATAGAGCAGCATATTTGTGTTTATGTAAAAGCTTCTAGTGTGTCTTGTTCACAAATGTCGAGCCATTTTGCTGTCTGCCCACTTATTGTGAATATTGCATTAAATGCATACTCTCACAGGGCGTGAAATGTCGTCAAACCCATAAGCCCCATTTCTACAGTCACAGCTACATATTTGAGACAAGCCTATTTCAAAAATGTAAATAACCAATTAAATTAAACAATAATCTTATTTTACGTAAATTTTCGCAATTCCTGGAACAGCGACGTTGCGAAATTTAACCAATCACCAGCATCGCGCGACGTCACGTTAGTCTAATGTATGGTATTGTTATGTAAACGCATTACATCGAATGGGCGTTTGCATTCAAGTTATGAATTTATAGTACAGTGCAGCCCCTGTACAACAGCCACCCATGGGAAGACGTAAAACTGACTGTTGTAGAGAGGTGGCTGTTGTAGGGAGGTTAATGCTAAATTAAATTGTGTCATCCGCTGTTTATTTATTGTATTCGAATTCTCATCAAAAACATGCTTTGGCAACATTTTAGAATCATTTCCAATGGAAATGATTCTAAAATGCTGTCAAAACATGTTTTTATTGAGAAAGAAGGCAAAAGCACCAACAGACGACAACTTTCGTGCTCAGCAGACTAAGGGTTATATACAGAAGAAATCATCCTTTTTGGATATAAAATAGCGGCTGTTATAGAGAGGGTGTTGTTGTAGAGAGGTGGCCGTTCGGGGAGGATCGACTGTACGTGTAAATGTTGAAAACATAAAACTGATGTGTTTGTGAATGTTATCAAACATAATGGTGCGATTGATAGATATATGTGGTTCACTGTGAATGCAGCGAAGAACCACACAGTAGATACATGTATCCGAGACAGCATCTGAGACACAGTGAATTTAACCCTTTGAACCCGAAAGCCCGCTATATCGGTTTATGCAAACAGTGCAGATCCAGATGAGCCGGCTCGTAATGAGCCGTCTCATCAGGAGCTGCACTGTTTGAAAGTAATTTTCATATTTTTGGGAACAACAAATACCCCCTTTTTATAAATGGAATAGTCTGAAAATCATTTTGTGATGATTGGATTGGTTGCAAAATTAACATATCGCAGCCCATTCAGTTACTTAGGGTTGAAAGGGTTAAAGGTACATGTTCTATATATCAGATACATTTTCTGGCAAATAAACATTCAATCACCATTACCCCACGTATGGATTGGAATTATTATACATTTTATATCGGACGTAAATTTCCACACTGATATCAGGGGCGATGACAGTTTTTCTTTTCCTTAAATGTTAACGGACATTACTATGTATTTATGTTTTGATGTGCAATAATCATACTTTATAATCTGTCAAAAATATTATTTTTCTGGTGACGCATTTAATTAGTATACATAATTAAAAACTATCATGCCTCATTTGCCGGATACCACCGCGAGTCACTATCAGTAAACAACATATTACTAAACGCTCATATCTGTATAGTGGGTACTTTTAAGTTTTATAACTGGTGGAATAGTGACACAATTATACACTTATTTAATTCCTATAAAGAACAGGTTGTACCTACTGAGTGGGCATGTACCTTTAACCCGCTATATCGGTTTATGCAAACATTGCAGATCCAGATGAGCCGGCTCGTAACGAGCCATCTCATCGGGATCTGCACATTTTGCAAGTAATTTTCATATTTCTTAGAACAAAAACACCCCCTTTTCATAAATGGACGAATCTGAAAATCATTTTGTGACTGGTCGGAACATTAACATATCACAGTCAATTCCAGTTCCTTAGGGTTGAAAGGGTTAAAATGCAAAACATTGACACTATATCATCCGACAGTTTATGTATATACGTACGATGCAGTTACTGAAACAACAATAACACGCATGGGTATTTCATTGATGGAATGGCGAACAGTGCAGATCATGACCAGACTGTGCGGATGCACAGGCTGATCTGGATATACACTGGTCGCAAAATCCATAAGCCCCATTTCGCCAGTCAAGCCATATATATGAGACAAGCCATGTACCAAAGAAGACGGTGTATCTTACCATACACGCCATGTGATTTTGTACCTTAGAACATGTGCGACATTTCATGAAAAGTATTTACAGAATTTACGATATTTTAACGTCGAAAGTTGAATAAACTTTCACAGCAAATGCGGAATTTAATTCCACATTTGTTTTGAAAATGTCTTCATCTTTCGACGTCATTTACAGTAAATATCACAGTTTCTGTAAATGACATCGAAAGATGACGAAATTTTCAAAACAATTGTGAATTCTGCATTTGCTGTGAAAATGTATTCAACTTTCGATGTCATTTACGCAAAATATTGTAAATTTTGTAAATACTTTTTAGGTACAAAATCGCATTTTATCTCACTTATAACGTTGGGTTCCAAAACATAAATATGGACTCCAATGTAACCAAACCATAACGTTGGGCTTCGATGTAACTAAAACATAACCTTGGGCTCCAATGTTATCAAAACATAACTTTATGCCCAAAGTAACCAAAACATAACATTGGGCTCTAAAGTATAACTATGGCCGGGCTCCAAAGGTAGGTCTGGTTCTGGACCTGCCGGATGTTGTATTCCATTCACGTGTAAAGTCGGATCACTCGGGTAACATATGGTCTACTGCAACACAAATAAAACATAGGTGTATATTCAGTATACATCATTCCATAAACAGGCTACCAAACTTGTAGAATAACTTCCCTTCGAAATAACTGTCGGGCACCATTGAAATTATAATTAGGGATCGTAGCTACATGTAGTAATCTCCCGTTGAATTTATTTATAGAAATCCGGTCCAAATTGTGTAGTTTATGGCCTTATTGCTTGCAAAAAGCATGACTGTAAAATGATTATGAAAAGGAGTAAATATAGTGATTCCCAGTAGCCTATTTCATCAACATTGCAAAGTATACTTTCCTAACAAAGTATACTTTGAGTGAGAAATTTTCAATTTTAGAATAAATTTATTAATTTTTATTATACTGATTTTTTTACATTATCACAGCCAATTTTGGCTGTGATAATGTAATAAATTCAGTATAATAATTCTGCATAGTTGTAATCATCAAATATATGCAATCGTTAGTTCTGCATGAAATAATGCATTTCTGAAAAATCAATGATTACTCCCTCAAAGTATACTTTGCTAGTAAAGTATACTTTGCCATGTTGATGAAATAGGCTACAGATCATCACACATATCTGCGCAATTTGATCCGGAACTGCATTATTTGCCAGGGCCCGGTTGCTCAAAACATCCGTTAGCTTCACGGATCGTTAGCCAAACTGACCTGTTAAATCTTTAACTGATGGTTAACTAACAATCCGTTAAATATTGGTTGCTGAAAACATTTTAACGGATCCGTTAGTTAACAGATCTGTTAACTCTTAACCGTTCAGTTAACGTTTAACCATATCCCATAATGCAAATCACTGACAGGTGCCCACTGAATTTTAAAATGGCCGACACAGCAGACAAAACATTTTGACAAGGCAGAAAACTGGAGTTTTGATGAAATAAACTTTTGGCAATCACTGTTTGACACTAGAAAGATTCAGCAATGATACTTTCATTGATAAATGAGAAATATAGCACTGCTAAAGATAAATGAAAAAGAGAAATGGATAGCCTGAAGAAAGCTGCAACTGACAGGCGCAGACAGTCCGTATCAGTCCAGGATACACACTAACAATATGACAATAAGCTAAGATGATGTGTGAAACTGAAGAGAAATAAACAGTACAAGTTCAGAAAATAGAACGTCGGTGTTCGTTTACTTTATATTTATAGCCATATCAAAGAATATTTAGAAACCCTAAATCCTACCAGATTCCGCCAGCCACCAGTATTCGTCAGCGCCTCTGTTTCTTGCTAGCGTAACGGTTTTGTGATTTTTGCATTCGTAGATTCCAAGATCACATTAAGCAGGATGTAAGGTACCAGTCCACCAAGATTTTAGAATTTTTTAGCAATTCTTGGCCGAGTGAGCACTTCCGCAAGTTTTTTTCTCAGATATCCTCTTCATATATTCACAGAGGCTGTTTGCTGTATACACCTGTTACATTATATGTCAAGAAACTTTAGTAGCTACACAAATCAAATTGGCATACAGCTAAGAGCATTTATAATGTGTGAAAGTTAGCATGTGGTGGTCAATTTCTGCACTTATTCCGTCATGGCCGCTGGACTAAAGGCGCCAGAAAGCTATGTGACGTGCGGAGTTTGCACCAACAAATAATGTGTGAATCAAGTCTACACGTATACCTGCCCACACTGATCATAGTCTGTACTGGTACTGAGTGTTTTGTTTTCGAGCCACAAACCTCTGTTTCAGACTGTTAAAATGGCGCCCCAAACAACAAACACACATTTCGAGCGGAAGATGCATACAATTTTAATCTGAATATGCTCACTAAATGGCCCAGATCACAGTTTGGCACATAATTTTACAAATACTTGCTTTTGTCAGCTGAAAATAGCATAGGATGGGGAGAATTTAATTTTAAGTCACATTCAATCGCCACAGACAGGCAGTTTTGGAATATTCAGTAAAAAGCCCATAGGCAAACTACGAAACTAAGCCTTTTTCAGGTGGACTGGTACCTAAATACATAAGTTGGCTATAAGTCTCAATAATTTACCTGCAGTAAAATAATTTCAATAGTTCACTTGGATAACTTTCGTTTTCTAGACATCGGCGAGTCCATAGGCACTTTATGGGATGAACGAAACCGATGTGTTAACGACTCTTATCGCAGGATGTATGCGGCGAATCGCGAGATTTCTTGCGTTTCCGCATGTTTTCATGTACTGAATATGTAACATCAAAGTCTCATGATCTTTCATCAAGAGAAGATGTCAATGAAGTCCTGTTATTCAATGTTGAAGACATTGCCCAACTTCAGATACAACAATGTGTGTCAAATTGCATCATGCAGCATGGAGTTTCGTTGCCTCCCAACAGGCTGTTCTATTCTATTTTTAGTCGGTAACAGTGTCAAGGCCTTACTGATGCAAATCCGGATGACATCATTCATTCTATAGTCTGTTTCAGAGTTTGATCAACTTGTTTTGTTTTATCATTGAAGGCTTTCTAGGTTTTAAATATTATTTCCCATTTGAAGGCACAAAGGATTGCTCAAATTTATAGTAAAACAGTTTAAAAAGTTTAAATATTGTATAAATACATTTGCAATGTATACGTTGGCAAAATATGAATTATTTCACTTGAATCTTTAGACTGATGTTCATGTTTTAGGTATTTTATCAGACTTTTCATTGTTTATAAACATAATTTCCTCATTGAAGGGCCCTACACTTTGGTTTATATTAATTAAACAAATGTTTAAGTTGCTTAAATATTAAATAGATATATATCCATGACATGTAATTCAATATAAATAATTATGTTAGAAATAAATTGCTGTTTTAGCAATTATAAGCACTTTTTTAAAATTTTCCAACATCATTCCCCCATTTAGGGCCCCACATTTCGTTTTACATGTATAAGAATGTACATGTACACAGCGTCGTTATACAGGCCACAGTTGCCATAAACCCCATTTCTCCAGTCACACATCATTAGAAAGGCCACAGTTGCCAAGCCCCCCCCCATTTTCTCCAGTCACACATCGTTAGACAGGCCACAGTTGCCATAACCCCCATTTCTCCATCACACACATTAGACATGCCACATTTGCCATAACCCATCTCCAGCACACATCATAAAAAGGCCACAGTTGCCATACGCCCCATTTCTCCATCACACCATCATTAGACAGGCCACATTGCCATTAAGCCCCATTTCTCCAAGCACATTTCTAACCACAGTGCCTCAGCATCACTCATTAGACATGCCACGTGCCATAGCTCCATTTCTCCAGTCAAAAGGGCCACAGTCATTGCCACGTCCATAGCCCCATTTCTCCAATCACCTCATTAGTCAGGCCACAGTTGCCATAGCCCCCATTTCTCCAGTACACATCATTAGACGGCCACAGTTGCCATAAGCCCCTTTATCCAGTCACACATCATTAAGACAGGCCACAGTTGCCATAGCCCCATTTATCCAGTCACACATCATAAGACAGGCGACATTTGCCAAAAGCCCCATTTCTCCAGTCAAACAACATTAGACAGGCGACATTTGCCATAAGCCCCATTTCTCCAGTCACACATCATTAGACAGGCAACATTTGTCATAAGCCCCATTTCTCCAGTCACACATCGTTAGACAGGCCATAGATGCCATAAGCCCCATTTCTCCAGTCACACATCATTAGACAGGCAACATTTGTCATAAGCCCCATTTCTCCAGTCACACATCGTTAGACAGGCGATAGATGCCATAAGACCCATTTATCCAGTCACACATCATTAGACAGGCCACAGTTGCCATAAGCACCATTTATCCAGTCACAGATCATTAGACAGGCCACAGTTGTCATAAGCCCCATTTCTCCAGTCACACATCATTAGATATGCCATCCAGTCAAACATCATTAGACAGGCCACAGTTGCCATAAGCCCCATTTCTCCAGTCACAAATCATTGGACGGGCCACAGTTGCCATAAGCCCCATTTCTGCAGTCACACATCATTAGACAGGCCACAGTTGCCATAAGCCCCATTTATCCAGTCACAGATCATTAGACAGGCCACAGTTGTCATAAGCCCCATTTCTCCAGTCACACATCATTAGACATGCCATCCAGTCACACATCATTAGACAGGCCACAGTTGCCATAAGCCATATTTCTCCAGTCACACAACATTAGACAGGCCACAGTTGTCCTAAGCACCATTTCTCCAGTCACACATCATTAGACAGGCCACAGTTGCCATAAGCCCCATTTCTCCAGTCACACATCATTCCACAGGCCACAGTTGTCATAAGTCCCATTTCTGCAGTCACACATCATTAGACAGGCCACAGTTGCCATAAGCCCCATTTCTCCAGTCACACATCATTAGACAGGCGACAGTAGCCATAAGACCCATTTATCCAGTCACACAACATTAGACAGGCCACAGTTGCCATAAGCCGCATTTCTCCAGTCACATATCATTCGACAGGCCACAGTTGCCATAAACCCCATTTATCCAGTCACACATCATTAGACAGGCGACAGTTGCCATAAGCCCCATTTCTGCAGTCACACATCATTAGACGGGCCACAGTTGTCATAAGCCCCATTTCTCCAGTCACACATCATTAGACAGGCGATAGTTGCCATAAACCCCATTTCTCCAGTCACACATCATTAGACAGGCGACAGTTGCCATAAGCCCCATTTCTCCAGTCACACATCATTAGACAGGCGACAGTTGCCATAAACCCCATTTCTCCAGTCACACATCATTGGACGGGCTACAGTTGCCATAAGCCCCATTTCTCCAGTCACACATCATTAGACAGGCCACAGTTGCCATACGACCCATTTCTCCAGTCACACATCATTAGACAGGCCACAGTTGCCATAAGCCCCATTTCTCCAGTCACACATCATTCGACAGGCCACAGTTGCCAAAAGCCCCATTTCTGCAGTCACACATCATTAGACAGGCCACAGTTGCCATAAGCCCCACTTATCCAGTCACAGATCATTAGACAGGCCACATTTGTCATAAGCCCCATTTCTCCAGTCACACATCATTAGACATGCCATCGAGTCACACATCATTAGACACGCCACAGTTGCCATAAGCCTCATTTCTCCAGTCACACAACATTAGACAGGCCATAGTTGTCCTAAGCACCATTTCTCCAGTGACACATCATTAGACAGGCCACAGTTGCCATAAGCCCCATTTCTCCAGTCACACATCATTCGACAGTCCACAGTTGCCATAAGCCCCATTTCTGCAGTCACACATCATTAGACAGGCCACAATTGCCATAAGCCCCGTTTCTCCAGTCACACATCATTAGACAGGCGACAGTTGCCATAATACCCATTTCTCCAGTCACACATCATTAGACGGGCCACAGTTGCCATAAACCCCATTTCTCCAGTCACACATCATTAGACAGGCGACAGTTGCCATAAACCCCATTTCTCCAGTCACACATCATTAGACGGGCCACTGTTGCCATAAGCCCCATTTCTCCAGTCACTCATCATTAGACAGGCGACAGTTGCTATAAAACCCATTTCTCCAGTCACACATCCTTAGACAGGCGACAGTTGCCATAAGCCCCATTTCTCCAGTCACACATCATTAGAGAGACGACAGTTGCCATAAGCCCCATTTCTCCAGTCACACATCATTAGACAGGCGACAGTTGCCATAAGCCCCATTTATCAAGTCAACACATCATTAAACAGGCCACCGTTGCCATAAGCCCCATTTCTCCAGTCACACATCATTAGACAGGCCACAGTTGCCATAAGCCCCATTTCTCCAGTCACACATCATTAGACAGGCGACAGTTGCCATAAACCCCATTTCTCAAGTCACACATCATTAGACATGCCATCTAGTCACACATCATTAGACAGGCGACAGTTGCCATAAACCCCATTTATCCAGTCAACACATCATTAGACAGGCCACAGTTGCCATAAGCCCCATTTCTCCAGTCACACATCATTAGACAGGCCACAGTTGCCATAAGCCCCATTTCCCCAGTCACACATCATTAGACAGGCTACAGTTGCCATAAGCCCCATTTATCCAGTCACACATCATTAGACAGGCGACAGTTGCCATAAACCCCATTTCTCAAGTCACACATCATTAGACAGGCGACAGTTGCCATAAGCCCCATTTCTCCAGTCACACATCATTAGATAGGCGACAGTTGCCATAAACCCCATTTCTCAAGACACATCATTAGACAGGCGACAGTTGCCATAAGCCCCATTTCTCCAGTCACACATCATTAGATAGGCCACAGTTGCCATAAGCCCCATTTCTCCAGTCACACATCATTGGACGGGCCACAGTTGCCATAAGCCCCATTTCTCCAGTCACACATCATTAGACAGGCCACAGTTGCCATACGCCCCATTTCTCCAGTCACACATCATTAGACAGGCCACAGTTGCCATAGCTCCATTTATCCATTCACACATCATTAGACAGGCCACAGTTGCCATAAGCCCCATTTATCCAGTCAACACATCATTAGACAGGCCACAGTTGCCATAAGCCCCATTTATCCAGTCACACATCATTAGACAGGCGACATTTGCCATAAGCCCCATTTCTCCAGTCACACATCATTAGACAGGCGACAGTTGTCATAAGCCCCATTTCTCCAGTCACACATCGTTTGACTGGCCATAGATGCCATAAGCCCCATTTATCCAGTCACACATCATTAGACAGGCCACAGTTGCCATAAGCCCCATTTCTCCAGTCACACATCATTAGACATGCCATCCAGTCACACATCATTAGACAGGCCACAGTTGCAATAAGCCCAATTTCTCCAGTCACACATCATTAGACATGCCATCCAGTCACACATCATTAGACAGGCCACAGTTGCCATAAGCCCCATTTCTCCAGTCACACAACATTAGACAGGCGACAATTGCCATAAACCCCATTTCTCCAGTAACACATCATTAGACAGGCGACAGTTGCCATAAGCCCCATTTCTCCAGTCACACATCATTAGAGAGGCAACAGTTGTTCATAAGCCCCATGTTTCTCCAGTCAACACATCATTAGATCTAGGGCGACAGTTGCCATTAAACCCCATTTCTCCAGTCCAGGCAACATTCATTAGACATGCGACTGTTGCCATAAGCCCCATTTCTCCAGTCACACATCATTAGACAGGCGACAGTTGCCATAAGCCCCATTTCTCCAGTCACACAACATTAGACATGCGACAGTTGCCATAAACCCCATTTCTCCAGTCACACATCATTGGACGGGCTACAGTTGCCATAAGCCCCATTTCTCCAGTCACACATCATTAGACAGGCCACAGTTGTCATACGCCCCATTTCTCCAGTCACACATCATTAGACAGGCCACAGTTGCCATAAGACCCATTTATCCAGTCACACATCATTAGACAGGCCACAGTTGCCATAAGCCCCATTTATCCAGTCAACACATCATTAGACAGGCCACGGTTGCCATAAGCCCCATTTATCCAGTCACACATCATTAGACAGGCGACATTTGCCATAAGCCCCATTTCTCCAGTCACACATCATTAGACAGGCGACTTTTGCCATAAGCCCCATTTCTCCAGTCACACATCATTAGACAGGCGACATTTGCCATAAGCCCCATTTCTCCAGTCACACATCATTAGACAGGCGACAGTTGTCATAAGCCCCATTTCTCCAGTCACACATCGCTAGACTGGCCATAGATGCCATAAGCCCCATTTATCCAGTCACACACCATTAGACAGGCCACTGTTGCCATAAGCCCCATTTCTCCAGTCACACATCATTAGACAGGCCACAGTTGTCATAAGCCCCATTTCTCCAGTCACACATCATTAGACATGCCATCCAGTCACACATCATTAGACAGGCCACAGTTGCCATAAGCCCCATTTCTCCAGTCACACAACATTAGACAGGCCACAGTTGTCCTAAGCCCCATTTCTCCAGTCACACATCATTAGACAGGCCACAGTTGCCATAAGCCCCATTTCTCCAGTCACACATCATTAGACAGGCCACAGTTGCCATCAGCCCCATTTCTCCAGTCACACATCATTAGACAGGCGACAGTTGCCATAATACCCATTTCTCCAGTCACACATAATTAGACAGGCCACAGTTGCCATAAGCCCCATTTCTCCAGTCACACATCCTTAGACAGGCCACAGTTGCCATAATCCCCATTTCTCCAGTCACACATCATTAGACAGGCGACAGTTGTCATAAGCCCCATTTCTCCAGTCACACATAATTAGACAGGCCACAGTTGTCATAAGCCCCATTTCTCCAGTCACACATCATTATACAGGCCACAGTTGTCATAAGCCCCATTTCTCCAGTCACACATCATTAGACAGGCGACAGTTGTCATAAGACCCATTTCTCCAGTCACACATCATTAGACAGGCGACAGTTGCCATGAGCCCCATTTCTCCAGTCACACATCATTAGACAGGCCACAGTTGTCATAGGCCCCATTTCTCCAGTCACACATCATTAGACAGGCCACAGTTGCCATAATACCCATTTCTCCAGTCACACATCATTAGACAGGCGACAGTTGCCATAAGACCCATTTCTCCAGTCACACAGCGTTATACAGGCCACATTTGCCATAAGCCCTCTTTGTCTAGTCACATATAGCTAGATAGGCCACATATGTCATAAGCCCCATTTCTCCAGTCACACATCATTATACTTATTTAACAAATGTGCATACTTATCCATACTTACCCATAGGCATTTGATGCTCATTTTGGTGGTTCATTGAAACAGACTATAGATCAAGAGGTAGGCGTCCGTCACAACGAATTTAAGATTTCAGTTCAGACACCTCTCATCATTTATTTCTCTTGTCTTTGAAGGATGTCATGACTGGGATAGTTTAATAATGACTACACAAATAAGTGTGAAATACAATGAGTATCAATTAGGTCAAGAAGAAATTTGTATTAGGCTCTCAGGAGATGTGGAAGTTCATGTGAGCTGATTGTCTGGTGTGGTGGGTTGGGTAATGTATTGACAGTTACACGAGACTACATAGGCCCCTATACCAATAGATTTAGGGTGCCCTATTTATTTTTATTATAGTCTTTTTACTATCATATAGAACTATTAGTAAAGTTTTATCTTCTATTTCTTTCTACAATTAAATCTAGCCTTCATCACATAATTTGAAACGGATTCTCTTTGATGAAAACACTTGAGATTGATATGTGACACTTGAAGCATATTGCAATCAGATGTTGTTGTTGTAGTTGTTACCTACTAAGTGTCTGTTAACTGATCAGTTAACCGGTTAACAGAGGTCCGGACCACTGTTAAATTTATCGATCAGTTAGCGATCAGTTAACCGAACAATATTTTTGAACAACAGTTAACTAATCGGTTAAAATTTAACAGAGATTTTAACCATTCGGTTAAGGATTTAACAGTCCGTTAAGCTAACAGATGTTTTAAACAACCGGGCCCAGATTCATATTTTCACACTTATTAATGTTATTGTACAATCAGAATATAACCAGATCAGACTGCACATATGTGCAGTCTGATGTGGGTCTACTCTGTTCACAAAAGTCATTTGTTTGCTATTTAGTAAGAAACAAACGCTGAAATACAGCATTGGACCGGATTTCAATAAATATATTTGCAAAGGGAAATAACTGCTACGATCACTCATTGGCAGCGTTGTCTGTCTAGTTTAAACGAGGCAGTGTGACGTCAAACGGACCCAGCTGGGTGGGATAATTGCGTTTTTAATTGGCATGTACCACTCAGATCTACTTAGAGCTATCGCAGAAACGTATGTTCGTCCTGTAACTAACGCAAATAGACGAAACTGTGTGTATGCTGTATCTTCTACATGTATAGATTAATATAAATTTGTCAGGCAACCGGCACCTATTTCGACGTGAATCAGATTTTATCCCGTCAACACAGTGTGTATGTGCCGTGAAACACGGTGCCGTGAAACATTTTTGATATCCTGTCAATACGACCTAATCGCCTGATCACCGCGTATGAATATATGCGGTGACTGGGGTTATTTTTTGCATTTTAAATCATTTGTAGGTGTTGACGGGATAAATAGAATAGTAGGTTAGTGCCGTGAATGAGAAAAATATCTGGCGCGGCTCGGAAACGGGATGTGCTCGGCAGAGCCTCGCCCATCCCGTTTCCTAAGCCTTGCCAGATATTTTTTCCCATTCACGGCACTAACCTACTATTCTCTATACGCTGGTACTAGTGATTTTATTCATTGCAGGAGTGTGAATTTTTCGTTTTGAAGGATTGTATTGATACTCTAGAAATAGAGAATAGTAGGTTAGTGCCGTGAATGGGAAAAATATCTGGCAAGGCTCATGAATTTCTTTATTTCTCATCAGAAGTATATGTAGTGACCACACATATGTGAATGGTCACAACATATACTTTGGTTCAGAAATAAGGAAAATAGATAGAGAATAGTAGGTCAGTGCCGTGAATGGGAAAACATATCTGGCAAGGCTCAGGAAACGGGATGGGCGAGGCTCTGCCGAGCACATCCCGTTTCCGTGCCGCGCCATATTCTATTTATCCCGTCAACACCTACAAATGGCTGTAAAATGCAAAACTAGTATTGACTGGATATCAAAAATGTTTCACGGCAGCGTGTTTCACGACACATACGCACTGTGTTGACGGGATAAAAATCCGATTTGTGTCACTTTTTCTCTTTTCTCACCATGGCCGTGACACGCATGTCGCGCCCGCCGAGGCATTTGATGGTACTAAAAAACTTTAACATGCATCTAAAAAAACTTTAAGGGGGACTCACGGACGTACGCCAATGTGCCAACTATATCGTGCTGTCCGCAAGGGGGCGCGACATAAACTGACCTTACCTGCCCGGGCTTATGGGCCTGTGCCTTTGCAACAGACGTGGTTTCTATGACAATATGCTGTTGATGGGCAGCCGCTGCCGCCATCACAATATCCGGGCATCTGCTCTTGGCCAATTGGACACTGGGATTGTGCTGTAACGGAAAATTGTTTGTGGTTGCTTTCAAATTGTTGTACCCGTCTTGTGGCGCCATGTAAAAGTCAATGAAAATCTAATAAAAAACATTTCAGATAAACCGATAGCTACTTACACAAATAAACGACATATATGTGTTCAATACGTCGTTATGCAGATTCTGCCTGCAAGGAAATCACATGATATGCTGTAGTTAGAAAATAATAAGCACATTTTGGTGTTTTACATGTACAAACAAACTTTGACTTCTACATACCTGTGTAGAGACATAAATATACATGTGCTACATCTAAATTGGTCTGTTATCTGGATAGTACTGGTGTGTGTGCATTTATATTGGTAGCAGTATCTGCACAAAGACTTACTGATCGCATCAATATGGTTTATTTATGGAAGTAGCTATCGGTTTATGAGTATGTTTTTATTAGATTTCCATTGACTTTACAAGAGGCCACAAGAAGGGTACAACAACCTTAAACATGGACATCCCAAGTTATGTACTTTAATCACTTTCAGAGTCTAGGGGCCGTTTCACTAAACTTCGTAAGACTAAAATGTTCGTAAGTGCAAATTTAGGATCGTCTGGAAATTTCAATTGATGGATTTACATTTATTAAGCATAGGCTGCATATGCAGCCTATGCTCAATAAATGTAAATCCAATAATCCAATAATTGTTTACAAGAAAACATTGTTAATGTGAAATTTACAGACTATGATAATTTTGCACTTACATGTACGTCCATTTTAGTCCTACGAAGTTTAGTGAAACGGCCCCCAGGAATCGTGTGGTATTGAAACAGTCTGATATAATAGTTTACTTTGTATTTGTGGCTGTGACTGGAGAAATGGGGCTTATGGAAGTTGTGACTTGTGTAGCTCCTGATCTATTAGCACACGGTTGTAGCCTGATAATGATCTATATCGCTTGTTACAAGCATTACGGGTGTTTCTTTCATGAAATGGTAAACAGTGCAGATCCGGATCAGACTGTGCAGCCGGCTGATCTGGCTCTACATTGATCATTTCTGCAGTAACAGCCACATAATTTTGACAGGCCATGTGATTTTGCACCTTCGTACATCTGCGTAATTTCATTAAATAATTGTGTCAACTTCTGACATTATTTATGAAAATTTTTGTAAATTTTGTAAACGTATTTAATGAAATTACACAATCGAAATTTATTTTAAATAGTTTTAAATTAAATTTTGTTGTCTGCTGCTTTTTTAATAATTTTATTTTTTCTCATGCAAAAATCTGTTTTAGGATGATATTTCTGCCAAAATATTCGAGCGCTATCGAAGATTTATACAACCAAAATCCCAATTGTAGGTATTACAACTGTTATGCAAATGAGCTTATGTCGGTCGCAGCACATATTTTGCGGGTTGAGCTTTTTAAAAATACGGGTCTTACGCCATAAACCATAACTTAGCTTGATCGCATTTTCAGTGTGAAAAATGTTTTGTTTGCATTTTTGTGCTAAGTTTAAGTTATTTCACATGTGTCCGTAGTCTAAGGGTGCGACGATTAACAGTGACTGTCATACGCGAATAATTCCAGCACAAAAATATTTACTCAATTCCCAAACATTTGATTGGCCCGTAGCAAGTCTCTGTCCAAAATTTATATCCCAGTAAACTCCTACGCCGAACTACTTGTCGTAACCGTGAGGCGCAGTTAAAATAATGTTTAAGAACACGGAAAATAAAAACATTTTCTTGATGAATTTATTTCAAATGCTGGAATTATAAGGAATGAATGGCCTTTTTGTTGAATTTATCGGGGATATAAACTTGGAAAAGTCGCTGAAATCCCGCGACTTTTCCAAGTTTATACCCGGATAAATTCCACAAAAAGGCCATTCATTCCTATATTATTCGCGATTCGTCACCCCCTGGTTCGATGCACGAATACATGTACAATCTTCAGAATAGGTCTCGGAATAGAAATATATTTATCAATGTCGTCTTCTCACTGAAACGTATTGGATATCTCCAAAGTCTTCTACTCTTTGGGGTATGAAAGTAGAATCTCAAACTCGTTTGGATTTGATATGAGATTTATGAAACTCGTCAGCAATTGTATGCACCTCGCCAGAAGCTAAGTGCATAAATTTTGCGTGACTCATTCCATAAATCTCATATCAATTATCACATCTTTGACACATATCCGGGTGTTGTTTCTGTATTAACACAGCTCGTGTGCAAGGTTATGACACGTGTGTCGGTACATTCGAGTGACAATCCGCTCGCTAAAGCTGACGGATTATCTCCTCGTACATGCGGACGAACCGTGATCTAACTTATACATGGAAGCTCGTTTTGAGATCCTCTATTTCTAAAATGGATGACGATACTCTCTCTCTCTCTCTCTCTCTCTCTCTCTCTCTCTCTCTTCGAAATTATGTTATAACTTACTTAAGGTTACACTTATTGTCGGCCGGCAGCAGTTGCCTTTTGTGCACAAGTAGTCGGCTGTGCATGGCCTGTTTGTATCACAGCTGCCGCTTTGTGTCCATCCAACCGGGCAGGTATTGGCGGTACAACACCAACCCCTAGTGCATGCGTATCCGGCCCCGCAGCCCCCGGTTCCACTGCACCTAGTCGTGGGTCGCTGACCGTTCGGACAGGGCGGTGGGTTGTACATGTTCCAACGGCAACACCGATCTGATAGAGAAAGGTATAGTCTACATTTCATAAATAAGTTTGCGGTTGTTGGTTAGGAGCATGGCATGGCTAATTAAAGGATCGGGATTCATCCTTATTGGAATGGCTAGTTTACATGCACTACAGTCTGTTTCACGAAAGCTGCCCAAATTTTACGGCTATATAAACAATTTAAGAACGATATATTTTTCGGTAATATTACATTAAAAGAAAATTTAAGAATGAGCCTTCTTTTTACTTCGTAAAATTTGGTCCAAAATTGATTTTATTATGAAAAACAAATTTCCTCATGTTAAATCCCCATATACATCTTCACTCTGTGAAGATGTCTATGGGGATTTAACATGGGGATCTTTTTCTAATTTCAGAAATTGTGGACCGATTTTCAAAATCTAACTTTTGGTTTCTTAGTTAGATCATTTCCAAGCTATCTAGCCAGGTTTCGGAGACAATTTCCATTTTCGTTTTCATTTTTTGGCTCCTCCCCCAGCTTATGCACCTCCTTTTCCCCCATGTTAAATTCCCATAGACAAATCAATTTTTCGTAATAAAATCAATATTTGACGAAATTTCACGAAACGAAAAGAAGTCTCATCAATTTTCATCAAGTTTATTATTATCGAAAAAAACATTGTTTTTGCATTGTTTATATGGCCGTAACATTTGGGCAGGTTTCATGAAACAGACAAAGCCAGCTGGTCATTGAGCACGTACAGCCTATACATACAAAATTACAATACGTTGTGACAAATAGTATGCTGTAAATTGTTAATTCGTGGGAACGAATTGTTAAATTGACGGAACGAATTGTTATTTCGTGGGAAAGAATTAATAAAAAAAATAATTATACGTCCCCTGCGGGGCTCAGTTAGTCACAGCCCCATATAAGACTTGTCTGAAAGCGACAGATGGACACTTACTTCGCATACAGGTGTAGCTATAAGGACATTGTCGATACCGGTAGCTGCAATAACGTCCCCCAGTCATGCCACTTGGACATTGGCTCCTCCACCGCGCATGCGCGGACACAGCTGAATAATTGTCAAAAAAGACATAGAGAATACCAGGCTAATGTCTTTTGATATCAGACAATGCTAGGAAACGCGTAGGAATTCCGAGGCTTGCCGAGGAATTCCTACCGTTTCCGAGCCGAGCCTGATAAACTTGATATCAAAATACACTAGCCTGGTATTATATTTATCAGGTAACGTTTTATGCTCGAAAATTACAACAGATGACGTCATATTCTATGGACAGAACGCGGACTTGTTTACGCTGCGTCATTACACTGACGTCATTCGGTAACGTCACGTGACGTCATCCGACCAATGGAACGTCAGTTTTCACTTCGTTGTAACCCGGATGTTTATATCAGAGCAATGCCTGATACAACAATATGTTATCAGTCAGTACGTATTCGTTCAATGCAGGGCATGTTACCTGATAAACAACAATATCAAATCAGACTCTGGTATTATTTCCCTTAACGGGTTGTTGTTTTTCTCTAATATTTGTTTCGTAAAAATGCATTTCGTTAAATGTGGCTTGGGGCTGCAGAAATGGGATTTGCGGATATTCATTTTTCTGATCCTGAATCCTAATAAGAATCAAAACTTGTTAAATTTGTTCCCTGGAGTGAATTGTCAACAATGCAGGTCCTGACCAGACAGCGCGGAGGCGCATGCTGATCTGGGGCTACACATGGTCGCATAATTCATACACCCCACATCTCCAGTCACAGCCACATTTGGCTGATGTTATTGCGACCAGTGACGACCCAGATCAGCCTGCGCATCCGCGCAGGCTGATCAGGGTCTACACTGTTCGCCATTCAGTCAGCGAAACACCGGCCACGCTTCTAAAAAAGTATACACATCCTTATCAATGAGTCTACAGGAATGTGCTATGAGATCGGGTTCTATGCTGGCAAAAAATACCATAAACCCCTTGTATCCGGTCACAGCCACAGGTTCTTGAAGAACGGTTCATATTTCGGTGTTTTATGGGTTATTTCGGTATCTCTAGTGGTTTGGGTGCATTGTTACCAACATACAATTTACGTCAGATCCCGCGTATAAGTATGATAATTCACGTATTTTGACAGCAAGAAAGGGGTCAGAAAGTTCGGAACGGTGACTGTGTACAAAATTGACGATTTCTATCGTGTATAATGGTTGAGCATTAATAGTATGCAAATTACCCATAACCAACGAACTCCACCCAAATCAACCCAAAATCCACCCAAATACCCATATATGACACCAACATACTGACCATCTCTTCAAATACCTGTGATCACAGCGAAAATCACGTTGAAAGTTGATTCTTACGTGATTTACTGAAATAGTGCACTTTTTACCGACATGAGTATACGACGTTACCACGGTTACAACGGGAGGTAATCCCAGATGCGGGCTCACAATTCAAGTTCCCTAAGTATGGTGTCGTCATGTTATGGCCACTTTACATGTTCTACGTGCACACGATATCGCGATATCGCGAGTACGCGAGACTAGAATGCGAGAACGTACGTCAAAAATGCTAGATGTCACATTCTTGCCCGCGATCTGACTCTACACTGTTGGTAATACCATTAATAAGTGTGAAAAAATTAGTCTTGCAAATAATGCAATTTCGGATCAGATTGCTTAGATACGTCGGATGATCTGGATCATGATTACTGTCTGTTTCACGTTTTGCTGCCGGCGATCTTTTGGCCATTATATATATTTCATCTTAAAAATATTTAAATATAAGTACTTTTTCATCAATAACAAAAAGCTCACCCTCCACACCTATTTTTACATGATGAAATTCGCAGTCAATTTCTAAAAAAAAAATATTTTTTTGACTCATGAAACAAAAATTTTTGGGGAGGGTGACTTTTTAGTTATTGGTGAAAAAGTCCTTACATTTAAATACTTTTTTTAGATTTAATAGTCAACAGTTCGTCGGCAGAAAAACGTGGAACAGATATTTTTTTTCCGCAACAAATCATGCTATATTTCTATAAATAAATTCAAAGGAAAATACCTTTAGCCGATTTCACCAACATTGCAAAGTATACTTTTCTAGAAAAGTATACTTTGAGGGATTAATAATTTATTTTTCCTGAAATGCATTATTTCATATAGATCTAACGACTGCATATATATTTCATGATTAAAAGTATGCAGAATTATTATACTGAATTTATTACATTATCACAGCCAAAATGGCTGTGATAATCTAATAAATTCAGTATATTAAAAGTTAATAAATTTATTCTAAAATTGAAAATTTCTCCCTGAAAGTATACTTTACTAGAAAAGTATACTTTGCGATACTTTGGTGAAATAGGCTACTGGCCACGATACATCACCGATGTATTATCTTACCTGCCAGAATTCCGGACACCAATAGACACAACAGCAGAGTCTTCATTATATAAAATTTATTGGACGTTCTCACACATCAATATTGATCGTTTTGAACTGAAATAAAAAGTAATGTTTTATTACATTCTTCGCACACCAAATTGTATTTTTTTCAGTGATGGGTTGTGACAGAGGGGTTTGAACATCCGACTGCCACTCCGGTGGTTGTGGTTTAAGCCACGGATGATACTTGAAATCGACGTTCCGCCCCTATGGAAATCAAATAAAAAACCCTACTACATAAACATGATAAATACACCGTATGATCAGTAAGCATGGTAAGTGTTTATGCAGATACGGCTATCGATAGAAATGCACGCACACCTGTATTATACAGATAACAGACCAGTCTTGATGTAGCACATTTACGTCTCTACACAGGTGTGTCTAGACGACAAATTGTACTATACGCAGCATATAGTGTGATTTCATTGCTGGCAGTATCTGCATAAATCGTATACGGTTTATTTGTGTAAGTAGCTATCGGTTTATGAGTAGGGTTTTTTTTTAAATTAAATTTATATTGCCTTTACATGGGGCTACAAGAAGGGTACAACAACCTTAAGTATAAAATATTTATTGGACGTTCTCACACATCAATATTGATAGTTTGACTGAAATAATAACATAATTATATTATATTATATTTTTCGCACCAAATTATATTGTCTTCATTGTGATTGTTTTTCATATCTTCTGGTGTGCTATTCTAACGAGTTAAATATCAAGCTGACAACATGATGAACAACTGCAGCATATTTTCATTCATGGCTTCTAAACGTGCACTAGAATGAAATAATTGAAGTTTACTATAATTTCAACCGGCGTAGTTTTCCAAGCTGTTAAACATGTTAAAGGTACATGCCCACTCAGTAGGCACAAACGTTTCCTTATACATATATTTCTTCACATTTATGAAGCAGTTATCTTTAAATCGAAGGATGGCAGAACACGTCTCCTTAAGCGAATAACCACCAGCCACATCACGCAATACGGCTGACTAACTCGAGTTCCGCATTCCAGACGAATTCCGGTTCAGGTTAGAGAATACTAAATGGTACGAAATCGCTCAGGGGGTAATTAAATGTTTTCTGTCGTACGAGTAAGTGAACCTATTATTTTATTAATTCAGAACCAGTGCAGATCACGTAGTAGTAGGTCCCACGGCATCCATACGAATAGTGAAAGTAGGAGAGACTCAAGGTGCATGATCACGTGGTTACAACAACAACAACGTCGCCCACTCCAAAGTAAGTATTATTTGATATTTCTCTTAATATGCAACGGATTTTTATGAAAAATGGCGCAGCAAGCGCGTCTTCATGAGCAGCATGTGGTGGTCCAGGGAGTTTAGCACAGACTTATGCCGTTTTTGCGAAAACGACATAAGTTTGGGCGAAAGTACTGAGACCACCAAATGCAGTTTAACAAGACGCGTTTGATGCGCCATGTTTCATCAAAATCCGTTACGTAATAAGGACACTATAACATAATACGTACTTTGAATCAGATGGATTCTGGAAATTGCAGTACTTGTCGTTGTTATTAGTACCACGTGATCATACAAATTGAGACTGGCCTTATTGGATGGAGTTCGGTTGAATTATATAGTAAAAGTATTTGCTGAATATACTGCATAAACACATGTTCGTCCAGTGACCGGCGCAATAAATGTGCGCCGGTTACTAGATGAAAATGGCGTTTATGCGATATTTCTATGTACAGCTGAATGACATCTCGTCAGGACACTGGTGAATTTTTCGACGTGAAACAAATTACGCTAACGCGGAGTTCAGCATAAGCTCCTTATCATATTAAACGTCACTCCCGGTATTCTGCCTTTATATGTGTATAGCTTAAAAAGGTGCAACCACTTTTGAACATAGGTGGGAGACTCAAACCTGTGACCAACTTGAAATAAATGGCCAATTCGAAATAAGTTACCTCACCAACATATTTCTCTAGAGTATATACGGTATCGAAGTCTACTGTCTGTTCCACGTTTTGTTGAAGACGATAGTTTGGCCATTAAACACATTCAATCTAAAAAATATTTAAAAGTAAGTACTTTTTTATCAAAAAGAAAAAAGTCGCCCTCCCTGAAAATAATTATTTGATGAAATTCCATGAAATATTGATTTTATTGCGAAAAAACGATTTTCCTATGGTAATTTAACATGGGGAGTCAATTTCCAAAACTTTTCGTTTTTTGATCCTGAAGTTTTCCGCAATAAAATAATTTTTTTTCGGCAGGGTGAATTTTTTGTTATTGATAAAAAAGTAACTTATTTCGAATTGGCTAGGTGTAATGTGTTTAACATGTTTAATAGCCAAAAGTTCGTCGGCAGCACAACGTGGAACAGACAGTAGACTTCGATACCGTATATAGTCTAGATAAATGTGTAGGTGGGGTAACTTATTTCGAATTGGCTAGGTTTAATGTGTTTAATAGCCAAAAGTTCGTGGAACAGACAGCAATCTTAGTTACACAACCGTCTGCGTTAATCTTACCCAGATTATCAACGCTTCTGTAGCCTATTTCCCCAACATCTAGCAAAGTATACTTTGAGGGAGAAATGTTCAATTACATGTAAAGGATAAATGTATTGATTGTATTATACTGAATGTATCACATTATCACAGCCATTTTGGCTGTGATAATGTAATCAATTCAGTATAATAATTCTGCATATTTTTGATCATCAACTATATGCAGTCGTTATTTCCATATGAAATATTGCATTACTGATAGAGAGGATCAGGTGTATGATCGCGTGGTTACAACAACAACAACAAGTAATGAAACTTCCAGAAGCCCTCCGATTCAAAGTACATGTACGTATTCTTTTCTTTTGTCCTGATATTCATATGGCGCATCAAACGGGTCTTGGCTGCATTTGGTGGTCTCGGTACTTTGTCCATAACTTCTGTCGTTTTTGCGAAGAATCGATTTCCGTGTCTACTGACACGGAAATCGATTATTCGCAAAAACGACATAAGTATGTGCCGAACTCCAGGGACCACCAAATGCAGCTCATGAAGGTACATGCCCACTCAGTAGACACAAAATGTTCTTTATAGGAATTAAATAAGTGTATAATTGTGTCACTATTCCACCAGTTCTAAAAATTACGGATGCCCGCTAGACAGATATAATCATTTATTAATATTTATTTTATTGATAGTGACGCGCGGTGGTATCAGGCTATTTTCATATGCAAATGAACCATGATATTTTTTCTATTATTTATTCTAATTAAATGCGTCACTTGAAAAGATAATATTTTCGACAGATTATAAAGTATGATCATTGCACATCAAAAAACAAAATACAGAAAATAAATAGTAATGTCCGTTAACATTTTAAGCAAATACGGTTATCGCCCCTGATATCAGTGTGGAAATTTATGTCTGATATAAAATGTATAATAATTCCAATCAAAACGTGGGGTAATTGTGAATGAATGTTTTTGCCAGAAAATGTCTCAGTGGGCATGTACCTTTAAGGAAAATATCAAATAATACTTACTTTGGAGTGGGCGAGCTTTCAACACCAGCCATTGTTGTTTTTGTTATAACCACGTGATCATGCACCTTGGAGGAGCGGTTATTTTGATATATTTACAAATTCATTATAAATTCATAATGCCAACGCCCATTCGACGTATTGCGTTTACATCCCAATATAATACATTAGACCCACGTTACGTCGCGCAATGTTATTGATTGATTAAAGTTCGTTTGACGTCCATAATGTCTACGAGGTTGTCAATAACTGCACGTTTAACAAGTACAAATGATAACTGGATACATTTATAAATGACAGACGATAATAAGTTGCTGGAGGTCAATCGATGAGTCCAAATATAGGTAGACCAGGTGTAGTATCATATCATAGCCTCGTTTTCGCGTATACTAACTACATGATAAAGTGCACATGCATGCATGTCAATATAATAGTGTATCTTGGTGCGCAAAATAGACATTTTAGCAGAACATTTGTTCATTTTATCTGGTCGAGAGTTCGAACCTCATAAAACGCATTACTTTTGTCGATATCATTCTGTTTTTTTTCATGACTGCTTGCTGGAGAAGGGAATAAGTGAAACGGTGAGGGTTATTACTATTGCTGTTTGACCTCAATATGACATGATCTGCGAGAACATACTCTAAGATTCTTCATGTACACACATATGTGCATTTAGTTATCAGTTTTCTTCAAAGTGAGACTAACGTTCTACATGCAATCTATCTCATGCTTAGTTAATGTAATTTGTAAACGCAACACACATAAACAAGAAATATATAATAAAATTATATAAACAAATAAAAACATATGTATATACATGTATGAACAACTAAGACTCGAACTCACTACCTTCGGCATTGATATCTTCACTGTAACCCCTCGACTACATAACACTTGATGACAAACCTCAAAAATCAATATTGAAAGGAATATTGCCACGGGTATATTTACCTGTCTCACCTATTCTGTGGTTTGTTTATGATCGGTTTGTATGTAAACAAGTAGCAAGTTATCGTCTGCGGACTATACACCTTCTACAAATTCAGAATGCAAACGCCCATTCGCAACGTCGCTGTTCCAGGAATTGCGACAAAACAATGTAAAAGAAGATTATTGTTAATAATAACCCATATTTGGTTATTTACATTTTTGAAACTATCAGAAAATGTATTGTAAATATAAGTAAGACTCTAAGCACTTTAAACAGACCAACTGTATTGTTTACCCCAGTAAACACAACAACCCTTGTTTTTATGCCTTAAATACAAATGAGGCACAACAATGTTTTACTTATTTTATCAACTAACTGTGTCACCTGAATAAATAGTTTTATCCCGTCAACACAGTGCGTATGTGCCGTTAAACACGGTGCCGTGAAACATTTTTGATATCCTGTCAATACGACATAATCACTGCGTATGAATATGTGCGGTGGCTGGGGTTATTTTTTTTCTTCATTTTAAAGCCATTTGTAGATGTTGACGGAATAAATAGAATATTAGGTTAGTGCCGTGAATGGGAAAAATATCTGGCGCGGCACGGAAACGGGATGTGCTCGGCAGAGCCTCGCCCATCCCGTTTCCTAAGCATTGCCAGATATGTTTTCCCATTCACGGCACTAACCTACTGTTCTCTATCTATTTTCCTTATTTCTGAACCAAAGTATATGTTGTGACCACTCATTTGAACCGTCTCGGCGAGACGGTTCAAATGGTGGTCACTACATATACTTCTGATGAGTAATAAAGAAATTCTATTTTCCGTTTCCTAAGCCTTACCAGATATTTTTCCCATTCACGGCACTAACCTACTATTCTCTATGTATCGACATATTATAATGTATGAGTATTACACAGCAAAACATAACTATAGATAATAAGTAGGTGGTTCCGTTAACATTTTAAGATATCACGGTTATCGCCCCTGATATCAAGCTAGCAATTCAAGTTCGATATATAGCATATATTAATATCAATTAACACGTTTGGTAATGATAAATTAATGTTTGTTTTACAAGAACAAAAGTCACATCTATAGAATGGACGAACAATATCTGCCTCCCTATCTGACAACCTCTGAGGTCCATGTGTAAAGGTACATGTCCACTCAGTAGTTTATACTATAGGGAGACAGATAACTTTGTATATTCTGTATATATGACATTTTCTGGCAAAAAACACTTTAATTGACCAATACACCACATATTGAGTGGCATTATTATACATTTTATATTAGACATAAATTTCCACACTGATATCAGGGGCGATAACCGTGTTCCTTGAAATGTTAACAGACGTTACTATTTATTCTCTGTATTTATTTTCTGATGTGCATACTTTATAATCTGTCGAAAATTTTATTTTGTTCAGGTGACGCATTTAATTAGTATAAATCAGTAAAATATATCATGCCTCATTTGAATATGAAAATAGCCTGATACCATCGCGAGTCACTATCAGTAAAATAAGTATAAATAAATGATTATATCTGTAAAGCGGGCACTCGTAATTTTTTGAACTAATGGAATAGTGACACAAGTACATGTATACACTTGTTAAAAAACTATAAAGAACAGTTTGTGCCTGCTGAGTGGGCAGGTACCTTTAATACAAAAACAAACTCGGGTGCAGAAATAAGATAATATACATACATGTATCAGTACATTTAAAACTGTTTCATCAGTTGCTGCCTATCCAAGGTGCATAATCATGTGGTTACAACAACAACAATGTCGCCCACTCCAAAGTAAGTATTCTTTGATATTTTCATTAATATGAAACGGATTTTGATGAAATATAGCGCAGCAAACGCGTCTTCGTGAGCTGCATTTGGTGGTCAAGTGAGTTTGGCACAAACTTATGTCGTTTTTGCGAAAAATCAATTTCCGTATCGGAGATACGGAAATCGATTATTCGCAAAAACGACAGAAATTTGGGCGAAAATGCAGAGACCACCAAATGCAGCTTAACAAGACGCGTTTGATGCGCCATATTTCATCAAAATCGTTACGTAATAAGGACACTATAAAATAATACGTACTTTGCATCGGTACTTGTTGTTGTTGTTAGTACCACGTGATCATACACCTTGCTATCTCTGAAACACAATGAATGCTGGAAATGACAATTGTTGTCTGCTGTTGTTTCATATTTTGTCTTTATTCTCCATAAAAACGTGGTTTTCCAGCACTTTCTAATCATTTCCATTGAAAATGAGTCAATTCATGTTTGTGATGAGAAAAATCGACAACAAAATATAAGGAGCAGAAGACAAAATTTAATTCGGCATTGTAAGGGTTAACATAGTTTATTCCTTACGTTTGACATGTACAACGTTTTATTTATACCTACCCATGAAATACATAGATATACGATGTAAATAAAAGTCATATGTTCTCATCGATGAAACAAACAACTTCCGGTGAACATACGACTACTTCCGCTATCTATGTTCGCGCATCTGCAGTGCCGGAGTGCCGGACTGCAGATGGGCTGCAAATACATATTAATTACCGTATACAGTCTAAAAAACTGCTAATTTCCATGGAGCGGTATATAATAAATAGAACATTCATATTTTTGCAACGAATACATAGATGATGTTCTAACGGCACTCGTGAAATATGGACATTTCACACCACTCGATGAACATATATGTCATATTCGTTGCAAAAATATGAATATCCTCTATGTATTACCGTACTGTCTGTTCCATGTGTTGCTGCCGACGATCTAAATAACTATTTAAAAGTAAGTACTTTTTCATCAATAACAAAAGACACCCTCCCCAAAAATATTGATTTGATAAAATTCCATCAAATATTGAGAATATTGAGTTTATTGTGAAAAATAATGACGCAAAAAGGAGGAGAACCAGGAGGATCAAAAAACGAAAAATAAATGGAAATTGACTCCGAAACCTGATCTAATTTAACTACATGTATGAAAACCAAAGTTAGATTTTGAAAATCTTGTCACAAATACAAAATATTTAAAAAAAATAAATATTTTTAACCCCCATGTTAACTTCCCATAGGAAAATCGTTTGTCTTCGCAATACAATCATTATTTGATAAAATAAAAGAAATGGGAGGGCTACTTTTTTTGTTATTGATGAAAACGTATTTAATTTTAAATATATTTTAGATTTAAAGTGTTTAATATGTTTAACAGCCAAAAGTTCGTCGGCAGCAAAACGTGGAAAAGACAGTAGTATCACTTTCTATATGGTTACAAACCTTTTCAAGCTGAAAATAAAAAACATCATTTTTTTCTGACAGACAATTTTAAATAATTTACATCTTTCTGCACAAAAGTATATGTTGTTACCACTCATTTGAACCGGCTCGCTGAGCCGGTTCAAATGAGTGGTAACAACACATACTTTAATTTAGAAAATTAATGAAGAAAATTGAAATAAAATATTTGTAAATCCAGATACCTGTGAATGAGTATTTTACACGACAGTGTTAATTAACTTCAAAAGCGTTAACTTACGGGTACATGTACGTCTCACGGATGTAACTGTATGACATCGCATTAAATGGTCATTATAAACTATTTCTAACCAGGATACAACCGACACGCTCCATTGAACCGGACCAAAAACAACAATGTTAGTCACGTTGTAGACGTCCTACGCAAGTAAAAGCCGGAAACGGGTATTTTCCATGGAAAATGTACTCATCGTTAAAGGTACAGGCCCACTCACTAAGTACAGAGTATAAATAGTAATGCCCGTTAACATTTTAAGGAAACACCGTTATCGCCCCTGATATCAGTGTTGAAATTTACGTCTGATATAAACTGTATACTAATGCCAATCAATACGTGGGGTAATGGTGACATAATGTGTATTTTGCCAGGTACATACCCACTCAGTAGGCACAAACTGTTCTTTATAGGAATTAAATAAGTGTATAATTGTGTCACTATTCTACGGAGCCTTATAAGGGAAATGAGAAGAGAAACAAATGTTCTGATTCAAATGTTCGTTCTAACGCCTTCCAATTCGTTCTAACGATTTCAATTATTTCGTTGTAACGCATTCAATTATTTCGTTCGAATTCATTCTAACGATTTCAATTAGTTCGTTATTCCAATTGGTAATAAAGCATTTCAATTGGTTATAGCGCATTCCAATTGGTTATAATTGGTTATAACGCATTCCAATTCGTTAGAAATATTTCAATTTTTTCGTTCTAACACATTCAAATTCGTTCTAACGCATTCAAATTTGTTCTAGCGATTTAAATTATTTCGTTATAACACATTCGCATTTGTTAGAACAAAATAATTGAAATCGTTAAAACGAATTCGAATGCGTTAGAACGAATTAGAATGCGTTAGAACGAATTGGAATGCGCTAGAACGAATTCAAATTCGTTAGAAAGAAATAAATGAAATCATTAGAAGGAATTCGAATGTGTTAGAACGAAATATATTGTAATCGTTTGAACGAATTGGAATGCGTTACAACGAATTTAAACGAAATAATTGAAATCGTTAGAACGAATTGGAATGCGTTAGAACGAATTGGAATGCATTAAAACGAATTCGAATGCGTTAGAACTAATTCGAATTCGTTAGAACGAAATAATTGAAATCATTAGAAGGAATTCGAACTTGAATGTGTTAGAACGAAATGTATTGTAATAGTTTGAACGAATTGGAATGCGTTGGAACGAATATGAATGCGTTAGAACGAATTCGAATGCGTTAGAACGAAATATTTGAAATCGTTAGAACGAAATAATCAAACTTATCAGAACATTAGTGGCATTAGCGTTATATCTATATAGTCAGAACTAAGTTAAAGGCATTATGTCGGAAATATGCGCAGAAGGTTATTAAACTATAATTATAAACACAATTAAAGGCACAAAGCGTGTATTTTCACATGGAATATATAACATTCGAAGTTAAAGTGGCTGTGTCTCAGATGCATTTCACAAAACAGTTGAGATATATTTCAAGGAATGTGGACCGATTTTCAAAATCTAAGTTTTGTTTTCTTAGTTACATAATTTTCAAGCTATCTCGCCAGGTTTCGGAGTCAATTTCCAAATCCTTTCGTTATTTGAACCTTCAGGATCAAAAAACGAAAAGTTTTGGAAATTGACTCCCCATGTTAAATTCCCATATGAAAATGTTTTTTTCGCAATAAAATCAATATTTTTTTTGGGGAGGGTGACTTTTTTGTTATTGATGAAAAAGTACTTACTTTTAAATATTTTTTAGATTTAATGTGTTTAATAGCCAAAAGTTCTTCGGCAGCAAAACGTGGAACAGACAGTAGTCATAAACATGGGCTTGTCGGCTAATTATCGCGTTTGTAGGTAATAAACATGCTCTTGTCGGCTAATTATCGCATTTGTGAGTCAGCTTCCGACACAAAACTACGGGACAGGTAAATAGTCCCGTGCATGTAATACTTCGCTATATCGATTACAAGCTTTGTCACGAGGTCATGACTCACCGAGGGGTTAGAGTTGACGCATGGAACATATAACAATTGACATTGGTCGTAAGTTCGATACATAGATACAGTAAAACCTCTCTGAACCGGACACCATGGGAAATTCCCAGGGTGTCTGGCTTAGAGACGAGGTTTCCCTATAAATCAGGCATGTGATCATTCTGAGCCATAGTGGTGTGCTATTTGATCACGAACAGACTAGTGACATGAGATAAATGACCAAGAAACTCATCGAAAATAAGATCACAGATGTTTTCTTGGTGCCCAGTTTGGAGAGATTCCACTGTACTGATAATTCTAAGTCAAAATCGTGATATATTCAATGTGTATGTGTCTTGTATAACTCTCGTTCAAGGTACAAGCCCACTCAGTAGACACACAATGCTATTTATATCAGAGACATAATCTGAGACATTGTCTGGCTATTTGATCACGAACAGACGTTATCACCTGAGATAAATTACCGAGAAACTCATCGAATGTTGCCAACAACAACAGTGGAACCTCTCTAAACCGGACACCAATAAAACATTTGTGATCTTATTTTCGATGAGTTTCTTGATCATTTATCACTTCTAAGTGGTCTAGATTATGATATGGTGCCGATGATTAAATAACACCTAATTAGGAGACACTACCTCCTAATTAGGCGATATTAACTCCTAATTAGGCGATACTAACTCTTAATTTGGAGATAAAAACTCCTAATTAGGAGATACTAAGTCCTAATTAGGAGATAGTATCTCCTAATGAGGACTTAGTATCTCCTAATTATGACTTAAACATACTTCAGCACCTCGCATCAGTAGCCTATTTCACCAACATTCCAAAGTATACTTCCCTAGCAAAGTATACTTTGAGGGAGAAATTTTCAATTTAAGGCTAAATTTACTAATTGTTATTATACTGACTGGGAATTTATTACATTATCACAGCTATTTTGGCATTTTGTCGTACTTGTGCATATATAGGACAAACACCGAATTAAGCCAAATGAACTTATCTCCCTTATTTATCACAGGCTCAGATAGTTTGTACAGAAATATAACGCATGCTATTTTAGAATGTTTATCATGTTGAAGTAAAATAATGCGATTGATTGGCATACGCATCAGTGTGCGCTAATCTTGATCACTTGCATATTTCACCAACATTGCAAAGTATACTTATCTAGCAGAGTATACTTTGAGGGAGAAATACAAAGCATACTTTGACGGAGAAATTTTCAATTTAAGGATAACTTTATTAATTTGTATTATACTGAATTTATTAAATTATCACAGCCATTTTGGCTGTGATAATGTAATACATTCAGTATAATAATTATGTATAATTGTAATCATCAAATATATGCAGTCGTTAGTTCTATATGGCATAATGCATTTCGGGAAAAAATAAATGATTACTCCCTCAAAGTATACTTTGCTAGATAAGTTTACTTTGCAATTGTGATGAAATCGGCTACTGATTATCAACGGTTCTGAACACATCAATTGACAATGCCAATTCGCAATCAAGCTGTTTGTTTGTCTCAGTCTGAGCTCCATCACAGCTCAGGCTCAGCCAATCAAGCTGCCTGATTTCATTCACACTATTCAAGTATTTTCGACAAATTATGGCAATATAAGATTAGCGCTTGCGGTAGTGTAGCTCAGGTTTTCAAACCTAGTTGTGATGCAGACACACATGCATCGTAAGCGGATAAGGCGCCCGTACGGTGTGTGTTTTGACGAAGTTATCGTTCGGGAATCGGTGACATACTACTGACAGGGGTGACTTTTCGTCGATTTTTGGGCATCGTAGCGGTCATCGGCAACTTTTAATGCAAAGTTACACTTTTTTAAAGACCGCACGATTTTGAAAATCGGAAACACACCGCAGCGACATCGTGCGATTGTTTTGTTAATTTATGAATTTCCTTTTTTACTATTGCGCCCGCACGGCGACCGCACGGCGACCGCACGGCTTAATAGGACGTCGTACTGAATCGTAGGGTAAACTTACGATATAACGTATGGTTGCCTTACGATGTCAAGAATATCGTGCATACCTCGTAAGGAGACTTTACGGTGATTGTAACGTCATCTTGCGATGTCCGCACGGTTTGACGGCCCAAACTATTTGTCAACCCGTAGCGGAATCGTACGCAGCCCGTATATAATGTTTTTCTAGAACCCTATGATTCTTTCCCGATGTCCGTACGGTGTCTCACGATGGCGACAGGTCGTCTCCATGTCGCCGCAAGGTGACAACAATGTGCATCTACGTTATGCCTGCGGTGAGTTTCCTCTTTCTAAAATCGTACGGTCTTCAATTGAAGTATAACTCGGCATTAAAAGTTGACGATGCCGAAACATCGGCGAAAAGTCACCATGTCCGTAGTATGTCGCCAATTCCCGTACGACATCTTAAACAATACACATCGTACGGGCGCCTTATCCGCTTACGATGTATTTGTGACTGAGGCTTTACAGCCACCAGATGGGCGGATCTGGATGGGGTTTCCCCCACCCCCATTTAGCCACGGAGTTTATATAGATAAAAGTTTACCACCAGTTGGAACCTGAATATAAATGCCGTAACACAGCGGAAAGTGCATTTCGAAGAGCTCGAAAATATGACAACCCCTAGTTCCGAACGGTAACTCTAGCAATTACTCCCGTACCGTACTGACGAAATGCTTAGAGGAAATAGCCATTCGACGTTCATTACCAAAACAATATCAGTTTCTGTAAATGGTCTTCCTAACAAAAAATAATATTTACAAAATATCGTCCGTATACGACGAAGAAAGTTGGAGAAATATTCAGAACAAATGCGGAATTCTTGCGGAAAATAAATGCGTATGTGCTATGACAATTTCGTTATGGTTCAACGTCATTTAAAAAACAGTTTCTGTAAATATATTTCCATGAACAGTCGCACATATTGTTAATAGGTACAAAATGACACGGTTTTACTCAATTGTATACATCACGGTGGTGGAGAGTGTGATACATGTATCCGAGTGTTAGCATTGTTAGTATAACAACAACACACAAGGAGGTCAATGGACGGACGGCCGTGATACGTTCCAGTGCCCATTTCTATGGTGTACGAACGGGGTCAAAAATGAAATTACAGGTGCAACTATAAACAATAAACTTTCAAATTGTAAAGGTGTACCTGTGTATTTAACAGGTCCACCTATAAATGTATAGGTCAACCTATAAATTTATAGGTCAACCTGTATATTTTACACGTTGACCTGTAAAGTTGTATATGTGCACCTGTAATTTTAGTTTTGACCCAGTTCGTACACCATACAATTCTACCTATCACTTCGTCTGGACAAAACTGGGTAGTTATGACGTCTATCTATGGAACGCCGTACCTGTCTGAGGTTTTAAACTGCTATGTTGTCTTGTTAGAGTAACGTTTTAACTTGTCTAATAGTCGTTGTTTGTGCTCTCTTGGGTTGAACTTACGTCGTTTTTAAGCCACTTCTATTCAAAGTGCCCATCCACTACTCTTCGATCGATCGCGTGTTAACAAAAGTATGATTGCAGAACTACTCCGTTGTTCGTCTTAGAGAGGTTCCACATAACGTGCAATTCAGATGGTGATCACAACAACGTTAACAGGCTCCAGTTTTTTTTGAGCTATTCCAGTTGCTCAAAATAACGACCCCATATGCATAAGGAGGTTATGTAAAATCACACTGGACGTGACTATGAAAATTATCATAATATTTCACCACATTTTACTAGCCGATGACTGATGTCACCGTGAACGATTTTATAGAGTGTTTCTCTCTACAATCTTCTTCGCCTTCAAGCGTTATGAACATTTTCATAAGAATTGCTCACCAGGTCAACCACCAGTGTTACTCAGATATTGAAGTCACTATGAACATTTTCATAACATTCCGTTCTCAGACAAACAATAGTCATTATGAAAATGTCCATAAACCGTACTAACCCTCAAGCTATGAAATGTTTCATAAAACGTACTATCGCTCTCGCTATGAATATTTGCATAAACCGTACTATCAGTCTCTCTATGAAAATTTCATAAAGCGTAATATCGCTCTCACAATTAAAATGTCCATAAAATGTAATATCACTCTCACTATGAAACTTTTCATGAAATGTAAAATACCTCTCACTATGACAATTTTCATAAATCGTTCTATCAATCTCACATATTGAAGTCGCTATGAAATTTTCATAAAGCGTAATATCACTCTCACTATGGAATTTTTCATAAAATGTAATATACCTCTCGGTATGAAAATGTTCATAAAGCGTAATATCACTCACTATGAAACTTTTCATGAAATGTAATATACCTCATCATAAAACGTACCATCGCTCCCACATATTGTAGCCGCTATGACAATTTTCCTAACATTCCCGTTCTCAGACAAACATTAGTCGCTATGAAAATTTGAATAATATTTCCGTTCTCTGATCAACATTAGTAGCAATGAAAATAGAGAATATTAGTATAGTGTCATGAACGTGAATAAATATCTGTCGAGGCTGAGAAATCAGGATGGGCGAGGCTTGCCGAGCACATCCTGATTTCGAGCCGAGTCAGATATTTATTCACGTTCATGACACTATAATAATATTCTATTTATCCCGTTAACCACATCAAAGTTGTTCAAATGTCTCTAAAAATGCATTTGTGGCCTCATAAGTTTGTCTTCTGAAGCGACAAGATTATCGTGTTACGTCATTCACATAATGACGTAACGTCATACATAATGACGTATCTACTAGACGTGAACGAGAAAAAATACACGTACCTGCTTTTCACGTCTAGTAGCGACATAGTTGACGGGATAAATGTTCATAAACGTTACTATAAAATCATAAAGCGCACTTACGAAACATGCCAATTATATTCTCGTTGTTCATCACATACATGTAATGAGGTCAAAATGAAAAGGTTCATAATATTTTCGTTCAGAAACAAGCATTTTTCACTATTAATTTGGTCATAAAATGCAGTTACAGTTACTAATTGTTCCTATTGACGGTTAATTGTCATTATGTTAATGTTCCAAAAATATGTTAAGTTAACGGACTCTCTGAATTATACAATAACTGCGGAACGTGTAATAAACAGGAACTGACATGACTCTTACACCAAAGAATCATGTTTAGACACACATTTCTGTTAAATATTAGTTAGTTGGATAGTGATTGAAACAGCTATTTCAAACAGAAATAGGAACATACTTGTGACTGTGACTGGCAACATTGGGTTTATGCGATTTATGTGTAGTTTCAGAGAAAATATAACACATATTTAGGCTAATAACGATATACAATGTATGTTGCTTTAGAAACATGACGGGCGTTTCATTCATGGAATAGCGAACGGTGTAGACCCTGATCAGTCTACGCGGATGTGTATACTTAATTGGTGGCATACCCCATAAGCCCCGTTTTTCCAGTCTCATCCACAAATAAAGTTGTTTTACGCAAACAATGAATAAGTACTAAACCTTGTATTTTCATGTGGGGCATGCAGAATAAAGCAGACTGTCTAGACATACATGCAAGTGTTGCCAAGTAACAAAACAGTTCAGTGAAATCGACCTTAAACAGTCGGATATGGTGTTCTAATTCACATGTATACACATGTGTCGTTACCAACTATCATTTGTCTTCCTTACGCATCAGGAATCATAACTAAACGTTCGTTCCATCAACTAGATTAACGTATTCCCCTTAATTGCCCCTTAAATATAGAACCCATATGAAATTCATCACGGGCAAATGACGCCCACCTTACAGTATGTAAACATGTAGGTACGATTATCCTCATACTTGTATGAAGAGTTGGCCCTAATCAAAACTAAATAACGTATACATGCCTGAGTAAAATCCGATGTTCCGCAGTCAAAACGGAAAGCGAGACAAGCCGCCGAAATTATAAGCATGGTCCGTCCAGGCTGACCCAAGTGACAGTCAGGGTCAGTTATCTAATTAATAGGTTCATACGTCCAGTCAGCCAATCAGATGTTCCATAATATTCGCGGTAAAATCGATGGGGGCGGGATTAAATGCTGCCCCTGTATTCATGTCTGGATGCATGACTAACCCTTACCATGCTGAATTCCATTTTGTCGTCTGCTTTTTAATGTTAGTTTTGAGCCGGTGGCATGTCCGTGTGTCCGTCCGTCACAAGTTCGCCGGAGTTTCGAAAATAAATCTGCCACCCTGTGGAATTCGTGTCCCGACAGGCCACATTTCCTTGTACGTAATGAATGTTTTGTAAGCAGCTGATAATTGTCTCCAATGTAGACAATTAGCATGTGCTGTCCAATATGTGCATTGTTAAAACATATCTGAAAAATAAAGAAAGCAGACGATAATGTCCGGTTTTGGCCTTTTAAGAGTTAATTATAAGTTTTGTCTTTTTCACTACAATACACGTGTATGTAGACATATGTAATGGGGTAACCCCTTCCCGGCAAGCACATGTGTGAGGGGAGGCTGGTATCAGGCAAGTAGTGGAAAGTATCACCACGGGACACGAACTGCGGTTACATAATTGTTGTATCAACAAACAGACTATTTCGGAACATTTCGTAACATTTCGGAATACTATTTCTATTTTGCATAATAACACACTGAAATTACTAGTGCTTGTGGCGAGTTTTGGAACCGGTATGACGGTTCTTATGCACATTACATCAACCACTGAGTCACCGCAGCTCATACAATCGAGATAGCCAGACTTGCTAAACTGGCATCAGCATTATTTCCGCAACATGCGGCATGTTTATACTATCCTGTAATAATTTGCATACGATTGTCACATAAATCGCGCCAACACATAGCTGGGTGCCCGAATTGCGCAATTGATATGCGCGTGAGTAATTAGCACAGGTCAATGTGCACCAGCCTGCGAGTGATATTTGGAAATCGGGGGATGATCTGCAAGGAGATTAGAATGCATAGAACACTAACTTGATCCCGCTTACAGGATCTACTGACTGAAAATAATGAAATTATGATTTAATAGAAGTATCTTGTCTTATGTATGATCGGACGTTGTATGCTATGTACATTTGCAAGCCGTGCACGTAGTTCCCGATCAACATGTACATGTACCATCAGGGATGCTACGCTGACATAGTACGATGTAATTATGTAATTACGCTGCTACGATAACGATATAATATCGTAATATCGTATTGTATTCGTGCTATCGTGATATCGCGTCATCGTTATCGTGTTATCGTTGTAGCGACCCGATATCGTTTTTACGCTGGCCTAAACGGAACACCGTACATTCATACTGTTAAACTGCCATATAACGGTTTGAAATAAGAATGTCGGATAGTAATCACCATTGTCCTATATATCATAGTATCGTCATCGTGCTATCGTCATATCGCGTAGTCGTCATCATAGTATCGAGTTATAGTAGTATCGACCCGATAGCGATAGTACGATGGCCTAAACGGAACACCATGTATTCATACTAATGTTAAAACTGCCATATAACGGATTACCATATGAGTGTCAGATAGTAATCAGCATTGTCCTACATTTAAACCCATAGATTCTGATGTTCGCTAAATGTTTGGTGCAGTGTTGTTTAATCCACGAATAATGATTTCCCAAGATATGTGTCGAGTATATTCTGCCGCGGCCTTTGGTATTAGTAGAGACACAGATTGTGAACTTTCAGCAACAAACTATAGGACCACCAGAGAAAGGGCTGTTTGAAAGATGATTTTCCGACATATTATTATATTTACGTAATGCGAAATCAATGCACAGAATTTGTGAACTTTATGTAACAATACGAATATCATGAGAGAACTGCATATGAAATATGAAGACGTTCAGTGGAAGGAAACATATTTGATAACAAACATACCCCGAGTCTGATATTGTAATATGTGTTTCATGCGTACGTGTATGGTTGTATATTGGTTTTCGTCTAACGTGCCGAAAGATGGATAATATGCTACTCGCAATACATCACAATATGCATTTTATCAATCCGATACACATTAAATGCCAGGCAAAATGATAATTCGGCCGTAGGCTGATGAAAAGGTCATTACGGCACGTGTGATCAAAGTAGACTATTATCATCATCTGTACTTTTACTCACCCACTACTCATTGACCAGGACCAGGACCTACGCAAGTCACAATTCAGTCCGTATATGTCTCAGATCAACATTGATTGACATGAGTTATGGAAATAACTATGTTGAGTAGTTTGTGAGTAAAAGTACAAATGATAATAATAGCCTACTTTGATCACACGTGCCGTAATTACCTTTTCACCAGCCGGCGGCCGAAGTATGATTGTGTTTGGCATCCAATGGGTATCGGATTGACAAAACGCATATTGTAACGTATTGCGAGTAACATATACACCGACACGTTAAACGGAAAACAATATACAAGCATACACGTAGTACTACGCATGACACACGTATTACAATATCATAATTGGGGTAATACTGTATGTTTCTTATCAAATATGAGTAGTATAAGGCCGATTCTGGGACATTTTAAAAAAATCGTCTTTTTTTCACGTATAGGGATACGTGATTTTTCAGAAAAAAAACAAAAAACGGAGATTTCGAATCTAGATACGGAGGTCGATCATATTTAGGGCATCCTAGATACGGAGGTTAAAAATAAAAAATAAAAAATAAAATGGGTCAAAACAAGGTTAAAAATAGGTCAAGGTTAAAACAAGGTCAAAAATGGATCAAAAATGGTTAAACAAAGAGAGTGTTGTTTATTCACGAGGACGAGGGTCTAGATACGGAGGTTTGAGCATACTGTGTCGAGCACATTTAGATAGGGAGTCTAAAAAAAAAAAAAAAAAAATTAAATTCGTTAACATGGTTAAAATGGTTCAACATCAGAAATATACCATAAAATGGATATGTAGGACAATATATATTGGTGGGACCCAAAACGGGTCCCACCTCAGAAATGGACCATACACGGGTCAACATATGAGGTCAAAAATTGATTTTAAAAAAAAATCTACTTTTTTTAATTTTAGTCATTTACAAATCTACTCGAATCAACAAGGTCACCCTAGATGAACTCGATGAATCTCCAGTTTTTGTGATGAAGTTTATCACGTCCCCGGCTTGAACTTCAATAGGATTACATATTGCGAACGTGGATCTATATCCACTATGCTTCGTTATACCATACTCCTGTTCAATTTCATTTAAAACGAGATTCACACAGACTTCACCCACCTATTCAATTTTAGGTATGTAAAATGTATCCAGTCCACTCGTATGCTTTCCATTGTCCTTCTTACTAGTTAAGTCAATCACAACAAAACCATGTGGTTTCTCCCATGCCTTTTTATATAAATATCTAAACTCGTCTTTTGTCATATCGCTGCCGACATGATCGTTGTAGATGTGGTTAATGTTCTTGAGATCTTGAGAAAATAAACAAATAAAGTTTGCATTTTCGCGAATAGTCTGTCTAGGGAGCTTAAAGTAGTTGTGTGATAGATAGAAGTAGTTCACGTCTGAGTGTATTCCACGAATGTAATATGATTCACATTTGTTCTGCTTTTCGAGCAACAGGTCATCAAAGGTCATGAGGTTCTTGTTGTCTGGATTAAGCTCCCGTGGATCTGGTACATCCTCTGACGTCTCTGAAAGCTGCATTCGATATCATTCGGATCCAATCTGATGTCTTTTCCCATCTCCTCAACTAATACTAATGGAGAAACATTCAGTTTCACGATCTCCTTTTGAATAACCTGATAATTGAGTTTTTGGGGAGTTTTTCCTCAAAAGCCTTTTTCAATATCCTGTACTCTGGTTGGAACAAACTCTTACCAAATATAAACAAACGATTGCAATCTAACCAACCTGGGTTTAGTAGTAGATTGAGTAGCAATGTGGTCTTTCCACAACCTGACTTCCCAATAATGACTCCACGTATTGACTTGGGTAGTAGAGGATGATTAAACCTCTTTGACTGCATTCCATTCCATGAGAGATCTTTTACTTCCATTTTTGTATATGGTAGATCTTTTTTTTATATTAATATTATGAAATGATGTATTGTGTCAAGTGTTGAAAGGTTACTGATACAAGTGGTTTGGAGGTGGTTGTCACAAAGAATGGGAGGAATATGAGAAAATGTAAATATAATGCTTGTGGTTCTACAAAAACTAAATTCACATCTAACACTGTGGGTAAAGGATTTGTAAACAACCTAATCAACAAGCTACCTTATGAAATGCATCTACCTAGTCATAACTTTGCTGGTCCTGGAACAAAACTTAACAAAGGGTTAAATAATGACTTTACTCCTAAACCTTGGAGCATTCCAATAAACCGAGTTGATAAAGCTGCATACCATCATTATGTATGTTAAGCTAAAAATAAAGATACATACACACGAAATAATGTGTGTGATAAGATCATGATTAAGGAGTTGGATGGAACTTACAATCCATCTTTACGTGAACAAAATAGACCGAAGCATCGTTAGAAAAATAATTGGAACTAAGATGAAATTTGGAATGGGTCTAACCAAAAAAAAGCTCAGATAGTTTGGAATGACCAATTAGCTGAAGAACTACACAAGCCAGTCACTACAAAATTTCAGAGGAGAAGAGTCTACGTTAATGGTATAGATGAGATTTGGGCCGTTGATTTAGTGGACATGCAAAGCTTTTCCAGAGAGAACAAGAACTTTAAGTACTTGTTGACTGTAATTGACATATTCTCAAAGTATGGTTGGATGATACATATAAAAGATAAGACTGGAAAGTCTGTTGCGGATGTATTAAAGTTGATTTTAAAGGAGCGGAGACCAAAACAGATGTGTGTGAACAAGGGTAAAGAGTTTTATAAAAATAATGTACAAGACCTTGTTGAGCTCTACAGTACGGAAAATGAAGAGAAGTCATTTGTGGTTGAGAGATGGAACAGAACAATGAAAGAAAAGATGTGGAAGTACTTCAGCGCTAATTCCACCAGGAAGTACATTGCTATATTAAATGGTCTTGTAGATCGATATAACAACACAAAGCATTCTTCAATCAAAATGACTCCTGTAGAAGCTAGTATGAAAAAGAATGAGAGTCGTGTGTATAGAAATCTGTACAAAAACCGTATGGTTCACTCAGAACCAAAATTTACTGTTACCAAGAAGAAGAAGATGTTTTAAAAGGGATACACATCGAGATGGACTGAGGACGCAATATTTGTATACGCACCCCAGTAAGAGTTATCTGATTTTCAAAGGTCGTCTCACAAAGGAAAATGGTGATGCGTATGCTAATGATAATGAAATTTCTTTAACAAATAACGCGGTGATGCATATGTTTAGTAGTAGTAGTTATGATATTTCGGGTAAGGAAATTGAAACAATGCTACATCCCGGGCAGGGAACAACCATGCTGGCACTTTTATCTTACGCCGATGACTTTTCAAAATCGCAGGGACTTAGTCAGTTGTGGTATAAAGACACGGGAGCAACTGCAATTATTGCGAATAATTCTGGTTTCGCGATCAGACAATCTTATTTGATTAAATCGCCAAATCCGAAAGGATCATTTAGCTGTTGTATTCCTCTTAGTCATATTTTTGGGTTCTGTCAGGACTATGATAAAATTGTATACGGATTGAAACATACTCTCACGTTAGTAAGACAATCGGAGAATAATGCAATTTTTAGGGACGGCGGTGAAGACGCTGGTAAAATAACACTAGAAAAGGTGTCGTGGTTTATGCCCAAAGTAATACCAGCTGATGCGGAAAAGTTTCACTTATGCACAAATATCCAATCAAATACGACGCTCCCGGTCGCTTACATGATGAGACAGTGCGATTCTATCACAGTACCAGCTTCAACGAGTTTTACGTGGAGATTGAGTGTCAAATCATTACCAGAAAAGCTTACATATATCATTGTGGAATTTCAAACGGAGAAGTAAAATGACCAAGAAAAGAACCCCTCCGTATTTGACAATGTTGATGTGAAAAAACATATGGGCCGTGTTAAACTCAAAACAATACCCACGGTATAGTTATAATCTTTCCTTCCCCGATTATGGTTTCATTAGAGCATATAGAGATGCTGTCGCATTCAAATCTAATTTTTACAGGGTAGGTGAGTTAATTAGCAATCCAAATATTACTCCGAGCGATTATAAAGATTTATACCCTCTATTCGTGTTTGATGTTAGTAAACAGAGTGAAAAGTTGAAGATTGGTATGATCAACGAAAAAAAATAAGGTGGAGTTCAACAAAAATGTACCAGAGGTACATAGGTATTTGCCCTAGTCATCTCAGACAGGTTGCTATCATTCAAGTCAGACGGAAACAAGATGAATGTGATATATTAATTTAAAGAAAAAACATTCATATATAAAATAACTAATACATATCCTAAAGGACAATAAGATGGATTATTCTCACTACAGAAAGTCACAATTGATAGAATTATTGAGAGGGAAAGGTTTTCTACCAGATGAACAACCAAAGCCTGAGAAATAAAAAAATGAGATCGATTCATGGCGTAGAACTATCAGAACAAATCCAAGACACGTTAGCCTAAAAAGTGTAAAAACAGGCGAGGTGAATACATTTCCTCCAATTTACAAGGCAGTACGTTTCATCAACAAGTCACCGAGAATCATAACATTCTGGGATGGTAGGGTTTGGAATAAAAATATTGAAATTACAATCGATAAATAGGTATCATGTATGATCATGTATCATACATGGTATAAATGTAAGAAAATGTAAATATAAAATAGACATGATATAGGTGGGACCCGTTTTAGGTCCCACTACAGAAAGATAAAGATTATACCATATATAGGTCTAATGAGAAATGGATACGTAAGATAATATAATGGTCAACCTGACGAATGTTCGATGAAATTAATATTTTACTGGGGAAAAAGTTTGATATTTACGTGTAACGATATGAAATTTCGTAAGTTTTAATAAGTTAAAAGACATACATGGTATAAATGTAAAAACAATTGAAAAAAAATTGAAAATAAGTTAAAGAAATATATATACTAAAATGGAACGAAATACCGTTATTCAGTTAAAAGCCATTGCAAAAGACCGTGGTTTAAAAAGATATTCAAAGTTCAGAATAGCTGAGCTTATTAAGTTTTTATAATTAAATAACCCTACACCTGCTCCAAAGCAAAAGGAAATTATTTTCAAACCTTACCAACTTAGATCAAAACAGAATAAATATAAACCCGTAGTGGAAATTAAATCAAACAAAACATTAAAGAAAGAACTAAAGAAACTACGTGAGAAGAAAGCTAAATTTACCAAAAAACAAAGAAATACACGAAATAAGTTTAACACATTTTCTAAAGAAATTACACGAATTGATAGCCAGCTTTTAAGACTGGATCCAAAATTAATCCTTAATCAAGAACTATTAAGACTAAATTTTGATGATGATATATTTGATACCACATCCAATGACCAGCCTTTCGAACCTACCATAACAGGTAATTCGGCTCTCAGGAAATTCACTACACAATACACCATTAAGACTAGAGAAGGATTTACTCCAGTGACATTCTTAGTTAAGGTAAAGCAGGTTGTTACTAATATTTTGAGAAATAACCGTCAGACTAAGGTAAAATTGATCCTCAACTGCAACATGGAACAGATTAATATAAGAACTGGTGATGTGTTAATTTTACCAAAAGCTTTCCACATTAAAATTAATGTTAACATGGAGGGTACAGATTTGAATGAGCTATATAACATAATGACTGAGAGAATACATGAGAATATAGCATCATTCCAGATGCGGGGTAGTAATTGGAGATTTAAAAATATTATCAGCTTGGAGCTACATACAGTAAAATATGAACCACTACGGGGTAGCTCATATATTCCTATTCCACCAAAGCTTGCATTGAAGAAGGAAATTATTAATATTAAAAACGAGGATGATGAGTGCTTCAAGTGGTCTATCACACTAGCATTAAACCCCGTACAACTTTTAAAACAACAAGCGGAGGAACTCAATTGGGATAAAATTGCATTCCCAGTTGACCTTCAAACCATAGATAGGTTTGAAAGACAAAATGCAATTTCTGTCAACGTCTATGGATATGAGAACGAAGAAGTCAATGTTCTTCAGATTAGCAAACATAAGCATGAGAATGCTATTAACCTTTTGTTAATTTCAAATGGTGAAATGAAACATTATTGCTGGATCAAGAACATGAGCAGGTTGTTATCCGAGCAGACATCTAAGCATCAACATACGAGACATTACTGTCTCCGGTGTCCTAACTTATTCAAAGCACGAGGAATATTGTAAAACGAACGAAGCTGTAAAAGTTGTGGTACCTGAGGAAGGAACTTTGTTAATTCGATGAAAGTACCCTTTGTAGTTTATGCAGACTTTGACAGTTTCACCGAAAAGTTGGATACAACACAACCCAACCCAGAAAATAGTTATACTAATATATATCAAAAGCATATACCTAGCGGGTTCTGCTATTATATTAAATGCTTTGATGATAAGGTTTATAAAGGAAAAAACAGTAAGATATACAAAGAAATCTGAAGATGAGGATATAGGTCAGATCTTTGTTGACACGTTAGAACAAGATAGTATTAACATCTACACAAAAAATAGTTTTCCAAAGAATATGATAATTACATCAAAACAGAAAAAGACATTCAAAAAGGCAACAGTATGCTGGATATGTGAAACATATTTGGATGAGGATAGGGTAACAGATCACTGCTATTTTACTGGTAAGTATCGAGGAGCTGCACATAATACATGCAACCTCAGGTATCGAAAACCTAAGTTTACTCCCATCATATTACACAATCTGAGCGGATATGATTCCCACCTATTCATAAAAAACTTGGGTAAAATGGAGAGTAATATTAACTGCATCCCTAACAATGAGGAAACATATAAATCATTTACAAAAGAGATTGTAATTGATAGATTAATTAATAAAGACGGAGAGAAAAAGGAAGTCAAGCATAATCTGCGGTTTATTGACAGCTTCAAGTTTATGGCTTCTAGTCTAGATAAACTGGTAGGTAATCTTCCGGAAGATCAATTTTTAAACTTGGAAAGTGAATATGAAGGTAAACAGTTAAGTTTACTAAAACGTAAGGGTATATATCCTTATGATTATGTTGATAATATTGATAGGCTGGATGAAACGCAGCTACCTCCAAAGAAAGAATTGTATTCTAAGTTGAGTATTGATGACATTTCGGATAAAGATTATAAACACGCAAAAAGATCTGGAAAGAGTTTAAATGCGAGACGATGAGAGATTATCATAATCTCTATCTTACGTCAGATGTATTGCTTCTAGCAGATGCATTTGAAACATTTCGTGATGTCTGCTTAAAGAATTATAAACTAGATCCAGCCTGGTATTATACAGCCCAAGGTTTGTCATGGGATTCTATGTTGAAAATGACTGATATTAAATTAGAATTATTAAGTGACTATGACATGATACTTATGTTTGAAAAGGGGATTAGAGGAGGTATGAGTAGTATCACGACTCGGTATGAGAAAGCGAATAATAAGTACATGGGTGAAATGTTTAATTCTAAAAAACCAAGTAAGTATATACAATATGTGGATGCTAACAACCTCTATGGATGGTCAATGAGCAAACCACTACCAACACATGGATTTAAGTGGATGACTGAAGACGAATTGAATATCTGGACAAAACATTCATGTATTCTAGGGGTTGACTTAGAATGTCCAAAAGAGCTACACGATTTACATAGCGAATATCCGTTAACTCCCGAAAAGGTCGTTGTGAATAAGGTTGAAAAACTTATTCATAATCTGAACGATAAGACAAAATATGTTCTTCACCACGAGAACATCAAGATGTATGACAATTTTGGTCTAACAATTACCAATATAGATAGAGGTATAAAGTTCGAGGAGAGCACTTGGCTCAACAATAATATTGATGTAAACACTAAATTAAGAACCGAGGCAAATAATGATTTTGAAAAAGATTTTTTCAAGTTTATGAATAATTCTATCTATGGAAAGACAATGGAAAACATTCGAAACAGGGTTAATATTCATTTGGTGAATAATTAAGAAAAATCAATAAAACTAGCAGCAAAGCCTAACTTCGAACATTATACAATCTTTGATGAAAATTTATTAGCTATTCATATGAAGAAAACCAAAATTTTGTTTAACAAACCGATTTATCTGGGTATGGTTATTCTAGACTTAAGCAAACATTGATGTATGATTTTCATTACAACTACATCAAGAAGAATTATGGATATAAATCTAAGCTGTTATTCACTGACCCTAACAGTTTAGCATACGAGATTGAAACTGAAGATTTTTATAAGGATATAAGTCCAGATATAGAAAAAATGTTTGTTACTAGTAATTATCCAACAGATCATATCTCAGGTATACAAACTGATATGAACAAGAAGGTCATCGGTTTGATGAAGGATGAATGTGGTGGAAAGATTATGGAAGAGTTTATTGGATTAAGATCTAAGCTGTACAGCTATAAGATGTTTGAAGGTGAGGAAGAAAAAAGATGTAAAGATGTAAAGGTGTAAAGAAGAGTGTAGTCAAAAAGGATATTAGCTTCGATGACTACAATACCTGTCTGTTTAGTAGAAGGAATCAGAAAAGGAAGATGAACGTGATCAGAAGCCATGGTCACAAAATATATTCGGAGTAAATAAACAAAATAGCACTATCTTCAAACGATGACAAACGTGTTATGATGGAGGATGGGGTGCACACTTTGGCATATGGACATTGGCAATTGGCCTATGAACTTTGGCAATTAACTTAAATAAAATAAATATATAATAAAACATGCCTGTTGATATATTTGGTTGTAATGAAATTGAAAATAATCGTTATCCTAGAGTAACGGTTAGTTATATAACCAAATGTTTTTTAAGAAAGGATGGAACGAGTGAACTAACTGGTCCACTAAATAAGAATATAAATAGAATATCTAATGTAGTTAATCCTACTGGTGCGCAATATTCTGCAACCAAGCGTTATGTAGATGAGCTTGAAAAAGTCTTTAATATATTTCTTACTCAATTCGATAAGAAATTTAATGATAATGACCAGCGTTATGTATATGAGCTGAGCGAAAAAAATAATTCAATTATTAACATTAAACTTACTCATTTAGAGAATAAAGTAAAGAAAGTCAAAAAAGCCACTCGGAAGTCAGTTATTTCTATTTGCGCTGAGGAGCGAGGTGTACTTATACCTGAAGAATATCAGTGGTCATTTGGTATCAACGCGACCAATCAGTATAAAGGATACACTATGGCGGTTTCGGTGTAATCCTACGAATGTCACTTTCCTCGGTGAATATGAAGGGTAATACTACTGGTGAAGTCTGTGTGAATCTCGTTTTAAATGGAATTGAACATGAGTATGGTATAACGAAGCATAGTGGATATAGATCCACGTTCACAGTATTTGATCCTATTATCGAAGTTCAAGCCGGGGACGTGATAAACTTTATCACAAAAACTGGAGATTCATCGAGTTCATCTAGCATCGTGATCTTGTTGATTCGAGTAGATTTGTAAATGACTAATATATCTTGTCCTACATGTCCATTTTATGGTATATTTCTGATGTAGAACCATTTTAACCATGTTAACCACGAATTTTATTTTGTTTTATTTTTTTTAGACTCCCTATCTAAATGTGCTCGACACAGTATGCTCGAACCTCCGTATCTAGACCCCTCGTCCTCGTGAATAAACAACACTCTCTTTTTTTAACCATTTTTGATCCATTTTTGACCTTGTTTTAACCTTGATCTATTTTTAACATTGTTTTGACCCATTTTGTTAATTTATTTTTGTTAACCTCCGTATCTAGGATGCCCTAAATATGATCGACCTCCGTATCTAGATTCGAAATCTCCGTTTTTTATTTTTTTTGAAAAATCACGTATCCATATACGTGAAAAAAATACGAAAATGTCCTAGAATCGGCCTTTTTATAATATGGTTCCTTCCACTGAACTTCTTCAGAGTTCACATGCATTTCTCTCATGATACTCATATTGTCACATACATTTCACATGTTCTGTGCATTGACTTCGTATTTACGTAAATATATTAATATTTCAGCAATTTATCTTTCAAATATGCTTTCTCTGGTGCTACTACAGTCTGTTGCTGAAAATTCATAATACTGCGTCTCAACTAATACCAAAGGCCGCGGCTGAAAATACTAGACAAATATATTTGGGAATCATTATTCATGGAATAAACAACACTGCCCGAAATATTAACGAACATTATCAGAATATATGGGTTTAAATGTAGGAAAATGGTGATTACTATCCTGTGGTAATCTGTTATATGGCAGTTTTAACATTAGTATGAATACATGGTGTTCCGTTTAGGCCATCGAAATATGGCTATCGGGTCGATATTACGATAGGTTGACACTACGATGACGATGACGCGATATCACGACAGTACGATGACGATAATACGATATTATATCGTAGTATCGTCATCGTCGTATCGTAGTATCATACCATGGTATTCGTAGCATCATACTATCGTCGTCGTGATATAAATACTATATCATCGTAGCTTCGAACTATTGTCATCGTAGTATGGTACTATCGTCATCATAGTATCGTACAATAGAGCATAGTAATACTGCCGATTGCATGAACACATTTCGGATTATTGTGTGGTATTTCTAGAAAGCTCCCCTGGTGATCAGAATGACGGCTATATGTGCGCTAGTGCGTGCTCCAATGTCTGTGTCTGTCTGTCCGTTCAAAACATTAGTTCAAGCTTTTATTTACTGAAAACGAATTATTGACGGGGCCACCTTGATAAACAAAATCACACGCATCATGATATGGCTACATATTTACGGGTAATATTTCCTTGGATATTATGCCCCATATGGGACAGCAAGAGAGGCATATTGAGTTGGTCTTGATGGTCCGTCTGTCCGCCTGTGTACATTTACGTTGAAGAGTCTTTCCAGTTAGAGTCCAGTGTGCCGCCGGGGAATATCCTTGATTTAGAAACATACTTTCTAGTTATTTTCACGAATATGTGTGCACGAGTAATGAGCGAAACTAAAAATTACCATAAACAAAAAATGCCCACACTCTATGAGAGAGGTAGCAGGAATTGTGTGCTTTCAATTTCTGGCTATCTGACATACTGTTGTTTCATGTATTTCAGTATTAAATAGCATAATGCATGCATTGACAACATTCAAAAATCATGTATTTGCATTACTAGTGCTGTTTTATGTTACATATACACTCCCGCCTGCGATTCTCTTACCATGAATTGCAATCCAGCGGTCTTTGAATTGCAATTCGTCCCCTTTGAAATTGCAGTATAATTGCGGTCCAATCGCGGTCCCGTTTTTGCGGTCATTCTTTCGAGATACCGTTTGTGCGGTCATTATTTCCCGGTCCAGTTTGTGCGGTCATTATTTTGCGATACCGTTTGTGCGGTCATTCTTTCGCTATTTGCGGTAAAAACTCACCGTACCATCGTATAGTACAGTTTGTTTACATTATACAAACGTACTATACGAATATTACACAAACATACGATATCCGTTTGTATATACGATATATCCGTACGGATATGGTATGAATATACAGTGGGTCATCGTGCGGTTAAAATATACCAATGCACCGGTTCATTTCGAATGTAAACATCCGGTTTTCATTTCGATCATCTGCCACAATTTTAAGTTTTTCAAAATGAATAAATTTTCAGTTTTACGATACAGAAACAATTTAAAACTGAAGATTGTGAAGTACGGTATCACAGTGTATATACATGGGTGTTCAATACAGTAATTCATCAGTAATTCATCATTGTACTTTCGCACCACCGCTGGGGACACAAATCAATGATCCCCCACACACACCAGCCATCTACATTTGGCGTCCTAAAAGTTCCGGTCTATATCCCACAGTGGGAACAATGTGTATCACCACCACCACCAGTTTTTGTCTATGACTACACTACACCCCCCCCCCCCACGACCACCACTTCTGTCTCTAACGCAGGATGACGTGGCCGACTGATCAAGTGCTAAACTAGTCCTGGTGCGATGGATAACTGATCGAGTGTTATACTAGTCCTGGTGCGATGGCTGACTGATCAAGGGCTAAACTAGTCCCGGTGCGATGGCCGACTGATCAAGTGCTAAAGTAATCCTGGTGTGATAGCCAACTGATCAAGTTCTAAACTAGTCCTGGTGTGATGGCCGACTGATTGAGTGCTATACTAGTCCTGGTGCGATGGCCGACTGATCAAGTGCTAAAGTAGTCCTGGTGTGATGGCCGACTGATCAAGTGCTATACTCGGCATGGCCGACTGATCACGTGCTATACTGGGCATGGTGCGATGGCCAACTGATCAAGTGCTAAAGTAATCCTGGTGTGATGGCCAACTGTGATCAAGTTCTAAACTCGTCCTGGAGCGATGGCCGACTGATCAAGTGCTAAACTTGTCCTGGTGCGATGGCCGACTGATCAAGTTCTAAACTAGTCCTGGTGCGATGGCCTACTGATCAAGTGCTAAACTAGTCCTGGTGCGATGGTCGACTGATCAAGTGCTAAACTAGTCATTGTGCGATGGCCGACTGATCAAATCGCATGCCATAATAACTAGATGGCCATGGACTGCATGTCGTGCGGTGAAGCAGTTTCAGAGATATAGTTTTCTTAAAGGTACATGCCCACTCAATAGGCACACAATGTTCTTTATATCAGAGACATCATCGGAGATGTCTTCGGGCAAAATAAACATTAATTCACCATTAATACACATATTTATTGGCATTATTATACATTTTATATCAGACGTAGATTTCCACACTGCTATCAGGGGCGATAACCGTGTTTCCTTAAAATGTTACCAAGACATTACTATTTATTTTTTGATGTGCAATGATCATACTTTATAATCTGTCGAAAACATTATTTTTTCAGGGAATCACATTTAATTAGTATAAGTAATTAAAAAATATAATGCCTCATTTGAATATGAAAATAGTTTGATACCACTATTCGTCATTATCAGTAAAATAAATATTACTAAATGATTATATATGGATAGCGGGCAGACGTAATTTTTAGAACTGATGGAATAGTGACACAATTATACACTTATTTAATTGCTAAAAAGTTAAATCCAACAAAATTTAACCGGACGCACGAAGTGACGTACATATGGATGTACGTACGTATGTAGGCCAATGTGACAACTATATCGCACTGTCCACATGCAGGCATGTCAAAACCTTTGACGTAAATTACAAAGTAATTTGACCTTGGTATTGGGCACAGGGGTTGCAGGGGTTGAGCATAGAATGAAAATATGGATGATGATAAACACACATGTGAAGTTTCGAGTGAATTGGCGAAGATGTTTCTGAGATATAGTGTTCTTAAAAACTTTAACCTACGGTAAATAAAAACCAGATGGCCATGGCCCGCATGTCGAGCCCACCGAGGCATTTAATGGTCTCGGAGTATATTTATTTGAAGTTTGAATAAAGGTATGTAAAAGCTTTCACGCAAATTTGAAAGTCATTTACCTTGATCTTGGGCATGTGGGTCGCATGCGTGGGCTATAATATGAAAATATGGATGATAATAAAGAATTATCTGAAGTTTGAAGCAAATCTAAGTAAGTGGTTGTGGAGATATAAGGTATGCACAAACTTTAACACAAATTTCAAAGTCATTTGAACTTGACCTAGGGGCACAGGGGCTGCATGAGTGGGACACATAATGAATATATGGATGATGACTAATAAGCATTTAATGTTTCAAGTCAATGTGACTTACGATATGGTATTTAAAAACATACACCGATTTCGGACGGACTGACGCACGGACGTCATTGTGATCACTAAGTCTCGCTTTCCGCAAGCAGGCTCGACAAAAAAACTACGGATGTACGTCAATGCGCAGACTATATCGCACTGTCCGCAGGCGGTCGCGACAAAAATTGCCCAACCCCATTTTAAATGTGCATGCCCACTCAGTAGGCTAAAAATGCTCTTTATGGGAATTAAATAAGTGTATAATTGTCACTATTCCACTAGTTATAATCTTTACGAGTGCCCGCTATACAGATATAATCATTTGGTAATATTTATTTTACTGATAGTGACGCGCGGTGGTATCAGTTATTTCATGTGCAAATGGGGCATGATATTTTATAATTATTTATACTAATTAAATGCATCAACTGAAAACAAAATTGATAGATTATAAAGTATGATCATTGCACATCAAAAAATAAATACAGAGAATAAATAGTAATGTCCGTTAACATCATTTTAAGGAAACACGGTTATCGTCCCTGATATCAATGTGGAAATTTTCTTCAGATATAAAATGTATAATAATGCCAAACAATACGTGGGTAATGGTAAATGATTGTTTATATGGCCAGAAAATGTATCCATCCAATGATGTGTCCGACATAAAGAACATTTTGTGCCTACTGAGTGGGCATGTACCTTTAATGCTAGCTCCCCTTCTCCCGTGAGACCTATGCATGTGTTAAGTTTCATAAAAAATATTGTAAAGGGTGTTCGCGTTATGCTCCGGACAAATCAGTGGGCGAAAAAATAAAGGGAGATAACCAAACTAGAAAATGTGTTCATAGAACACGGATACCCCACATATCGCTTTGATAGTAAACAAGGCAAAATTACTGTGTCCAAAATGGATGGATAATCCATGACACGGGGTTCGAATCAAAAATCGAAATAAACTTTCCGCATCTACTCATCATAAGGAAGCTACATATCAAATTTCAGTGCTATAGCTATTACAAAAGTTTTACGAGTTACAAGGCAAAATCTTCAAATTCTAATACAAAAAGGGTGAGATAATCCATGACTCGGGTGTCGAATCAAAATAAACTTTGCAAATCTACTCATCATAAGGAAGCTACATACCAAGTTTCAGGTTTGTATCAATTAGGGTTTAAAAGTTTTACGAGCTACAAGCCAAAATTGGAAAATTCTAACTTGAATTGGGGGAGATAATCCATGACCATGGGGTCGAATCAAACATACATGTACCAAGTTTCAGGTCTGTAGCTATTACGGTTTAAAAGTTTTACGAGTTACTAGGTTGGTGACGGACGGAAGAACGGACAAGGGTAACACTAAATGCCCCCTCAACTATCGTGGTGGGGGCATACAAATTAGTGAGGCAAAAGTTGTCATATACAAGTAACTTACCTTAATTCATCAGTTACACATCAGACGATGAATGAACTTTAATTCTGGTGTAGAATATTAAAGTTATTCACTATGTTCAATAGTGCTGCTTTGACATGACGTGAAATTAAAACATGCATGACATGATCTGGAAGAATAACCACAGACCAAGCACGCATATTCAGAATCACTTCAGTCGGTTCTTATCCAGCTCCTTTTTTTGTCACCTGTCCACAAAATCCAGAATCGAACAATGTCGCAAATTTAATCCTCTATGTTGGTATACGTTAGAACAAAATGTCACTTAGTATATTATCCAATGCGGGTTGTAATCTCTTGTTCCTCTAAATAAATGCGTCCAACAATCCCTGTAGCTGCTATCGTGATACAAAATGTTAAAGGTTCTGTCAGCGCCTCACATATTGATCAAAATATCCACCATTTTGATTCCAAGTACCAGCATAATGATGTTTCCATGCGCCGTCGTAGTGTTACCTGTCAGATTCCGTTGTGTATTTGATCAAATTGATGGACAAATTTGTGTCTGCTAATGTCGCCAAGAGCATAATCTGTGATGTTGACTGTAATAATTTGGCATAACTTCTAGCTTAGGAATTTTTGGTTGAATGAAGTGATCACTATGGTGAATAAGTGTGTATTTGTGTCCGGTTGGCTCAGTAGGTAGAGCGATGGTGTGGTACACCAGAGATCCCCGATTCGATTCCGGGCTGGTGCGCATCTTTCTCACCCTGTGACATTTAGCGCCCAACATAGTTGCGGAAAGTAACTATGCAGAATACTCCCGCATCGTCCGTACCGAGAGTTATGGTGTTCTCCGTAGGTTTCCCCTGCAAAGTACCAAATCACATCTGATTTGCACTTCAACTGTTAATTGCGACATATTTTCTGTATTTTTCAATTGAAAGAAATGTCAATCTTATACTTATTAATTTCTGTGTAATAAGTACAAACAAAAAAAGTCACAATTAGCAGCTAAAGCGCGAATGAGATCCAATTCGATACTCTGCAGGAAAAACCTATGGAACACCGTAACTCTGGGTACGGACGATAATTGAGTATTCTGTTGCCCAAGGAAGGACCGCGACTGATAAATACTCCCAAAATTGCAACACATATGGAATTCGGAGACAAAAATTAAACGTGGAATTCGAGGACGAATTTCAATTTGGCGGAGAAGAATGTCACAGTACGCAACTGACTATGGGGATGAAGTTTGTATGATCTGTGCCTTGTTAGCTTGCTCGGTAGAGCCATGGGCATGGTATCGTCAATCGATGTGAAATGCAACACAATGTGTTTCGGTACACCACCGGATATAATGCATAGCGCGCTTGATTTCACGAATTTTACCGCAGTTTTCGATGGGATAACTCTGGAAAACACAGAAGTTCATTCACCACAGAAAAGACGTGGAAAGTCAACATCCAAAATGTGATTCGTCCTTTGTTTTTGTTCATGTTGGTTAAATATGTTAAAAAAACTGATTACCTTTTGTCGTCACCCTTATAAGGTCAGCTAAACTACATTTTATCATTAAAACTGATAGCTTTCACAGCTGTATATTGCGGCTGCTGCAGTAAACATTACATGACCTATTTTCGAGGTCGGGTTAAATTCGATGGTTTGTATGCTACTCAAGTTAGTTAGTTTTTAAAAACAAACTGGGATGTGTAGAATTTGAGCATACGATTTTTTTGGCATAATGGTGTTTTAAAGTAAATGTGTCTGAATAATATATGCAATATGCAACTGTTTATGTAAGAAACAATGTGACAAACACTTGTAGTCAGCACTAACTAAACAGAAGAACGTGTATTGGCCGTATTCATATACCAGCATGACCAAGGCAGACACGAATGTAATGAGCAAAGGAATGGATGAAAATAATTATAGAAACATATTTAAGAATACACTGTTATATTTAAATATACCCATTAACATGTTTAAGGCGATTTGATATGTTGAATAACATCTGCAGTACGAGTATGCATGGTTTCGACGACATCGGGTCTGGTACCCGGGAGTAATATTGGAATAGTCAAATCGTTCCGAAACCCATTAGACTGGGTAACGTAACGAGTTAGTGACGTCCATAACTTGAGCGTCTGGAAAAAATATAAATAATCGGAAATTTGTAATTCATATGGTATGTTTTTATCTTAATTGTATAGTTTTCCTTCGTTATTGATTTATTTTGTTTGAAACTTGCTGTTCCACAGAATGAAGGAAGCACATGTCGTTAGGTGTTCGATCGATAAACGTGAGGTCCCTGGTCCGATTCCGGGCCGTTATTTATCTTTCTCACTCTGTGACACAAGTAAACCGTTTTATTTTAAAGAAATGGCTATCAACGGAATAAATATTATCTTCACAAAATTTGATTCGACCAATAGAAATCAACAGCCAGAACAGAACGTTTGCAGTAATAGAAATCTAATTCCAAAATAAATTTTTAATTTTCTTTTTATGATCAGGTTTCGAAAATTAAAATATGCTTTTCTTTTAAAATTATCATCAATATGTTCACCATGTTATTATGGTTAATATGCAATTCCCAGTCTCCTTGCAGCTTTGAATTGAAAGACATTATGAAAAGTTGTGTTGATCTTAGAAATTGTCATGTCGACTATAGGATCGCGTCGAAATAATGTTAACAGAATAGGAAAACGTAATTTGATACCGACGAAACAGTAAACAAAACGCAAAATTGATGGTTAGTTTTGCAATATTATACCGTAGACCACACATTATAATTTGATTTTATATGAAAATAAATATATTGTGAGTATGGTGGTGTCTATTAATGTGTTCTTGATATTCGGAACGGCAGTGACGACATTTTGTTTTGTCCAAGAAATTGTCAAGGTCAATGTTTCACTGTTTGTCTCGTAATAACCGGCCGATTTATATTTGCGCACCAAAACAAACAGATCACCAATACCGCTGACTTTCTAGTCACTTTGAATGAAATAGATGGGATAAAATGTTGGATTTGAACACGGATACGTTTGTCTACTATTTCGATTTTATTGCCGCATTGGTCAAGCAGAGCGGTCCGCTGGTTTGACCACAGAGCGCAGCGTAAAGCGGTCATTCTTTCGCAGTTTAAAGAAAAAAAGGAGCGTAAACTGCAAATAAAAGCGGAGCGAAGCGCTAACTGCGCTATAAGTATTGTAATTCCGCAACCAACTCTTTGGACCGCAGTCACATGATTGCAGTCCGATTGCGGTCCAATTGCAATTAATGGGAACGCGAATTGCAATCCTGCGCTCCAGAAATTGCAATTCGCCTGGTAAGAGAACCGCAGGCCACTCTGTATATCTACATACTTACTATATAATGCATGCACCATGAAAGAGCAAGGCACAACGAGAACGTATGTGTGTATTTACTTTGTTTAATGGTGGATAATGGCAGGCAACAGTTAAGGTCATTTTAGGCCAGTCCACTGGGTCGAATCAACTATTTCACCTGTATGGATGGGGGGTGTGGGTGGGGGAATCCCAAAATCAGAATCGAAGAATTTTATTCAAAATGCATATTTAGCCCTGAAATTATAATACATGCATGTTGATCTGGTACCGGGTCCTCACCACAACCGAGTCACTGAGCTACACTGTCTAAATGTAATATGAGTAATACTGATATGACTACCTTTTAATGGGTATAACCGGATTAAACTCTCAAGTAACGAGAAAGTAAAATATGTATCTGAGGGCCAAACCAGGGATATCGGAATTCCGGTAAGGGTGAATCCCATCAATTGTTTAGATACATTTACATCTTCGTATCATACTATCGTCTTCATACAATCGTATTATCGTCATTGTGTTATCGCAATCGTCATTGTGGTATCTTGTAGTATTATAATAGTATCAATCGTCATCGTACGTGTAGTATCGTACTATCGTCAACTTGTACATGTTCCTTATGGAGAGTGTATGCGCATTGTTGTCAGCGAAAATTGCGTTTGCAGCGTACTATCTTTAACTCAAGTATTTGTTTAACACTTGTTTTTTGTTGGGTGCGTTTGCCTTAATATACGAACAGTCCCGGTGAAAAACAATAGCCATTAATAAACACGACACAGACTGTATCAGCTCTTACACCATCCAGGTAGCATATTGCAAGAAATGAAATACTATACGATTAAATATGATGCAGAGCGAAAGCATCCAACAGATACCGAATAAAAAAACAAACGCACTTTTCGCTGACAACAATACACATGCGCAGGTCTAACAGGAAGGCGATACCACTATAACGAGAGTACGATAATGATAGTACGATGGCCTTAACGGAACACCGTGCATGTATATGCCATTTTCTTTGAAATAGATGGATATTTATGGTGGTCATGACGGTGCGAACAAACTCCAGATCGAGATTGAAATAATAAAATATTCTGATACAGCACAGTAAAATTATTTAGAAAATCGCTCAATTCATTAAATGGGTAGCCGGCTGAAAAGAGGGATATTACGCTGGTCCGATCAGGGAATGCACTGGTCGCATTGTTATAAACATTCTGCGCTGAATAACACTTTTGAATGCTCTCTGATTGCAAATTTACCTAGCACACAGTATCCAATAATACATCGTGTACATAAGACCAGCTATTTGTATTCCATCATACTGTCATAGTTGGCAGTCACTATATACTGTAAGAGGGATAAAGTTAGCTTTCAACGCATTCCAATAACCTTGCAGATCACCCTCCGAGTTGCAAGTATCACTCGCAGGTGCCGTTAAGTCATATTGACCTGTGTTAATTACTCGCGCGGATATGCCATGATCGCGCAATTATGGAACCCTGCTACGTGTTGGCACGATTTATGTGACACTCTTATGCAAATTCTTACAGGATAGTATAAACATGCCGCGTTTTGAGGAACTACGTGTTGATGCTAGTTTATCATGTCTGGCTACCTTGATTGTGTGAGCTCGGGTGGCTCAGTGGTTGATGTAATGGCCATAACAACCGTCTTACCGGTTCCAAAACTCGCCAGAAGCACTAGTAATTTAATACTAGTGTTAATATGCAAAATAGAAATAATATTCCCAAATGTTACCGTAAAGCCTATATATATGTAAACTATACTGAGAAGGAAAACAGAAAAGGAAAGTTTACTCCCGTTAAGCCGCAACAACTTGTTTATTATTGCATTATACTCGATAAGTGCATCGTCTCTGGCGCATCATCTTTGGAAAACGCGTATCAATATATTTGGTAACAAGAGATTGTCAGAAGACTACAAAGCGCGCCTAGGCCTACCTTGGAGGTTAGACCACACCAAACCGTGTTACTATATACTTTAGCACATTCCCATCCAATAAGGCCAATCTGTCATACTTTCACAATTCGTATGGATGCTGTACGACCTACATATACATGGCCTGCAACATATCTGCACTCAAGTCCGGAGAATTTGCATAGTTCAATCGTCGATTCAATTGACAAAACGCCAATGCCGCTGAGCGCAATGTCTGTCCGTGTATTATGGGGCATGCGCTGCATAAACTTAATACACTTTTTGCGTGCCCGCTCCAGGGTCAATAAGTGTGTACATGTTACAGTAGCGCTTTTCTGCTCCTTACCTATTTGTATATACTAATATCGTATACATACCGTAATCGTATAGTATTGGTATATTTAATGAGCATATCGTATGATCATATAATATTGGTATGTTTGTACCGTAGCATCGTTTAGTACAAACGTAATATACGAATAGTATACAAACACACGATATCCGTTCGTACATCCGATTTATCCGTACGGATATGGAATGAATATACCATAATCTGGTATGTTTGTACGATACAAACGTACCAGAATTATACACATGTATACAAATCGTATAAACGTACGATTTGAATGGTATATCTATACGATATTGGTTGGTATGTACGGTACAAACATACCGTACGTTTATATTATATGCATATCGTATAGAAAACATATCGTATTGGTATTGTATACGTATAGTATTGGTATAGTACGTATAGTTGACATGCAGAAAAGCGCTACTGTAATTCATTCCACAGTTCGTTCCCAAATAACGATTTGGAAATTACAATTGATTCACATAACCTTTTCATACTTAGTGGATGTAATCCTTCCTCGTGGATACCACAATCGGTTAGGCTGAATAACGTTCTTCGACAATTTGAACAGCTCTCTTACTTTGTAGTTTCACATACCGTGTGGTTCAGACATTACGTCACACTTCGGTGGCCATTAATGAGTCGATTATCATAATGGGTAGTAGAGTAATCTGTTTACACTCTGTTGGCCATTAATTTGTAGATTCACATATCGTGTAGTTGTAGCACCCGGTCATACTCCGGTGGTCAATTTGTAGATGCACATACCATGTGGTTGAGTTGTTAGGTCGTACTACGGTGGCCATCAATTTGCAGATTCTCATAGGGGGTAGCAAAGTCATCTGGTACCACTTGGTTGTCATTCATTTCTAAATATTCATGCCGATTAGTTGGCTCATCTGGAATCAAGAAAGTGTTCTATCTCAGAAATTAACAATAGATGATGCCAGCAAAGGTTGACAGCATTCCGGCATGACGTATGCCTACATTAAAGGTACCTGTCCACTCAGTAGGTACAAACTGTTCATTATATCAGAGACATCATCTGAGACATTTTCTAGCAAAAGTAAACGTTCATTCACCATTATCACACGTATTGGTTGACATTATTATACACTTTATATCAGACGTAAATGTTCACACTGATATCAGGGGCGATAACCGTGTTTACTTAAAATCTTAACGGACATTACTATTTATTGTATGTATTTATTTTTTCTTGTGCAATGATCATACTTTATAATCTGTCGAAAGTATTATGTTTTTAGGTGACGCGTTTAGTTGATATAAATAATTAAAAAATAGCATAATTCATTTGCATATGAAAATAGCCTGTTACATGTACCACCGCGAGTCACTATCAGTCAAATAAATAGTATCAACTGTTTCATCTGTATAGCGGGCACACGTAATGTTTAGAACTGGTGGAATAGTGACACAATTAAACACTTATTTAATTCCTATAACGAACAGTTTGTGCCTACTGAGTGGGTATGTACCTTTAAGTCATACATGAAAAGATAGAACATACACAAACCTCACAATCACGAATGACGACTAGTAATTACGGGCATTTCATGTCCGGTATCACTCGCGATAATGCGCAGAATTCCTATGCAATACATGTTATCGTCTTACTATACCATTGTTTTGTTTTATTGGTGACAAGTTCATTATGATATACTGAGCAAAAACAATAAAACACTCTTACATGACGTTAGAACATTGTTTATTAATTGAGCAAGATGAAGTCATTTATCAGGTACATACCACCTTTCTACGAACACTACTTTATATTTGACCGTCGAGAGGCATGCCACATTGCATAATAAATAGTATATTAGCCTATTGTATGTTGGTATAAAGCATAGCAGGCCCGACACTGACGTGGTATGAATTCGCAGACGAGCCGTGCGTTGCTTACCTTATTTATAGCCGTGCTTAACATACTTGATATATGAAACACCACTTGAAAGTTATCTATTCATACCCGTTCTGTTAAGTGATGCTTATTTCTCAACATAAGTATAATCATTGAAAACATGCAGTACATGGAAGTGACTGTGGAAATGCTCCAGTCACAGCGAGTTACACCTATAATTGCCAACCGTTATCGTCGGAATAGTGTTTACCATGCATATGGAAAACTTAATGTATTGATATCCGATGGTATAATATACCATGTGTTATAGCTTGCAAGACAAATAATTGGCAACGACAATAATATGATGGGCGTAGTGTATAGTATTTGTTAAAAATAAGCTAACACCAATGTTACTTAATTTAAAAGTCCGAAATAGGGAGATAAGCTGGTCAAATAAAAATCGAAATTTGCGCATCTGCATAACATTGTTGTCAATATTATGAAGCTACATATCAAATATAAATTATCCAAGTATTTTGGTTTATAATGTTTACATCTTAATAGAAAAAAAATGTTTCTAAAGCCAAAAGGGGGAGATTATCCGTGACCCGGGAGTCAATTCATAACTCGAAATCCACTTTGCAGATCTTCACACAATAATAAAGCTACATACCAACTATTAAGTCTTAATTTAATCCTGTTTTAAAAAGTGTATTGCCAACAAGAAATACATGGAATACAAACGTAATAAATATGTGGTGCAAACATATATTAATATAGCGAGGAATGTATCACTTGCAATATTCTTGTAGATAAATAATGTAATAAGTATTGTTTTAGGTATGCCTATATCTTTTCCATACCGTATTCATGGTATATGCTGAGTTCGTCATAAGGTGACATGTCGTCAGCTCTTGATGTGTCTGGCAGTTCATAAGGGGCTGTCGTGCTGTAACAGTATACATGAACAATCATGACACGAATACATCGGAAAATACGAACGGTTTCAGCTGGGAATTGTCATGTAACTACTTGATCCAACGATGGGCCTCAATAGAGCTAGCTTCATGTTAGATATTAATAACTTAAGGACATATGTGCTGTCACTGTGGTGTTCTCTGTGATGATCATAGAGAACACCGCTGCAACCATGATTTTACGCTGTACCCTACATCCCTTCAATTGCATTCATTTGAGGACTGCAACTTGTTCACCAATGTCTGGCTATTGAATAAGTACACGTACTCAAGTCGTCTCCCATCCCTTCAACTGCATCGGACACGCTGCAAATTCTTCACCAATGTCTATCTAAAATTGAATAAATACACATACATGCTGAAGTTGTCCCCCACCCATTCAAGCTGCATTGGGGACGGTGCGCACCAATATCGAGCTATTGAGTAAGTCCATAGACTCTAGCTATCCCCATCCCTTCAACTGAATTGTGGACGTTGTACGTTGTTCACCAATGTATTTCTATTGAATAAGCAAACATGTTCTCAAATTTAACATAGGCTGTTGAGTACATATACAGTGCAGTCTCCGTTTTTGTTCCACCGTAGACAACACTTGCAAACTCAACGCGAACGCAACGCGAACGCAACGGTTTGCTGTAGCGCTGTATACGTTGTTTAAACGTATAATACGGTTCGTACACGTGTAATACACATTCTCAAACCGTTTAGTTTAAAAGCGTTGTATACGTTGTTTAAACGTATAATACGGTTCGTACACGTGTAATACACATTGTCAAACCGTTTAGTTTTAAAGCGTGTAATACGTTTAGCTTCAAGGCGTATAACACGCTTTGGCGTATACATATGTAGCGAGGTGAAAGAGTTGAAACGTGTACAACACTTTACCTGGAAGCGTGTAGCTATATGAAAGCGTTGAAACGTGTACAACTGTTACACGTTTTAACACAAATACCTGTTCGGCCCCGATCGCTTCGAGGCGTCCTTGTTTCGTCCCTTTTAAAATATCGCAAATACATACCCTCAGATCGAGTTCAAAGTACATCGGCGGTGTGATTTAGCACTTCAACTTGATCAATTGATCCCTAATCCCTGATGACTAATGAGTCACGCTTTTAACACGACAGATGTACCTTGTCGTTTATCAAAATGTTTGAGAATTGTAGATCACGTGAGCCGGCTCATCAGGATCTGCGGCATTCCTATGTACATTTTATATACACAACAATGACGCCTAATACAGCGTAATGTAACAGTTCCTACCTTAATATGGAATAGCCCGGGCCGATAGTCCGTGTCAGTTAATTGGGGTTAAATATTACGAACACAGATAAACACAGTGCATGGTTTCTTTGTTTTATTTTAACATCATCAGAAATGGCGAGTCTAGGAACTCTCGTATTATCTTTACGCTGAAGCCAGTCTATTTCAGTCACTAATCCGCTATACAACTGTCCCACGCGTGTGTTAAGATTAATCGATATTTGGAGAAACTGAATACACAGCGAGCTGCACACTGGTTTAACACGGATATGGCCCGCGGATATGTGTCATAAATTATTTGGTGGTCAAAACCGGTAAATTTACAAGGTTTATAGCGAAATAGCAGGCGACTGGTCTGAGAGTTCAAAAATCGGTCCAGAAACTGAAAATGTTAGAAGCCCTGCAGTGAGTCTAGAAGTATATATACACACAAGAAGAACGATCAGAGCATGCGCATTCTACGCGATACAAGGTTGGCATACCAAAACGTGTAATGCGTTAAAACCCGTAAACGTGTTATACGTATAACACGGTTTCATCTGTACGGTGCTGTGTACATGTAGATGCGTGTAACCGTTCGTCAAAGAAAGCGTTAAATCGTTTAAACGGTTTACCTTAGCGTTGTATACGTTTACAACCGTTGTATACGTTTACAACCGTTGTACACGGATTACACGCTTTTGAAACTCAATACGTTGTTTACAACCGTTGTATACGTTTACAACCGTTGTACACGGATTACACGCTTTTGAAACTCAATGCGTTGAACACGGTTTGTTCGACTTTCGCGCATGCGCAAGAGTGGGGAAACGCAACGCATGGCCAAAACGTATTACACGTAGACGACACACGGTTTGAAACGCAACTAACGGAAACTCCACGGATACGCAACGCACAACACTTTGTACACGTATAAACCCGGAACATTTTGACAGAAACAACTGTACATAACTATTCTGAATAAAACAGGTTTGTGTCAGCTACATGGACATATATGAGGCACTTGGGGTATATTAAAATAATTGTTTGTATTCGAATACCGACGCACACTCAGTGCTACATTACATCAATGATACTATGGTCCAAGTATATTCTATTTATGGATTTTAGGCAATTACACTTTTTAAATCTGAATACTGCGTATCTGAGATCTGAATAGTAATATCAAATTTAACAATTTTATCTAAATCATGAAAATGTTACATGCATCCATGTCCTTTCGTCAAATGTTGATGTCATTACAAAAACAATTTGAAGAATACCCAGCCCCCTATATAAATTAATATTACATAGTTGTTTGCCTATTCCAACTATTGACGTGTCTGGGAAATAGTTCCACGTGCCTAGGCAATAGTTTCACGTGCCAGTGGAATAGTAAAAGCTGTGACATTTCTCATGTTTCTCGAAGATTATGTAAATAAGTTCAACACAATTTATATCTGTCTATCGATGCGCCACATGAAACGTCCACTCTCATTATACATGTATCACATACAGCATAGCACAGGCTAAGTACGATAATACTACAGTTAATTCATGGTCATTCGGGTAACAGTCACACATAGTGCCCCTCGGTGCTGTGGACGACCCGATGCACTATTATCCAATGCCGAAGGTCGTCACAGCACCTCGGGGAAATAGTTTTGTCTGTTCCAGAGAATGACCACGAAATAGCTGTATATTATGGGACCGTAATTTGTTTTGTTAGTTGGGTCATTTCTCAATTATGTCTTCTGAATTTATGACATTGTGTTGAATTCCAACAAGAACGTATTTCGTTGCCGCAATAAAGTCAATAGTTAGCGGAATTTGGTCAAGTAAAGCTAATGGGAGAATTGACCGTTTGTATTGTTGTGAAAATCAATCAAATTGAACGACACTTTTCAGATTTATTATGTTAAATTGGCCATAACCTATCAGCTGATTTTACGTGGACCAGGGTGCCGACAGTGAAGAAACCCGCTCCGTGATTCCAACAACCGGTCTATTGTCTGTTCCACGTTATGCTGCCGACAGACTTTTGGGTTACGAAACATATCACAAATATTTTTAGTTGACGAAATTTCATCAAATAGTGTTTATTTGGGAAATCATAATTTTCTAATGGATTTTATTATGCGGGCTAAGCATAGAATTTGTCTGAATAATTTAGAAATTTGTGGTCCGATTTTCGAAATGTAACTTTTGTTTTCTTAGTTACACCATTCCAAGCTGTATAGTCAATATTGGGAGTTCAATTTTTTTTTCGACTCTCTTCCTCCTTGTTGCCCCTTGTTAAATTCCCAAAGCAATACAATCAATATTTGATGGAATTTTATCAAGTAATATAATATGGCAAGGTGACAGCTTCAGTTATTGATGAAAAAAGTACGCACAATAACATATTCTTTAAGATTTAACATGTTTACTTGCAAAAATGTCATTAGAAGCAAAACGTGGAACAGTCAGTAAATTATTAGCATGCTTGTCGCGTGACACGTGCATTCTTGTACATTCTGGATTCCGTATAATTGTATATGTGTGATGTGTGGCACTGTGTTGTATTGTTGTGCGTATTATTGATTTCACATCCCTGTGATTCCACATACCTGTGATTTCACACACCTGTGATTTTTACACACCTGTGATTTAGCATGTACATTTGCCATGTACAAGGTGCGTGTAATAACGGGGCTTATGTTGTATTGGTGGAAATACGTTTATGCGTGTCATTTTTGCGGATTTAAATATACGTCTATTTTATGAGCAATGTTTTACTGACGTCACGCCATATTTGCCACAGACTATGCATGTGTGTGGTAGAGAACTCGTTGACTGCGTGTGCTGGTTTCGCTAGGGAGAAGATCTTTTAGTATTACGGATGTCCACTGTCCGTGCCAGCCGAGTTTGTCCGCGTGTCAGTTGATCACCATATAAGGGACCTTCTGTAGGTGAAGCCAGTATACAGCGCAGACCATACCATGGTCTGCCCTGTTATGTATGCTACGGGTTAGTGTTTCAGCATAGCCTGGTACTGGCCAATACGGATATATCAGATCCCATACTGATATTTCCGTAAATGACCACGATATTTGAGTTTAGTATGTGCTACACTCTCATTTGAATGTATAGCCGTAGGACCGATATGGAGGGGTTTGGCGGGGCCAAGAAGCGACCTTCGCATTGTCGAGACCAGTCGAGTAGATTTCGGATTATGAGATCTGGGTCTATAGTGTGCAGATTTATGGTAGTGTGGGGTATACCATGTTGGATGGTATTTATTCCACGAGGGCTGTACACTGGTTTGGTTGAATTTAAGGCGTGGGAACATATATTTATGCCAAATATAACCCACGGGTGACATGGCAAAAGCCATGGTTTTGTAGTATTTATGTGAGATGTCGTACGAGGGGTAGGCATATTCATTATTCCGTGCATGGTTTCACTGGTGCGTATATAAGCGATGTCTCGCTATGTGTTGGCGGGACACATATTTTCTGGTTACAGAAGACTAGTACTGTATTCACCAGTGACACGGAGGATTTTGGTATGTACCTACAACATTTTATTTCCGCTGTGATTTGCCGTTGTTCGATTCCCGTTCTAGTCCGTTGTGCATCCTGTCTGTCTGTCTGTGCGTATTCGTCCAGTAATTGGAGATTCATTTCATTTTTGTAGCCTCTTGAGAACGCTCCAGCGAGCCACATTGGACGTTTTGGTCCACTCGTTTGAGGGCAGACCCCAGTCAGTGCAGAGTATCGGGTCGTCCGAGTGTCCGTACGTCTGTCTGGCGCAGTGTGTGTAGCAGCTCCGGGTACAGGCCTGTATAGAGCAGTGTGTGATAGCTACATCGCGTTCAGCAGACAGTCACAGCCATAGTTTAGTGAAGTGAAACGCCACACACACATATCATATCATGATACTACCACCGAGTTGAATGTCACCCAAGTGAAACTTTTCCCGGCGTCTTAGCCAACTTGATAATCGCCATTTTGTATTATATCGGAACTTTACATCCGGTCTACCACTTCCGGTATTACAACCCATTGATTCACCATGGATACTTTACATCCGGTCTACCACATCCGGGTTGCTACAGTCGAGTGATACCATAGGAACTTTACATCTGGTCCACCATTTCCGGAGATAATACTACCTGTGGAACTTTACTTCCGGGAACCAGCTTCCGGAACATTATCGTTATTGACTATCATGTGATGTAACCACATCCGGCTTTGACTTTGACATTCATACTTTGGAAATATATTGCATAGGCAATACATATGTATACTTTGATAGTGTATGGTAATACTCCTATCATGGCATATCATGGCTAAAGGATTGTAGTAAGACTACATATATTGTTTATGGATTAATCCACTTGAAGTTGGATTATAGCCATATTGTTGACTAGACCTCATATTGCGGGTGAGGCAGACCTTGGGACCTTGATACTCAGAGGTTACACTATCTATTGAGATACGCCAGTACTGGGGTAGCTCAGATGATTGTCATTTGTCCTCCAATGTTCGTTATGCCATGTTATACTTGTATGTTATTTCACTTTGATTAGCGATCATCAAAGTACTTGTGCATTCATACTATTGTCCACTACGGAACCATTGAGATACCACATACCGAGTTTATTCGTCTATAGCTTGTAAGTTGCGTTAAAATATAACAGTCGATTGGCTTACAACCTTGTAGTAATTGAATAGTATCATGCACAGTACAGTGATGTTCGCATATCAATGTATCATGTATTCCTGTGTGTTCCCCATGTAATATAGTGTACATTATAAGTGATTAAGTGACTACGTGTACTTATCTACTCTGGCCTATCCCTTACACTTCAACTGCATTGTTACCACTTTTCGTTCGTCAGATCAAGCTATATTGGTCATAACGTCATAATAATTGAAGTATACTTGGTTCATATGATAATTGGGGGAGACAATTTGTCTCGATCATTCCTGACCTTGGTAATGACCTTGACAATGTTACATGAATATAGGCCCTGGACGTACTGGCATAAAATAGGGTTTTTTAGTACCAACGATTTTTATTACCAATGTGACTAAAGATATATACTCTGTATAATTTTATTTCCGCATGATAGAACTTCAGAAGTAGTAGCTTAACCCTAGTAATTTGTATAAAGAAGATGGCCGCCAATGAAACAGTAATTTACTACATGTAGGGGCATATCGTATTGTGGAAGCAATTTTAAAAGCACACATACCGATAAACTTCAGGAATTTACTACTTCAGAGACTAGTAACTGTTTATCAATCTATATTATAGGAATATGATATACACAAATCTGAACATGGCCGCCATTTTACATGAATTTTATGGATTATTTAAAGAAACGGGCACTGACGAGCAATTAAGTGTTGATACGCACACATATATAAAACTAACATAGTTCCAAATTGTTTAGCATATTGGTATTAATAATAATACGCAACAGAAACATAACATTTGTGATACAAACTTGTTATATTGCATATACAATATGGCCGACCTTACAAAATGCATATACAGTTAATGGGATGGATATTTATATGCAACGTCGTTGTTCAACAGTCACAGGATGGTTAATGCAAAAACAATTATTCTGATATGCGATAGCTGACAATCGTCATGGTATACAATGCTTATAACATATTTTACGATAAACAGAGAAGTGAGTAACTTCAAAATGGCTGCCATTTTATAAGGATTTCGTGAATTATTCTTATAACTTAGATATGCAGCTACCACATACCCATTAAATACTTCAATGGTCACATGCATTTTATACACATATGCATTGATCTACAGCTTACGAAAAACGGAAAAGGAACATACATGTATTAATTTGCATATTTAAGATAGCCATGCCTGAAATATTGGAATAATAATTTTCTTGAATTCAGACCTATCACGTTTTGCACAAAACATATCAGATGAGTGCATACCGATCAGTTTCGACGATTTAACCATTGTCATGCCGCAGCAATTGTCTCGATACTTGTTCGGGGCAACTATGATTTGCAAACTTTTAAGATGGCCGCCATTTCGTACAACATGTATAGCAATGGAACTAAATCACCACATACATTATATCATTAGCGGCGGAATAAAACATATCATTGTTTATTATATTATCTGTTTTAGTATGACTAGAAGTTGTAATACATACCCTATTTTATATTTAACATACTGCGTAATTTGTGCCTATCATGCAATTTGGGGACTTTACATGTGTTTGTTTGATGATTAAATGTGTAATATATCTACCGACGTTCATTAGTAATAATGTATCTGTCATAAGATTGGAAGATTTTATCACGTGCTATTCCATTTCGTATGTCAACATTACATCACTGCTGTACATTCATTACCACTTTGTGTACGCAAACATATAATATAGACGACAGTCCATGCAACCAACATATGGTCGAATATCAAAAGTACATGTATATGAGTCTGATATACTTGTTTGAACATGTAATGAACATTATATATCACATCATTCGTTTAATAGTATCTACATTATCATTGCTTACTTAAAGTTGTGTACTGATCACCGGGAAACATGACGGCAAAGCAAGCGATGTGGTTATCATGTGTGTTTTGATATGTAACATTAGATGCAATGTCAAGATACCCACATCTGTCGCCGAACACGACTACCAAAACAACGAAAACTACGCGGTTCACATTATATTTCTAGCTGATTGCCTGAATGTGTATTTGTGGGACCATGTACCGCCCAATAATGGAATATAGTGTAAAGCCTCGTTCACAACTCGGCTTACCTGTACGTATTTGGTACATTATCCTCGGTGTACAGGCCAGGAAGTGGTCTTTGGTCTATATGATGTATTATTTTCTATTTTATATTTCCCATTCACATGCATGCCTAACCGAATTTAAGTGGTTCAATTTATGTCTAGTTTTAGTGCAAATGAGCTATTAATAAGTACAACCCAATACATAATTGATATGCAATTCGCGCTTGTAGCACACTCATTTACATAAACTAATTGTATACACAGTCGAGTTTCTGATTATTTATCAACGATATACATATATGCTATTTATTCGACTTACATGCCGTTTTCAGAGAGTGACATAAATAAAACCAAATTCAAAACAAATGTAATGTAAAAAAAATTCCTCTCAAAGCAAATGCACAGAAACAGTCTGGTATGGTAGATGTTTTACATCAGCATGAATTCCATGGCCAGTGGCGTATGATTCAGAAATGTAAGTAGTAATATAACAATGATACATAGTAAACACATATAAATTAAATCAATACTCCAACCACTGGTCGTGGAATACATATATGTGCCACGTTGATAGCTCCTCGACCACCGCTGTGTGCATGCCATGTGTTTATCCTGATGTATTGCGTTAGTTTATTCTATATATAGGTTCATGTGTCTTGTTATATATTGTTTAAAGCATACCTTGCACAAAGATAATGAGGTATGACAAAAATTAAACATTTATGAAACGACCACAGAAAAAATGTCTTCACATGGGTTGTTTATCATATCTGAAAATATAATAAATATAACTAGGAATATAGACCCCGATCGTGAAACGTGAAGACTAATATGCAAATGAATAATGATGCTGAATAAACTACTACATGTATGTTGACGTACATGTGTCGGCTAATTCCTCGCGGCACAGTATGGATGTTTACGTGTTGCAGATAGAATATGTCACCATGCATTGGTTTTCCACACACATCTTGTCATACAGTGCACCTCGGTGCCTGTTGACGATTATGTTATTACCACTGTATGGTGATATATTATATGTGGTCTCATTTCTGTATATTGTCAATATTCTGAATATAATAAGCATTACAGCGACTGACCGTGGACAGGCAGAAAGTAGAAGTATTCTGTTTTTAGCTCTAGGTTCGATGTTCCAAGCAGCATGCAGCAAATACTAAGAATGCACATTAATACTACTACTCATATAGTAACACAGAGTTATGGTAGTGTTATTGTATATCATAAAGAAAAGCTAAACTATTTTGATAACAATATAACATCCGCCGAGCACGTGCATCATGTCAAGGGGCAAAACATTCGCTTTTTCGTTCCTTTGTTTATTTCCGTATTTCCGCCCGTAAGATAAACATGATACATTTTAATATTTTGTAAATCTGTTGAACATTTTATTACACATGACATATTGTTTGCATATTTGCGATACATACTTTCATCCCATAGTTATCCCAATGTCAAAGTCAAATGACGTTTGCGCTAAAGCTACTGACCAAATTTGCGTTACTAGTATTATCCGTCTATCCGGGGTTATCACTTGATGTCAGAATATTGCCGTTAAACGAGACTGGCTGGTATAATTGTGATAGCGGTATACAAATTAAAACAGAATTTAATTACTGATAATAAATACACAGAGTATTAACACTCTTACATAAACACGTTAAATAAACGGACCATTGTCCTTGCATATATAGCAGATAATGAATGATTCGATGAGATTTGTATTAAATATTATTTTCGGCAAAATATAAATATCCGAATTTGTCCGTCTCCATGTAAGCACCATAATTATTCAAACATTTGCGAACATAACGTACTGTACACATAGTTTAAATATTAAACGATACAATACGTAGGTAGCAATCGTGTTTTATGCAGACATATATTACCAACACAAACAGTAGAAGTGTCATACATAGCAACTTGATTATAAAGTGTGTATTAAAAATCTGACCTTTCTTGATGTACACGTTATATTTCTTGACTATATACAATTATTGTAAATACGGGCAGCAGTAATGTAATATATATAAAACTAATACTTCCAGTGTATATGATGAGGACATAGTAGTCTTAACAGCATTGCAACTTTTAGACTGGAGCATTATGTACTCATTGATATAATGAGCATATGTACATGCACATACGTGGCAAACTGCCTGTAGAATGGCGGTCTTCTTTGTTTTATGCAAATTATATATTCCTCTAAAAATAAGGGAAGTAAATAATTTGCAATGTGTCTGTGTCAGAAATTAGTATCATTTAATTTCTGGTGTTACTGGTACAAAATGATGCACTTGCTGTTAGTAGATTAATACTGGCCGCCACCGTTTCTCATATACATTTAAAGATTAATTATCTTCTGACATAATTACATGTAGTGTGTCATTGTTAGCACGATTGTGTCTAATAATCGTCTGAGGCCAACTATGTCGCGTGTTACCGATACTGATCATGACAGGCAGTGTGTGCCAATAGATTCGCATAATCAACACAATTTGTATACAGTTGGATGAAATGTCCGAAGTTGGTTGACAAATTCCCTTCGTATATGCATGTAGGATACGTCTACAGGGCAAACATCTATAAACTATAATATATTTTATAGATGTTTGCTCTGTAGACGTTATGGTATATACTTTTCAACAATTACTGTTATCTTGTTTGTGAAACTTAACAAAGGTGTACGACTGCCATGATGCTTGTAGCGCATGTAACGTTCGGGTACATATATATAAACGACTTGTGGCCATATTACTACAGAACTAGTGTTTGGTACCCACACGGATTAATTAATTTACATATTTGTTTTTAAAATTCCAATCAAATGGCGGCCATATTGGATTTTCATAAGCCGGTTCAGGATTAAATCGATTGTTATATATTCGGCAATGCATTCATTATTATTTAGGTATTAAATTAATGTGTACCAAATTGTCCCTTCTAATATTGGTTCCACACTGTAATACATATCCTACGGTAACCGATGTTTTTTTTCGCTGGCGGCCATCATGTTTATGCAAATAAGTGCGCTTAAGCTACTACTTAGAAAGGTCTATCATGCAGAAATATATACAGTATATATGTCTAAACACATTGACACCAGCAATTTTTGGTGCGCTCGGATGATACCGACAACCCTAACGCGCTCAAGGCCCAATATGAAAGCACTAGTATATCAGATACATGCGGCGTCCCTGGAAACATAGTTTGCAACCATTCTAGAACACCATCTTGGTGACATGTGTATACCCTGTCTCCACCGAATCACGGAAACTCCCCACCGTAGCACAATACCGACAGTGAATATGAATACACTAGTGTATCAGATATTAGACTGCGATAGTACAATAGGCTACACACATAATTAATATAGACCAATGTGTTGCCAGCGCCCTCTATTACCTTTCATCCCGCGTGTTGCCAGCAACGCCATCAGCCACATGCGGCGTCCCTGGAAACATATAGTGTGTAACTATTTTAGAATAACATGTACTTAGAGAATACCAGTAGCCGATTTCATCAACATTGCCAAGCATAGTTACTTATCTGGCAAAGCCTAGTTAGATGGAGTAATCATTTATTTTTTCCCGAAATACACTAGTTCATATAGAACTAACGACTGCATAAATTTCATGAATAAAAGTATGCAAACTTATTATACTTTATCTATTACATTATCACAGCCAAAATGACTATGATAATGTAATAAATTTAGTATAATAAAAACATATAAATGTATACTTAAATTGAACATTTCTCCCTCAAAGTGTACTTAGCAAGATAAGTATACTTTGCAATTCTGGTGTAATATGTTAAGTTTAATGAGAATACACTAGGGAACGCGTAGGAGCAGTAGTATATACAATGCCGCCGTTGTCATTGTTGTTGTTTACCTCAGCAACGGCGTTCCTATCCCACCGCTTGCAAGTGGTCCACCCCGGTTGATGGCCCCGAGCATTACATCCAGGCCTCCACCTCCGAACATTAGTCTAGATCATCTTTTTATTTTGCCTAGATCCGCAAGTCGTATATATAATGGGGGTTCTGTCTTGGGTCCGTTCGGTCGGATAGGAACGCCGTTTAACTGCGCCAGAAATCAGATGAATGTCGGGGTTCTGGACGCCTTGCAAGCGGTCGGATAGGAACGCCGTTGCTAATGTAAGCAACACCATGAAAACGGCGGTCGGATAGGAACGCCGTTTAACTGCGCCACAAATCAGCCGATATAACATTAGCAACCAGCCCACATTTCCGGAGCACCCATGTCGCTTGTTAATTATAATATTACGAGGGAGAGCCAGTGGAAAACCCACGAGGCGAGCATAAGGGATGGCCCACGCCCCTCGTCGGTCAAGGGCTCGCCCCGAGCGCAAGTCTGACGATGCACAAATGGCGCTGCCATAAATGGGCCGGGATCGATTTAGACATACACGTACTAGTAGGTATACCTGCGGACAATGGAAGGTAAAAACCATGGCCAGTGGCTCGTTCTAAGCTCCACGGAGGTGTGTCGTCGTAGCTGTCTTTGGTATAACTGTAAAATTCACCTTGCCCGACTTCGGAAAGGTCGCGGCACAAAACTCTCCACAATATGTGGAATAGGTGTTACGAACTGCTTATCGGTGTGTCAGGCTTGCGGGTATGTGAATGCGAAGGTTAAGGCCTGGCAGCGAAAGAAGGCAGCCTTCGAGAATGAGTTTCGGCGCCTGGCTTCGATTGACGTCTGCTGAATGTCCTATTAGAGATACCATTACTACTGTGTATATCCATCCGTCATGGCTACTATGGATGAATTCCTCGAACAGCTGCTCGCAGAAATGCAGGCATCCGAGACTCTCAATGACGTTGTCACGAATATAATGGACGAGCCCATCCCGGAAGAGGTGAAAAGGCGTCTACTAAAGCCCTCCTTCCAAACAGCTACCGGCCTCCCCCGAAACCTCGGAAGAAACGGAAGACCATTCAGAAGTAGTTTGACGCCTCCCTACCCCCAGACATCAATCCGAACAACGCAAGACGACCATAAGAAGAGCAACAAAATGACGGATGAGCTGGTCTTCAGGCAGGGTGATAGGGAAGCTTCTGAGAGGTTGGCAGATGGACGTCCCCCAGGAGCACCCAGTCCAAGAGCCATCCTGGAGTGAGTGCTCCGCCAGATTCACCAGAAACTCGTCGAATAGATCAACGTACTCAGCGGAGTAAAGTTTCAGCTTGCCTTGAAGCTGCAGCTTCGAAAAGACAAGCCAGCTATTGTGAGGAGGCTCTCATACAGGTTGGTGAGATCAAAGAGCAGCTAAACAAGGCCTTCCCCCGCCTCCTGGAGGCTCATGATGGGTTGTTGATAGAGTCCTCTCTCTATGGCTGGACATCGCCAGGTATCAGCCACTGAGAAGGGGTTCCTACATCCCACTACCAGCGGCAGTAAGACACAAGAAGGCCGTAATTAATGTCAAAAACAAAGACGACCACTGTCTCAGATGGGCACTCTGATCAGCTATGTTTCCAGTTGCTCATGGAAACCATGCATATAGGCCCACGCAGTATCCCACAATGGATGGCCTGGACTTCACAGGGATCGACGCCTCCACACCCATCTCACAGATCCAGACGGTCGGAAAAACAGAACAACATGGCCACCAATGTCTTCAGCTGGGAAAAGGGTGTTATCGTTCACTGCATCAGTAAGCGGTTTCCGAAAGAAACTGAAGATATCCCAAGGATATACATGCTGTTGATTGAGAAGGCCGGCAAGTTGCACTATACGTGGATCAAATACCTCAACCGGCTTATCTACGTCCAGTCCAAGCACCGGCAGCGCAAGCACTTCTGCGAGAGATGCATCCAATGTCACTCATGGGAAGACCTCCTGCAGGACCACAAGCCCGAGTATCGGGGGATCGGGAAGACGGCGGTGAGGATGGAGATTCCAGCGGAGGAGAAGAACAAGTTGCTCTTCCAACACCACCAGAAATAGAGTTCCCAGCACCCTACGCCAGCTATGCGGATTTCGAGACCCTCACCACCAATGTTGAGGGGGCCGAGTTCGACCACTCGAAGAGCAACACCCAGAAGACGCAGCAACACGAGACTTGCAGCTACTGCTACGTGCTCATCCGCTATGATGGTCGGGCAGAGCTCCCTGTGGAATATCGAGGGCCCAACGTGACGGAGCACTTCCTCAGAGCAATCCAGGAAGAGGAGTGCAGGATCATGGTTGTGTCGGCCAACCCCACACCCATGCGGATGACGATCGAGGATCGGCAAGCCTATAACACAGCTACTACATGCCGTGTTTGCGGCAAGCCATTGGAACAGGACTCCGTCAGCGACAACTGCCATATAACCTGAAAGTACCGAGGCGCCGCCCAGAACGCCTACAATCTAAAGCTGCGGCTGAGTTCCAAGAACACAGCCATACCGGTGGTCTTCCACAACCTGAGGGGCTATGAATCCCACCTCCTGATGCAAGCCGTCTCCTATGTGGCGGGTAGGGTTACATGCATCCCCAACAACACGAAGAAGTACATCTCCTTCACCCTCGGCGAACCCCCGGAGCTGCACGAAGCGCACAATACCTGCCCGCTGGCGCCGGAGCGCATGGTCGACCGAGAAGAGTGGATGCCTGAGTATCAATGCAACCTTCTATGTGTTGGGGTGGCACCGACAGAGGTTGAAAAGCTGGTCCCAAACCTCCGCGTCAAGTAACGCTATGTGCTCCACTACATGAACATGCAGCTCTAATTATCTCTGAGCATGCGCCTGAAAAAGACTCACCACCGGGACATAAGGTTCGATCAGAGCACTTGGATGGAGCACTACATCAGGATCAACACCGAGCTCTGGAAAGGGGCAACCTGCGACTTCGAGAAGGACCTGTACAAGCTGATGAACAAGTCCGTATTCGAGAAGACTATGGAGAACCTCCGCAAGTGAGTTAATGTCAAGCTCGTGCGTTCGGACGAGGAAGACAAGCTGCGGCGCCTTATCGTCAGCCCAGCCTTCGCACGGGTCAACATCTTCGATTACGACCTCGCTGCGATCCAAATGCACAAGAGCCGCCTGGTTCTCAATCGACCCGTGTACGTTGGCATGAGCGCCATCGACCTCTCCAAGCACCTGCTGTACGACTTCTACTACAACTCGTTGAAGGCACAGTACGGCGACAGCTACCAACTCCTCTACACGGACACAGACTCCCTCCTCCTCGTGATCCAGACCGAGGACGTGTACAAGGATATGGCGGCAAACAGCCACCTCTACGACACGTCCGACTACCCGAAGGACCACTCACTGCACTGCACGACGAAGTGTTGGGTAACATGAAAGTGCGCCGGGCGTCCTAACTCGGAGTACGTGGGCCTTCGTACGAAGATGTACTCCATCATGGAGGCTGGAGGCACGAACATCAGAAGGCCAAGGGAGTGAAGAAGTCGGTCGTGAAGAAGCGTATCGCCACGAGTAGTACAAGGAGGCCCTCTTTCAGAAGAAGACGTTCCACCACGGGATGGACGTGCTGCGGTCCGTGAAGCATCCCTGTCCCCCTACAACAGCAACCACTGGATAGCCTGGCATACAGCCACAATGATATTCGCGCGTCGTAAGAATCTCGGATGGACGCCTATATCGAAGAGCTTCTAGCGGCGTTCAGCGAGTGAGCACACCATCTGTTGGGAGGGAGAGACAGGAGGTCGGCTTGCTGAACTTCATTTGGCACTAGCATGTCGAATTTCGGGCGTGTAATACTGCGCACCGCGGGCAGATATATTTGCCAGATGGCCTGCTTCTTGAGACAGTCATTGGCAGCATTTTCAGAAAACTTGGCCGCTGTGGCGAGGTGCTTGATGACTGCGAGTCCATTCCAGTAGCCTCGGGGGCTGTAATATAGGGAGCTATGCTTGCGCGTCAGGCCATAGCCTGCAAGATATTCAAGCAGATCGAACAGTCTCCAACAGGCCTTTGCCAGATCGTCTGCTAACTGCGTCTTCGATACTATGCAGGCACGCACGCGCTAATGGGGCGGGTCAGCCGCCATGCGCTTTATTAAAAGGGCGGCCGTGTTTTCGTCCTCGCGCCATGCCTCGAGAGAATCGTGGACCAAACGGACCAGAGCGTTTGCGCTAGCTAAACGGTACTTAAGTGCCGAGTAGCCCATTTCAAGCAATGCGAAATAAAGCTCGTCAACCAACATCGTTCAATGCAAGGGCCTGAACAAATGTTTCCTCTGTAAAACGTTATTGCAAGACAATAATTTAATTGCAAGGCAATCTTTTAATGACGACGCATTTACATGACGACGCACGCGATCTCGCGGCCTTTTCGGGCATCTGACGGCGCATGGAAGTCTGAAAGCTTGGGCTGAGGATCCAACGCTTGGGCTGAGGATCCAACCGCGAGAGATTTTTGTTCTTCTGCGGATAAACCGGCGCGTACTCGAGAATGGTGGCGTCAACGCTCCGGAAAGTTTGCACGGCGTGATTCTTGCGGCGAAGGTCCTCGTTGATCCAGTCCAGGCCGGCGGTTCGTTTTCGGGACCATGCTGCGTGTGCGCTCTGGAGTTCTTCTACAGCTAAATCATGGCCCATGCGCTCATCATCTACGTCCGAGCTTCGCAGATTCGAGAATAGAAAGTTGCTACCGCTGAATTCCAATGCGTTCACCATTGCTCCGCCTACGAGCATTGAGATTGAATCCATCCTAATTAAATTTGTTAATTAAGCGAAGTAAACAAGTTAAGAAGTGAACGATTTACGAAGTAAACGAGTTACTTCCATATAAGCCGACAGAGTTCCGGCCGGCTTTAAATATATACTCTCGGGTCCCAGCCGCGGCCGCTACGTCTAAGGTCACGAGACCTACGTCTCTCGCCGTCATGTCCAACTTGGGGGCGGGCCCACCGAAGGCCATATTTGATAGTCGACCAAACCCGATACTGAGGCTCGATATCACCACGGCGTGATAAACCGCATTCACTATCATTTTACCATCGTATTAAACCATTATCAAATTAGGCGTCGACATTTTCTGAGCTTACAGTCCGCGGGCATACGTGTTCAAAATGTCAGTACTTAGCTGTGGTCAACTCTGTCGTCAGCGGTGCTAAGAGCATGCATAACTTGTGGTAAATTACGCAGCAAGCTGATCTTACTGATCTTAGCGCGTGTCCAACAAAAGGAACAGCCTCGAGGTCGTTGGCCAATCCAGCCCGGTTCTGGATCGGCAGGAACGTACTCGCCGCTACAGCGTAGAGCTAAATGGCTGCCGCACCCTAGGTTTTCGTATCTGGCATGCAATTTGTGAATCACTGCGTCTGGCATGTTATCAACCTGGACGACTGCCCACCCCACCCCCCCCCCCCTCCTGTAACCTGCGCGGCGACCCGTTGGCACCGCTGCGAAGTCGCTGCTTCTGTTGGAGCTCGTGTCGTTGCTTTTTCCGCTGCTGTTTCTACCGGTGCTGTTTCCATTGCTGTTGGAGCCCCCACTCCTGTGGTTCCCGCTGCTGTTCCATCCGTTTCGATCGAGAATTTCGTCGCAATTCGCTGAGTGGAGATCCATACGCTTTGCTCCGCATGCCGGCCCGAAAATGCGCGCTCGGAGAGCATTTCCTTCTTTTTCGTCATCGCCGCCTTAGCTGAGCTGTTGTCAATTACGTACAGGGAGGGCTCGCCCTGTAAGAGTTGGTAGAAGGCCCGCAGGTAATCATGGAGCCTGTCACCGGGGTCAATTACATAGACCTCAGCGTCAGCCCAGATACAGGGGCGCCGCTGATAAGTATTGTTGTGCCGCACATGATCACATTGTGTCGAAAGACATCGTTGTGGGGTCCCTCGAGCAAGTCCAGGATGAACACTGTATTTTCCGCATCCAGCCCTCATATTATGGCAGTGTGGGCGTCCTTAGTATGAAGCTGAGACGAATCGGCCATCTTCGATGTTGAGTTGCGCATCTTTGATGACATATAGGTACACGGTCAATGCGCCAGCTCCGTCTCTCTCTCTTTGGTTATCTGGATCGTCACACCCGCTAGCGTTTTCCACTCGGCGCCCACTACAGTGGAGTTGGTCGTCGTCGCTATTTCGCATGTCTAGCCATATCGCTTACTTCGAACTCATGAACTCTGCGAGAGAGACGTCCGAGAGATGTTGGTTTTTTGCCACTTTGGCAACCTCTGGGGCGCGCTTAGAGCCGGCAGCAAACTGCTGTTTGGCTTCATCCCACTGCTGGTGTGTGCGAAGGCCCTGGTTGTAGAGCTGATTGGGGACTCCATCAATTGTCACCTCGACATTTGCGATTTTGGGGTTATAAAATATGTCGGTTTTTCTAGCCCCGCGCGCGAACCGGGTCTCCTCGAACAGCATCAGTATGCCATTCATCGAGCGGGCGGGGACGTTGATATTAATATTCCACAATATTCCACAATGTATCGCTTTTGTCTTTCGTCATCTTGCGATGGCAAAAACTCGGTCATAAAGTATGGCGACACGCCCGGTGTACTAGCTTCTAATAAATCGCGCGAGGTCAGGCATCATGACCATATCGTACTCCAGTGAAACATTTCCGATCGAATACGTCGATGCCATGTCAGTGGTTGTGATAACTCGGCTATATTCGTTGAACGTTATTTCGTATTCGAGGAACTCTGATAATATGGCATGTGGCTCTCCAGCAGCTCAAAGTCGAGTGTGATGTAGAATCGGTTGCCGTAAGCAGTCCCGATGGCGTTGTCGCTCGCAACATTATCTGCCTTGTCCATACCCTGGTAGACCGCGTTTTCACGCTCTTGCGCGGTCTTTCAGAGGCATTGGTAATTTGGTAGCAATGTTAGACATCGCTATCATCGATTGATATCACATCATTACCAGAACTTTTTATCGTGGTCTACTTGACGATGGCGCTGCCCAAATTCTGAACGATGGTTCGGTTCGCGTCTGTGGACGTTAGTGAGATAGTGAAAGCGAGGCGAACAGTCCCCGGCACAGTGACGGCGTTAGCTCTGAGGTTGGGGAAGCGAGCCAATGAGCTGCTGGTTCTGGTCGATCGTCGAAGGGTTGTTCGTAATGACCACGCTCTGTCTCACGCCTTTTGCCCAGAGGGGCTCCCGCAGTCTGCGGTATGGATCGAGTTTGCGCCCGTATTGACTCGAAGAAATGATTTGTTCAAAATCGTTACTTCGTATTAAAAACTCACCGGGTTTTCTGTTCAATACATCCATTGTATGGAAACGATACATCGATACGATGGCCGACATAAACATGGACGAATTCGATCGCACTACGAGTGACCGTGACGATTACCTCGATGATGATGAAACGACCTTCGGAACTTCAGCCGCCGGCGATGTTGACGATATGTGGGAGGCCCCACTCGAGACCCCGGCATGGGCGGGCGGTACCGAGATTCCTGAGGGGATCGCCAAGGATGATCTGACGCCTCTCGTTGAAACGGAGTCCCTGATGAAACGGTGGGAGAGTGAGTTTTCCAAAATACGGCATCAAGACCGCTTTGGATTTCACCAGCACTAAAACAGGAGACCTGTGGGTAAGGTGGGGAAATAACTGAACGTTGCTGAATTTTAAGCACAACCCGGCCCGGCTCTTCCTTGAACAAATACACATATGTACAAAAACCCTCCATGAAGCCCATTATGACGAAGATAAGCGGCGGATCACTGAACGCCTGCGGGCGTTGCAGGACGACAAAGAAGCTCGCTTGGAGGCTGCCTCGGCTAACCATGAGGCGCTCCGCACCGAAATAAATCGGATCTGCGAGACAATCTCACGGGTCCTGCACGAGGACACGACACTCGTTGAGCGTCTTCGCACGCTGTTCAGAGAGCATGGCGTCATAATAGTACAACAGCATACTCCGACAGTAAGGGATGACCCATCCTCACAGCGCTCGGTATGACTATATCGACCCTAGTTCGAGCCTGCGTTGGACCCGGTGCGGCGCCTGCGCAGGCGCAAGCACCCGCGTCAGCCGGCGGAGCAAAGGAGTGGGTTTATTAGAAGCTGAAAGCCCTCGCCAGTGACTTGGTTAAATTAGCCGGAAAAGCGGATGCCGCACTGCCTGGGCTGATAGGCGGGCTCGTAACCTTCTTGCTATCCATCTTGACATTAACGGCCGGATGGCTCGCCGAAAATGCTTGTGCTATAATCTTCGCATTCCTCCAACTGTTCGCCGCCCAAGCGTGGCTAAGACCAAAGCGCGAATAGCCCGATCGCTACGAGGGCGACAACGAGCCCTAATTGTTTAGCCTCGTTGTCCGATGTTGCAATTTGCGCTGTTGCATCAAGTGCTGTTGCACTTTGCGCTGGGGCACTTTGCGCTGTTGCATCAAGTGCTATTGCACTTGCGAGGGTGCTTGGTGTTTAATATAATCCGTTCCAGTTGCCAGCTCGGCTGTGCGCTTGATGATATATGTGTTCACGTTCCCGTTATGGCCGATCTTTTGTTGGGCGGTGGCGATTACAATCTTATTATTGTAACCGTCAGCCCGGCCGTCTCGTAGGATCATATTGCTCGGCGCCATGTACAGGCCTTTTTCAAATACATAGTCAATTGGAGTGCCAGTGTACTGCAAAACTTCTTGATACCCCTGGATCGCCGTCGGGAGGTTCACCGGAGATGAGATTTCTGGGTATCTAACGCTGTTCCTGACCCCAGTATAGCCGAGGATGGCCCAGACGTATATACGAATTGAGTCGTTGATGCGATGAACCCCGGCCAGCGTGAACCCTAGACCTTTGTCTAACATAAATGTACGCCAAGCGTCCTGGACCCCAGCAGATCGCTATATGTAATCAACGTGAGCTTGTGTTGGAGGTAGCCACTCGCAGGATGAAACACTGCAGTGACGGCCGCCAGACACTTCCGGCCCGAAGGTCATAGTTGTTGGGTCAAAATTACCGGCGTTACGACTGACGATGTGGTCGTCGGAGTGATCGTGCCTACAATCGGTCTGCGTCCAAGCCCCGTGGCCCCGAATGAGAACATCACAAAGACCAGTGCTGCTAGGAAATACTTTCTGGCGCCAGTCAGTATCTTTTGAGACCCCACCTTTGTTACAAAGTCTTTCAAACGCTCTACGATCGTAGGCGTTGGAAATTGAATTCCAGCCGTCGTCGAGCGGCAGAGAGATTTTCTGTTCTTTAAGAATCCGCATAATAGTGTAACACACGTGAAAATCGTAGACGGCCCTCAAGAAAGGATCCTCCGCGGCCAGATTGTCCTGAGAGGATACCCCGCATCCGGCTGTTACACACCATACGGCGAAGTTTGATTGTGCCAAAACTGCATCGGCGTCTCTTTCCACCCGTTCACGGTATCGTTAGTCTGGATCTTGCGTAGCCTATATTTGTCAAACATGTTGGAGAAGTTGGTTTGAAAACCAACTTTTTCAACTCTTGAGCCGCGAACTTGGATAGTGGGGTGCACTTGCTGGGGAGCGCCCGCCTTAGCGCCGTAGACACCACCGGGCTTGTACTTCGCATCAGAATTAAAGCCAAACGCCTTGGTATCCATGGATATCATAAATATATTATCATGTTTGCTACGCTCACCAATGTTTAAAGCGAAGCTTGCACGCTTCAACAGCCGATCGACAACTCTTGCGGGGAACGCCGCGCCGGCCTCAGATCGACCACATTCACGGTCGGATGGCAAAACGTGGGAGAGGACGAAGGGTTTGGCTACGTGAAGGATGGCCCCACAGTAGGCGTAAAGCTGACCCCCTACGTCTTTGGAGTTCGAGTGCCCTCCAAGCTTTTGTCGCGTCGGAGCTTGGTGGCTGAGCCAGCATCACAATCTCGAACGTCACCAGACTGGCGACCTGTCGAGCCCGCCAACCGGGTAAGGATCACCCATGCGTTGGCCGTGCGGCTCGGTTTTACAACAACATACTGCGACAGTAAGGATGACGCAGGCGAGCACGTCGGCGACGGCCCGGTGGGATTCGCCTTCACGCAAACGCTCAGGGTGCACCTGGATAAGTTGAACGTATCGTACAACACGTTAGACGGAGCTCCCAGTACTCTCATTAAGACAGTGCACGCCGGCTACAAATTTCTACGGCGAGAGCTTGACCTTAGACTTCCCAAACCCCGAGATGAAACGTTTGGAATCGGGGCACATCCACGAATTGATCTCTATTCTAGATGATAAAGCGCAATAGTTAAAGAACGATTACCCGATTTCAGCCGTTCTCGAAATGACCGATAAGGATTAACATAAATATATTTTTATCATGAGTATATACGAGCAAGCGCAGAACAGGACGCGGGCAAAGATGGGGCGGCAATGAGAAGGAGGGCTCGAAAGCCCGTCAAGCAGTTTGAGCCGAGGAGCGGGGCGCACTGCGCGCGGGGGACCACGAATATTCGTTTGGCACCAACGCGAGCAACAGATATACGGGATACACCATGGCAGCGTCCCGGACGGTTCAGCGTCTGCTCGGTCGACTTTAAGGGACACGCTACTACCGAAGGCCGAGTGAATATCGTCATAAACGGGGTAGAGCAGACGTCTGGCGTCACCAAGCGTGTGGGGCAGAGTGTCAAGCCAGGGTGACACCGGGATAGTTTACTGAAGGGATGGAACACCAAGCACGTTGTGGACAGAGACAACAAGATATATATTTACAATGATAATGTATTTACATATAATGAAATGCACAAACAATGGATGGTAATGTCAGTACGGACAACATCCCCTGGATGAAGCCCCCAGATACAATCGCACAACCAAGGCACCGTCACGATTCTTGAACAGGTAGGCATAGTTCAACATTATGCACCAGGTTCAATATCCGATCTTCGAGTTCCGTTAATAAACTCCGGTTTCAGCCATGATGATAAGGACGTTCTTATGACGTCGTAAAGTTACTTGGAACTGGAATATACAGCCTACTTGGGTGAACGTCCTTCGAGATTCATCTCGTCCTTGGACGGAATGACGTCACCGGAATGATGCCCCACTCGATACGCCCTTGGTCCACGCGGAACAGAGTCCCCGCTGGTACACGGTGTCGTGTTGTGGACTCCAGAATAAATAGGTATTGCGTACTGCTTCTACGCATACACACAGGATGGACGTGCCGCGGCTGGATGCTGACTGGCTGGCTGACTGGCTGGCTTATTGACTGGGACTACAAAACACTAACGGTCTTGTTACCAGAGTGTAACGTGTTATAGTCTCAATAATATTCACAGTAGTGCACATGGAATCAATATTATGATTGCATGGCAATACTAAACAACATCATATATTACAATGATGAAACATGATAAATTGCAATGTACACAAAGATATTTTCACTAATTGGAAGAAGGGGGCTTATGGAATTCCTAAGTCGGAGAATGCGATATAACACATTAATGAACAGCCACTATATATAGTTTACCCAACGATATATCTCTTCACAGCCGTACATGTGAATACAGATGTCATTCACAGTTATTTACCATTAGGCCTTACGCTGATCAGACTGCCCTTGGCCAACTACGCTAACTTAATAAAGAGCAAATGTGCCAAGTATTTTCCTGTGCAGACACACAGTATTACATTACTAATGATGAACACTGTAGACTCTAATCAGACTAGGATTCCACAGGCTGACCCAAAGCATCAGTGATTGAAATAAATTATACTTCACATCATGTCCTTATTGCAGCTTACTGACTTATACATCAGTGCAAATAGAGCAGAAATGTCTGATCTGGTCTATCCTGTTCGCAATAGCATTTACAATATTTACAATACACTGTGAACGTACATGACTTACTAAAATGAATGTACAGACGACTGGGTTAGGAATTTACATGTGTCCCCCATAGAGTAAATGAAAGTCGTTCAGAAAATTCACGTTACAATTGTGACATATTAAAATTGGCAATATTCTCATGTATTCTACAGGGCGCAGAACTGATATTGGACTGAATCGTAATATGAAATGCATAGCTAATTTTAGTAAACATTTCCATCGTGTTCGCCCTTTGTTTACAAATATAATAAATTGCTACTGAAATTAGTCGGAGTGACATGTAAAAAAAAAAACACATGAGAATAATATGCCATTACAATACTCACGGAATGCTCCCACATGTCAGGCCTGTAATCGTTATCATCTATACGTAAACACGACGTATTAATTAATCAGTTCGTTTTGATTAAGGGAGATAATCTACATCAGCGGATACATGCCATACGGCTTTTATTGACCAAGCATTTGGTCGAAATGGGTCCAAATAGCTCCGACGCGACAAAAGCATGGAGGGCTCTCAAATAAATGAAATAGGACAGTATTATCGAGGATACGATAACAATGCGGAGAGTTGTCGGTCCTGGCAGGATTCAGACTTAAATTGTAGCATTATAAAGTAACTAATAATCATATGTACTCACCAATTCCCAGTGAAGGCTTGTGATCCAATGTGTTCACAAGAATGTTTTGAGTGTCCGACTGCTAGAATATGGTTTGAGATAATGTATATATGGCAACTCCAGCGCACAACTTTCCTACCGTAGTCCGCCTGTCAATATAAAAACTCTGTGCCAACATTTGGCTTACAAATTTGCGTAAGTGGACTAATGGTCTAACAGTCAGGCTAGCTCATGAGATATCTGGTGAATTAATCTGAAATACTTCAGTCATACGTAGATATGACATACTAGGTATTCAGGTTAACATCAAAGTCTGCATAGACAGTGCAAATCACCCAGCTATAACCGGTGCAAAGTCCAATACTGGTGGTCCGTGCACGGTTTCGGATAAAGCGCTATTCTCTCCAGCGGTGTATTTCACGGGAGAGATATTTCACACACGAATACCTATTCGATAGTCTGTACTAGATTATTAGATTATTGTGCTCTAGACTAGTATTGTGTGACCCGTGTTACAAATAATGGATGATAAAGCAAATAGTCGGCTCCGATTCGTGACAATACTCCCCCCTAAGTAAAAGTGTGAAACACTTAGCGGTAATCACGAGTTGTACCGACATTTTTCACCTATATACATATATACACCTCCTACACAACTTTTACTTTTTGAGCCCCAGGATCTCGGCTATGGTGTGTGGTCTATGACTTAGATCCTATTTAAATAATCTGCACCCACATTGTCTGAGCTACTGATGGCTCCGATTGCTATTTGTCCATCTATATAATAAATTCCGTCTTCTCTCTGCGTTCTTCTTCCTAACTCGTACGACTGGGTATGGACATGTATGGTTATAAATTTCGAATACTCCTAACTGCCAAATGTCTTCTGCCTCATATATGTCTATGTCACGAACTGTGTACGGGATGGGATAACCTTTTATCCGTAATGGGTCTGAGATAGACAAGTTAATGTCATGAATCTCTACATGGGTGCGCCCTGGTCTATCTGGTCTGCTCACGGTTAGTATCCTCTTCCCTGGGCTTTGAGGTGTACGCTCTTCATAGCGTTTCAACATGTTGACATGGAATGTTTTCAGTTTCCTCCTCATGTCGATCATATAATCCTATAATCCCAGTCATTTAGTACTTCCACTATAGGGTATGGACCTTTCCATTGGAGTAACAGTTTGTTTCTATCAGTGGGGAGTAGTACTAACACCCGGTCACTCTCCCTATACTTCCGGTCACGTGCTTTCCTGTCATAGTACTTCGCGTACCACTTTCTCGATTTCTTGAGATTTTCCCTCGCGATTTCACAGGTTTGCTCGAGTTTCTGTCAGAGATCCAGTACGTACTGGTATGTAGTTTTAACGTTTTCGTCCAGTTCCTTCTCAGACCACAGATCCTTGAGAACACACATACATGTAGGACCTCTGACTGTTCTCCCATAGAGTAGTTCGAATGGGGAGAATGCTAGGCTCACCGGTGGAACCTCGCGATACGCGAACAAGAACGCGTTAATGTACTTATCCCAATCGTTGGGACGCTCGCTCGCCATGCGTTTAAGCATCTGCTTCAATGTACCGTTGAATCTCTCCACCAACCCGTTGCACATAGGATGCTACCTGTCGTCTCAAACTGTCGATACATTAAATATTTTCGATACAGGAATGACGTAACGTTACAGTTCTTATAATGTTTCACGTGTCCGTTTTTTGCGTTAGTCTGCAATGACGTTAACGTAACGTCGCTTGTTTGTTGTTCTTTGCACTCACTACGTGAAACGTGCGATACGGCTTCCGGTACCCGCAGTTTCCCGTACGATTCCTCACGTTTCAAAACCTGTGAACACGTTTCAACTGCTAACGTGGTCGCGCCTTTGAAATCATTTAATACAGGAAGTTGTGACCCATCTATGTTCCCTATCGTTACATCGTACATAGTTTCTTCCATGCATAACACTTCGGTCTCACCTTTGAAAAATGGGGAGTCAATGGTGATTCTCGCTACATGGACTTCACTCAAGCGTCTCTTGTCTACTAGCATACATGTTGCCACTCTCCTGAGAAACTGATCAGGATGTACTAGTTCCTGTCTCACTACTACGCCTGTGCAACCTGTATCACGCATCACAGTCACCACTTTCCCATTCAACAAACCTTCTGCCAGTGGCAATTTCGCACTGGAAAATTTGCATCCTGTAACCTTCGGAATCTGGTCAACTTCCTTACCTGCGCATATCATAGTGATTTCACCGTCATCTTTAGTCTGGTTGTCCTGTACAATACAAACATCACCCTGATCTATAGGTGGGGAAAGGGGCGCCCTCTACCTCTTCCAAGGTGGTGAGAACGCCCCCTGTCCCTGCTCCTGCCTCTATTCCTGCCTCTGAGTATTGCATCCTCCATTTCTGGTTCGTCGTCTGTGCCTGCAAATCTTACATTATTTTGCCCATAGGCACCAGTATCATGTTCCTCAAGGGCTGCAGCTGGATGCATGTGACCTCTTTTTGGGCAGTCTGGAGCTACATGACCTTGACCTCCACAAAGGTAACATGTAATGGTACGTCTGTCATTGTCTCTGTACCTTTCCCTACTACTATATCTACTTCTCTCGCCACTTCTCTCTCTACCATAGTTACGAGATCTGTCATTGCCGCGATATCTTGCACCTTGACCTCTCACCTTCCTCTCATAACCTATGTTACGATTGTCACTTTTCGCTCTATTATATCGGTTCTCTCTTTGTCATACGTACATTGTACCGCCTCTGGCTTCCGCAAAGAAGTCAGCTTGCAATGCCATCTCATGTACTTTGATAACGACCTTTTCCTTAAGAAAAACGTACAAGTCACGACTGCAAGTGCTTAGTAACTGATCCATGATCAAACAATCTATCACGCCTTCGTAAGTACGTTCAACTTTGCCTAGTTCCAACCACCTGTCAAGATAACTCTTAGCCCTGTTGATATATTGAACAAAAGTCTCACCCGGCTCTGGCTTACCGTTCTTACATTGCTTCCTAAGCCCGTCTACGGTTAAGTCAAACCTTTTTAGCATGGCTGTCTTCAATGTGTCATAATCAAGAGCATCTTCCAACGATAAACATCTAGAGCTTTTCCCCTTAATAATGTGCTAAGGTGTAATGACCACTGACCTTTTGGCCAACCTTGCACTTCCGAGTAACGTTCAAACCGTGCCAGATAATTATCAATATTGTCCTTATCTTGATCGAAATATGGTAATTTCGGACCTTGTGGTATTTTATGTTCTACTACTGGACTATAATTATCCGATATTCCCATTTCTGATTTCGCTATCTCAACTTTTTGTGTTGTCTCTAATTCGTACTCTAATCTAACTTTTGTCATTTGCAAATCAATTCTTACCTTTTCCATTTCTCGTTCCTCCATCAATCTGTCTGCCGCAATCCTATCTTTCTCAGTCAGTCTCTCAGCCTCGAGCTTATCTTTCTCAGCCTGTCTTTCAGCTTCAAGCTTATCTTTCTCAGCCTGTATTTCAGTCTCAAGCCTCTCTTTCTCAGCCTGTCTTTCTACTTGTCTATTCTCTCTCTCTCTCTATCTTGCTCTTCTTTCACAAAGGACCTTCACTCCATCCCAGTTAAGCCTAATTCCCTGCCTACGTCCATTAACTCTTTAATGGTCGACATGATGCCTTTTATTCTCTCAACAAAATAGTCACTTAGTCATGAGGCGGAGTGTACTATGTACAGATCTCTGGCATATGGGGTCTCAACTCTATTGTCGTGAGGACTGTGCGAGTCTCAACCCGATTCACGCCTTATTGGGTAATGTATTGTGTTCCTTCCCACCCGACTAATCCTTGTCCAACACGTATGTACACGGGTGGGGAACTTAAGTTATATGTCACCGTCTCACCTATCTCATATTGCGTCCCATATCGTGTGGACATTTGGCATATACGTCACGTTCCCACTAGACTGGTATTTCCAATTATGAGAAATTTCCCATACACGTTAAACACATTAGATGGTCAGTTGTTCTAGAGTCGTAAAGCGGTTAACCACACACCAACAAAATGAACCCTGGGTATAATGTTATAACCCGGAAAATAGTGAATCTGTCTCTGATCAAACCCAACCAACTAGAACGACTCCTATTGTTTAGGGAAACGCGTTGTGCATCTTCACCGACAGATTACATTTTTAATAATATTTTGCCAAATGTCAGGGTGAAAGAGACTTACCTTATCGTCGAGGTATACAGCTTGCCGCTCGTCTTGGTGGCGAGGCTAATACCTGTACATGGCTCGCAAATCCTGTGATTGATTGAACAAAATTATAACTGGTTATATTGCAAGATAGTAAGTGTAAGTATTGGGGTGTATATCTCAGATAGATGGACAGGGGTAACACTTATCCTTGTTGTAATCCCGACTTTGACTTGTAATCCCTACTTTAACGGACGTCTCGGACAATAGTAAACCTATCTCATTTTACTGATTTTCACCGGTATGACCATGGGGTCCTCTCCACACCATCATTGTTGTTCCCAATAAACAATAATCTCACTTCTGACACCATTGTCAAGCCAGGGTGACACCGGAATATTTTTCCGAAGGGATGGAACACCAAGCACGTTGTGGACAGAGACAACAAGGTATATATTTACAATGATGATGTATTTACATTATAATGAAATGCACAAACAATGGATGGTAATGTCAGTACGGACAACGTCCCCTGGATAAAGCCCCCAGATACAATCGCACAACCAAGGCACCGTCACGATTCTGGAACAGGTAGGTATAGTTCAACATTATGAATCAGGTTCAAGATCCGATTTTCGAGTTCCGTTAATCAACTCAGGTTTCCGCCATGATGATAAGGACGTTCTTATGACGTCATAAAGTTACTTGGAACTAGAAGATACGGCCTACTTGGGCGGATGGGGCCAATACCACATGGGTGAACGTCCTTCGAGATTCATCTCGTCCTTGGACGGAATGACGTCACCGGAATGATGCCCCACACATAGGTCAGGGTTCACTGTATTCGACGACGCGCCAATTAAAGTTACCACCGGGTGTGTTATTAACTTCTTTACAAAAACAGTCAACGTAGTCGATGGGATGAACACCACACTAGCCTCAGCTTCCGTTGTGAGCGGGATGGGGAGTGTGTCTTTATTGACAACAGTCGTTGCGGCGCCGATCGCGGTGGCCTTGGGTGTGGTCGCAGCGGTGGCAGGCCTGCTTTGCATGACGAGCAGTCTGGTGGCCCGCAAGCTCGAGGCCAAGAGTCGCAAGCACGACCGAATAGCAGTTATTGCGAGGTCGAAGAAAAACAGTATCGACGTTATCGTGTCGAATGCAATAGCCGACAACGATATATCAGATAGCGAGTTCAAACTGGTCGTCGAAGAGATGACCTGGTACCATGAGTTAAAGGGCACGATCCGGTCCAAGGCCTAACCACAAATTATTGCAGTCGAAGACATAACAAACTCGTAATAGCGGGGCGGGCCGACGACATAAGGAATCTCCTCGCCCGCATCGGGACGTGCTATGCGTGTTCGCGTGTCTGCAATAGCAAGCGACTCCGCCGCAAGTCCAGCCACCATACTGCCCGAGCGCCATAGTTCCGTCGGTGTCGTCATCATGTTTGAAACGTCAATGACTCATTACAATTACTGAAATTATTCGAATTTGGTCCCGTTTGGTAATATGAAGAGTTTGCAAAGAACAGTAACCTATTATGTGGCATATTTATAATAATTTTCTTGCAGGTATTAACACTTTTTTTTCTGTGGAGATTTTTAACTTGGTGCTAAAATAGCTAATGCCGTCTGCTCACTAAAACGTGTTGGATATCTCCACTTATCTGCTATTTGGATGTTGAAGTCATGTGATAAACAAAATCTCAAACTCGTTTCTATTTGATACGATATTTATAAAACTCCTTCGCATAAACTGTGCGTGATTCGTTTCATAAATCTCATATCAAATGGGAACTCGTTTGAGATAAATATAAAATTAATTTCATTAAAAAGAACGCGAACTTGTCTACGTTCCTTCATTACGTTGGCGTCATTCGTTATGTGACGACGCGGTTCAACCAATGAAACGTCAGTTCTCAATATGTTGTAGCCCGGATATTCGTTATTCGTAGCATGTCAATGCCTCGAACCAACAGCGGGAAAACCTCCAAACTGGTGGGTTAAAACCAGTTTACATTGCGCTATCTACTAGGTTTTTTTATTTTGCTGCCTACCTTATTATCTCTGACCTCAACAAGACCTGTGTCAACCTAGCAAGCATCGGCACAATCGTATATCAACTTTAGCCCTGAATAAGGCGATCGTACCCATCCATGCACTACATAAAGCTGACCACTGATCGTATCAGCTAGTAACGGGCCTATGGAGTAGTCCCTCGGTCTACTTATACTATCTAAATCATAGCAAATACATTAATAGAAAATCGTAGCCCGAGCAATTTTACATGAACACACAGTCACATGTTTTTGTTTTATTTTCGAATTGGCGGGTATTAATATGTTTATGTTGGTGTCATTTATTTGTCATCTTCTCGTGCTGCAACCCTCAAACACAAATACATGACAAATAGAGAATATTCGTGTTGGCTACTTCGCGGGTCGACAATGCTAAAAAGATGAATTGACATAAATTAGCCGTCATATGTTGTCTGCCAGTGACTCGAGCAAACTACAATTGTCTCTGAGATTATTCTAAATTATATTACACATACTGATGGTGTACTGTATCCTAACCTTTGCAGTTAACCAGACAACAGTGGGACGCTATACAGCAACGCACTGTGCAGCAGTCAACCAACCCTATTTGGTTCGGAGAAAGGCAAGGGCGGCAAGGGCGGCAAGAGCGGCAAGGGCGGCAAGGGCGGCTTACTGCGACCAATGAAACAAAAATAGTTGGAAACAGTAATACAAATACTATTGTGAACAATGTTATAACAGTTAGGAAGCGGCCAATTACACAGATTCCTGTAATGGTTTATGGTGTTGCCAATGAGGACAAAGTGGTGCAGACATATATTCTCCAAACACACAGTCAGCTGGTCGAGAACAAGTTAAAGTTACAGACCAAGTGAATGTGGACAGTTTGGGGACCCGAACATGGCCGGTTAGCTGGTAGCCCGGAGAGATGGTTGATGACGAGCGGTCGAATGACTCGAGTGATGTAATGGAGGTTAAATGCCTTTACTACTGTCGTAACAGTACATGTGCTGAGGCCAAGTCATCATTCCCAGTGAATTTCAAGGTAATAAATAGTGCGCCATTATTGAAAGAGACTCACCAGTACTATTGACAAGTATACATGCAGACGGCAGAGTAGGACGTTCAAGTCACTCGTGTTGCTTTTGATATATATTTCTGGGGAAGAATACACAACAAACTGTTGAGCTTCTATAATCTTCTTATTATTCCATCTTTAGTAGCTCAGGGGTTTTATAAATAGAGAAGTCAGTGAAATACATGTACTGGTGCATGGATTTGTTTAATTGAGAGGATACATCTCTGTAAAATGTGTAAAAGGCTCATGCTTGAGAGTCAGTTTGAGATTTGAAAAGTTACACAATGTTAGACATGGGCGTAACAAGTTTCCACAAAAGGGGGTTATAAATAGACATCGGCCACTGCGACCTTTGTACACCCAGACCAGCATGCGCCTCGACACAGTTTGTCAGGGTATGCACTAGTCGCTATGCGAAGTCCCTCACTGAATCTCAAGAGTATCTATTTATTATTTTGGGTTATCCAAAAATCGATGTTTAACTCAACGTTATTCGGCAGATCTCGGCTACAGAAAAGACTAGTTTAATTTTATCACTAGACTGGTTATCGTTAGTATTGTTTCACCAGGCTTATGTTGACCGTGATACGCAGGCCATCATATTGTGAGAATGGTGTATTCTCTCGGCCCTACAGTATACTATCAAATATAGTATGTCATATTGTAGTGATCGTTTTCGCCCTCTTTCCAATTCGGCCCAGAACGAGCACCAGACATACAGGTCTTGTTCGATATCGACAAACCGCCTCAGATATGTGGAACTGTCATGATCCGGGCCTTTTTCGTAAGATTTCTGAATATTTGATATTGTTGTTGCTGTGAAATTCCCGCGCTTATTTTTGCGAAACGTTTTCCACTCTAGATTAATTATTTGTATGTTTGTCATCCGCACACACATATTGGATGTTAAGTCATTTGATTGTCAATTGGTATAATTTTAACTCGTATATTCATATTAATTTTGTTTTAAATTCGGTCAATCATTTCAGCAGGGTTACATTTTAAGGTGATATTGTAAATCAAAGATGGCTGCCAAATGTATAATACTCTCCCATATTTTCTTATCTGGCTCGTATATATGCCAGCCCATTGGCTCCCGTCCCTCGGATAAGGGAGGGATTTAGATTTCGTGAAAAAAGCAGCTAGCGCCTGCTGACGAATCTGGCCGTCAAGACGGCGGCTGCAATACCGGGTATAACCGGGACGATGATTTCCCGGCTCCTATAAACTACCGCCTTTCTTTCTGAGGCATCACACTGAGCACAGAGCTCTGTACTGTATGTGGTTCTATCGTGTGACACTCGCTGCGTCCTAGCCATAGCATCTGGATATTCCCGATATACTCGGGACTTATGTCAAATTCGGATTGGTGGGACGAAGAATGTGAACAATCCAAAACATACAAATATGCACTTCTAAGACGGTTTCGTTTAACCAATAACCGAGACGACTTAAATACATATGTTAACGCCCGCAATCAATTTAAATCTATATGCAGAGCAAAACGGCGAATATATGAGGCAAGCCAGCGAAAACGGCTGATAAGTGCTATAAATAACCCCACACAATTTTGGCGAACAATTAAAAGAAACACGGCAATTTGCACTAAATCAGAGACCATATCTGCACATCAATGGTTCACGTATTTTCAAGATCTTTTTTCTGATATTGACGCTCCAGCTTCACCACAAAATGTTGATAGCGATGCTGTTCGTGAATATATGGACACAGCACGCTCGTTAAAGGACCCATTTACTGAACAGGAAGTTATGGCTAATATTCTGAAACTTAAGTCAGGCAAAAGTCCAGGACCAGGTGGCATAACCTCATAATTCTTTAAACGCACATATCAGGCAATAACACCGAGTTTGACTAATATTTGTAACTCTACTGATGCCACTGGTGAATTTCCTACTACTTGTAGTCAAAACCTCATATGCCCCATACATAAAAAGGGATCATACGACGATCCCAATAATTATCGAGCAATCTCTCTGATTAACATCATTAGTAAAATATTCACCTCAGTCCTAACCTCCAGACTCACAAAATGGTCACAGGAATACAATGTCATCGATGAGGTTCAGGCAGGATTCAGAGCCGGATATTCAACCATTGACAATTTATTTACACTTCAAGCAATATGCCAAAAAATACCTCACGAAACCAGGCGGTCGCTTTTATTGCATGTTTGTTGATTTTTCCAAAGCGTTTGACAGAATCAAACATGATAAATTGTGGACAAGCTTAACTCTGAAAGGTATTCACGGAAAGTTTTTGCGCATCTTGCAGTCCATGTACGGGAGAATATCCGCGTGTGTTCGAACAAACAATGGTGTCACGAGTTATTTACCATGCCAAATCGGAACGCGCCAAGACTGTGTAAGCAGCCCGCTGTTATTTTCTCTCTTTATAAACGACTTGACGACACATATGCGTGATCATTGCGCCTCTGACATTTTTGTATCAAATAACATACCCGATATAATAAGTTTAATGTTCGCAGACGATGTAGCCAACTGTGCGGAAACAGCTATTAAACTTAAACAGCAAATAGACACCGTTGATTTATTATGTAGGGAAATCGGAATGTAGCTAAATATAGACAAAACGAATATAATCGTATTTCGAAATGGTGGTCGACTACGAGGCTATGAAAAATGGTTTTACCGCGGAACACCTATTGAAACTGTATCATTCTATAAATACATGGGGCTGTTATTTACCCCGAAACTAAAATGGACCTTAGCTAAAAGTACACTCGCTGCTCAAGCTCTTAAAGCGATCATGTCAATTAACAACTATCAGCGCAAATTCGGATATTTCGTTCACCAAGACATTTTCAAGCTATTCGACGCGATTGTAAAGCCCATTCTCTGCTATGGGAGAGAGATATGGGGTTACGAATACTCCCAACAAATAGAGTCTGTGCATATTAACTTTTGTCGAACATTTCTCGGCCTTTCACGTCATGTTAACGGCAGTATGGCATTGGGATAATGTGGGCGATTGCCACTCTGTTCCACGTATTATGTGAAAATTGTTAAATATTGGTGCCAATTGTTGCAGATGGAACCTCATATAGATATCCCAAAAATGCGTATGACATGTTAAGGCAGCATGATGACATAGGTCGGACTAATTGGGCGAGTCACGTCAGGATGCTGCTTTACAGTTTAGGTCTTGGCTACGTATGGATTGCGCAAGATGTAAGCAACGTTGGCACCTTTATATCACAATTTCAACAAAGAATCACTGATTGTTTAAAACAGGATTGGAGTAGGGAGCTAGACTCACCCTGCCTGTATAAAAACTTCAAAACTTTTCTTAATGTTGAACGATACCTAACTTTTGATGTACCTTATGTTTTACGTAAAGCAATGTCAACTTTTAGATGTTCGAACCATAGTTTAAATATTGAGATTGGAAGACATTTAGGAACAGAACTTCAACTTCGCTTTTGCCCAGTTTGACTGCTAAATTAAAGAATAGAACCAATTGAAGATGAAGTGCACGCCTTTTTTGACTGCAAGTTACATTCTGAGTTCCGTGTACTGTATTTAGATCCAAATTTATATTCGTCTAAAACACAACACGAATATTTTAGACTCATTTCAACAGAAAATATATAAACAATCAGAAAAATCGAAATTCATTTACCGCTTGACATTTACCATATATGACACCAACCGACATGGGACCACATGTCACTTGCGACCAGCGTAGACCTAGATCAGCTGCGAATCTGCAGCATGAATGGTTAGTTTTACACTGCACGCAAATCCAAAACTCTTCTCGAAATGATGAGCTGACAAATTTGGCAAACGGCTTACAGGATTTATGCGTATTTATGTCCCTTCTCGGTCCGGTTACATACTCATAACGATACATGAAGAAGAAGAAGAAGAAGAATGTTTTATTTGACTTAAACTGAATACAGTTCCTCGTCATGAAACAAAATACAATCAATATAATACATGATATGAGTGAACATGAGCTGAGATGGATTGCAAGGTAAATACTGTTCTAGAGGGTGAATTTTTCTGTTCTGATAACTGTCAATGTTGAATAGGTATATATAATGACCTGCACTTATTTGGTAGATACATGCGAGTTGTATTCTGACAAAGTGGGCCATACCACAACCGCGACCAGCATACATCCCGGCCAGCCTGCGTATTCACACTCTGACAAAGATGTAGACTGATCAGGAGCAGGTCCCATTTTGTCAGGACACGCCTCGCAACTCTACATGTGACTTCAACGGTCTGTGGTATCGATATTGGTGGTGGACATGGTGTATGAGAGTATTATCCAACTATGAGCTACACTGCCGACAACAATTTAGGCGTATTTTGTCATAGCATAGCACACTCTAACCTATAATTGTTTACTATGCAATTTGCATGATTAGACGTTTTCTTATTGCAAATACTTCAGATAAAAATTTACATAGATTGATCAATTCTTTTCTGTTAGTCGACTGCAATAATAATACAAGTTTATGTACACTTGTGTGATTGAGGTAGTACCGTTTAATATAGGACCGTCTAATGTTGTCATAAACAGGACATTTGAACACAAGATGGTACTCGTCCTCTAAATCGTTTGTATTGCACAGCTGGCACACGCATTCATGTCTCTCTATTCGGGTTGGTACATATCTCCCAGTCTCTATACGTAACGTATGTGATGATAACACAAGTTTGCTAATTGAAGTTCTGAGCCACCTGCTCCGAACTTTGTCCAAATCACACGAATACTGAAAATCTGGTTGTATGTACTTGTACAATGTAAGTACATGTACTCTATTACTTTGTACATAGGCATGCCATTTTTGCACAAAACAATCAAACAACGCTTGTTTAAACTGCGGTATGAATGCATTTTCTGAAACACAGTGAAAGTCATTCCATACATATGTGAAACCTAAATTATCTAATAAGCACTTCACTTTAGTTGCCCAATTGTTAACCCCGCGTGTACAATCTAATAGAGTACCATTGTATACCACTTTCAAAATACAGTTATCCGTTTTAATCAGCTTAAACCAGTACTTTATGATTATTGTATATCTATTAATGTACAATGGATAGCGACAGAGTTCACCATAAACGCCTACATTACTCGTCGATATTTTCCCGCCCAGAATAGTTTTACAAAACTTGAGATGAATTCGCTCCATCTCTTTCGATTTTGTATGGCCCCACACTTGACATCCATAGGAGAGAATTGCGGATACGAACGCGTCGAACAGTTGGCACATCGTCTTTGGGTTTAAATCATATTGTCTTGTATTTGCTAGTAATATGTTCATAGTTTTCAGCGCCTTTCCCGATAACGTCTGTTGATTTAGCGAGAACGACCCTGTATAGTTGAACACCACCCCGAGATAGTTGAAATCGTCTGTAACTTCTAACACTTGACCGTTATAATACCACTGTTAGTATATTTGGTGCTTGTTTCAAATTGTATTAACCTTGTTATGTGTTATGGGCCTATGGCATAATTCACGAAATAAAACGTATTGTATTGTATTGTATGGCAAACGGGGCATTGCTTCCCTACTACAATACGGGCACAGTGATCAGCTGAATGTCGTATACATTTCTGCAGTTAATCGAAATAATGGAGAATACATTATACATTGATAGGTAATGTTTAAAAAAGGAATGGAAAGAAAAACTTAAAACAGAAAATATAAACATTGACACACCTGAGTACATAATTTCAAAAATTATAACCTCAAAGTAATATAATAATACGGTATACAATCTACAAATACAATCGATGCGATTGCAAACATAAAAGCATGTTGAAAATGGGAAAATGAATTAAACGTTCAAGATATTGAATAGAAAAAACTAATTTGTTTATCTTGCACATGTACCAAACTGAGTGAATTTCAGTATAAATATCTAATGAAAATCATTCCAAACAACTAAACCATCTAAATTGTGCGAATATGGCAATATATTCCAGCAAACACATGTTTTGGGAATGTAATGTCATTCAACCCTTTTGGTCGGAAATAAATCAACTGCTAGAAACAAAAGGATTGGGCTAAAACATAAGTTTAACCTACGACTACATCTCCTTTTGTAATATTACGGTAGTACCTAAACACAAATCAATTTGAATCAATTTTATCATTCTTCTGGCGAAATATTTCATTTTTAAATGTAAATTCTCCTCAACAATACACATATTAAACACATTAAATCTGTATCTACTGCATACTATTTCCATCGAAGAGACAGTAGCAAATATGAGGAACAAACTGGAACAATTCAACTCAAAATTGAATGGCTTTAATAATTAACTTTCATACTGGCACAGAGCGATATTTTCCCTTTAATATTTATTTGTATCGTACCAAATAACGTTGATGTACCTCTTTGCTTCCCCAAATACAACCATACTGCTTTTTTCTCTTCGTAATAATAACTGTTCCCAAACATAACTGACTATATATCATAATTTGTATAATATACACTTCAACCTATTTACCTATATATCATATAATATACATGTACCATAATACACTCATTGTTACTTGCCATAGTACATAGTTCTTTTTTTTTGCATGCCATTTACATTGCTGACAGAGAGATACTCCGACAAAAACTTGGTAGACTTGATTTTGTCGATTACAAACCTAAATACTTGTAGAAATAATTAGTATATTTGTATATTATGATGTAACAAAGAGAAATAATAAAAATTGAAATGTTTTAATAATTACTATGTCTTGCAATATATATTATATTATATCTATGTTGACTGTGATAATTGACTTGGTGTGGTGTGTGTGGTTTGTTCCCATACAAATGTGCATAGACAATTGGGCAAATACAACGATAAATATAATTTATGTGTAAATTCAATGTCTTCAGAATAAGCTGATATACGCCAGAATAGACAAGTGGAGGTTTTTTTATGTGGCGGATATTTTAACGATGGTCTCCCTTTCGTAGTGAAACGTGTCTATTGTCGTAAATTGTATTCAATTGTATGTTGACCATATTACGAGTATTATACGAAAATCTCAATCTGTAGATTATTGTTTCATGATCAAGTTTTATGCACAGCAAAAATAATTTACGACAATACACCCGATTATTCAAAAGCAAGAAGTACAAATATCTTGAAAATTCAGTCTATTTGCATTTTGGTAACCCGAACAATACGTGAAGTTTGGTTGCCGATGGGGGATATACGCGTCGCAAAAAATGTCATATCCGACCAATCTCACTTTTGATTGGCCCGTGTAGCGGTGCACTACCAAAAAGGGATGCGGCAGACCTGATATGACTTTTTCAGCCCTCATACAACTAATACCAAACAATGCCTTCTTGCGATCGCAGAAAACTGTACCAGAAACTCTGTTATGTTTAATACTAAAGTAGAAACAGGCTTATGGGTTTAATAACTAAAGTCTGGTACTTTCACAATAATATGATATTTATTATATGGCTTTACTGGTTTCATAAGTAAGGAAGCAAAGCCCAGTTTCTTATGCAAGGGATTAATAAAACTATTAATAAATCAACACAAATATCAGATTATGTTTAATTCATAAGCACATCATCATAAATTGCAACTGTACTCATTACCAAACATGTTTTATGTAGCTGGCTCATTTGCATATTGATTACACACTAGTTTATTATTAGTTTACTGCAATTAAAGCCTATTATGTAATATAAATGTCGCCACTGTAATATAGCTATACGTGTACATATGACATAGTAATTACATGTACTTTCATTGGACCTGGCAAATCGAAAATAATAAAAAGTAAATAGCGCAAGTTGAATAATACACACCATATTACATAACGGTATACCACATTTCACACAAAACCACATACGTAAGTGGATAACAAATATAAGTCAGAACTAAACTACGTTTCTGATCAATAACGCTTGCAATTATAAACAAGAGACGAGGCAAAGCCACGAATGCCGTGTTTTATTCAAGGCATATACAATTGGATAGCATATACTTGGCTATTTATGTTATTATGACCATGATTGAAGGTAACAACTGTCAGTGGCCTAAGATGGCAAAACATGCCAGTATAAGAGAACAACTACATGCAGTTGCAGGCTGACATAAATGTATTAGTACAAGATACAAGCGAACATCTGTCATAGATCTGTGCTGTGCGATGAGTGTTGTCCAATTTAACATTGAAAATGGCCAAGTCGATTACATGGAAAAATATGTCAAAATTAAAAAGGTCACATGTTGGATAGTGGTATGTGGTAAGCACCCGTTGGTTATGAAAGAGTGCATGTATGGTCCTACAGTGGTACAGTAACAGAGAAATTGACATAAAGACAAACACTTAAATCGATTACGCGGAAAAAAATAGGTAACGGTAAAATAAATCACATGCTGGAGAGTGGTATGTGATGGGCACCTGTTGGTTATGGAATTGTGCAATTATGGTGGTTCTAGGTGGTAGAGTAACAAAGAAGTATACTAAATACGAACATTTAACATTGTAATTGGACGCCGCCCGACCGCGAGCTCGCCAGGTCTCCAACACTCCAATAGCCAGGATTATGTTTTTTTAAATAACCGGATAAACAGTCTAGAATATGTACTTACTTGATCGTTTCAAACGGTACCCTCTCATATAGAGCACAATGACAGTGATCACACATACGACAACCAATGCGCCGACAGCCGCACCCACTGCGGGTCCCACAATGGACGACGTCTGACTCGCATCACCTGTAATCGAGACGACCAGTGTTATTTGTTATCAACTTCATCACGCAAGTCTAACTCAGCGAAGTCGTGTGCACCGAGTATACTCTTCCTAATTACAGCGAATGCATTTGACAAGTGAACACCGGAATAATTGTATTCATATATAAATCACAGTTATCAATGTTCCAATGACGTAATCATTACAGAATTCCTTTTCCTATCGGCACTCACTTGTATTCTGTGGTTCCGTGTCAGCCACATCTATGCACGTGCCGTTGTCTCTGTGGCAAACTTGATTTAGACAGCGCCCATCGCATGTGTGTTCACACAGATCACCATAGTAACCGTCGATGCAGCCTTTAATACAAACACCGCCAGAAACACATTGCTGTCCCTCACATGTTTGACTACAAGGGCAAAATCCACTGTGGCTGGGAAACCAGGTCATGTCATTGGACGCAGAGCAGAGGTTACCGCTTATTGCCGCGCATTTGCTGGCGTCACATTCGCATTTCGTATACATATCGGTGTTGAAATTGTTACTTGAGCAGCTCTGGCAAGTCGTTGCTGAAGTACATGCCGCACAATTATCAGGGCATGGATAGTTGCAATATGTTCCATAATATCCATCCTTGCAGCCATGTGTGCACACTCCATTCATATCACATACATCAGTTGAACATGTATAACAAGTACTAGTGCATACTGCTCCATACCGACCTGTGACGCATTCCGTACACTGGGGGGCTGAACTACACTTCGTACATGAATTCGCACATTTACTACACACCGCGCCGTCCAGGTAAGAACCAACGTCGCATGCAGTACATGAATTGGTAGCTGTACATGTTTTGCAAGACGACTTACACTGGAAACATGAATTTCCACTACGGTAATACACATCCGTACACGAGCTGCACGAAGTAGATGACGTACATGTTTTGCAAGGTGATTGACACTGGCGACATGAACCTCCCCTGTGATAATATCCATCCGTACACGAGGTACACGAAGACGACGACGTACATGTTTTGCAAGGTGATTGACACTGGTTACATGAACCTCCACTTTGATAATATTCATTCCGACCACGACCTACACGCAGAAACTACGTAACCATTTTTGCAAGGTGATTGACACTGTTAATGAACCTCCACTTTGATAAGTTATCACATCCGTACAACTAGCACACGCCAACCCACGACGTACATGTTTTGCAAGGTGATTGACACTGGTTACATGAAACCTTCCACTGCCGTAATTAATCCATCCGTAAACGAGGTACAATGGACAAGAAAGACTCACATGTGGCAAGGTGAATTGACACGGTTTACATGAACCTTCCAATTGAATAATAATCCATCGTACACGAAGGCTACACCAAAACACGACGAACATGTTTTGCAAAGGTGAATTGACACGGTTACATGAACCTTCCACTTTGAAAAAATCCATCCGTACACGACTACACGCAGACGACGACGTACATGTTTTGCAAGGTGATTGACACTGGTTACATGAACCTCCACTTTGATAATATCCATCCGTACACGAGCTACACGCAGACGACGACGTACATGTTTTGCAAGGTGATTGACACTGGTTACATGAACCTCCACTGCCGTAATATCCATCCGTACACGAGGTACAATAGGACAAGAAAGACTCACATGTTTTGCAAGGTGATTGACACTGGATACATGAACCTCCAATTTGATAATATCCATCCGTACACGAGCTACACGAAAACGACGACGTACATGTTTTGCAAGGTGATTGACACTGGTTACATGAACCTTCACTGCCGTAATATCCATCCGTACACGAGGTACAATAGGACGAGAAAGACTCACATGTTTTGCAAGGTGATTGACACTGGATACATGAACCTCCAATTTGATAATATCCATCCGTACACGAGCTACACGAAAACGACGACGAACATGTGTTTGCAAGGTGATAGACCCTGTGTTACAAAACCACCAATGCCGTAATAATCCATCCTTACACGAGGTGCAATAGGACGAGAAAGACTCACATTTTTGCAAGGTGATTGACTACCTGGTTACATGAACCTCCAATTGATGATATCCATTACCGTACATGACTACAACACTAAAACGACGACTTCATGTTTTGCAAGTGATTGACACTGTTTTACCATGAACCTCCACTGCCGTAAATATCCATCCGTACACGAGGTACAAAGTACGAGAAAGACTCACATGTTTTTCAAGTGATTGACACTGATAACATGAAACCTGTCACTGCGTAATATCCATCCGTACACGAGCTAACACAAGACGACACGTACATGTTTTGCAATGTATGATTGACCTGGCTAAATGAAGTCCTCTTTGATAATTATCCATCCGTACACGAGGGTACAAAAGAACTGGAACGACTCACATGTGTTTTGCAAGGTGATTGACCTTGTTACAATGAACCTCTACTGTGATAATATCCATCCGTACACGAGCTACACGAAGACGACGACGTACATGTTTTGCAAGGTGATTGACACTGGTTACATGAACCTCCACTTTGATAATATCCATCCGTACACGAGCTACACGCAGACGACGACGTACATGTTTTGCAAGGTGATTGACACTGGTTACATGACCTTCCCATGTTTTGAATTAATTATTCCAATCCGTAAAACCACGAGCTACACGCAAGTTCCCGGACGTACGTACATGTTTTGCAAGGTGATTGACACTGGTTACATGAACCTCTACTGCCGTAATATCCATCCGTACACGAGGTACAATAGGACGAGAACGACTCACATGTTTTGCAAGATGATGGACACTGGTTACATGAACCTCCACTTTGATAATATCCATCCGTACACGAGCTACACGAAGACGACGACTCACATGTTTTGCAAGGTGATTGACACTGGTTACATGAACCTTCACTGCGGTAATATCCATCCATACACGAGCTACACGAAGACGACGACGTACATGTTTTGCAATGTGATTGACACTGGCGACATGAAAGTCCTCTGTGATAATATCCATCCGTACACGAGGTACAATAGAATGACTCACATGTTTTGCAAGGTGATTGACACTGGTTACATGAACCTCTACTGTGATAATATCCATCCGTACACGAGAAACACGAAGACGACGACGTCCCATTGAGATAATATCCAGTTGTACAGCCAGAACACCGCGAGTTGCCGGAACCGGTACATGTCGTACACCGGCTATCACACTTGTTGCATGTAGTCCCACTGAGATAGTATCCAGTTGTACAGACAGAACACCGCGCATTTCCGGGACCGGTACATGCCGTACACCGGCTATCACACTGGTAACACCAGTTGATTGCAATGGAAATGTAGTAACCGTCGTTACATGCAATACACGTATTTCCAGTACAGGTGGCACACTTCGGTGACTGGCATGCTGCTTCTACCACACCTGCAACACAGCAAATGCCATTTATGTTCAACTTGTTATACAGGCCACATAAGAACTGTATTGTATTGTAGTGTGTTCTCCTTGGAAACTGTGTTCCATTTTATCATACACCATCAAACACTGCGATAGACGGATGAGCTACGTTAGCCGCTGAAAGTACATGTGTAAACATGACGCTGTTTCGTTGTGGACTGTCAATGTCATGCCACATGCATATGTAACAGAGACACTAGCTTAATTCATTTACAAGTTATAACATCAATAAATAACTATATCAACGACATCACTAGATCGCCGCGTCCCGCATGTCGAACCCACTGAGGCATTCGATATTTAATAGTATACCAATTTACCGACTATATCGCGCTGTCCGCAAGCGAGCGCGACAAACAATAAGTAACTTGACCATGCCATTGGGCACAGGGGCCGCACGGACGGGGCATATCATGAATATATTGATGGTGATAAAGACACATGTGAAGTTTCTAGTGAGTTGGCGAAGCGGTTTCAGAGATTAAGCGTATCCATCACTGGTACTGGTGTGGGACTAAGAGTATTCCATATATACTCCGGTGTGTGACTAAGAGTATATATGGAATACTTGATATACTTGAATAGGCACAGGTATGTGACGAGGATATTCCACCCTCGTGATCATAATATGTCGTCAGAAGCTCGGCAAAGCCTCGTTTCTGACGACATATTCTGACACTCGTGTGGTATGCGAGAATAAGAGTATTCCATATATACTCCGGTGTGTGACAAGGATATTCCACCCGAGTGGTCAGAATATGTTGTCAGAAACGAGGCTTTGCCGAGTTTCTGACGATATATTCTGACCACGAGGGTGGAATATCATTAGTCACACACCGGAGTATATCTGGAATACTTTTTCTCGCATACCTACTAAGTCCAGAATCATGTTTAGCCATAGTATGCCATCAACGAACCACCATGGTATAATACTAACTTTTTTTCTTTATATGCTATCTCCAATACAACCACTCGATCGCATTACCCGTATCAACAAATGGGTGTAAACAAAGTAAACAAAGTTTACACCAACAAATTAGAGTCTCCTACTTTGGATCGAAACATTTAACACATAACGGCCCAATAAAAATACGGTCTGGATACGCCCATGATATGATGTGTAAACCCAATTACTACATACACAAAATAAATAGGACGCAGTACGAGACAAACTCAGATAAATATTGAAAATAGACCATATATCCTCGATTCAAATGTGTACGGTAATGTTTACAGAATCATTTCATTTTTTTATTTGGAGCATTTATTGTAATTCCGAGATGCTGTCTTCAATTACGCAAATATCAGTCCGCCGAAAGTTTCACTCCGACGGACATTTGTCATTTCAACACGTTGCCGTTTTCAAGAAATTCTTGCTCACTGGATTATTAAACAAATGTTGCAACCACTATCAACTGTCACTATACATATGTTTGGGGAAGAATCAACAACATACGAGGTAAATATTTTGTTGTCAATTACATGTGTTTTTTTTAAATAATAATCATGTATTCAGTATTCGGCCAACTGATTTACAGACGCACCTTACACAACTCGTCCCACAAATGTACGCAAATTTGATAACACTGGATAAAACATGAAATAAATAACAGCCTACATAACAAATCCAGAGCGACGTTGTTGACATTGTTGTCTACTGACAGTACTGTGTAGAGAGCGTGTGTTTGTAAACAATGCAGACGACGTTTGGAAGCCAATACACAAAAAGTAGTTCCGGTAGTGTGTGACAGGTCAGCCGTGTGAGATAGCCGTGTGAGACAGAAAAATCCCACATGGGCGTGGCTTCGGAAATAACATTAAAATGGACTCTGGGTATGCGAGAATAAGAGTATTCCATATATACTCCGGTGTGTGACAAGGATATTCCACCCGAGTGGTCAGAATATGTTGTCAGAAACGAGGCTTTGCCGAGTTTCTGACGACATATTCTGACCACGAGGGTGGAATATCCTTATTCTCGCATACCCAGAGTCCATTTCAATGTTATTTCCGAAGCCACGCCCATGTGGGATTTTTCTGTCTCACACGGCTGACATGTCACACACTGCCGGAACTACTTTTTGTGTATTGGCTTCCAAATGTCGTCTGCATTGTTTACAAACACACGCTCTCTACACAGTACTGTCAGTCGACAACAATGTCAACAACGTCGCTCTGGATTTGTTATGTAGGCTATTATTTATTTCAGCTGTTATCCAGTTTTATCAAATTTGCGTAAATTTGTGGGACGAGTTGTGTAAGGGGCGTCTGTATATCAGTTGGCCGAACATTATTATTAAAACAAAACAAATGTAATTGACAGCAAACTATTGACCTCGCATGTTGTTGATTCTTCCGCAAACATATGTATAGTGACAGTTGATAGTGATTGGAATATTTGTTTAATAATCCAGTGATCAAGAATTTCTTGAAAACGGCAACGTGTTGAAATGACAAATGTCCGTCGGAGTGAAACTTTCGGCGGACTGATATTTGCGTAATTGAAGACAGCGTCTCGGAATTGCAATAAATACTCAAAATAAAAACATAAAATGATTCTGTAAACATTATTGTACAAATTTGAATTGAGGATATATGGTCTATTTTCAATATTTATATGAGTTTGTCTCGTACTACGTCCTATTTATTTTGTGTATGTAGTAATTGGGTTTACACATGATGTCATGGGCGTCTTCAGACCGTATTTTCATTGGGCCGTTATGTGTTAAATGTTTGGATCCAATGTAGGGGACTCTAATTTGTTGGTGTAAACTTTGTTTACACCCATTTGTTGATACGGGTAATGCGATTGAGTGGTTGTATTGGAGATAGCATATAAAGAAAAAAAGTTAGTATTATACTATGGTGGTTCGTTGATGGCGTACTATGGCTAAACATGATTCTGTCTTCAATTACGCAAATATCAGTCCGCCGAAAGTTTCACTCCAACGGACATTTGTCATTTCAACACGTTGCCGTTTTCAAGAAATACTTGCTCAATGGATTATTAAACAAATATTCCAATCACTATCATCTGTCACTATACATATGTTTGGGGAAGAATCAACAACATACTAGGTAAATATTTTGCTGTCAAGTACAAGTGTTTTTTTTAAATAATAGTCATGTATTCAGTATTCGGCCAACTGATTTACAGACGCCCCTTACACAACTCGTCCCACAAATGTACGCAAATTTGATAAAACTGGATAAAACATGAAATAAATAATAGCCTACATAACAAATCCAGAGCGACGTTGTTGACATTGTTGTCTACTGACAGTACTGTGTAGAGAGCGTGTGTTTGTAAACAATACAGACGACATTTGGAAGCCAATACACAAAAAGTAGTTCCGGCAGTGTGTGACAGGTCAGCCGTGTGAGATAGCCGTGTGAGACAGAAAAATCCCACATGGGCGTGGCTTCGGAAATAACATTGAAATGGACTCTGGGTATGCGAGAAAAGGTCATTCCACACGAGTGTCAGAATATGTCGTCAGAAACGAGGCTTTGCCGAGCTTCTGACGACATATTCTGATCACGAGGGTGGAATATCCTCGTCACATACCTGTGCCTGTGGTGCATATTTTGTATTACCCATATATAGAAGATATTGGAGAATCTCAAGATATTTATCTGACCCTGAATGCGATTCAACTTTGTATTCCCTGAATTCACGCGAGTTTTGATACGTCCAACGTGTTCGCCATGTCAACAAACGAGTTAAAACAAATTAGACGCTAATGATAATGGAAAGTCGGTACTCGGATATGAGACTGCATGATAAAGCTGGCTAATTATAAGTATTGCTCACATATTAAATTTATTAAGGAAGTCCTCGCAATTAATTTCTAAAAATTCCAATATATGAACAATAACGTTTGTCACATAGTGGTGCATTGTAATTCGTGTGCACTGTAACGACATTGTATTGACACACATAACCTAAACTACGACGACACTGACGCGCTAGGTGAACAAAACAGCTAAACATCATGATGTTAAGCTTACATGTATGCAATAACTTTAATCGAATCAATGTGTTGATTATGCTATTTATTAGTTCGGTAATTTATTTCATATATACTTTTTATGGCATCGGTGTAGTCGTTTAATCTTGGAAGAGGTGGTATTGACTAGTATGCATTGTTCCACAAACGTCTCGACACGGATTGCCGTCATATCACCCTGATACAAGGATAGTAAACAGTAAATATGCCGTCATATCACCCTGAGACAATCATAGTAAACAGTAATTATGCCGTCATATCACCCTGAGACAAGCATAGTAAACAGTAAATATGTCGTCATATCACCCTGAGAGAAGTATATTACAAAGTAAATATGCCGTCATATCACTCTGAGACAAGGATAGTAAACAGTAATTATGCCGTCATATCACCCTGAGACAATCCCATAGAAAACAATCATAGTAAACAGTAAATATGCCGTCATATCACCCTGAGACAATCATAGTAAACAGTAAATATGCCGTCATATCACCCTGAGACAATCATAGTAAACAGTAAATATGCCGTCATATCACTCTGAGACGGAGATAAATAGTATCATAAGTAGCAAAGTAAATATGCCGTCATATCACTCTGATACAATATAGTAAACAGTAAATATGCCGTCATATCACCCGACGATAGAAAGTAAATATGTACAAAGTCAAATAAATATGCCGTCATATCACTCTGACAATCATAGTAAACAGTAAATATGCCGTCATATCACCCTGGGACTAGGATAGTAAACAGTAAATATGTCGTCATATCACCCTGAGAGAAGTATAGTACAAAGTAAATATGCCGTCATATCACCCTGAGACAATCATAGTAAACAGTAAATATGCCGTCATATCACCCTGAGACAATCATAGTAAACAGTAAATATGCCGTCATATCACCCTGAGACTAGGATAGTAAACAGTAATATGTCGTCATATCACCCTGAGAGAAGTATAGTACAAAGTAAATATGCCGTCATATCACTCTGAGACAAGGATAGTAAACAGTAATTATCCGTCATATCACCCAGAACAAATCATATAAACAGTAAATATGCCGTCATATCACCCTGATTACAATCATAAGTATAAACAGTAAATATGCCGTCATATCACCCTGAACAATGATAAAAAGTTAAAAGTTTATATGCTAGTAAACTGTAAATATGCCGTCATATCCCCCCATCCCCCACCCTGAAGTACAATGAATTAAACAAATATATTCCGTTCATATCAACCCTAGAAACAATGAATAGTTAAACATAAAGTATGCCGTCATATCAACACCCTGAGTAAACATGACATAGCATAGTAAAATTCCGTCATAAATCACCCTGAGACAAATCCATAAAGTAAACAGTAAATATGCCGTCATATCACCCCTGAGACTATCATAGTAAACAGTAAATTATGCCGTCATATCACCCTGAGACAATCATAGTAAACAATCACCCCTGAGAACAATCAAATTAGTAAACAGTAAACAATTATGGCCGTCATACCTGAGACCCCACAATCCCATAGTAAGTTAAAAGTAAAATATGCCGAATAAAATACCTTGAACCCATCATAGTAAACAGTTAAATATGCCGTAAATATCAAACTGAGAACAATATAGTAAACAGTAATTATGCGTATCACCCTGAGACAACATAGTAAACAGTAAAATTAGCCGTCTACACCCTGAGACAATCATAGTAAACAGTTAAATATGCCGTCATCACCCTGAGACAATCTATAAACATAAATATCCGTATACACCCTGAGACAATCATAGTAAACAGTAAAATATGCCGTCATACCCATAGACAATCATAGTAAACGTAAATATGCCGTATCACCCTGAGACATCATATAAACATAAATATGGCCGTCATATCACTGATACAATCATAGTAAACAGTAAATTATGCCGTCATATCACCCTGAGACAATCATAGTAAACAGTAAATATGCCGTCATATCACCCTGAGACAATCATAGTAAACAGTAAATATGCCTTCATATCACCCTGAGACAAGCATAGTAAACAGTAAATATGAGTTACCTGACTGGAGGATGGCCAAGTACATGTAGAAGAAAATCCACACCTCAACCAAGAGTTGTCTCCTCATAGTGAAATGTTGCTCTGTCTGAAACGAGGGGAGACCATGGTTAGTATAAACATATTGTATTTATATTATTGTTACATGAAATGTACATGATGTAAATCACTTGACAAACGCGAGGTAATATGAATGGGATTGAGAAGAAAGCAAGTTGTGTATGCGAATCTGTCTCCCGATGGGTAGTAATACTAATTAACGGAGAGTCAACATGGATGGATTAAATGAACCAGTCAGTGGAGTGTCTATGCAGCGAGTATGCCCGATGGTAGTACCCCCACGGGCCTCCCTGCCAAAGGCGTATGCCATAGTCAGGTAGGGTCTGGGAGTACAGGGGATCGTAACACAGGCCTTGGTGAAAGTTAATACATTTCCAGAAGTATTCGTAAGGTCGCTACAGAATAAGACCTGCAACTTCCTTAACTGGTCCACTCAATCGAATAATTCTTACATCATGTGCATGTGTGCACTCAATCCAACTGTCGCCTAGTCGGACGTCCGATGCTACGCCATAACTGTGCTTAATCAAGTGGTAATACATCATCAACATGATATGCACTTGTAGTTATATCAAATAAATATTTAAAGTCTACAGAGCTCTATCATAACTGTTGCAATCAGTGCTTATTCATGTGATCCGGTTCGTTACGAGCCGTCTAATCAGGATCTGCACTATTGGCAGATATTGTCTTGTATTATAACAGTACCATTTTCTGTAAAATGGAATAGTCTGAAAATAACAAGGGAGTCCCCATTCCAGTTACTTAGGGGTGAAATGGTTACTGGGCATGCGTCTACACAGGTAGTCCCAGTAGCAGAGAGTGGGTGTGCATGTAGCTATCTAGGTGGTAGTTGATGATGTGTGAGTGTGTAATACCGACACAGAACTGTCTACCCGGCCATAGTGAGCGCTTCTAACAGGCTCGCGGTGTGTCACACTGTTTGGTAGAAAGTAAGTAAAGAGACAACAAGTATGCCATAGTAGCGTGCAACATGTTTTGTATTAATATTATATGTTTGTACTGCCTTCAAGTTAACTATTGCGGTGTTTGTTTCTATGTTCGCTTCCGGTATTACATATAAGAATATGTTGGTTATTGGCCTACATATATTTGTAAGTTCGTTGCATAGTAAATGTCGATGTTGATTGTAAAAATAGCATTGCTGAAAGAAGAATTCAGTGCCTTTCAGCTATACACACTTGGGGTTATCTGTTATATCTTTTGAGTACAGGACTGGTATGATTCCTCAGATGAGTGACACTGTATAGTATGTCCGCCTGACTATTCCATGTAAATTAGTACTTTGGAATAGAGACATTAAGGAAACGCGTTCCATACCCTGATACTTGATGGCATGAATGGATTATAATATTGGGTAGGGCGAACATTTATTTTTCATGTAGTTTCGTTGTTACTTAAATTGTACATGTTACATTATCAACAGTCGTTGGTAGTAAAGATGATAGCCTAAGGTAAGTGTGCATCATTATTAGCTTGTGTTTACGTCTTCTATATGTTAAAGGTTTCCAGCCTGTTTCGTTATAGCGGGATTCTAAAGACACACGCGTGGTAGTTCCTGATACTATTCTGGCTGCTTCCAATTGTATTTTCTCCAGATCTTCCAGCTCATAATGAGTGCAATTGTCCCATACGAAATCGGCATATTCCAAAACGGGTCCGATAAAAGCAATATATATATAGACGCACGTGAATTGCGGCATAGACGGAATTTCAGTTTGTTCATTATGTGTATGCGTTGCCATGCTTTAGCTTTAATATACTCATGCCAAATACCAGTTTTTGAGAACAAATAATCCCAGGTGTTTATGTTCTGTGACTTCTATATATTCTTCTTCTATTTATAGATTATGGTTGACGTCATTTGTGTGTAATATAATATAGTATTCCGCAAAAAAAGAATACGGTATATAATAAAACTGCAATCGACAACATGTTTGAATACAATTTAATGGTAATTGTACACACACATTCTTACAGCTTGCGCTATTGCCATTAATTCAGTTGACTAGTTGCAGCAAGTAAGATTGCCGTCTCATTTTATTCTGTTTACCGATTCATGGAACTATACAGTGGAACCTCTCTAAACCGGCCACCAAGAAAACACATGTGATCTAAGTTTGGCTGATGCGTTTCTTGGTCCTTTATCTCGGGTGATAAAGTTGTTTGTGATCGCGTAGCCCACAGCTATGGCTCAGAACGATCACATGCCTGGTATACAGTGAAACCTCTCTAAGCCGGACACCCTGGGGATCTCCCAGGGTGTCCGGTTTAGAGAGATTTCACTGTATTTACCAATACAACCAATGTCGGCAGACATATCGTACGACGTTAGGTAACTCAACTATATAGGTAACCTGGTAACGATCTATACTTTTTGTTACAACCATGACTGGTGTTTCGAGTATGGAATGCGCACATACCCTGATGGGACTATAGGTCTACACTGGTAGCAAACCCTGTAAGCCATATTTATCCAGTCGAAGACCAACATGTGCCATGATTTATTTGTATACAAATTCTATCTATCGAAACTATGTTCGTTTAATATACACACACAGCACTAAAGCACACAAAACAACCGCGTGTCTCTATCTGTAATTTAAAGACTAATAACTAATTATACATGTATCTGCATATCGCGAACTACATGTAGTAATGTTTAACACTGGTGGAATAGTTACACAGTTATATACTTATTTAACTCCTATAAAAATCGTTTTGTGCCTAACAGATGGGACCCCAACTTTAATATACACGCACAACTATAAATTCATGAAGCACTCACCATTTTAAACCGGTCACTTACCCGCGCTTGATGTTACTTTACATGACATTCCGTCACTTTTATCAACAGACAAACAACAAAAAATAATAAATATGCCTCCGAACACGGGGTCTCCCGATCCGCAGTCCGACGCTCTACCTACATGTACTGAGATAATCCGGCCACGGTCGTGTTTCAATACGGTCCATGCCTTTCACGCCGTGCTACATACCCTTTTGTTACGACATTCATACGCGTACTATCCGGGGCCGAGGAATACGGCGTTAAATATCGTCTGCTGTTAAATGAAGCGTTATAAGGTTTACATGGTGTATACATGTGTGTATCAGCCACTTAACACACGAGGAAGTTTTGCAAGTCTAGCACAAACTTGAACAATTTACACAAATGTATTTTAACCGTTGCATTGCCGAATCAAATATTGTCGTCTGCTGTTTTTGTTCTATTTTGCTTTTTGTTTCTGATCTAAAACACTGTTTGACAGCAATTTAGAATCGATTCTAAAATGATGTCAAATGATGTTTATATCGTAAAATATAAGAACACCAAAAACAATAGCATGTTTAATTTAACAGTTACATTGCCGAATTAAATATTGTCGTCTGCTCTTTATGTTATATTTTTCTTTTTCATCTCATCAAAAACATTGTTTAACAATAATTTAGAATAATTTCCAATGGAAATGTACGTACTTTAAATCTGTATTACGGTGAAATATATGTAATCTGTTAATCTGGGGACGTTACAGTGTGTCTGGATTAGAGAGGCTGCCGCTGCACGTTCCAAGGTGTCCTGTGTATAAAGATTCATCGCGGACCTTCGAGGTGTCCAGTGTATAGAGGTTCCTAGGGGACCTTCCAGGTGCCCGGTTTATATTGGTTCCCAGTGGACCTTCCATGTGCCCGGTGTATATAAGTTCCTAGGGACCTTTCAGGCGCCCGATTTATAGAGGTTCCTAGGTGACTTTCCAGGTGCCCGATTTATAGAGGTTCCTAGGGGACCTTCCATGTGCCCGGTGTATAGTTTCCTCCTGATTTTCATTGAGAAAGAAATAGATTTCCTGATTTTGTGTTTGATCTGTTTTTAACTGACTGTGTGCAGATTTCTTTATTTTACGTTTGCTTTAAACATGGAATTAAGTCTTCAGCAACTTTTCATGATATTTGTATTGCCTGGCCATGTTCGTGACGTTACCATTGTTACTAAATATAGACACGTAGCGAGATAGCAGCAGTAAAATAGGCATTGCTGCACTGAAATCAAAGTACGGTACTGAACATGCTGAAAGTACTGAAATATGTTATCTCCACAAAAACTGATCACTTGCGGAACTAGAGACTGAAAGTTGCATATTTTCCCAATCATCATCCAGAGGCAAATGTACTGTGATGGTGCAAACCCATTCCCATCTATACGTTTTCTCTAGAATAAATTACTGTTTGAAACTCCCAGAAAAAAATTGTTCGAAATTGGTGGCTAACTGGTCACTGCTACCTTACTGTGAGGATTAAAGATAATAGCTGCTGTATTCATACGCACGAAATGTTTTGTTCGTATTTTCCAGAATTTAACTGATAAACTGAGCCCAAAACTGTGAAAACTATCGACAATAGCATATGTAGAGTTTTAGATACAAAGCAAGACATACCACATAGGATAAGTTGGCACAGGGTACTATTTTCTTGATCGTACTCGCCATTTAATCCCCATAGAACTTTGCGTGACATAATATGTTATCTCAAGGGAGATAACACATACAAATGGAGAAAACGATACCTAAAAGAGACACATGGACCCACGCACAGCGGTGGTGGAGCAGCCTTCAGAGCGGCACAAACGTGTATTCTGTGACCAGTGGTGTCTGGTCCCAAAATTGCAAATTCGTCGGTCGATCAGTAAAGCGTGAACATTACAAAGAGTTAGTGAGAAATTGCCCATCTCCACTTTTATCGTGATGTGATTTACAAACATTGTAAACTTAAGGGCAGACATATATTTCCTAATCAATGTGAGACGATTATCAGGAAATACATGTATATCGGCCGAGGATCTGACGCATCTATTTGAGAACGTAGTACCTGGGGCTAAAATATTTGTAAGAGCAAAATTGTGATAGTCTGTGAATTTCACATTAACAATCTTTTCTTGTAAACAATTATTGGATTTACATTTATTGAGCATATGCTGCATATGCAGCCTAAGTTCAATAAACGTAAATCCATCAATTGAAATTTCCAGAAGATACTAAATTTGCACTTACGAACATTTTAGTCGTACGAAGTTTAGTGAAACGGCCCCCAGGTGGCTACACATATAAGGTTTGACAATGCCCAGCCGTGGGTAAACGTTCGCCATGGCACAAGGGAACTGTTTGAACCCCAAGGCCGTAGGCCACGGGTTCAAACAGTTCCCTTGTGCCACAGCAAACGTTTACCCACGATTGGACATGGTCGAACGTTATTGTTACATTTCCGTCGGAAAGATACTGTACTTTGAGCATATATGCAGAACTTTCGGCACTTTGATAATCTGCTCCATTCAAACAGCTGATTTGCACATACATGTTCCGGGGCAGCAGTACACAGGATCAGTTTCAAGATATCAGTGCGACCGTTGTGAACTACTTTGGTGACGTAATGGCGCGTTCTAGTAACATCATGATACACAATGTCATGCATTGCGTAGGTGTTGGCTTGGCCCCGAAATGAGCATTGTCAAACAGCACGCGCTGTACATTTGAACACGTCTGTGAGCGGTGTCGAACAACGGCAGTCATGTAACAAATGACGGTCGATGACTATTCCTACAGTCATGGCAGTCATGTTACTCACTATTCTTTTCGAAATTCGATAGAGAGAACATTTCTGACCGTATTGCAACGGTTTTCTATGGAAGCGTCCTGGTGCCAACGCTAAACTATTTTTATCTCCTAGATACTAAGTCCTTATTAGGAGATAATGTGTCCTAATTAGGACTTAGTATCTCCTAATATGACTTAGTAGCTCCTATTTAGGACTTAGTAACTCCTAATAATATCTCCTAATTAGGACTTATTATCTGCTAATTCGGACACTATCTATGTCAATGCTAAAAATGTTTTATCTCCTAATTAGGAGATACTAACTCCTAATTACGAGATACGAACTCCTAATTATGAAATATAAGCCCTAATTAGGAAATAATAAGTCATAATTAGGAGATATTCAGTTATAATTAGGAAATAATAAGTCCTAATTAGGAAATACTGACATAGGGGCTTATGAGACTTGTGACCATAAAATACGGAAGCCCATTAGGGCCACTTCACTTTTTTTCATATTTTCTTGAATTTTCAAGTTCTTTTCTTGAATTTTCAAGATCTTTTCTTGAACATTCAAGAAAAGAATTTGAAAATCCAAGAAAGCATCTTGTTTGTAGCTTCTGATAAAAAAACCCACTACCGTAGCCTGATACTGATCGTAATGCCTTGCAAGACTCATTGATGGAATGGGGAACAGTGCAGAAGCAGACCCAACTGTTTCTACAGTCGCGGCCACATTTGTGGTTGCTTCAGTGTATTATTATTCCCTCGCCCATAGGCACGCGTATGGTGCTTTGTTTTATATGCGACACACGTCCAACCGCCCAATGTCAAGGTCAAGGTCACTGAGGACTTTTTTGCTAATTCACTAACTTATGAACCGCTTCATCGATTTTTATAATATTTGGCCACAATGTGTGTCTAGGGATGTTGCTTTGTTCGACCGTCCGAGGTCACGGTTACTGAGGACGTATGTTCACATGGTTTGTAAGAATATTCTTCAGGAACTAAATGCTGCGGTCGCTAGCGCTCCCTCGGATTTTATTCCTTAACAATCCAATATGTAAAAAATAAGTTTACAAATCGTGTAATATGTAGCTTACTGGGGTTAGAAATGGCAATATGAGTGATAATAGGTGGAGCTAGATACTGGCCAGAGATTGGCTTAGAAAGTATGGCGAATTACACTATTGTTTATTGTTTGCCCTAGTTTCTCAGCCAATAAAAGCACAACATTTCGTCTCAATGTTTCTTAGATATATTTAGAACCAGAGGCTCCACCTTGTTGACGTATTTGCCCGCGACGCGAACCATGTCACCGCGTGCACTCGATCGATCAGCGTCAAACCGCCAACAACGTCGTAGTAGCGCAATATCGAATGCACGTTTATGGGCGGGGCTTCATTCAAACAAACATGTGGACGCGAAGAGGCTACGCCAAACAATAAGGTAGTTATATTTCACATATTTAATGTTTAATAAACTTATTTCTTCGCTCACTACGCTCGTTCGAAATGAATTGATTAAACATCCAATATGTGAACTATAAATATTACTGAATTACTGTTTCATGATGCGATCAGAGACAGAACTACATGACCAGAAATGTCGCAAACTCCGGCTTCCCATACAGAAAACAATCGTCAGAATAGTGTTGGACCCGGCTCCGTTATGGAGATTGCAATAAGTGACAACAAGCAACTCTCATTATGACATTGTATTTTCTTCTGCGGTAATAAAATACATGACATGACGAGGAACATTAGAACTGGCTGCAGATGAAGTTTTATCCGGTCAGCACAGTGCGTATGTGCCGTGAAACACGGTGCCGTGAAACATTTTTGATATACAGTCAATACAATTTTTGCATTTCACAGCCATTTGTAGGTGTTGACGGGATAAATAGAATAGTAGGTTAGTGCCGTGAATGGGAAAAACTATCTGGCGCGGCACGGACACGGGATGTGCTATTGTTTAGCATTTTATTATGGAATACTAGAACTGGCAATGGATGTGGTTGCCTTCATCCTGGCCCCGGCCGGCCGATTCATTGCATTGCTTAGCATGGTACTGGACCCGGCTCCATTGTGGAGGTCGATGCTGGGAGTGGCAACTATGGCAGGCGCCGGCCAGTTCGTTCACCTGCAATTAAAAACAACTAAATAAGAGAGATCCATGGCAACCACAATCCATGACAACCACAGTCCAAGACAGCCACAGTCCATGACAACGACAATTCATGACAACCACAGTGCATGACAACCACAGTCCGTGACAACCAACATCCATGACAACGTCAGTCCAAGACAACCACAGTCCATGACAATCACAAGTCATGACAACCACAGTCCACGACAACCACAGTCTACGACAATCACAGTCCATGAAAACCACAGTCCAATACAACCACAGTCCATGCCTTACACAATTCATGACAACCACTGTCCATGAAAATCACAGTCCATGACAACCACAGTCGTCCATGACAACCACAGTCCACGACAACCACAATCCATGACAACAACAGGTCATGACAACGCAAGTCTACGAGAACCACAGTCCATGACAACCAAAGTATACGAAAACAACAACAGGTCATGACAACAACAATCCATGACAATCACAGTCCACCGACAAGCGCAGTCCATGACAACCACAGTCCACGACAACCGCAGTCTATGACAACCACAGTCCATGACAACCACAGTCCATGACAGCCACAGTCCACGACAACCACAATTCATGACAACCACAGTCAAACAGTCCATGATAGCCGCAGTCCATGACAACCACAATCCATGACAACCACAGTTCACGACAATCAATGTAGTTGACAACCACAGTCCTACAATCCATGACAAACAGTGACTAAGCCTCGCACTGGGAGATCGAAAGGTTAGAGCCTCCACTCAGGCTGTAATATAGCCGGTTGGTGAGCTACCAGCTAGTTACATAATGATACCAATATCCTACCTGCCTGATGACTGACATATAGGATAGGAATTAAAAAAAGTATTGTCTGCTGTACAATACTAGAGTGTCTGATGAGTAAACTTTACTGACTCTTTAAATACGGTTAACACTGGTCAATCACATGCATTCGGCGTGTTTCGGCTTTCATCGCTGTAACTATATATAGATGAACAAGGATTCTAACGTTGGTCGGACCTCGTATCATAATAAAATAACATGTTTGTCACTTGTAATTTTCGGACACGACCTCGTATCATAAGGTGCACATGCTGATTTTAGAATTATTGTTATTTTGTTAAAATATCATAGTTAGAACATAGTGCAAATAATATCGATTTACAGCTCTTTTTCTTAGGTCGGACACAACCTAATAAATTCAATAATTTGTTTAAGGATCTAACGTCAATATTGTAGTGGCGAGTTAATATGATCATTTGAGAATTATCGATATCCTGCAGACATACATAGAATGCATAGAACATTACAAGTGTAAACATGTAATTTTGTTTTTTGTTTTCGTGGGAAGTTTCATTTTTCTATATATTTATTTCTATTGGAGGACCATGTAGCACCTGTGGAGGAAACAGCATGCAGCGTGATTGTGTACGTACGTGTAGATGCGACACGGTCGTGGCGACGTTATACACGTAGCCCAGGAGGCGTCTGCTGAGACACACGTGACCTCCGGGTGCGCCCGGGCTCGGACAATCCGAGCAGTTGTAGCTGCAATACAGAATCATGGCGGGAAAGTGAAAGCGGGAGACGATACTAATGTTTCTTGAGTGATCGTTGAGCACGACTGTTATTTCCATTTCTACGATTGTGAACAGCCCGCCCGCCCAAGTATTTATGACGAGGTAAAACAATTAAACGTATGCAAACGGTTATAATTCTTATGCCATAATACCTATTTTGATGGTAAATGTATGAAATTAAAGGTATGTCTCTATGCTTCAATTTGGTATATAATATGTATGTCTACGAAGGGTGCAATTAATGCACCCCACACCAGGTCAATATTGTTATAAAGGCTGCCAATGGGGGCATCATCAGTGAGCACACTTTTCTACCTTCCGGTGTTAACATACCTCCGCACAAACAACACAACACCTCTTTGCAGTGGACACGGCTTGCAGTTTATTTCCGCTACATGTTGGTGGACTCAATGCAATATGGTAATCTATGTTTATGTGTATCAATATCACCACCAATCCTTTAACCCTTCATGTAATGGCATGAGCAGTGCTGTTAAACAGTATTTATACCTGCACAAAAATACTGCGTAACAAAAATCATTATTCCATCCTAGGAATCTGGTCGCCAAGGTAAACACCCTTTTTCTGTTCTTAGGAAGAGCCCTGTGTCCATGGCATACTCAATCGCAATTCCTCTGAAATAATATGTTGTACTATATACGGACTGCACAAACATAACATAACACATAACATAACAATAATGATCTCATGCGCTATACATTACTTCGTACATATAAACTATTGTCATAATGATTATACATTGTCCATGTTACAATTTTATTAAAATTACGCGTTCTTCACTGAAAGTCAAGGATAGAACTGACCACTTTTCACCACTATGGGCTAACCGCCCCTCGCTTACATGTAACCACGTGACCGCCTACACTGGTCGATATGCTCCAGTGACGCTCAGTGTGCTTTACAATGCTAATGCATACGTTCTGTGTTATACTACGAAACGCGGTGAACTTTTAATTTCTGGAGATGCAGTTTCAGTTTTGTCAGTACTTTGATTTTCTGGTTCCATGTTCGGCAATAATCATGGATTTCTTAACATTGTTTTGCAATTACAGTGAAACCTCGCTTAACCGGACACCCTGTGAGGTCCCCAGGGTGTCCGGTTTGGCGATGTTTCACTGTAAATCAGGGATTCGATTATTCCGAGGAATAGTTATGTGTGCTGTTCTATAACGAACAGGCATTATCGTCTGATATAAATGACTAACAAACCCATCAAAATTATGATCAAATATATTTCTTGTTGTCCGGGTTAGAGATGTTCCACTGTATGTGTTAATCTGTGTCGGCAAGATAACAAAAGACAAACACATAGTAACTAAGGCAACGGGGGAGCGGATTTCGGATACACTGTGCCTCCGCCTGACCAAAACGGACCTTGTGTGAAGGACAGACGACCGGACGGACAGGTAACACTCGATATGTGGCTGTGGCTGGATAAATATGGCTTATGGGTTTTGCGACCAGTGCAGATCCTGATCAGACTGTGCACATAGACAGGCAGATCTTGATCTACTCTGGTCGCAAAACCTATAAGCACCACTTCGTCAGTCAACACCAATTAAGTGCTTCACAATCTTGGATATACATTATAATGGGAGACAACTAACGGAAACCCGTCAACATTAACGACAATTACTGTTTACCCTTCTTTCTCGACCAATGAAAGAACAACATTCTGTCTCAAATAATCACAAATTGAGACGCTTTGACCAATATCTATTAAATTAATCATTAAATGTTTAGCAGCAGCTATATTTAGAGCTGATTGTGCGCGTTGCTGCCATGGGTTCACATGACACGTTTCCAGGTGATTATTTCTATAATTACTTACTTCCACAGGTCAAAATGACAGAAATTCTCACGAATACGAGTATGGTATTGATGACGTAATTGTAGCGATCCGGTGCCGTATTTCTATACCAATACTTGGCAATACGTACTAAAATCCGGATGAGTATTGTTGTCAGATAGGTTAAATATACGTGCCGGTTATTCATCCGTATTCTTCTACAATACGGATACCAATACGGATACCAATACGGATATGTATGAATCTACAATACACATACCAATACGGACATGTCTTCTTTTACAATACACATACCAATACGGATATATATTCTTATGCAATACACATACCAATACGAATATGTATTGATATCGAATACCTTCACCATATATACGTATGTACAATGCTATAGTAAATGCTTATGCGTATTGTTGAAAATTATGCATACGTATTCAGGTGTGCACATGCTAATATTTGACAAGGATTCCAAATGTTAGGTATATTGTTGCAGGAATGTATTAGGGTACCTGCGGGGGGTGTTAAATTGTATTCCGGTTCATGACCGATCTGAAGTTTAATCCATATTGGTTGTTGGGGGTTGGTTTTCGTCGGTACTGGCTGGCGGAAAGTGCTCTCGCAGTAACATTGTAAGCAAACGAAATTGTATTGTGTGAAAAAACACACTAACACATAACGTAGATACATAGAGTAATACAATTACAACACTATTGTCTGTTCCCCGTTTTGCTGCCGACGAACTTTTGGCTATTACATATATTAAATATAAACAACAGAAAATAGTACATTTTAATCAATAACAAAAAGTCACCGTCCCTCAAAAAAATTAGTTGATGAAATTTTTTTATGAGAGCTATTTATTTTTTGTTGACCGATTTTCAAAATCTAACTTTTTTTTTCTTATTTACATCATTTCCAAGCTATCTTGCCAGGTTTTCGAGTCAATTTCCAAAATCTTTCATTTTTTAAAATATTGATTTTATTGCGATAACACGATTTTCCTATGGGAATTTAACATGGGGGCTAAAATAGATTTGTTTATTAAACTAATGTTTTACTTGTTGACCGATTTTCAAAATCCATGTTCCCGAGTCAATTTCCAAAAAAAATGTATCGTTTTTACCCTCCTGGTCACCATCCTCCTACTGTTTGCCCAATGTTAAATTCCCATAGGAAAATCGTTCTGTTTCGCAATAAAATCAATATTTGATGGAATTTCATCAAATATTCTTTTTAAGGAGGGTGACATTTTTGTTATTGATGAAAATGTTAATATGTTTTAGATTTGATGTGTTTAATAGCCAAAAGTTCGCCGGCAACTGTGTCTAAGCAGCATTTGTAAATACATCAGTCATTTTAAAACTTGTTTATTGAATACCGAAACATGACGATTGTTTCAAAATAGTCAATAGCATAGAATATATGCATTCTGAGCTGGCGCTAGGATTTTGAAATTAATCGCTCAATCGAACTGATAAAACTAAAAAGAGCAATACTATTTTCCATTTGCTCTCATATTTGTAAAACATAGTAATTTGTTCAAGTAAATGCTGAGACGTTTAGTAGCCAAAATGTCCATTTCTGAAATTAGTTGACACATGGCTATTTTAGTATTCAAATCGCGACAAAAACCAAACTAGGCATTTAATGATAAATATATATTTAAAGGTGGGAATAGGCATGCGGGCCTTCCATCCCCGGTATAAAAATAATGTATTCATATCACAAGCCGTGTGTACTATTTCAAAGAAATGATGCGTCTTCGCTAACTACAAAGTTGCAAGTGATCCATGAGAGTCTGACCGACCAACTGACTGACAGGTGATAGGGGGCGGATCAAAATAAAGCCTTCCAAACATCGTTAAATCTGCTAAGCCAATGACATCGCCGCATCAGCAACCACGTGTATGTCTGATGGAGTATCACGATTCAGATGGCCAGAGGGATACAGACCACCAGGCTATCAGCGGGACCGATAAAGGAACTACTTTCACAAAGCATACACAACGTGTACACAACGTGTAATACATGTACCTATCGCATCCCACCAGAAAGACTAAAACCAGCCACCACATTAGAAGCATGTCGGATAAACATTCATATTCGCATCGCTGCTAGGAGCAGTGGACACGGACTGTGTGTAGACTAAATTTTAATCAATTATACGTTTGCATGGTGATCATATTATTTCATATGCAACGGCCCATTTATACATTTTCTACTCATTGACTGAACAATTTCCATCACATCAATCAATGCCATTCCATCAATTAAACACCCGTAGTACTTCTAACAGGCAATACATATCGTTATCAGGCTACGGGAGTGTTATATATGATTATGAGCTACATTGGTCACACCTGCCATAAGCCCCATTTCTCTAGTCACATCCACATATGGCGCTCATGGCATTTCCGACCACTGCAGATCCAGACCAGCCTCTGAGCATGCACTGATCATCACCCAGCCAGTGAAATAGCTTCCCTATTTCTTACAAACAGTATAATAGGTTCCTATCATGCCACGGTGATTGAGTGGTCGTGATCATGCGATGGGTAATTTAACGATCGGGATTCATTTTTACCGGCATCCGGAATTGTATATATAGTGTTTGGACTGTGTGTCCGTGTGTCCGACAGTCCGTGTGTCCGTCCGACACATTAAGACGTTCGCTAGAGTTTCTTAATGTTGTCATAACTTATATATTGACCCTTTCACCTTGACAACTTTTAACTTTTGCACACATTAAAGGTACACGCCCACTCAGTAGGCACAAACTGTTTTATCATCTGAGACATTTTCTGGCGAAGTAAAAATTCATTCACAGTTACCCACGTATTGATTGGCATTATTATACATTTTATATCAGACGTAAATTTCCACACTGATATCAGTGTTTCCTTAAAATGGCAACGGATTTTACTATTTATTCTCTGTGTTTATTTATGTGTTTGATGTGCAATGATCGTAATTTATAATCTGTCGAAAATTTAATTTTTTTCAGGTGACACATTTAATTAGTATAAATAATTAAAAAATATAATGCCTCATTTGCACATGAAAATAGCCTGATACCACCGCGAGTCACTATCAGTACAATCAGTAAGTGGTGGAATAGTGACACATTTATACACTTATTTAATTCCAATAAAGAACATTTTGTGCCTACTGGGTGGGCATGTACCTTTAAGAAGATCGCAGTAGTCTATCATACCTTCTATAGCCCTTAGTGTATTACTTTAATATTTCACATACTTGTGGACAAATGACACACATCCATGCTGCTCTTAACTTAATATGACCTTGACATTTTGACCTTCACAAGTGTGCACTATTTCACACATTAAGAGGTTTGCCGGAGTTTCTCAATTCTGGCATAATACATTGTTCTTAATATTAATATTTCTGGACTCCGCGGATGCGCAGGCCAACCTGGGACTACACTGGTCGCTTAATCAATACAGCGCAATTCTCCAATCACAGTTATATGTGATGATCGGAATCAGCTTTGGTATTGCCATTCAGTTTGTATTATATACTCATATCAATAAAAATGGTCAGTGCCTATGTTGTTTGCCATCTAACTGATATGCGTTATCTTGTTCCTCCATGAAACTATGTGATCAGTCGCTACACTGTTTGTGTACACTGAAGACATTCATTTGTCTTATTTTCCCATACAGTATATGTTGTGGCCATCCGTTGCTCAACGGACTGACGTGATTCGACGTACATCCCCAGTCACACTGTCAGGTATTGAGGGATAAGTATTACTACGCTTTTAATACGAAGCCATACATGCAGTCCACTATGTACTACTACGTATTTTCTACGCTTTACTATTTTTTTTACTGTGTATTACTGTGTTTTATTTCAGTCTACGTTTTATTATGTTTTATTAGGTATGGCCGTATCTAATATATTTTACTACGTTTCAATACGTATACTACTACGTGTCAAATTAATTTTGAACGTGTCCAAAACAAACGTGATAGTAGCAATCAACATTATTTATATATCCGTATCTATTAAGTTGTACTACGTATATTACAACGTTTTTGTTTTGGCTTGTCAACGCGGCCGCGTTTATTTCCGGTTCGCCGACCTCGTAATACTCGCTGAAACTACCTAGCAATCCCTAATAACAACGTACTGAATCACAGTAAAACGTAGTTAAACTTGGTGATCATCTAGTAAAACCTACTCATCCCTAGTGAAATCGTGACAGTCATAGAGCAGCTTTGTAACACGCAGTGGAAACCTACTACAAACCTAGTAACACATACTACCCACCCCCCCCCCCCCCAAACAAAAACAACAACAAAAAACGGGGCAAACATTTGGCAATATGTACGGGTGGGAAACGTAGTAATACGTAGCTCTCACTAATACCTGACCGACAGTGTGACTGGGGCTTTATGAGGTGCGGTCGCCATTCATCCAATAGTAATACGTGGCTGTGACTGACTCAATGGTCTTATGCTATTAGCGATCAATGTAGATCCAGATCAGCATGCGCATTTAGGCGCGGTCTGGCCAAGATCTGCACTGATCTGCACTGATCGCCATTCAATCATTGAAACACCTCTTGCTCCTGATTGTATATTGGGATTGCGCTTGACGTTGAGGGGCTTGGCTTGTAAATGAAGCACAACAGCATGATCCAGCGAACGAATGAAACATACGTGACCTTCAATTAGCATGACCATGCTCGTTTTGACCGTGGCAAGGTCGCTGAAACATTTAGCCATTTGCTTACGCCGAAAATAGTTTCTCCATTAAATAAATATAAATACAAACGCAATAGGATAAGTACTGGTCAGATGCATGCCACAACATGCCACTGATAGTGTCATATGAAGGCAATACTCATGAGAAATACATGCATTGGGCACAGGGTAGTCGGGAACTATTGTGATGTGTAACCCGGCTACATGTACATGTGCCATGATACTGCTGTTATCTCTGGTGTGTGGCAGGACTGCCAGCAACCTGGCTAATTACCCATTTGTGTGTCCTAATGTTGTCTGGGGAGCATGGTTGTTTGTATAACTAACATGAGCTGAATTTAATGAGATTATTGAATGTGATTTACGTCTTCCCAAGTGTGAACGACCATGGCCTTTAAACCCATGCATACTGATAATGTTCCCTAAATGTTTCAGCAGAGTTGTTTAATTCAAGAATAATGATGCCCCAATATATTTATTGAGTATTTTCAGCCACGGCCTTTAAAATGTGTCTAACCCCCGACCTCCCTGTGTTGTCCGCAGATCCCCGAGGTGGGAAATATATTGAAATTGAATAAATCATGTAGTAATATTATACATATAATTACATCCGTCTTTACCCGATTCCAATATATACTAACTCGGTGAAAAACTCACTATCTGGATAAAACGGAGCAAGCAATAATTTGCTTGATTGGTAATGTACGTCACGTGCACCTTCTATTTGAATAGGCAATGTAGCAGGTTAAATGCGCGATCGAACCCGTTGGCCCGGCTGTTGATAGGCCGTTAAACACCAATAAATATATTCAAATATGTTTGAATAGAGGGAGGTCAGAATATCGCCCAACCAACATATTCCTAAATATACCAGCAACCACTATAACAATGTTAACGTGACGTAGAAATCTACATATTAGTTGTTATTTGGAATTATTGAGAGGAAACTGACAAATATAAGTTTGCTCAAAATAAAAGCAATATCCAATCCTTGTGTTTCCGACTGCTCAAGTATTTACATTTAGTATTATATGACATCCATTTTGTAAAATAATGATTTTGACCAGTTTAATACGCTCACAACAATCTACATTTACATATCTCAAACATACGTCGACAGTAAATACAATAAAAGCCCGATGTATCAGTTTCAGAGCTAACCCGAATTTTCTGAAACGTGAAACGAGAAAGAGCGCTACATCTAGCAACACAGAAAAAGTAATTGTCTTTCTACTCTGATGTTCACCGAATGTGTTGCCCAGTCATAGGCTAACTATAGCCAAGTATATAAATGAATCATATATACAGACGACATTATTTGCAGACTTTTTGAATATGTAAGATGTTGATATTTTGCTGTTTATTTTCTCGTGGTACCCGCCATCTCACTCACACACCATCACGCGCAAAGAAAGTATGTATTGTTGCAATATATCAAATATTTATAAAGTGAATCACATATTACAAGTTAACATTTGTTTGCTTCAGTAGATCCTGTTCAGTAGTTTAAAAGTTACTAGTATCCATTTAACGAGTATTTATGTGTATATACAATGGTAGGAAACTACGTTATCACACACATGCTAAATGGTTTTAAATTAACTACAGAGCCCCATCCAGAAACGAAAATTTGCAATTTCTTTACTTGATGTCGTTCATGAACTCTCTGTCAGACATGCTATCTCGCGGGCTAAATGTTATCGATTGATTGGCTGCTGTGTGTGGGCTTACGTCTGTTCGACATCTACATATGGGAATACACTGTATAGCATGAGGCTTCAAAACAGAAAGTACTGTCATTTTTTCAGCACTCAAACAACGGTATCCTGGTCTGCTGACAGGCGTCCATACATACACTACGGTGCATTTAGGCATATACGTGAATCGGAGTAAGAATCGCCGTTAATATATGAATCCATGTAAAGAATTATGCATCGTTAATAAACTTAAACGGCCTCTATTTTGTTCCCGGCCTCTAGTATGTTACCAAACTGTGCTACGTGGCCTCGATTCCGTTTCCCACTGGCATCTATCGTGACAGCATCTAACGTGGTACCCAGCAGCAGACGAGCATTAACGGCTGCGGTACTGACAGGATGACGGCTGACCAGGTTCAGGAGTAAACTGCCTATGTAATAATAGCGTCTTCAACCAGAGTTAACTACATGATCACGTATGTATTGACCGAATGACTGCCATTTGGATGACTGTAAATATTTGATTATTCAGTTGCGATGAATTAAAGTTGCGTGGAATATAAGCATGTACTACATATACTACTACATATACTACTACATGTACTACGTTGGTGGACTGTACATGCTGGATAGCTGGTTGGTTGATTGGTTGTATGTAAGAATTGACCTATCGACCTTACAGACCAGTGGATTTCTCCACAATCGTAAGATAATGAGAGCATATTGAAGTGTGTATCACTAGACGTGTGCCGTTGAATGGTGGCTACATATTAAATACAGGTGTAGATGAATTCCGGCCTAATTCCTTGCCGACTGTTCCGTTCATATGGCGAGAACGGGGTGGGGGAGTTTGGGCATCTGGAAATGGCGTTGGTGATTTTATCAATAATTGTTATAGATCTACATAATTATTATACAGGTGAAAGTAGTTGGAGTTAATACAAATACAAATGTATGAGTTAACGAGAGTTATTATATAGGAAAACATGTAATTGGGACCAACAATTTGACTTGGAGCTATCAGAGAGTTTTAGGGGTTTCCTCTGTATTGTGTCATTACAATTGCATTTCACTCGACGGAAGTAGGTGGGAGCGGAGGGTGGCGTGCAACAGTTGATACATTCTGAAGACATTGAAAGGTGCAGTAACAGTGGACGCTAAATTGTCCTTAAAAATAATCCTGTGTCATTTGTTTGTTGAAAGCAAATTAATTCTTGATTTTGTTGTTAGATAGTCTAAGCATTAAACACATTTGGGTGGAATTTTTGTCAAGCACGAAATGGCCGCCAAATTCAAAATTTCCGCCATAATAATAGTAAAATGTAAAAATGTCAACAACTAATATTCATTTCGAACCTGTTTTATACTTTATGATAGTGTATGCAATTAGCATATCATAGCCATTTGTATTAATACAATAGTCATATTTTGACAATATGGGGCGTATTACATTTTCACCAGTATGAAATTGACCTGTTTGTATATAAATACATTCATGAAGTTTTGTGTCTGTCCAACGATATTGTGTTGGCTTAAACTTTACTGTCATGGCCTAAGATCGCACGACGTACATGTTGTGGAAATATGGCACTCAAGATATAGTTTGGCCGCCCCTAACAATCATATAGGCTCAATTGCAGGTTTCATTGTTTGGAGAAAATCGCATTTTAATGTTTTTAGCGTGCATCATAAATCAAGTCGTTTATGTACAGTAAGCATGTGCTTTGCAGTCACTGTCACGTTATGACACATACTAACTGTATTTTTGTTATATGTATACTATACAGTTCATGTAATGCATATTTTGGAATTAAATTATACTCTGATCAATATTTCATTTACATTATGCCAGAAGTGCACTAGTTAACAAATATTAGGTTTGTAATCTGCTTCAAATGTTGCCTTGGTGTTATATGTATTGTAACCATACCAAATAATATTATGACGTCAAAACCATACATGGAATTTGTTTGAAAACGCGCATGATAGCAACACTACCATCTACTTTCAAATAGCAATACTTGGCTATTACAAGTCGTGTATTTATTACAGTACATGGATGTACTTACACTCAATAGCAACAACACTTTAATGCGATATGTATTCATACCTATATGATAGTAACGTGTCTTCTTCGGTGTTTATTATGCAGAACAATTATCAAAATCGTGTATATGACTTCATTACCTTTATCTTAATCAGTTGTACACATCATTGCAGTTCTTTTATTGACTAAGATGGAGAGGTACTGAGTTTCTGAACAGGACGAGTGTTTGTGAAAACTGAGTACAGTTGACCCTGTCCATAGTCAGTACATTGATTACGCAATACAATGCTTTATGTTTGAAATGTATCAAGACTCAATTACATTGTATGACTGCAGGGTCAATCACAATCATTTTAGTAGACATTACAGCCACTGGTATACATAGACTATGAATGTGAGTACATATCCTCCTTCAGCAGATATGGGTCCGGTAATCATTAACAGTCCTACTTGTTGTCATAAAATAGGTGATACATTAATGGAATTACCATACAGTGGGATAATGGCAGTATGTATGTCATTTTCTCATTTGAAACCAAACATTTAGAATTGTATTTGTAAGCTAAATTGGTAGTATCACTTTTCCCTTTTAACATTTCTGATACATCTGTTGTTGTAAAGCAATCATCATAGTTATATTTTAAATTAATTTGATCGTCAGTTGTCTTTTAACTTCATCCAGTTCACCTTATTACCATGTATGTCTACCTTAAAATCACCAGAAACTTCATTGGCAACTTGCTGAAGGTCATAAACTGCTGAAGCACATTGGAATAATTATGATGTCTATATTTTTTCCGTCTTGCCACATACGACAGTATCCCAGTGACTGTTCTATTGCAGCATGCATTGAATCACACGCCATATGTGTGTGACTAGACTCGAAGAACGTTTGTTCTAATGTATTAAGATGTGTCTCCACTGCAACTGCATGTCTGCGACATATTGATTCCTGTGTTGTTATGTGCAGAATCAGAGTACATAACAACAGATTTGATGGCTGGTTGCTAACATTTAAAATGCGCAATCAGACAAGATCCATTTTCCTGGTTTCATACCAAATGTAACATGTGCCATTATATATAGCTAGATTAACTCTTACACTGCTGAATCATTTTATACGTCTGCTGTTTATTTTCTATATTTAATTTTTTCACATAAAACATATGGTCAGTCCTGTTTATCTGTCTGTAATGTTCGTTTTCTTTGCAAGTCCTTTCCTTCGATTGCAAATGACTTTGTTGTATTTTTGCATCAGCAGGGGTCAACATATATGCTTTTTCCTTTCATTATAGACAATAAACGTCTCACAACAACAGTCTTTAGGTTTGTGAAAAGAATAGTTGTACTCATGTTAAATGTTAAATATGTAATTAATGATGCAGGATTCAGTCCATGTTCTGCACACTTTAATTAGTGCAAATCATACAGCAGTTGATAGGTCTTACAGTAGCGCTTTTCTGCAGGTCAACTATACGTACTATACCAATACTATACGTATACTATACCAATACGATAAACGTACGGTATGTTTGTACCATACATACCAACCAATATCGTATAGATATACCATTCAAATCGTACGTTTATACGAGTTTTATACACGTGTATAATTCTGGTACGTTTGTATCGTACAAACATACCAGATTATACCAGGGTATATTCATACCATATCCGTAAGGATATATCGTATATACGAACGGATATCGTATGTTTGTATAATATTCGAATAGTACGTTTGTACTATACGATGATACGGTACGAACATACCAATATTATATGATCATACGATATGCTCATTAAATATACCAATACTATACGATTACGATATGTATACGATATTAGTATATACAAATAGGTAAGGAGCAGAAAAGCGCTACTGTAGCTCCAAAATCCTCTCTTAGCGAATACTTAATATTGTGATGAGTTTCCATCACAGGGAATGAGTCTATGTGTGCTTTTATATGAGTGAATACATTAGCAGGTGTCTTATTACATGGACTATGCCTTCCAGCATATCTGTTCCTGTGAATGAGTCATGTGCTTCTACAAATATGTGTGTAGAAACGAAAATATACATTTACCAAATAAGCACATGTGCATTATGTGCATATTGCAATAGCATATGTATTTCCGGTTACATGAGTCTGCTATTTGATCAGGAACTACACTGGTCACACAGCCCATTGGTCCCATTCTCTCAGTCACTGCCACAACTGGTGTTGTTGTTTTTTTTAGTTGGGGATTATGGGTTTTGCGACCAGTGTAGATCCAGATCAACCTGTGCATCCGCACAGTCTGATCAGGATCTGCACTATTCGCCATTCAAGCATTTATGGTAACACTGGTTTCTTGAAGAAAATGTGAAACACTTGACAGTCTACAATGGTGATATCTCATCATCACAGACGCTCTAATCGGAAACTCAAACAATAACAAAACACTCCAGCAATCACGATCAATGATCTACCATTGACTAATCACACGACCATATGTACATCATGGCACATGCCATATACGCGGGTGTAGCTCTAAATGTCATTGATCCGGCCTGAATGCTGTCTGTATCTTTTTGAATTTGTTTGCAGTGTAAACTGTGGTTTCGTCAAACAGCGGAGACACTGCCCAGGCTACAGGGATGAGCAGGTATCTGGCTAGGCTGGCAGTGCAGCCCGAGTTACGTGATGTCACAGCTAATTAAAGTTTAATTACGACAGGAAACATATTGATCAGCTTAAGATACCATCGAAGGCCAGATTATGCAAAAGTACATCGAACATCAACAGTGCCGGCGAGTGCGGGGAATCGAACATCACCGGCACCGTCTCTAACGATACCGATCGAGCTGCCGGTTGATGATATAATTTGTATGTGCATGTACCCGTTTTTCTAATATTCACGTGGCCATATAGGAATCAAATAGTTCAGTAGAACCTCTCTAAACCGGACAAGTACGCAGTCTTTGTATACTTTTATGTGTGACAGTGTCATATACCTCTTATTATACTGCCTGTCAGAGCTCTCCTGGAATTCATTGATGACCATGTTATCGCTATATGATTGCCCGTTTATATGGATAACGAAAGTAAAGGTAGTATCTCACTGGGCTGCGACAGCTCGCGAATAGTTGGAAACACAAAATTGCGAGAAAATACGCGAATTAGCGACACTTTTCACTTGGAATCACACTGAATTGGTACTTACGACACGTTCGCGTATGTTGCACAATGTAGCATGAATGTCGCACGAACTACCAGTGGAATTCACCGGGAGTTCGCATATATCTCGCATTGTCGTGTTGCGTGACATTCACTCGAATGTCGTGCGGCAGTCGCGCGACAGTTATGCGTGACAACTGAGAAATAGGCAGTTCGCGCCTGTTTCGCGCCCGGAATGTCAGATTCACATTTTTATCTACAATCAATCACAATTTGGTTTCATAGGTCGCCAACCCCTCACAAAGTTGTCTCACATTTCTCGCACTTTCTGACTCACGGAAACTAAATTGAGAAGGGTTCGAGACTTGTTCGAGATACCCGCGACGACTCAGTGACTATATTTTGAGAGAACATCTGTCGCGCGAATTTTTTGAACATGTTCAAATTTCCAGCGACACGAGAGCGAGGCCCTGCGTCTCACTCGATGGAATTGAGAACCCCTGCGAACGTTTCGAGACATTTTGGAAACTCCCTCGCGAATGCCGTTCGCAAATTGTCGCCAACAGTCGCAGCCCAGTGAGATACTAGCTTACCATTTATGTTGGGGCGATTATCTACGGAGCCCCGCAGGGGACATGGATTTATTTTTATTAATTCGTTCCCACGAAATAACAATTCGTTCCGTCAATTTAACAATTCGATCCCTCGAATTAACAATTGTTATTTCGTTGGAACGAATTGTTATTTTGTTGGAACGAATTAACAAAAAAAAGAATTATACGTCCCCTGCGGGACTCCATAAGTATCACTATTTTGTATATAGTTTAGATCGGGAGATTCTTTCCATAGTATATAAACTTCCATTAACACGCACTTTGACATATACAAGTAGTATGGCTATCAGCTGGTCCCCCATTTTTCATCTGACAATTATATCAATGCTATATGTATAGGTCATATGATTTGTATGTGGATATATGCACGAGCTCTGCAGGGTGCGATATTGCGCGGCTTTAGGGCAATATCGTTGCGCGGCGGAACGAGTGGCATAAATCCACATACGAATCAAATAACCCTTTTATTACTATTATCACTCAAAATGCTCCTCAAAAATTATACAAAATAGAAATAAAATAAACACAATAGTGGTGGTTTAGAAGGAAATATTGTACGAGGTACCGGAACTGACCAATATGAACTATCAGGATACGTCAATATGGAAATATATTGACGGCTTGCGTTCCATTGTGTTTCAATGTGAAACAAAAGTACGTATATAATAATACTGGTATATGTTCGTGACAGAGAAAGTACATGCAACTGTGTCACCATCACCATCCAATGTACAAGGTACACTGTCTGATATATGGTTAACTATATGTGACTGCTACTGGAGAAATATGGCTTATCAGTTTTACGACCAGTGCATATTCAGATCAGCCTGTGCGTCCGCCTGTTCAGTGTATCAGGATCTACACGCCGTTCCTTCAATGAAACACCGGTCATGATTATAACAAGCTACGTAGGTCGCTATCAGATACACGAGCTCGCGATTTGATCAGGAGCTGCACTGGTCACACATCCCATCAGGCCCATTTACCCGGTCACACACATATATTGGAGCACTTTATATCTACGCAAGCCCTCAATGGGCGGTATCCTGCTTCACTCGGAGAGAGTGGCTTCTTGAATGAATAATGATAACATATCAAGTGCCTGTCAATGACATCAACTTCGGTCGTATTATCTTCATAATTATCTGTATGAGATGTATGCGTTATTGCAATGGAAAACCGAGGCTATACCGAGTTGTGTGTGAAATCAGTCAACGAGTTTAATAACTTGTAGATCTAGATTGCATCAACACGAAAGTATATTATATGTACAGCAGAAGCATAGCATCATGCATTGTCATAATCAATCCTCAAGTGTGGCTGTGACTGACCTAATGGATTTTTCGGATTTGAGACCACCAGTGTAGTTCCAGATCAGCCTGTGCAGTCTGATCAGGATCTGCACTGTTCTCCATTGCATCAATGAAGCAACCGTCATGCTTCTAACAAGCAATATGGATCGTTATCAGGCTACATGAGTGTGCTATTTGATCTAGAGCTAAACTAGTCACAAATCATGTAATCCCCATTTATGTAGGCCCAGCCACTAATATAGCTGTGACTGGAGAAAAGGGGTTTTCGGTTTTGAGACCAGTGTAGATCCACATCAGCCTGTGCATCCGCACAGTCTGATCAGAATCTGCACTGTTCTCCACTGCATCAGACTGGACATAAAGCCCCATTTCTCCAGTCACAGCTATGTTTGTGGCTGGACCTACATACTGTGGATGTTCTAGCGCACTGTAGAAACCTGATAATAACCAATACTCTATTACAAGCGGGAACACTGCTGAATTTATTTAATGACCACTGTATATCCTGATCAGACTGCGCCGGTGTGCAGTGCAGACTGATCCGGATTTACACTGGTCGTAAGTGCCATAAGCCCCGTTCACGTAGTCACAACCACCGTTGGAAAACGGCGAACACTGTCCCGCGTGACGACACTGCTCACATTCGTCATTTATATAGAGGATCAAAGCAAATCTGCAGGCGCATGGCATTCAGTGTCATATGTGTCCACCAGACACATGTACAAGCCATTGTCAACGTTATACATCAGATATCAGATGTCAGATATATGATGTATGATTAGATTAGATTTTCGCTATGCACATTGTATTGTAACTGTTTCTGTATATGTTGTACATGCTCATGGGCCAGTTGGCTTATTGCAAATAAACTTTCATCTATGATAAATGCATCGAGCGAATATCACATAAGTTACGTTATATCAGACAAGTTCACACGTTACTCTGACAAGACAACATACCGGTGTATAGTCCTGGGGCAAATGTACATGTACGTATACAAATCCGGCATATACGTATGTATATGGGTATATCCACTGTTGAATGTATGGATGCTCACGGATACAGAAACTGTAATAAATACTATTTGATAAGTGTTGTATTTTACATGAGTTGTTTTAATGGCATGTTCCATCTTGGTTATAAATACGTCAAAAGTGATTGAAATGTCATGGTACGTAGCCGCACACCAGCATATAACAGTCCAATATCTGACTGTAACGGTATACATATATTGCATTATGGTGCAATTTACAACGTATATGATAACGTAAGACTCAATAAAATAAATATATGCAAAACAAAGAGTACATACCTTTTAAAATTCTGAATTTACAACGAGTGTAACCTAATTCAATCATCACCAAGTGCATTATCAGCGAACTACTAGTCAGAACACATATGTCCTATAAAGAAATGTAAAAGTAAATGAAAAGAAACACGCAATTGCCAGTAACACAATATATTAACATAGCCTAAATGGGGCGACCATTTTGAATAAAAAAAAATGCAAATGACTTCAAAATCAAATGTGTCCAAGTTACTGATTTATAACCGCCTAACCGAAATAAGAAGTATACATAAGTAAAGCAAAGGTAACATTATATCCAATAACTTTCGAGTTTTTGGAAACTATGGCGGCCATTTTAAATTAAACACGCTCTTTAAGAATAGCGTAAATATTGATCTATATTTTTAATATCCTATCTCAGATGAAAATCAAACTAATATGTTCATATCTAGCTTAGTTCCAAGATATGGTCCGGCAGAGTGTAGATAATGCTGTCTGATATTGATGAATATTAGCATCCATCTTGGATTCATATGATACCCTCCATCTATGTTTAAAATTAATACATGGTATGCAACGATCTTTCTGCGTCTGTCTGATTAAGATCCAAGTGCCTATTTGTTTTCATTCATCAAATAAGTACACATTACAGGCTAAATATTGATGCTTGGCGGCCATCTTGAACATGTTGATACTCTCAACGATAGAGACGTCCTAGCAAACCAAATCGCTTTGCATATGCCCAATAAAACAATAATCACCAGTAAAACATACTTTATCGGATGTTTCTGTAATGTTATGCAAGTACATATTGTATTATCAAAATATAGTGAGTTTTGCACTCATTGGACCCATTTGCACTTAATGACCCCAAAAATGACCTTGTCCCACCTGATTTGATTGACCGACACCGGATTCGTGTTCAGGATGATATAATGCATTGACTTAAAGTAGTCGTTGCTTTTGCTCTCTCGGGTTGAACATAATTCATTGTATGGGTGCTTGCCCCCCTACTATAGTGGAATTATACGAAATTTACCTAGATATCAGGGGACCGTTTCACTAACCTTCGTACGACTAAAATGTTCGTAAGTGCAAAATTATGATAGTCTGTAAATTTTGACATTATGTATGTTTTCTTGTAAACAATTATTGGATTTACATTTGCATATGCAGCCTATGCTCAATAAATGTAAATCCATCAATTGATATTTCTAGACAATCCTACCTTTGCACTTACGACCATTTTAGTCGTACAAAGTTTAGTGAAACAGGCCCCTGAGTCGCGAGCCCATACTATCAAACGGTGCCCCAACCGACCCGGCGTGGGTCCGACCTTCGAACCAAGCCCAACTGACTGGTGAGCACGTTGTACACCAACTAGCCATTGTACACCGACTACTGAGCACGTTGTACACCGAGTACACCGTTGTACACCGACTAGCCATTGTACACCGACTGGTGAGCACATTGTACACCGACTAGCCATTGTACACCGACTGGTGAGCACGTTGTACACCGACTAGCCATTGTACACCGACTGGTGAGCACGTTGTACAGAGACTATTCATTGTACACCGACTCGTGAGTACGTTGTACACCGACTAGCCATCATAATTACCATCATGATATTGAACTGTAGCCTATTTTACCAACATTGCAAAGTATACTTATCTAGCAAAGTATTTCAGGGAGAACTTTTCAATTTTTGGGATAAATTTAATATTTTTTAGTTGGCTGTGATAATGTAATAAACTCAGTATAATAATGATACATTATATTAATCATCAAATATATGCAGTCGTTAGTTCTATATGACATAATGCATTTCGGGGAAAATTAATTGTTACTCCCTCAAAGTATACTTTGCTAGATAAGTATACTTTGCAATGTTCGTGAAATCGGCTACTGGTCTCCGCTGATGTGGCTTGTTAAACTGGTATGTTCTCTTTATACTAATTAAATGCGTCACCTGAACAAATAATATTTTCGACAGATTATCAAGTATGATTATTGCACATCAAAAAATAAATACAGATAATAAATAGTAATGTCCGTTAACATTTTAAGGAAACACGGTTATCGCCCCTGATATCAGTGATCAGTGTGTAAATTTACGGCTAATATAAAATGTATAATAATGCCAATCAATACGTGGAATAACGGTGAATGAATGTTTATTTTGCAAGAAAATGTATGTGATGTAAGTAACATGTTGTGACTACTGAGTGGGCATGTACCTTTAACATGCTCATTAGACAAGTTCACATGTTACTCTCCGTAGACAAGTTCCCATGTTACACTGAAAAGAAGACTTATGGGTAGTAGTTTAACATAATAACACGCCCCGTAGAAGAGCAGTTGGACATAACATTATACTACCTAGACAAGTTCACATGTTGTTATAACAGGACAGCACAGCAGTTTAACATAATACCATGCTGTGTAGAGGAGTTCATACGTTACTCTGACATGACAACATGATAGCAGTTTGACATAATAACACGCTCTGTAGACGTGTTCACATGTTACTGTCACAAGAGAACGTAGCAGTTTGACATAGCAATATGTGATAGGCTGATAAATTGCTAATTTGTTATTCCAGAAAGTAGGCTGCTTCCCCTTGACTATCATATGAATTGTACTGCTGGTCAGCAGGTGGATAGTTATATAATCCACTTTTTTATACATATTGGATGTCTATGTTGAGTGAATTGTGTTCACTCTCATGTGACATTTGTTAAAGTTTTGGTCAAATGTACTCACTCCTGGTCAGTTAATATTTTGTTTCCAACTAGAACAGATGACATTTACCTGCAGTTGAATAAGTTTTACAGTTGAATTTGATGTTTTCCCATATTTCCGGAATTCGATTGATATGGTTTACATATTTATATTTAGGTTGAAATCTTGTTGTATCGCGGTTTCGGTTATGACATTGATTTTCGTGTGAATTTCGGTCGGTTAGTGTTTGATCTAAAATTTTGGCACTTTATACATGCATACTAAATTCAACATTTATCACAGTAGCATGATGCGATCTAACCACTGAGGATACAGTGAGAAAGACGAGAGACAAGTCCCACATGTACCATAGACGTGGTAAGCTTGTATTGTATATATGGTTTTAGATTTACTTGTAGGATTAATGTTTCGCTATTAACCGACTCTGCTCAACGGATCTGTGCTATAGGTTACGTTGATTGCATTTTGTTTGTATACTAATATGTGAATATTGTACGTGTTGGCTATACGTGTATGTGATGGGTTGTGAGTTAAGTGTATTAGATGAAATAAGCATATATATATATCTGAAAAGATCTTGATAAATAAGTACAATATAGTCAGGTAATGCTATTAACTTAGATGATATTATTAATTTGGTAATTTCATGAATTGCAATAACATGTACATGTACTTGTATGTCAGATGTTGTGGGACCTTATAATATGACTTATTACGGTAGCAGATTGACATAACATTATACTCCCTAGACAAGTTCACAAGTTGTTATAACAGGACAGCACAGCAGTTTAACATAATACGATTGTCCGTAGACGAGTTCACACGTTACTCTGACAAGACAACATAGCAGTTTAACATAATACGATTGTCCGTAGACGAGTTCACACGTTACTCTCAGAACATAGCAGTTTAACATACATCCTTCAGTTCACGTTACTCTGACAAGACAACATAGCAGTTTAACATAATACGATTGTCCGTAGACGAGTTCACACGTTACTCTGACAAGACAACATAGCAGTTTAACATAATATCACGCTCTATAGATAAGTTCACACGTTACTCTAAAAAGACAACGTACATGTAACAGTTTGACATAATATCAAGCTCTGTATACAAGTTCACACATTACTTTAACAAGAAAACATAGTATATTCTAATGCACTCTATACATATCACGCAATCTGATTGACTGATGGTCATACATTACCGGTATATCATTGTTGATGAACGGTCGCAAATTATTTCAATATGTATTCCTACACCAGTAGTACAGGAGTGCATTAGAAATAGGTTAACCGCATTGTAATTTTCAAATTTGCGGCGTATATCAGAAAATAATACGTCGGAAAACATGTTTAATGGCTCCGCTAGCGCGTCGCCATTAAACAGAGTTTCCGACCTATGATTTTCAGATATACGCCGCAAATTTGAAAATTACAATACAGTTAACCCTATATTACAATACAGTTAACCCTATATTACAGACAACTACGGGGTTCCATATATACATGTATATGCGTCAGTAGTTATAATATGAAAAAGACACAAGTGCAACAGAAATAATGCTCCACGTGCTGACGGCTGTGACACGTTTCTGCGCCCCATTTCCATCCGTCTGTTCGCTGGATTGGCCGACATTGCAGTAGCTGGTACTACAGCAGGACCGTTCCAAGGTGGGCTCTGTTTCGGCGGCGTCGGCGGCGTCGGCGGCGTCGGCGGCGTCGATCGGCACACATCCATGCACACAACCAGCTCGTTCCCTTGTAGCGCCGGTCTCAGGCAGCGTCTCGTGCTGAATCAGATATAGAGTGATGGGTCGAAGGCTTAATTATGAATTATGTTATGAGTGAGGTGTTTTAACTTAACTTTATGATGTCAGTACAAATAAATAAATAACGACAGCCTCACAGTCTACGCTATTCTTGCCAACAATTTATCATGTATTTACATAAATATACCGGAATATTGTGCCCAGGCAATTGCTTGTCAGAATGACTGCCAGTTGGCATTGCCAATAGAGATTCAGACTCGTTGATATCCGGGCAAGATTAACGCTGGCGGTTGTGTATTTACGTAAAGTAGGCAGTTGACATTGCCAATAGAGTTTCAGACACGTTGACATATATGCAAGATTAACGCAGGCGGTAGTGTATTTACGAAAATATGCGAGTTGGCGTTGCCAATAGAGTTTCCGACACGTTGATATCAGGGCAAGATTAACGCAGGCGGTTGTGTATTTACGAAAAGCTGGGAGTTGAGATTGGCACCCGACGTTCAGACACGTTGACATCTGGGCAAGATTAACGCAGTCGGTTGTGTATGTACGAAAAGCACAGAGTTGAGAAAGCCAATAGAGTTTCAGACACGTTGACATCTGGGCAAGATTAACACAGGCGGTTGTGTATTTACGAAAAGCACAGAGTTGAGAAAGCCAATAGAGTTTCAGACACGTTGACATCTGGGCAAGATTAACACAGGCGGTTGTGTATTTACGTAACGTAGGGAGTTGACATTGCCAATAGATGTTCCGACACGTTGACATCTGGGCAAGATTTTGACCTTTGACGAAAGCGTATTTCTCCAAAAAGCGAAGACAAAATAACTAATAAAATGACCCCCCAATATTTATGTGAATTATTTGAAATGCCCACAAATCACTTGATTTTTCTAGACTAAGAACATATTTTGAATTATGTTCGCCGTCTTCCAAAAATTGTACTCGAGAACGTATTTGAGCTCCAAAGGTATTTAAACTACATATTTCTTCCAAGTCCTTTTCCAGTACATTTATTTGTAGTTTTATTGTATCAGTGTGGTCGGATTTTGTGATTGAATATAATGTCTGCAGTTTCTTTTCCAGATCATGGAGTCTGTTATTTCGATCTCGCGATTGTTATTTTGCAAATTTTATTGACTGTTCTCGGATTTCGTATTTGCAAATTTCCCATTTTGTTCTGTAACTGCCTATATCTTTAAAGAGAGTATAGAAGGTTTGAAGCAATCATATTTCATGTATCGCAATATTAATACTTGGGGTTACAAAAACCGGGGGTTTACAAAAACCGGCTCTACAACCAGTAATCTATTCAACCTTTGTCTATACTGTTCTTTCTATTCCAGGTGAAGTGAGATTTGTCATCATGAAACTTTTTCCAAACGTCAGTAAAATTATGAAATGTAATAAATGTAATGAGGTTCTCAACAGGCATTTTAATTTGTCTTGACGGTAACGTTTTAAAAACTCTATCCGTTTTATTTAGAGTATCGTTAAAATCACCACCAACTATGTTAATACCCTGTGCATTATCACTTAAAATGCTAGTTAGCGATTTAAAGTAATAATTCCTAGCCATTTTTCATTAGGAGAGTATATATTTAATAATGTAAAAGTGTTGTCAAGTGCTTCTATATTTAATAGTATGTATCTACCCTTAGTGACATACAGCTCTGATATAACGGTGAATTGTATATATTTTCTTTTTAAAATTGAAAATCCTTTACTGTTAGATTCTCCAAATGAGTGAACAGTATTTCAATCTTTAAATTCCCTATTCATCTGGTTAAATAGATCACGCGTGAAATGTGTCTCCTGAAGCAATGCAATATCAGATTTCTGTTGTGAAAGCCAATGTAATAATCTTGCACGTTTAATAGTGTCTCGAAGTCCCTGAGTATTTAAAGAGACTATATGTAAAAAAAACTATGGCGGGGCCTTTCCATGAATATTCGAGTTTTATAACGATTATGTTAGTTACCATCGTTATGAGCTGAGTAAACAGCAATACACTAATTTTTCTGCCAATCTAGAAAAGTCAGGTGACGTTCTTACATGTATATTTTTCTTTTCTGTAATAAAACATTTTCTTGAGCTTATACAATTCTTTTACCCATAATAGGTTTATAACATCCTTGTTTCTGCATAATTACGTGTGATCTTAGTGAAACTAAAGTAAGATCATTACATGCAGGTGAATGTATATACAGTAAAAGGAACGGGTAAGCGATGTTGTGTGTGTTGAATCGGCACATGAAGTAACATTTCAGAAAGTAAAATGGTGTATTGTTTGCATATATAGACAACCATGCTTGCCCGATTCATTATTTAGTCAATCCTTCACATTATTGATTGATAAGTGCATTTCTGCATATGATAATTACATAGTGATTGGTGATCTAAACTACAATATGCTTTGTAAAGGCAAAGGAAAAACATTGTTTGATTTGATGGAATTATTCAACTTGTCCAATCTTATTAAGGAAGCCACATGTTTTATGAAAAATTGCCAGCCTTCTCTGCTGGATGTCATACTTACAAATTGCTCACGCACATGCATCAGAACGTTGAATTTTCCTACTGGTGTTAGTGATTGTCACAATATGATAAGCACTGTAATTAATACTACAACCCCAAACATAGAAAAAAGCAAATTTAAATATAGAAGTTTTAAAAACCTAAATGTTGAGCATTTAAACTGTGAATTATCTCAGATCCAAATAAAACCAAATAGCTCAAATATCAGTGACTCATTATATGTTAACTCAACTTATGATCAATACGAGGTAGATGTAACTGAAATTTTCAATAAGCACGTACCGATTAAAGAGGCTTACAGAAAAAACAATCCGTTACCGTACATGAATAAAATGTTAAGGAAAGCTATTTATCAAAAGAAAATGACTTATAATAAATATTTAAAATATAATACAAACAAATCATGGGAACTGTATAGGAAAAGTAGAAATTTGGTAAATAAACTTAAAACCAAATCAAAAAATAATTATTTTCATGAACGATGTATTGGGAGCTGTAAATCAACAGATTTCTGGAAAACAATTAAACCGTATCTGTCGAAAAAATCCTGTAACTCGCAGTCAAAAATAATTATTTCCGAAAATAATAACCTAATAACTGAAAACACTGAAGTAGCTGAGGTTTTTAACAACTTTTTTGTAAACGTTGCAGAAAATATAGGTAAAGATTACAATTTTAATCCCTGAAAATCATCCTAGTCTTAATGCTATTAAAGATAAAAACTTTCCTCCTAATGCATTCACTTTTAAGGAAACAAATCAGGAAACTGTATCAAAATTAATAAATAAGTTGGGGGTAAAAAAGGCAACGGGAGTCGACGGCATCTCGGCTAAACTTCTAAAAAATGGTAAACCGGCTCTGGTCAAGCCCCTCACAAATTTAATAAACTTGTCAATTACTTCTAATATTTTCCCTGATAGACTTAAAGAAGCCCAAGTTAGTCCACTTTTCAAAAAGAATGACCCAATGTCAAAGACTAATTACAGGCCTGTAAGCATTCTACCTATGACCTCCAAAATTTTTGAAAAAGTTTTATCAGATCAGCTGTCAGATTTTTTTGATAACATTTTTGATAACTTTCTATGCGCCTTTCGTAAGGGACACGGATGCCAGACAACTCTTTTAAAACTTTTAGAAGACTGGAAACAAGTTCTAGATAAAAATGAATTTGTAGCGGCAATTTTAATGGATCTCTCTAAAGCATTTGACTGTTTACCACACAATATCCTAATCAATAAACTATCTGCATATGGTCTGTCAGATAACTCAACTTGTATGATGAATAGTTATTTGTCCGGGCGGAAACAGCAGATCAAAATTGGTGATATTGTTGGTACATGGGCAAATCTGAAGAAGGGGGTTCCCCAAGGCTCTATTCTCGGACCACTTCTTTTTAATGTTTTTATAAATTACATTTTTTATTTTATTAAAAAAGGAACATTGTATAATTACGCTGATGATAACACACTTTCATTTAACTCACCAAATTTTGATGAACTTACAAATGAGTAAAGTCCTTATTGAATGGTTTGATTTTAACTGCATGCAGGCAAACCCAGACAAGTTTCAGGCCATAGCAGTTGGGAAGAAAACGGCTGATAGATCACCTGCATTTAAAATAGGGGAAGTAACTATCTCTTGTGATGAAGTTGTAAAATTATTAGGTGTAGACATTGATTTCAAATTAAATTTTGATGGTCATATCTCTAAGCTTCTGAAGAAAGCAGCACAGCAACTTAATATTATCAAACGTATTGGAAAAGATCTCTCAAAACTGAACAGGCTTACTATTTTTTATACTTTTATCTTGTCTATTTTAACTTTTGTCCCCTCTCATGGCATTTTTGTTCTGAAGCGAATACCAAAAAAATCGAAAAAGTACAGGAACGGGCTCTTAGATTTGTGTATAATGATTACAATCTTTCATATAATGATCTTTTGCTGAAAGCTAAATTGCCAACCTTACACATTCGAAGAATGCGTGTGGTTGCAATAGAAACTTTCAAAATCTTTCATGATCTGGCTCCGCCAGTTTTAACAGATCTTATCCACAAACGAGAGAATAAATACAGTTTTAGGTACTCAAATATTCTAAGTATACCTCAGGTGAACTCAACCAGATACGGCAAGAACTCCTTTAGATATGCAGCGCCAGTTTTATGGAACTCCCTACCCGAAGACTTCAGAAAGATTACAAATTTCAATCAGTTTAAGCAGTTAATGTCATCCTGGAGCGGCACTGACTGTAAATGCTCAGCCTGTGCAAACTTCTAGATGAAACAACTAGTTTTGCCATAGCCGGTTGAGTGAGCATTATTTATATCAGGTTTTGTTAAAATTGTCGTTTTTTTATCCATTTTTATTTAAATTTAACTTAATTGTGATAATCATGTTCTATTTAAATGTGCTGTCCAATATTGTGCTATATTGTACTATTTATTTTTTATATTTTTTTATTTTTGAACCAAACTTAATTGTGATATTCATGTTACATGTAATTGTGCTGTCCAAACTTGTGCTGTTTTGTACTGTCCTATCTGTTTATATGTGTCGGTTCAAAAGTTCTTGAGAACTTATGTTACTTGTTATATATCTTGCCGACGTTAAATAAAATTTATCTAAATCTATCTACATGTATGCCGTCTGTTTCAGATGTTGAAAGATCATGCAATGTGCATATGCTATTACTGTGTGTGCAATATAATATAATATTCAATAAGTGTTTTATACAATTGCAGTTGTACAAGAAAATATTCTAGATATATGCATGTCCAGTAGCCGATTTCATCAAAATTGCAAAGTATACTTATCTAGCAAAGTATAATTTGTTAATTGTTATTATACTGAATTTGTTACATTATCACAGCCATTTTGGCTGTGATAATGCAATAAATTCAGTATAATAATTCTGCATACTTTTAATCATCAAATATATGCAGTCGTTAGTGCTATATGACATAATGCATTTCAGGAAAAATAAATGATTACTCCCTCAAAGTATACTTTGCTAGTAAAGTATACTTTGCAATGTCTGTGAAATAGGCTACTTATGTATGGTACTATAATGCATATGTTCAAATTAATCATACACATAATCTATTATCGTCCAGTTGTACCGTGTATTCTATTCTCTACTATTATATTGCCAAAAGCGATGTGAATAGCAATGTTGCTGAACGTGGTACTTACAAAACAGCTCATTCCGTCCTCCAGTTCACACGTCTCAATGTTGTCCCGATGGTAAACAAACATATCCTCCGTGCAACCGATAGCACTGCAGTTTAGGAGAACGCATATCGGCTTCTGAAATTGTCATGATCAAATAGTTATATGTAGTGGTTATAGTTCACATATTGATCTTCTGAAATGTCATTATCAAATATTTATATGTAGTAGTTATACTTCATATGTTAAATTTTTCAATGACATGTCAAATATTCATATATAATAGTTCATAGTTCACTTATTGAGCTTCTTCTCGTTAAAATAGTTATATTTATTATATACCTACCCATGAAATACATAGTTATACGATGTAAATAAAAACCATATGTTCTCATCGATGAAATAAACAACTTCCGGTGAAAATACGACTACTTCCGCTATCTACATATTCTGTATTTAGAAAGAAAACAGCGCACATACATGTATGCTGCAAATACACATTCATTGCCGTATACAATCAAAATAAAGTGCTAATTTCCATGGAGCGGTATATAATAAATAGAATATTCATATGTTTGCAACGAATACATAGATAATGTTATAACGGCACTCTTGAAATATGGACATTTCACACCACTCGATGAACATATATCTCATATTCGTTGCAAAAATATGAATATCCTTTGTATATTATCGTACTGTCTGTTCCATGTGTTGCTGCCGACGATCTAAATAAGTATTTAAAAGTAAGTTATTCTTTAATCAATAACAAATAAGACACCCTCCCCACCTCTCGTGGTGTGAATTGTCCATATTTCACGAGTGCCTAACGGCACTCGTGCAATATGGACACTTCACACCACGAGATGAACATATGTCACATTCGTTGCAAAAATATGAATATCCTCTATATAATAGTTCATAGTTCACACATTGAGATTATTGTCGTTCAAATGGTTATATTAGTTAGAGTCAGTATGCAATATGTATAGTTCACATTTTCAGCGTCTGAAGTGTCATGTTCAAATAGTTGAATAAGTAATTACTTATAGTTCACATATTACGCTTCTGAAATATCAAGTTCAAATAGTTATATGCAGTCGTTAGAGTTAACATATGTTATGTTCAAGTATATGCAGTAGTTATAGGTGGAACACTACCATTGATTTATCATATGTAAACCAACCAAACATGACATATTTTGCTATTCTCTGCTACTTTCATTTTTCGTGTGACCTGTTTTCCATAATCTGCACCCATTCTGCTCTGGATATTCGCTAATTAAATATAGGTTTAATTATTGTTACGAAAGATAAATTCAATCTCCTGTGACCATATAGGTGGTGAATCAAAAAGAATCAGCGGCTGAAATTGAAACTACCTTACATGACAACATGATCCGACTAACAAAATAATCCCAAAACATATGCATGAACATGATGTAAATAATACACTAACATGCTAGTGAAGTAGATTACTGTCTGTTCCACGTTTTGTTGCCGACGAACTTGTTTTCTTAATGACATCATTTTTAAGCTATCTCGCCAGGTTTCGGAGTCAATTTCCAATATTTTCTTTCGTTTTGATAAAAAAACGAAAACAATTGGAAAATGACTCCCCATGTTAAATTCCCATAGGAAACTTGTTTTTTCGCAATAAAATCAATATTTGATGGAATTTCATCAAACCACATTTTTTGGGGAAGGTGAAATTTTTGTTATTGATGAAAAAGTACTTACTTTTACATATTTTCTTGTATTTAATGTGTTTAATAGCCAACAGTTCGTCGGCAGAAAAACGTGGAACAGTACATTCATTGATCGGTTTCTTCAAGTAAAGAGTGTAGATGACAGAACACATCTGCAAAATTCAATGATTACTTTTATTGATATTAGAGAAAACCTTGCTATATACGATTAATTGAAAAGAAATGTTGTGCTTTTAGTGTATACTGTTATGTAGCTTTTTCTGTTGCTACATTCTTGTAACCAATGTTTTTTGTCATATTTCGAGCACGTAAAACAAAACTGGGGTTGGTTCCATATGTTTCGTCAATTCCTTTGGCCGCCATCTTGGATTTCAAAACGGTCGCCCTGAAATGCTAATACAGGTATAATATTGATTCTTTCTTCTGGGTGATAATCATCTTTTGACCACACACAACAAAACCGGTGTTATTTTAATTATTAACAACCCACATGGCGGCCATGTTAGATTTAAAAATGGCCGCCCTGAAACGGTATACAATATATTGTATTATTCATATCTACATTTATAATATAGATATAATGTGTTTGTTTCGGCTATGCCATCTACATACTTAAAATAATAAAACTGGGGTTGGTTCCACTTTATTTGATATCTGGTATGGCGGACATTTTGTTTTCAAAATGGCTTCTATGTAAATATAATTCAGACATTTTGTTTTCAAAATGGCCTCTATGTAAATATAATTTTTTGTGTATTCACTACGTACTGTCTTTAGTAAAGTTTATTTATAGTTAGGTTGTTTTGACTGTTTTGCTACGTTCTTGGAACAAACGTTATTTGCATCATCAAAAAGAACATGAGTTGTTCCTATTTTATTCAATTTTTTTAAAAATGGCTGATTCTGATATAATCAGGCACAAATCATTTAGATTTATTTTTTCCAAGACTATGATCATTATTGAAAGCAAATTATATATGACTAAAGTCAATTTCAAGTCAATGTTTATGACAAACATATTATATTTCAAAATGACCCCTGTGTGTATGCAGGAGTTTTCTTAATCATGGATACAGTGTTTTCAGTCAGTGTCATCACCATCTGCATTATAGTCTCCATCTTGTTGGTGTTCCTGAAAGACAGTGCTGGCACAATCACACTCAAAATGCTTTCAAAGGAGTTGCTTATGTCAACTATACACCCTATACAAACTTGTATGCAGGAAAGTGTACAAAAAATGTCGAAAAGGCAGTATTTGTGTGATTAAATTACATTTTCGGCCTTAAAACGCCATATGCACATGTTCAGTATGTGTAGACGAAGTGTGTAAAAGTCAGATTGATTGCCAAAACACAGTTGGAGTTGAATACACTGTATACCTAATACGGAATTATCATTATTTACGATTATCATATGGTCTTAAGAGATCACTACTCATTTGTCAATATAAAAGTGATCAGTGCCTTGATGGTTGTTGAAATTGTCATAGTATGACTTAGTTTAAACAATATTTATTGGCAAATGTACAATATACATGTTACATAACAAAATACAAGGATTTGAAAACAAGCTAGAAGCTTATATGAATTCATCTCCCTACAAGATATAAGACAGTGTAACATACAAATCATATGTAGTGCGCATTGCAATATACAAATTTGACTGATTATATTGTTTATAAACGTAGTGTTAGAGAAGGAACAAAGATAATATAATGAAATAAAAAAGAGGGGAAAGGAGTGGTGATTTTGATGGTGAGAGCTGATCGGATAACCTCTGTTGAGTGACTGTACCATGCGTCTTACTACTCGGGGCTGCCGGCGCGACTTATGATGAAGACGATGCGTAGTATTCACCCCCCCCCCTCCCAGCAATAGATTTTGGTCTGACATATAATGATGAATATAGTTAAGTTATACGATTAGAACCGCATAGTTGCTGTAATATATTTGTGAACTTGTAGGAACACGTGTTTGTTTTTCTCTAATGAAAGGTGCTCATTTCCGTTTAAAAGATTATCTGCAATGACTGGACAATCCAGCCCAGCTAAATATGTTGACGCTGTAGTTCGTAGTTTGTGCATGCTGTTAGGTAGTGGTCTACAGTCTCTTGTGATCCACAAGAACATAAAGGGGAATCTACTATTGATTTTCGGTATAGGTCGTAGTTGAGCGAGCTACAAGCTAGTCGTAGGCGAGCGTGCAATATTTGGTCTCTCCTGTTGCCTATGTTAAAAAGTTGTGTTGATTTAGATGTATTTTTGTTCATTCGATACTTAAATTGATGGATAGGCTAGGTGAGTTTCTAATTTCTGCAGGTAATGTGTTCCATTCGCGTATAGCAGAAGGTAGAAATGAGTTATTGTACATTTGAGTGCGGCAAGGAATATGTGGAATATCATCCGCGTTGCGAAGGGCGTAGCGATTTTGTACTTGAGTCGGTATAAGAGTATGTAGATAATTAGGTGTAAGATTATTTTTCATTTTAAAGAGTTGTATTAGTTTATGTTTTCTTCTTCTGGTACTTAGCGTTTCCCATTTTAAGTCGCGATATAAATTTTCTATACTGCATAGTTTTGTGGCTCCTGTTACTATTCGCTCGGCTTCATTTTGAATTGCGTCCAAATCATTTTTCAGTTCACAAGTGCAATTGTCCCAAATGACATCGCCGTATTCTATGAGAGGTCGAATGGATGAGAAGTATAAACGTTCAAGACCCGATCTATTTAGGAGGAATTTCAATGAACGTAGGATGCCAATTCGTTGCCATGCTTTATTTATGCAGCGGGAAATATGTGTTTTCCATTTACCATCTTCTGATAATGTTAAACCTAGGTGTGTATGTTCACTAATGGGGTTTAGTGTTACATTGTTCATGATAAGATCTGGGTGTTGCGGTTTGTTTTGTTTTCGAGAAAATATCATTGTTTCCGTTTTTAATGGATTAACCGTGACCAACCAGTCTCGCGACCACTGATCAATTGTTTTGAGGTCATCGTTAAGAGAAATGGCGGAGGTGTTCGGGTCGTCGACTATGATGTATAAGCTCGTGTCATCGGCAAAAAGTCTAATATTCGATTTGATTTCCGTGACTATATCATTTATATAAAGTAAAAAGAGGAGTGGGCCTAGGATAGACCCTTGAGGAACGCCGGCATTAATAGTGTACCAGTGGGATGAAGAGTTTGCGTAAACTACTCTCTGTTGCCTGGAAGATAGATAAGATGTAAACCATCGGTGCAAATTGCCAGTAATGCCTGCTGAAGACAGCTTATATAGAAGGCCTCGGTGCCAGACCCTATCAAAAGCTTTCGATATATCACAAAAAAACTGCACGAACTTCTTTGCCGTCATCCAAAGCCTTACATATATCATTGTATACATATAGTAACTGGTTTACTGTTGAGTCTCCTTTGACGAACCCCGATTGGAATGGTGTGAGAATATTATTATTAACTATATAATTATATAGATACTTGTGGATACAGCGTTCCATGAGCTTCCCGATACAGCTTAAGAGTGATATAGGCCGATAATTTTGTGGATTTGAAGGATCATTCTTTTTGAATATTGGGATGACGTTAGCTAGTTTCCATGAACATGGAAATTGCGAGGAGTTGATTGATATATTGAATATTAAAGAAAGAGATGATGAAAGCTCGTTTGCACCTTCTCTCAATAGGCGAGGACTTATAAGGTCTGGACCACATGCTTTGGACGGGTCGATACGGGATATAGCGTCATATATATCTCTTTGTGATATGTGAATAGAAGATATGTTGTGTTGGGGTAGCGTAAGAGGTGGTAAAACTTGGTTACTGTCATCAATAGAAGATTGTTTACAGAAGTAGGCGTTAAGCATCTCTGTTTTTTCGAGGTCAGAATTGGCTTCAGTTCCATTTTCTATAAGTATTGGTATTTGTGGGGATGAGCCGGCTTTGTCTGTTAGTTGCTTGGCTATTTTAAACCATGTTTTTGCTAGAATGTCACTCGTATTGATTGTTTCTATCAATTTGTTTTTATGTTCTAATTTGCACTTTCGTAGGAGGCTTGTCACTTCGTTTCTTATTTTTCTGAAGTTGGCCCAGGCGCTTTCGGTTTTACACGATTTTGCCTTTTTGTGGAGTCTATGTCGTTTTTTTATTAGTCGGCGTAAGCTATTATTAAACCATGGGATATCATTAGGTCTAATAGTTACAAGTTTATTTGGTATAGATTTGGATGCAGCATCAGTAATTATATCGGTTAATGACTTTATCGTTGTTTCAATATCGTCAGGTTGAATTAAGTTAGCCCAGTTATGATTTTTTAGTATATCTCTATAAGCGTTAAAATCTCCTCGGTCATAAAGCCAAATTCGTCTCTTATAGATTGATATTTTGGGCTTATTAAATTTCATTACACAAACGATTGGGCAATGAAATCGGACAAGATCTGGTATAAATGGATCCGCGACAAAGCTGGTGAGAATCTGGTCTGTGTGTTTTATGAACATTAGGTCGATGAGGGATGATGAGTGCTCCGTGTAGTGTGTTGGTGAAGTAATTAACTGCTCGGCATTATACGAAGATATAAGCCTGTTAATTTTGTTAGATGTTGAGTTAAGTGTGTTAATATTAAAATCGCCTGCTATCAGGATATTGTCACACGTTTCGTTAAATGCACGATCAATGTTTTCTTCCATTAACGTCCAGTGAGCATTATTCGAGTCTTGTGGCCTGTATATGACACAGAGACACTGTAGACCTACGAATCGACGTCTGCATTAGTTTGTGCCACGAATGTAAGCCAGTGGTCAATGCTTCCATATATTTGACTCTCACAGAAAGCTAATATGCTCTGCTTGAACATGACTAATGAGGCATGTTATTTGGCCGGTAACCAAGTGGAATAAGATCACTTACCTCTCATATCCATGAAATAAATACTCTTTTCATGTCATCACAGATTACAAGATAGTTTATTGCTGCTGAAGCAATATGGCCTGTCAATGAAACATGTTTCTGGCAAAAACATACAAGTTACTGATATGGTATCTCACAAGCAAGTAACATACATTTATTCTAACTTTATGAAGGGTATGAATTCACAGGTACATGTAGTATTCGCGAACTTACGTATCAGTGCTAGAAAAATAATTGTGGCGTGTTAGGTTTACAGAGTTAAGCTTAAGGAATCTAAACACATAATTCTGACTCCACGTGTGTCCGAAAAGTTGCATGCCGTGAACACAGGTAACTGTTAACTACACATAACATGAAATCCAAAATAGTCATTGGAAAGTTGAAAGGGATTTACAGTATGCATGGTGTACCAAGTACACATTTGTCAGATGAAGACTGCAATTTGCCTACCAGGATTTGCTGAGTTTGCAAAGGAATGGGATTTCCGTAATGTCACGTGCTCTATGTAGTCATGGTTCAGTGGGTTAGCTCAGCGAACAGTAATCGTTGTGAAACACAGTTTCATAAAAACAAAAAGTACATGTACATACCTTTATGTGGGTGTACTGGAATATCGAAACTCCCATAACCGGCATGGAATGGTCAACCGCACGGTTATTGATGAGACAGCGGTTTCTATCCAGTTTATTGAACATTTGTGAGCAGGTATTGTCGAAACATGTTTCTATTTGTGACAATATCAGATCCAATCATCAACAAAGGTAGAAACACTATGATAAAAACACAGTAGTTTTAAAATTAAAAGAGCTGAAAACTGGCGATCAAGTTGGACCTCCATAAAGACAAGTTGCATTCTGATAGCGCAATGCCAGATTTTACATTGTACATACTCCAGATGTTGCATCATATCGTCGTAACAGACGCTTTCATATGAAAGCAAGGGATAATATGATTCTTTACCTTTGCAATGAAATATACAAGACATTGCTATAAACTTTATTTGATGTATGATTTGCCATACTCCTTATCTTCTTATTTTAAAGGGAAACACATGTACTTACCAAGATATCACTTGTAGAAACATATCTATAATCCACAACATTACTAACATACGTAATACATGTTAATCCTTGAAATGGCAATATAGAGAATAGTAGGTTAGTGCCGTGAATGGGACAAAATATATGGCAAGGTTTAGGAAACGGGATGGGCGCCAGATATTTTTCCCATTCACGGCATTAACCCTATTATTCTCTTTATCACGTCAACACTACAAACAGCTTTAAAATGTAAACAAATAACCCCAGCCGCATCCTCAAATTCGACCGAATAAGTAGGCTTTCTGCGGCCAATTTGAAGATAATTTTGTCATGTACCACAGTACCATCTCAACAGTTTGTGTTCTTTTGTATGAGTATAAGCAGAAGAAATCTACAAAATATCAGAACTGCATTAAACAGGTATAATACATATAAGATTATCAAGTTTAAGACTGTATAATAAATACTGGATTTCCAAGTTTGAAATGGCGGCCATTTTGAAAACCAAAATGGCTTATATCTCAAAACGCATTGAACTCATTCTGTCAATATTTCTTGTCCATAATAAAGTGTGTTTTCTTTCGATAAAAAAACACCACATACAATGACTTTTACCTCAAATTTGGATTTTCAAAATGGCGGCCATATGGCTTATAGAAAAAAATGGAACCAACCCCAGTTTTGTTTTATGTGGTCTATAGATGAAAAAAAACCTTGGTTCAAACAATATAGCAAAACATTTCACGAGACCTAAAATAACGACATAACAGTACCACACATATGTAGCCCCGCAACAATCTATATTGTTTGTTAGAAGCAGGAATGGCGAACAGTGCAGATCAGGATTAGACTGTGCGGACGCACAGGCTGATCTGGATCTACACTGATCGCAATTTCTCCAATCACAGCCACATAAGTTACTTAAGCTTGAAACAAATCGGATTTTCATTTTTTTCTGGCCTCCATCTTGGTAATTTGGCGGCCATTTTTAACTTTGAAAAAGGTATTAATCAATATTACCAGGAGCACTTCAGCAATTAACTACATATGGATTGGTTTGATCGATATTGAGTATAACATGCTACATGTATATAGATATATCATTCTTACGGAATTTAGTAATTCATGGTAAATTCAACATGACCGCCAAATAAGTTTGACTATTAGTAAGACAAATGAAAACGATGCCAAAACGATGTGTGAACGATAGGAAATCGACTGCCAACAATTTTACACGGTTATCGTTTCTTTCTACGGAGCTTCGCAGGGGACGTAAAATTATTGTTTATTAATTCGTTCCCACGAAATAACAATTCGTTCCCACAAAATAACAATTCGTTCCCTCAATGTAACGATTCGTTCCGACGAAATAACAATTCGTTCCCGTGGCAACGAATTGGTTATTCGAGGGAACGTAATATTAAATTGAGGGAACGAATTGTTATTTCGTGGGAACTAATTGTTAATTGGAGGGAACGAATTGTTATATCGTGGGAACGAATTGTTAAATCGAGGAAACGAATTGTTAAATTGAGGGAACGTATTAATACAAAAAAATCCATGTCCCCTGCGGTGCTCTGCATCTTTCAACGCATCGTTTGACATCATTTTCGTTATTTTTAATTAGAAAATGATATTTTCGTTGGCTTAATGACTGTCTATATAGAATATGACCGTTTGTTTAAAATGTAGTAGAATCATACATGTGACTAAATAGCTATGTAAAGTATATCTGACCCTGTTCTTCTTAGAGTATATTATGCAGAGCATTGAGTTACCATCTCCGCCATTTTAGTTTGTACATGTTATCGGACAATTTCACCACTTAGAGCGTTTGACACCTACAGCAAATAATATGACAGGAAATCTAATACAATTTGGTGCAATACGTCCCACATATATATGACATTAACGTCCTATAAATCTTATTTCAGCAGACTACAAACAAAGCTAGATATGTGAGCATTACTACCATCACTCACACAATATACAATTTAAACTTTTCAATGTATAAACTTTCAAACTGATGCACTGTCTATTATTAGAAGTGCATGTGCCACAGGCAAAACAAACGTATTTACTCGCATAGCGAGTAGAGAGTAGTGAAAATACAATCAGATAACTGCTTACAAGTCAAAGGATTCGATACAGTATTTATGGTAACACAGGTATATATCGACAGCACTGTGAATTGTTCTTACTGTTATTCAGTCTTTGCTGAATTCTAATTTTAAAAAAGGGTCAACAAATCCCTTAAGATATCAGACTTTGTATTATACATTTGGTGAAAACAAAGCATAGCTTGCCAGTGGTACATGTATGTGTGAAACGCAATAAGACATAAAACATGCTGATGGCTTGTTCACGCTAAGATGGCCGACATGGACATTCCATGCACTGTGTAGAATATAGTAGATGAGAATGTTCACATGTATGTTATGCTTATATCCCATCACATTTACGAATCAATTATGCAATAATGATTAGATGATCAGGGGCCCCACGGGTCCTCAAACCTGTCAAATTTAAACAAACGAAAACATCTGTTCCTAATTATAAACGAATTATAAACGAAAACGATGTATGAACGATAGAAAAATTGTTCGTTTGCGGAAGCAGCAACAAATCCGGGCTGTATTAGGACCACGTGCCGTACATTTCTCGGCATACGTACTGATGGGGTCGATGTCGTCGCTGTTGTTGTTGTTGGCGGTAAATCTGAAACGTTGTCAGATTTTGGTCAGAGTCGAGTTGAGAATGGCTGGTTGCCAAACCCTGGGGACCGTTTCAGTAAATTCGTACTACTAAGATGTTCGTAAATACAAATTAGGATCGCCTGGAAATTTGAATAGATGGATTTACATTTATTGAACATATGCTGAATTTGCAGCCTATGCTCAATATAATGTAAATCCAATAATTGTTTGCAAGAAAACAGTGTTAATGTGAAATTGACAGACTATCATAAGTTTGCACTTACGAACATCTTAGTTGTACGAAGTTTAAGTGAAACTGCCCCCTGATGCATGGAGCTACACTATTATACTGTATACGCTAATTGAAAAATGTTCTGCCTCATTTGCATGTCAACCTAGCGGGATACAATCGCGAATCTCTATTAGTAAATTCACAATTATTATTTTTTTATATTTGTACATCGAAAAAATAAAATAATTTATATCAGTTAAACGCGTCACCTGAAGAAATATTGCTATCGACATATTATAAGACTTAGTATGATCAATTTCAAATCAAGAAACAAAAATAAAGACAAAATAGTTGTTTCCGTTAACCTGTTAAGGAAACACGGTTATTGCCCCCGATATCAAGATAGTCAATCCGTATTTGATATAAAAATAATAACAATGCCAATCAACACGTCCGGTAATTGTAAATATAAGGTTCGACAATGTCCAGCCATGGGTAAACGTTTGCCGTGGCACGACGGAGGGAACTGTTTCAACACCAAGGTTCATATAAACAAAGAAACTGAATGTGCATGATCTTTCTAATAGCATGCATATGCTCATAAATATATCCACTATTTTCATATAGCTGCTATGTACGCATACATAAACTATTTTCTCTAACATGTTTTGTTCTTAATTGTAGCACATGAGTTATTCAAATTATCATTGTCCACAAATGGTGTAGGTTTATAATCAACTTGTAATAGTTCAGATTGGCATATACCTGCATAGCATTACATCATCATTACATATTTAAATATACGAGTACAACGCTTCAGTGTAGTCTTTGCATTTATGTGCCATACTGAATATTTGATAAGTGTGGCTAAAAGTATGTATGACTTCTTAAAAGATGTGTATGTCATCCAAGCTCAGGTATATACTTATATAACTGTATATACAAGCCAATACTAGTATTATGTATTCTGAAAAAGCCAGTTCGGGATATTTAGAATCATTCTAGTCCAGTTTACACAATATGTACATCTGTAGCCTATTTCACCAACATTGCAAAGTATATTTTTCTAGCAAAGTATACTTTGAGGGAGCAATCATTTTGAGGGAGACATGTATTATGTCATATAGATCTAACAACTGCATATATTTGATGATTAAAAGTATGCAGACTTATTATACTGAATTTATTACATTATCATAGCCATAATGGCTTTGATAATGTAATAAATTCAGTATAATAAAAATTAATAAATTTATCTTTAAATTTAAAATTTCCTAGATAAGTATACTTTGCAATATTGGTGAAATAGGCTACTGGGCGGACACAAGACACAAGCTCGTATTTAAATGGGTTGGTTACTGACCTACATACATATAACTACACAAACAACAGGAGACCATATTACAAAGGGAGTAATCTTTGTTTTCCCCGAAATGCATTATTTCATATAGAACTAACGATTGCATATAGTTGATGATTAAAAGTATGCAGAATTATTATACTGAATGTATTACAAAATGGCTGTGATAATGTAATAAATTCAGTATAATAACTATTAATAAATTTATCATGAAATAGAAATGTTTTCCCTCAAAGAATACTTTCCTTAATAAGTATACTTTGCAATGTTGATGAAATAGGCTACTGGGCGGACACAAGCTCGTATTTAACAGGGTCGACTGTAGGTACTGACCTACATACATGTAACTACAAAATCAACAGGAGAACATATATAGTGTTATTCCACAGGTGATCCAGATAGAATCTCCCACATCAGTAGGACAATACTATTACACAAAGGATGTGCCCATATTAACCAAAAATCCCCGAATTTATCAATTTACAGCAGTCAAAGTATTTTTATTACACAAGCACATGTGTTACCACGTGTAGCCACACACACTCATATGACCATCTATCTGCGTTTAAATCCCTATAAATGATAAACGTGTCTCAACAACATATTATGCAATGTATCAAAATGTTCATATAACAAATATCACATAGCGTCTATCGACACATATTAAATTTGGATTTTACTATGCAATTGAAATAATGTCTACATGGCATTCTAACTATTTACGCAGGCGGTCAGAATCAGGTTTCTGGAAGGCGTTTTGTGCCGCATTGCACCATATCTTGTGCATTTTGATGGCTCTTCTTGGTGTCATCGGAATATACATTTCTCTATTTGACAACAGATAATGTCATTCTAATGACCTCCGAACTATTTAATCATGTACCATGTGCACATTTATTTCCTGAATACAGAAATATATTTACCGTTTTAACATATACATACTGCACGTAGTTTGTAGCTAGTATACATGTCTTTGCGACATACATGTACATACATACATATACCCCTATCTGGATTCAGTCAAAATAACAATGCATTTAAAACCCTTTAAAATATATTACACCCCTGATGGACAATCATATTCCATTACCATAGCAACCAGAGACATGTATTCGAGTATACGTCATGGGTTAACACATTTTGGTGTCACCCGCAAGCGGCGGGAGCTCCACCGGATAAGGTATTATCAACTATTTTAAGAAATTTCAGCTGTATTACAAGTGTATATGTAGATCCGTAATATCACATCCTAATTGCAAAGGCGGCCACGTTGATGGTCATCTTGAAACTGACAGTCATTAAGTTTTGGGTGTATTAGTTTCAATAATGTGTAATTATAAAAATATATGCAGCACATGTAGTGTTTAATGTCGAACTGATTACACCAATAACTGCATGAATTATACATCGTTACCATGCATTGTATTTATTTTCCAATGTTTGCAACTCACGAACAATGGTTAATATAAATAATTGGCACACGTGAAAACATATGTGGGATCCTTAAGGCGGAAGAAAGCCAAGCATTATTTGCAATAAGCATACCAATGTCATTCACCATACCATACTACATAATGGTAATGGTAATGTTTATTCAACAATAGACCTACTGGCCTTTGAGCATACAATAAATACAACAAAATGGAGAGAGACATTCCCCTTGACGGACCCCCAATTCACACGTACATTCTTCACTGAGACAGTTATTGAACTTAACCCTTGATTTAATAATTGATTACATCGATTTAAAAACATTAAATATGTTCCCTCTTATTCCTATCTGTATCAGCTTTTACCACAGATATTGCCGTTCTACAAAATCAAAGGCTTTCGAAAAATCAACGAAAGCGCAAACTAGTTTCAATCTCTTGTTTACTACATCGAAATTAAGCCATGTAGTACAAATATATGATCTATAGTGCTCATACTTTCCCTATTATGCTTAGCAAGGTTATGCCGCGATAATTGTTTACCGTATTGATATCACCCTTTTTGTGTATTGGTACTATATGTCCTTCGCTCCAAGAATCAGGAAAATGTCCAATATTTAGAGCAGCATTAAACAACTTAGTGAACAAAGGAGTCAGAATTGACATTCAATGTATTAAACATTCATTTAATATCATGTCTGGCCCACCACTTTTAGAATTCTTTAATTATAGTATTGACTTATCTAGTTCATCATCTGATATTTCAACATTCAGTTCTTCAAACATCAACATTCAGTTCTTCTGAATCTAATTATCGTTCATTTAAGTGTAAAATATCCTCATCAGCTTGAAACAAATGGATTATCTGGAGTATGTATTGCTTTAAAATAGTCGACGAACGACTCGGCCGGTATTTTACATGTATTGTGTATGCCAGATGCCTCCCTTAATAGTTTCCAGTACTCATTGGCATTACCAACTCTTGCGCATAACAATTTATTTGTTTTTTGTTTACTCTGATCAAATTTGAAAGCGCAAACTGCTTTGCTAAACTGTGATCGAGCTGATACTATGTTTTGTCTATTTTCATTGGTTTTGTCTTGTCTACAAATATTTAGTTTTTCACGAAATAAATCTTTATATTGTTCAGATGCTTCGTCTAAAACAGATGCCTTATTAATATGCATGTATATATTAGGTATACTAGTTTTTAATTTAAATATCGGTCAGCATACTGTATCTAAAATGTCGTTAAAACCAGTCACTGACTCGTCGATATCATTTGTAAAGCGATCATTGCTTAATACTTCGCATAAATCTAAAAATTTAGACTTTACCTCCGGCGTATCAAGTTTCTGTATGCTCGTTTTTCCATTTATTGCATCTAGCTATGCGTTCTTGAGAATTAATAGGTGTATTCTGATGCAGTACCCTATATACAGATATGCATGTATCAGCAAATAGAGAAAACTCTACGATACAATGATCAGATAAAATGTTTGGTTCCTTCACCACAAAATAAGAACACCTGCTGCCGCTGCTGCCGCTGCTGCCTACATACGTACAATTACCAGTGTCACCACATACTCGACCGTTAGCGATACGTGTGCCCGTTTCGTTTCAAAAGTATATTAGTCTGCGGCCATTATTATTAACAACAGTATCCTTTGTCGCACGCAATAGACCAATATCTTGCACATAGTCATCTGGTAGAATATGTATATGGTCATCAGCATCATAAGTCACATGATCGGCTAAGCTACCACACCTTAAATTCAGATGACCTATAATCATGAAATTACAGTTGGCATCTATGGTTTCTTGTAAGTCGACCATATAACTCGAAATATCACTGAATACATCCGATTCTATAAAATAGTGTCTACTAGTATTATCTGGTATGATATATGCCATGCAAACATAAATGTCATGTGCAAATGCAAAAATGTCTCCATTTAATTTTATCCATAAGTGACTATCATTAACACATGTTACAAATGTATCGTTTGTATCGTAACGTAAACAACTATACCACCTGAATTGGCTTAGTATTTGGATGTCTATTTCGACGATGTAACGCACAATGTTCAAAACCATCGACCTTCAAGTCAATAAATTCATCCGTCCAAGATTCTGTAAATAATATTATATCGTTAGTTTTAAACATTTGGATAATGTCAGGCGATTGTAATTTATTAATGCGTTTTTTCACTAACCCCTGAACATTTATAATGGCAAATGTAACGTTCTTATTTCTACTCTCCCTTATGTCCTATTGGGAGCCCCCGTGCTGTGACCCGCCAGGGATATCACGTGGGCTGTGTTGGCGACGACGCTCTCTGCTGCGATTGGCTACGTCTTTCTCGCGCCTAATCGCCCTCGACATTGACCTGGATTTACGCGACTGGACGGTCACTTTATTGTTTACATTGTCTGGCGTGCTCGCTGCGCTTGAGTGACCAGATACACTAATAAGTACGGTCGATTGTGTATTGGAAATACTACGACCACTCATGTGCTGAGTATCGCGATTGTTGATATCTGACCGCGTGTTCCCAGGCTGCAGGATAGACTGAGACATGGAGGAATCAGCGGATGAACCGATGTTGTGGGATACTGCCTGTGAATATGAAATGTCGTTATTCGCCGTAGGGTAAATGTAGTTTGTAGGGCCAATGGTACTTCCGCTGGACCCGTGATCTGATGACACTGTTATCTGGGATACGGATCGGATCTACGCCCGGGGGCCTGGTGGCTGGTGTCACACTGGCTGTTCCAGTGGCGTATACGGTCTGTGGTGGGTGCGTAATGATGTGTTTTTGGGTGGGGCATATACACGCTCCATTGCACCAGGGATGTGATTGACGCGACCTTCATCAGTGTGTATACTGGGCTGGGATATGTGTTGCACATGCGGAGGCGGCTGATCATTGATTCGGCGGTTTCCAGTGTCATCTAATGTCGATGCGGAATACAAGTGGCTGTCCTGCGATACGTGTTTCATGTTGTTCAGCATTGACATTCTGTCCCAGCGCATAACATCCACCCAGTCCGGATATGCATCATCCACAGTATGACCATTGACAACGAGCCTGACGGGATATTTAATGAAATACCTTTGTTTCGCGTCACGTGCCTTCTTAAACTGCGGGTATAGGCGCTTCCGTTCTTCAACAATTTCATGTGTATAATCTCTGCTAATACCAAATGTGCTGCCTTTCAGTCTATTATTGATTTAGCACCATTTCAACATCATCATAGTCCGGAATGTGACAACTATCGGCAGAGTGTATATGCCTCTGACCCAATAACCCCGTTGACCAAGGCGATGTGCTCGGAATATATATACACGATCGGGGTCACAGCCTTGTTCATCAGAAATAAAGTCTTGTATCAAGCACAAGCAGCAAACGTCTGTCTCGCAGCGATCCCAATGCCTCGGAATATCAAGTTGTTTCAGCCACTTCTGGCTTCATAGTCTATACTCTTATATGCTAACAACTTAAGCATTCGTGAATGCATTTATATACAGGAATCGATTGTGTCCACCCGATATGAATATAATTCATGGACGCACTGATATTTTCAACTTCCATGACCAATGTCTCATGTGACGCCTCTATGTTTGGAACGTTTACTAAAATATGAGTCGTTTGACATATTTGTGAACACATTGGCCTCTCCATGTAGTAGCAGATGTGCCATTTGGGGTGGAACAACAATCGGTGGGCCGTGCCTTGCTGAATGACGGGGTTTGGGGTTCCCGCTGCTAGTGGTGAAAATCGGTTTTGAACACTCACCGCCGGATACTGGTCCAAAAATAATCCAAAATAATTCAAAATATATAATCAGTATATATCCTAATTGGTCACCCAACTGTAGCATACACAATGTACATCAACTATGATCGATACCAACACATTCGAATCACTAAATTATCCATAAATATCCATTTGTACAGAACTCGTTTAGCACTCAACTCCACTGTCCGCCATCCTATTTACTACATACCGCCTTGGCCATCATGCTCGCTTAAGTGTGAGAAGTGTGCTCACTACCAATCGCATTAACTAGACAGTCCAATGATAACAGTACATTCCTTGTCATAGTCAATCTATTTTGGAAACACTTTGAAACATTTCTTCAATATTCAAAATGATGCACATACATCCGTATTTGTCTTTGAAAATAAACAGAATATCACACTCTATACAACAAAATGTTAGTGTTGTTTAATTACGATGATTACTGAAAACTGCAGCTTCATCGTCAATATTATTGAACATCCGATCATTTTGGCGGCCATTTTGAGAATATAACTATATCATTGTATACCTGGATATGTATATTTTATCAAATGATTTGAACTGAGATGGATACATATAATATGTGCATGAAATGGTATTCATAACAACTCTATAAAGTAACGAATACAACAAAATAAGAACATGTTGGCGGCCATTTTGCCTTTTCGGACAATTTCGGATATTGCATTACTATCTCCTGTATTATTTGTGATGGAAAGCAATGTATATGTGTTTCAACTTTATGCATGTCTGTAATAATTCGCAACAGCAAACGATTCGTAGAACACAGTAGTAAAACAGACTATTTCGGCAGCCATTTTGAAATATATTACCATTTGCTGATAATTAAATGTAAGATGTATTCTAAATCATTTCAAATTCAAATTTTGACTTAATTGTAGCAATTTACCCCTTTAATATTGATCAGACTGAAAGTTAACAGTCATTTATAAAGCAATGTTCATCCAGAGGCTTTTGAGCGCAGACAACCCGTTTTGATAGACTATAGCCTACTGAATCATAATTCCAGCACAAAAATATTTACACAATTCCCTCACATTTGATTGGCCCGTAGTAAGTCTCTGTTAAAAATGTATATCCCAGTAAACTCCCACGCCGAACTACTTTCCGTAACCGTGAAGCGCAGTTAAAATAATTTTTAAGTAAACGGAAAATAAACACATTTTCTTGATGAATTTATTTCAAATGCTGGAATTATAAGGAATGAATGGCCTTTTTGTTGAATTTGTCGGGGATAAAACTTGGAAAAGTCGTGGGAATACTGGACGAGGCCTTCCGGCCTTCGTCCAGTATTCCCGCGACTTTTCCAAGTTCATACCCCGATAAATTTCATAAAAAGGCCATTAATTCCTATAATAAAATCATACTCGCCAAAAATCCAACATTGGGGGCGAGGTTATTGGTATTATATATATATGGTATTATTTATTATTTATTATATCAAGGTATATTACCAACGACGCAGTTGAGTCCGACGTCGTCGTCATGGTTACATAGGTGTAAGCCGAACGGCGCGTGACGACACTGTAGTATGTCGGTTTCCGCGCCCGTGCAGTAGACATCGGATAGATATATGGGGCCCTGGCCCGCGCCGGACACACGTGTGAAGAGTGTACTGCTATACTCGCTGTAATAGTAACGTGCAAAAGTTATATATATATATACAAATCCCAAAGCCCCATTTCTCCAGTCACCGCCATATATATATGGATGTGACTGGAGAAATGGGGCTTTGGGATTTGTGACCAGTATAACTTCTGATCACATGGCACGCATGTGTAGCCTTTTAGCGATCTATATTGCTCATCAGAAGAGTTAAGTGTGTTTCATTGATGGAATGGGGAATTCCATAAGCCCCATTTCTCCAGACATAGTCACATATTGCACGTGACTGGCGAAACAGAGTTAAACGAGTTTATATTTGGTATGAGATTTATGAAACTAGTCATGCACAAGCCTTGCGTTAATCTTGCCTTGCTGCGCATGGTTGAAATATAAAGTAGGTGTATTGATATCATGCGATCCGCATGTGCATAGCACAGAGAACATATACATGTATGGTACATGTATAAAGTATGATTCCTGATATCGTGCGGCCACCTATGATGGCACAGCATAGCACAGAGAACATTAGTTCTGAGTACATAACTCTAATAACATTTCATTACACTGCATTACATAAGCGTTATGACAGAGTAGTCTTTCCAAATCTGCATTTGAAGCGTTCTTTGTTTATTTTCTACTTCATGGAGAGTGACGTAAGAATTTTGCTAATACACACTTTATTAGGTAATTTTATGGTAATATTGCTGTGTCCTATTGTAGAATCGTCTCTCAATAACAATATAGTGAAGTATGAACGTCAACACCCTGCAGGTGTGTTCTATATTTTAGTGAGGGAAGTGTAAATGCAATTACGCACATTTGTATTGTGTAGCGTGGTGTAGCGATATAGTGCAACGTGGTGCCTATTAAGCGGAAAACGTGCAGAGAACATATACAGAAGAGAACATAGAGAATACCAGGCTAGTGTCTTTTGATATTAAGTTTATCAGGCAAGGCTAGGAAACGTGTAGCAATTCCGAGGCTTGCCGAGGAATCGCTACCGTTTCCGAGCCGAGCCGGATAAACTTGATATCAAAATACACTAGGCTGGTATTCTATTTATCAGGTAACGTTTTATGCTCGAAAATGACATTAGATGACGTCGTATTCTATGGACAGAACGCGGACTTGTTTACGTTGCGTCATTACACTGACGTCATTCGGAAATGTCACGTGACGTCATCCGACCAATGGAACGTCAGTTTTCACTTCGTTGTAATCCGGATGTTTATATCAGGGCAATGCCTGATACAACAATATGTTATCAGTCAGTACGTATTCGGTCAATGCAGGGCAGGTTACCTGATAAATATACATGCATGGTACATGTATAAAGTACGTGTCCTGATATCGTGCGCCTACCTTTGATGGCACAGCATAGCACAGATAACATATACATGTATGGTACATGTATAACGTAGGTTTATTGACATCGTACGCCAACCTTTGATGAATCATAAACACAACCAAATTCTGCATGTATACATATGCATGCATTATACATTTTATGCATAGCAGAGAGTATATATACATGTATGGTACATGTATAAAGTAGGTTTATTGATAGTGTCACCCCGCCTTTGATGCCCCAGCATAGCGCATAGCACATATATACAACCGTCTGCGTTTCGTTTGCCCAGCTGTGTATGGTACATGTATAAGTTAGGGTTCTTGAAATCGTACGCCTAACTTGCTGGCCCAGCATAGCGCATATGTGGCTGTGTGGGTTTTGCGACAAGTGCAGATCCAGATCAGCCTGTGCCTCCGCACAGTCTGATCAGGATCTGCTCTGATAGTTATTCCATCAATAAAGCACCCGTAACGTAATGCTTCCTTTGATACCCCAGCATAGCAGGGAGCATACTATTATACTCATTATCGTCTATGCACAACCGTTTGCGTTAATATTGCTCATGATTACGCAAGCGGTTGTGTATTTACTTAAAGCAGCCAGTTGAGATTGCCAATAGATGTTCAGAAACGCATACGCGGTTGTGTATACAGCAGGTTTCTCGACATCGGGGCCTACCTGTAATAACCCAACATAGTACAGAGGACATATATATGTATGGTACATCTATAAAGTAGTCTTCTAGACATCGTGACATATAAGTCGTACCCCAACATAACACAGAGGACATATACAAATATGGTACATGTATAAAGTAGGCTTCTAGACATCGGGACCTACCTGTCATACCCCAACATAGTACAGAGGACATATATATGTATGGTACATCTATAAAGTAGTCTTCTAGACATCGTGACCTATAAGTCGTACCCCAACATAACACAGAGGACATATACAAATATGGTACATGTATAAAGTAGGCTTCTAGACATCGTGACCTACCTGTCATACCCCAACATAGTACAGAGGACATATATATGTATGGTACATGTATAAAGCAGGCTTCTCGACATCGTCATCTACTTGTCATACCCTAACATAGTACAGAGGATATATATATATATGGTACATGTATAAAGTAGGCTTCTAGACGTCGTCACCTACCTGTCATACCCAAGCATAGTACAGAGGAGGACATATACATGTATACTATATGTATAAAGTAGTCTTCTAGACATCGTGACCTACCTGTTATACCCAACATAGTACAGAGGTCATATACATGTATGGTACATGTATAAAGTATGCTTCTAGACATGTGATATACCTGTCATACCCCTACATAGTGCAGAGGACATATATATGTACATATGTAGTACATGTATAAAGTAGGCTTCTAGACATGTGATCTACCAGTCATACCCGAACATAGTACACAGGACATATGCATGTATAGGACATATATAAAATAGGTTTATAGTCATCGTGACCAACCTGTTATACCCCAGCATAGTACGGATGACATATACATGTATGATACATGTGTAAGGTAGGCTTCTAGACAAACGTGGACCTACCTGTCATACCCCAACATAACACAGGAGGACATACACATGTATGGGGTACAATTGTATAAAGGTAGGCTTCTAGACATCGAGAACCAATCTGTCCATACCCCAACATACCACAGAGGACAACCTACATTGTATGGTAATGTTATTGTCGGCTTCTAGACCATCGTGACGCTCCCTGTCCCCATACCACCAACATAACACAGAGGACCAAACACACAATGTATGGTACATGTATAAAGTAAGGCTTTCCAGACAACGTGGACCTATCTGTTCATACCCAACAGAACACAGAGGACATATACATGTATCGTACCATGTATAAAGTAGGCCTTTTCTAGACATCGTGACCGACCGGTCATACCCCAACATAACACAGAGGACATATACAGTATGGTACCATGTATAAATTGTAGGCTTTCTAGACATCGTGACCTACCCTGTCATAAACCCAACATAACACAGAGGACATATCCATATGGTAAATGGTAAATAAAGTAGGCTTCTAGACATTCGTGACCTACCTGTCATACCCAACATTAAAACACAGAGGACATATACAGTATGGTACATGTTATAGTAGGCTTCTAGACATCGTGACCTACCTGTCCATACCCAACATAAACACAGAGGACAATAATGTATGGTACAAGTATATTGTAGGCTTCTAGACATCGGACCTACCTGGTCCATACCCAACATAACAACATAGTCCAGGACAAAAAACCATGTATGGTACAATTTAATATTGTAGGCTATTCTAGACCATTCGTGATCCAATACCAGTTCATTAACCCAACATAAACAGAGACAGACAAAAACATGTAATGGTAACATGTATAATTGGTAAGGCTTCAAAGACATTCGTGACCAATTCACCTGTCATAACCCAACATAACCAACCAGAGGACAATAACAAATGTATGGTACATGTATATTGATTGGAAGGCTTCTAGACATCGTGACCTACCCAGTCCATACCCAACCATAACACAGAGGACATTATATATGAAAGGGTACAATGGTATATGTAAGGCCTTTACTAGAACATCGTGACCTACCTGTCATACCCAACATAAACCACAGAGGACATATACATGTAATTGGTACATGTTATATTGGGGTACTTACCTAGACATCGTGACCTACCTGTCATACCCAACATAACACAGAGGACATATACATGTAATGGAACATGTATAAATTGTAGCTTCTAAGTACATCGTGACCTACCTGTTCATAATACCCAACATAAACAAGAAGGACAAAAACATGTATGGTACATGTAATAGTTGTAGGCTTCTAACATTGGTGACCTACCTGTTCATAAACCCAACATAACAACAGAGGTAACATAGACAATTGTAATGGTAACATGTATAATTGTAGGCTTTCTAAGACCATCGTGACCTACCTGTCATAAACCCAAAACCCAACAAAAAACAGAGGACATATAATATGTTATGGTACATGTTATATTGTAGGCTTCTAGACATTCGTGGACCTACCTGTCATACCCAACAAAACAACACAAGGACAATGTACATGTTATGGGTACACTGTATATTGTAGCTACTAGACATCGTGACCTACCAGTCATATTAACCCCAACATAACACAGAGACATATACATTTATAGGTACATGTATAAATGTAAGGCATTCTAGAGCATCGAGACCTACCTGTCATAATAACCCAAACATAACACAGAGGACCATATATATGTATGGTTACAAGTTATATTGTATGCTTCCTAAGAACATCGTGGGAACCTACCTGTCATACCCAACATAACACAGAGGACATATATATGGATATGGTACATGAATCAAAATTGTAGGCTTCTAGACATCGTGACCTACCTGTTCATACCCAACATAAACACAGGAAGGACAATGGTACAGTTTATTGGGTAACATGTATATTGTAAGGCTAACTAAAGAACATCGTGACCTACCTGTCCATACCCAACATAACACAGAGGACATATTTACATGTATGGTACATGTATATTGTAGGCATTCTAGAACAATCGTGACCTACCTGTCAGAACCCAACATAACACAAGAGTCCATATATATTGTAGGTAGGGACATTGTGAACCTATGTCATACCAAATAACACAGAGGACCATAATAATTTATGTATGGCTACTTGTATACAGTAGGCTTCTAGACATCGTGACCTACCTGTCATACCCCAACATAGTACAGAGGACAAGGGAGTACAGGCCGTAGTCGTGGATGTCACAAATGGTTCCCCAGAGTCCGTTGTACAACAATTCCACCCGCCCCTGTCCCGGCGTCACGCTGTCCGCTAGGCGAATTCCTTCCAACGATATCTGGACTGAAATCGGGATAAATCAAAGCTTTTATTTCTTTAAATGGTATAGTTTGGCCAGATGAAATGAATGCTGAAATTCACATGTAAAGATAACAAATACTTCAAAAGTTACAAACATTTTGATTATTTAATTAGCTGCTATATGCGCGTTCCATTATGACGTTGAGATTTTCAACAGGTGTTCAGAAACGTCGACATCTGGGCAAGATTATTATTGTGAGCGGTTGTATTTTTAGAAGCGTTGACATCTGCGCACGATTTACAAGACCGGTGTATACATACATGTACAGCCTCCGGGAACGTCACAAATTTCTGTAATTGACAGGAGCGGGCTATCCACGTGACACACGGGCGTGAAATACGTCTTCCCACCAACCGGAATACGGCAGTAGTTTGCGGGGCCATCAGGGTGTGTTTCATAGGGAAAGTAGTAGACAGATGTGTCCCAGGTTTTGCACGGCCGGCCGGAGATTGTCTTGTCCAATGTTCCCGAGTACTCAAACAGGCCTTCGCTGATTCCTGTGATGCGAGCGAGTGTGTTGCACCATCGGTTGCGCTAACCTTGCCGATATTTGTCAATATCGTTATTTAAGGCATAAAATAATGGGCTGTTGCGTATACTGTAGTAATAAACCATTTGGTATGTTTAAAGTGCGTGGACTCCTCGCAAACTGTAAACATACCTAATGTTTTTCATACTACAGTCAACGAAAGCTACAGTGAAATGTAAAAATAAACCAATATGCGTGTGTATCCTACTTCCGGCATATTAAAAACGTGCGAGATTGTACAAAAAACATGATAATTATTCCAAAGTAAGCACTGACAAAATTTAGGTCATCTGTATGAGTGCCATTTGGGGCGTGTGTGCGGTATTATTTCAATGTCACTGCAGTTAATTGTTATAGATGTGGGTGATTCTGACATTGTCGCGTTTTGTTTTTTTTATTAAATGGTTAATTTCCACTTTTAAATACAACATGTACATTTTATAAAGCTTAGAGAATGTAGCTAAATGAAATACAATGCTTACATACTATATATATTAAAAAGTGAAATGTATGGGAGAGTAAAGTAGTTGAGATATACAGAGCATGCAAAGAAGGAAGAAGGTAAGGATTTATTTCTCTGTGTTCACACCTGCTGGACCTGTGTAGTTGTGTAGTTTATATTTAATATAGAGATATGTTGTGCTTGTTTTTCTTGCGGTGCCCATAATAACATTATATATTAAACCTGCCTCACTTAATAATATGCTGTTCTCTTTTGTCTTTCATTGTCACTATTTCTTCTTCTATATGTATTCTATTATTCAAGTAACTTACAAAATATTCGAAAGTTATATCATGCTTTTCATATTAACATTTGAAAGTATAGTATTTTGTTAACAACATAATAAAATTAAATTGTTTTACCATCAGTGCCTTATTTGTTATTCCTAGAGAAACACTACGAACATTTATTTCATATGTTCAGTCTTTTTCATTTAGATAGTTCCGAAGCTGTGACCAAAAATGTTGCACATGCATACATTCCCAGAACATGTGTTTTATGCTTTCAACATACATAGAGCAAAAATCACATAGACTACTATTTGCTATATTACAACGATAGAGTAGTTGGTTTGTCCCAATGATATTAAATATCTATATTGGAAATTGCGTAATGTTGAGTCTATTGAACAATCGAAAGCAAATGTGTAAATTTGTTGCCAGCATAAATTATCATCAGAAAATTAATTCGTCCATTTTTGTTCAGATTCTTTTTCTTCTATATTTGTTTTGTTTATTTGTCTTGTATATTATAATTTGTTCACATATTTGCTATCCTGTACTCTCGATATAAGCAACGTAGATTGTGGAGTTGTGTTGATGCTTTCTGTTTTTGTTTTCTCGGCCCATGTTGGACTTATGTTGTTCACAATACTTTGCTATTTTATAAAATCGTCCTGACGTATATTGAATACTGCTGTAAAATCAGTGAAGCATAGAAAATTCCTTACTCTGTAGTCATATAGATGTTCAACATATTTAATGCCTTTATTGTACCAATCCTTGAACAATATTGTTTTGTTTTGATGCTTTAAATTGGAATTATTCTAAAGTATTTATTTTCATACTGTGTCATTTTGGAGGAATAGTTAATATGTGACCAGGATTTTAAAACATTATTTACAAACTAATTTTCTTCCGCTATATATTTTAATCTTCTGCTTTTATGTTACATTCAAAGAGTAAAAATCCACCATATCTTTCAAGTTTGTTTTCATGAAGTTGTTTTCATTTACCTCTGTTTGATGTGTCACATATTGGTTTTACCCATGATGCTCTTATTGATGTTATAAAACTATATATATCAAACATTTGTAATCCCCCTTTTTCGTAGGATTGGATGATTATATTTATTTTAATTTTTATCAGGCTTGCTGTCCCATAAAAAATAATTTGTTTTTAATTATGTTGATCATGTTGTCTGGAGGGTCGTGTAAAACTGATAATTGATATATTAATTTTGGAGCAGCAAACGTTTTAATAACTGTAATTTTTTCAAGTAAACTTAAGTTTCTATGTTTCCACTTATCAAGACACTGTTCAAACTCTACTATTTTAAGAAGGATGTTATATTCGTGGATATCTGTATTATTATTTAAGAACGTAATTCCTAACATTTTTGCACTAAGAGAAGTCCAAATGAATTTCTTATCCGGACAGAAAATCAGATCTTCATTGTTTAAGGCACCAACGCGCATTACAGTTTATATTTTTGTTCTAAGGTTGAGACCAGATATTTTACTAAATTCATCTATTATGTATATTAACTTTTCAAATGATTTTCTTGTACCATCTGTCACAAAAGTTGCATCATCGACAAAAATTGTGTTTTTAATTTCTATATCATAAATTGTTAACCCTATTATATATTTTTCATTTATAATTGCTTTGGATAGTATTTCAATGGCGACAATAAAAAGGTAAGATGATAAAGGACAGCCTTGGCGTACGCCGCTATTTATTGAAAAGAAATCCGATAAATAATCATTGTTTGTAACACAGCTTTTTTCATCAGAGTAAATAGAGGATATTCATATTTTTGCAATGAACATGACATACTGACGGCACTCGTGAAATACGGACATTCCACACCACTCGATGAACATATATGTCATATTCGTTGCAAAAATATGAATATTCTATTTATTATATACCGCTCCATGGAAATTAGCAGTTTTTTAGACTGTATACGATAATGAATGTGTATTTGCAGCCTATTTGCAGTCCGGCACTGCAGGTTCGCGTTATGAACATAGATAGCGGATGTAGTCGTATTTTCACCGGAAGATGTTTATTTCATCGATGAGAACATATGACTTTTATTTACATCGTATAACTATGTATTTCATTGGTAGGTATATAATAAAAAATCTTAATCCAATTTAGAATGTTGTTTCCAAAAATTAAATGTTTCATAACTTTTTAAGAGGTAAGAATGTTCAACAGTATCAAATGCCTTTGCAAAATCTGCGAAGAAAAATAAACCCGGTAATTCATTTTTATTCAAATGGTCCATTAATTCGCATATAGTTCTAATATTTTCTCCGATGTATCTTCCCTTAAGAAATGCGGTTTGTGAATCATATTTGGTAAAACCTTTTTAATTCTGTTTGCTATGGCCTTTGATGCAATTTTGTAATCCACATTAAGTAATGATGCAGGTCTCCAATTCGTAAGTATAGATAAATGGCTATCCTTTCTTGGTATTAATGTTATTACACACCCTGTTTTTGCACCCACATTTCCATTTGCTAATATTTTCTTCGGATAATCTGTTTACACCATTATCATTTGAAGACAAAATTGTGATTTGTATTTTCAGCTTCTTTTATAATTTTTTATAATATTCTTTTTCTTCATTTAATATTTCACCATTGCTCGTAATATTTTGACCATTTACCGTTAATCTAGTTACTTTTTTATTTTCAGACCGTTTCCGTTCTAAATTTGCAAAGTATTTTGCATTTTTGTCTCCACCCTCAATTCATTCTGCTTTTGATCTTAACATAATTCCTCTAACTTTCTGTTCATATAAATGCTGTAACATATCTTTTGTGGTGTTTAATTCTATTAAAATATCTTCCGATATATTTTTAAGTAGTCTGCTCGTTTCATTTCTTATTGTTCCTTTACTTATCTCCCAAAGTCTATTTGGATTAGAATGTTGGTTGATTTCGGCAATGGTAGAAATACTTGGTCTAATTAGTTGTTGGTATTCTGTTTTTAAAAGTAGACTATTATTTAACTTAAAATATCCCGGACCCCTTTCATTAGATTGAGTCTGTAAACAAAAATATACTAACGAATGGTCAGACTTAAACCCTGTAGTAATTTTACTATTTGTTACTCTGTTAATTACATTTTCAGATATTAGAAAATAGTCTAAACGACAGAATATTGGTGGTTTAGTCTTCGAATGCTATGTGAATTTCCTTGTATTATGATTAAGAATTATCCAGATATCATGTATCATATTTATTAATTATTGAAAATAGTTTCTCTCTTGTTTTCTTATTTGTGTCCCTTATGCCATTTTTCTTGTCTAAATCGGGACCTAAAATTATATTAAAATCGCCCCCTATTATTAAAGTATCTACTTCCACTGTTTCTATATATGTATCGAGATCTTGGTAAAATCGTAGACTGTTTTCGTTTGGACCATATATATTGATTAATGTATAATCTTTTTCAGAAATGCATATTTTAAGAGAATGAATTCTACCGGTCATGACCTGTTCATAATGTTTCATTTTATAATCAAGCCCCGGTTTTATTAAAATACATATACCTTCTTTATTGCTATATTCCCCACCAAAATACCCATCACCACCCCATTCCTTTTGCCACTGGGCTTTATCACTTGTTGTGAAATGCGCTTCTTGTATGAAACATATATCGTAATCATTGTCTTTTATCCATTGAAAAAGGTGTAGCCGTTTGTGTTTTGATGCCATACCCTTAACATTAAAGCTTCCTAGTTTTAATTCCATAAAGTAGTATTAGAAATCTGATCTATCTAAAGCAAGCACAATACATCTTGCTCGCCGGTCCACGATGTTGAGTCCACCAAATGTGAACAGAAATAAAGAAATGATAGAAGTAATTGAGAGTTGCATCAACGATAACATGTGAAGACAATACTGACATGTAATAAAAGAACGAGGGTCACCAACTCAGATATTGTGTAATATAAACAAGTGGGCACTTGTTGACAAAATGGATCTTACTATGTATGCTATCAGCATATCCCCAGATCAGTTTACACATCCGCGCTGTCTGGTCAGGGCCTACCTTGCTCGCCATTCCATCAGTGGAGAGCTCATACTACCTGCCGTTAACATCATGATTATATTGTCGCGATTTTAGTTTGACAAGCGTTGGATAGAATTAACAATATCTCAAAGAATATTGAATAATTTTCAATAAAATTTCACTAATGTAATGTACGGAAATCATAATTTTGAGGTCTGCGGAGATAACCGCGTTTTCTCTAAATAATAACAAAATTCGAAATTTATTCAAAGGAAGTCGATATTTATGTGTCCAATGCAATTGCTGGTGTACTTATAATATATCGACGGCAATCGTGTTAAAGTTGATACACATACTTTATTTAAATAATTAAAACTAATCACACTGTTTTCACATGCACATAAACTGGTGATCACCATTACTAACACTGTATAGACATATCAGTTAATACTGTGTAAAAACGAACACTTTTGATGTTAAAAACTTGTTGAATAAATATATAATTAGATACAAATTTAATTTCCGTAACAGTATATTTTTACATAATATGAGTAACTACCTTAATTAAAGGTACATGCGCAATCAGTAGGCACAAAACGTTATTTATAGGAATTAAATAAGTGTATAATTGTGTCACTATTCCACCAGTTCTAAAAATTACGAATGCTCGCTATAGTGATATTTATTTTACTGATAGTGACTCGCGGTGGTATCAGGCTAGTAGCATATGCAAATGAGGCATGATATTGTTTAATTATTTATACTAATTAAATACGTCACCAGAAAAAATAATATTTTCGACAACAATACAATATTACAATATTCCTTTCATCACCCAGTCCATACATATGGCAACATGAGGTATATAGTTTCAACAAATGTGAACAAGGCTTCAGGAAATAACTAACATGTACATGAATCATGGGCACTGCTTACAGTGCATCATGACGAGACAGGACGCATGTTACCGTTGTCCCGAGCAGTGTAGATCCCGAACGGATGGCGCTTTTGTCCAATCCGACATGGATTTACATTGCCAAATGAATATCTCATTTTAACTAATTAGTTACTGTCTATCGGCACTATGTGTCATATGTCGTCATTTTGCGCCACATACAAGTACCTCTAACGAGTAAGATGAATATATAATGTTTGTACATGAATTATATATGTATAGGTGAATAGATATTGTATAAAATATTATAATTAGGTTAAAAAGGTAATCTGAACATATATGTGTGGGAGAGCTAGTCGTACATACACGTAATTATCTGTATAAATGTACATAGCTTTTTCAAATCGTTGACATTTTTAGTACTCATTAGTGTTTCGAATTTGTATGTGTTTGTATTATTATAGTAATAAGGTTTAATATAATGTTTCCGTAAATGTTTCAAATTTTTGCAGCTTAGCAGATGGTGGTATTCGTCTCCTATGTCACTTTTACAGCTTATGTATTTTCTTTCAATCAATGGTATTATTTTCCATCGTCCTGTTTCTACTGGTAGCTTGTGATTTCTTGTTCTAAATCTTATATATATGTTTCTACATTTATTTGGAAGAATAGCCAAGGACTTTACAAATCCAAATGATGTTTTATATATTCTATACTTTAAACAAGTTGATGATTCTCGAACACTGCTAAACCATTCAAAATATATAGGTCTCTTAAATTTTGTTTAACATTTGATTTCGACCATATTTTATTCGGGAATGTATGTGAATCAAACATTCCGTTTAACCAACATTTTATCAAAATATATTTAACTGCCGTATTCCATTTAAATTATAATTCTTTGTTATTTGTCGTATTTCTGTACAAACTGTATAATAGTATAACATACCGAGGCTAATTTTCTATCATTTGAATTATATAGACTTGCCCAAAAATAACCATTTTTGTTTGAATATCTACATATATTGGAACTACACCAGTTTCGCCATATACCATAACATTTGTTTTGCTTTTTTTATATTTAATATTGTCTTTAGGTATTTTAGCTTGACCCTTTATATTACATCTATGTTTCCAAATCCGCAAAGCTCACTTCCATATTGTAGTATTAGTTTGACGAGTTTGTGAAATAGCTCTATATGCATATTTATAGGGAAATTTAATGACATTGACCTTTTTATTAGACTGTACATTGCTCTAGTACCTTGTTCTGCTATCTGTTTTTCGTTGATGTAAATTAACCGTTTTTATTTATGAAAAGTCTAAGATAGTTATACTCGGTGACTATGTCAAGGATATTAATTTGGTAGAACAAATCGTGATTATTGTTTCTCCTGTTATTAGAAAACACTACTATCTTCGTTTTACTAGTATTAACAATTAGTCTCCATTCATGACAATATCGTTCATATTCATTTATTGCATTTTGCAAATCTTCTGCCGATTCGCTTAATATTACTGTATCATCTGCGTATACTAGTACGAATAATTTAAGATAAACAAATACATCTTCTTCAAGTTCATGCTATCTGCATTCTATACTCTTACATTTTTGCTTTTAAGAACATCTTCTAAATCATTTAATTACAATGAGAATACAAATGGCGACAAAGTTCCCCTTGCCGGACGCCTATATTACATGGAAACAATGACGATTTGTCGCCATTAACAATTACACATGTTTTAATATTACTATACATGTTTTTGATTAAAGTGCAACATTTCCGGTTAATGTTGTATTTACTCAGCTTGTACCATAAGCCAGATCTCCATACCGTATCAATTGCCTTTTTTAGATCAATAAATGCACAAAATAATTTATTTTTGTGATACCGTAATATATCTAATAAACTATACAGTGCGAAAATATGATCAGTTGTCGGAAATCCTCTTCTAAATCCTGTTTGACTTTCATTTATTAAATTACTGTTTGCAGTCTGTTCTTAATTACTGTGGTAACAAAAAAATCCCCATGCAGCTAACAAGTGTAATTGGCCTATAATTTTCTAGTTTCGATGCAGCGCCCTTGTGTTTATAAATTGGATTTATTATGCCAACAGTCCACGCATCTGGTACCCGTCCTGAGTCTAGGATAATGTTAAACAATTTAACGTAGGTATTTGCCATTAATGGGAACGTGTACTTTATGTGTTAGTTTACAGTTTTATCTATGTCATTTGCTTTATTATTTTTAGGTGTTTTGCATATTTTTTCCAATTCTGAAATCGTGATATTTCCGTTTATTTCTTCATTAATAGCCTCTACAATTTCAGCTTCATGTTCGGTATAAATTTCCGCATAAGTATTTATATGTTCGTCAACGTTTACGCCTTTGAAAAAAAGTATACAGTGATTTAAGTGGGGCATCTATCGATTCCGTCTTGGTACCATTTTGGATTTTCCAATATTTTCTAGGATTTTACTTTCTAAGCCGTTTTAGCAGGTTAGTCTGTTTCTGTTTAAATTCGTTGTTGTATTTTCGTGTAATTTCTTTATAATTTTTATTCGCTCGCCCGCTTTAGTTGTTCTTTGTTGGTTTTTTCTCAATTTATATAAGTGTTTTGCATTATGAAATTTACGTCTAGCTGTATTACATTGATTACCAAACCAATGCAAATGTGGTTCTTTGTTATCTTTTAAAGTACATGTTTTATGACCGAATGTCATGCTTGCACACTTTGTGAATATTGTCTTTAATATTGATACAGAATTGTCAATGTCCTCCTGTTCTATACGTGGTTTTGTTTCTAGTCCTATTAAATAGTTATTTATATCATTTAGAGTGTATTTATCAAAGTTGTCCTTAAATTTTCTCGATTTGTCACTATTCCATAAATCTATTTTAACATTATCACAAGTATTTAAATCATTGATATTAGTAAGAATATTAGATTTGATGTTTATTACATGTGAAACCGGATTATGTATATCCGATAATAGGGGACTGATACGTAATTTATATGTGTAACTAGGTTCGCAGTACACATGCAATACTCAACCGTACTCACAACCTTTGCACGTACTAGACACAGAGCTACTTTATTAGTACGTCCATTTAATATGTACATCCTGTTCGATTTGCAAAATTCCAATAACTTTTAACCGTAATTATTTAATAGAAGTATCTTCGTTTTTACGATTTAACGTCACATTTTCACGTTGTTCGAAATGTGACATCTCTACATTAAATTCCTTGGTAATTTCCGGTACATTATTATGTTCAATACTATAATCATCTACACGTATATAGTCACTAAGTGATATGGTTCTTGAATTTAAGTCACCAAACAATAGTACATGTGAATATGTGTTTGTAAGTGTATACAGTTCTAATCCTTATTCGTGATACGGATCGTCGGTTGAATACACTGAATTTTCGGGTGGTAAATAAATAATACCGTATAAAATATCTACTGGATGTAGTAAACCAATACACAAGCTTCGAGTCTGTATGAATAGTGATTATACATTGTCACAAATGTTTCTTATATGCAAGTGGAATACCGCCAGACTTTCGACGTTAAATGTTTCGTCGATGTTTGAATTTTATGTCAACGTTCGGCAGTGTCTTTTCATCTAAGGAGTCTCCTGCAGACTTATGATGTCATACATGTTAATACACTATCATACAATTCAGGTATCAGAAATTTACTTTTTAGGCCACATACATTTAGTGACATGAATTTCAATGATTTGCAATCATATTTGTCACCAATATTCGACTCAGAATTTGTTTCACAATTACCGTCATTCACTATGCTAGAATCAATACAATGCTCTCCCAATGTGTACTTTTGACCGTGGAAATTTCCGTGCGTGGTTGACTGACTGACCTGGTCTGTCTGACTGGGACGGACAAACGTTTATCGTTATCGTCTGTGTGTTTGATTTGTTATTGTTGTCACTTGAGAGGGGCGCACTGGGGGAATGAAATACACTGTTGTTGGCTGCATGTGACAGAGGCGCAGCTGGGGTTACAGTTTCGATGAGAACACTTATGATGGGAGTTTCACTGTTTGTTTTTTCATGTGGGCGGGGAGCACTTGGGGTGAAGTTTTCACCAGTTGTGTTTCCACGTGGGCGGGGCGCAATTGGGGTCGTGTTTTCACTCTTTTTGTTGGCATGTGAGAGGGTTGCACCTGGGGTGGGTCTGTTATTGTTTTCGTGTTCGTGTGGGAGGGGTAAATTGTGGGTCGGATTGATAGGTTCTCTCTCCATTTGCGCCTGCAGTGTCCAGTAGGTCTCTAAGTCATTTTTAGTGAAAACATTGTCTCGTGACTTTCTGTAGGCTGTTTCGTCGGAGAAGGGTGATTTAGCCTTTTGTTTCTTGTTTATTGTTCCGTGTCGTGTGTTCGAGTTAGTGATAAAATTAATTGTGTCTATCCCAGTCAGTGCCTCATATCTGTTGGGGGTTTCCCATGACACATGTGACGTATGCGGAGTCATTCATATCGAGCATGCACGTGCACCACTGTGAGGGGATTATGATGTCACATAGTTCATAGGTTCGCGATATTCACGTAGGTCTGTCGTAGATCTTCACGGGGTGGCGGTCTGCGTGCAGTGCCTTGCGACTGGGAAGGGTGGGGTGTGTCCGGATATGGTGGTTTGTTGCTTCGTCGTCTTGATGTTTCAAATATCTCGATGATTGGGTTGTACAGTTTACCATTAACATATAACTTATCTCGTACTAGGGCAACTTTATAGGTTTTGTTCTGTTTTGGTTTTCGCAAAATTGGGTATAGTTCTTTACGCAGTTGCTCTATTTCATACGGGAATTGTTCGCGAATACTAAACTGTGACCTCGTTACGTTCAACTCATTGACGAATGATTTCCAGATGTCGATACATTTCAAATTTTGCTACAATGGGCCACGGGTGAGCATTTGCACTATTACGTTGACCCAGCATGTGAACACGGTCAAACTGTATGTCATCATTATATATGTGTTTATTGGAATGTATTTGTGTGTTGTCTTCAATGTGTGTTTTCAGAAATTATTGTAGTAACTGTTCGGTATTTTCCGGTCAGTCCGCCTTCTCTTAAATCCCAAAGAATAGTATATTTTCTTACATAGACCTACACTGGAGTTCTTTCAAAAACGCTTTCTTTCAGACTTGAATTTACATGATTCATGTAGTAATTTTCACGTTGAAATGACGAATTGGTCGTTTTTATGTCATGCAATTCGTACCGAACTGAATGTTGGAAATTGTAAAAATCAGTTTGACATTGCCGGCATATCGTGCATTAATCTACCTACATTATATTTCATGTCGCTAAATTAAATGTCTTTCTCTGTGAGGCCCACTCGTGCGCAACTCTTTTCGATTGTCGAAAGACGCGAGTTCATTTGTTGAATTATTTCAACCAGACCGTTATTTTGTCTATAACTGTACTGTTGTTGTGACTGACCCATATATTGACCATTGTTATTGACGTTCTGTTGTGTAGACGAGATTGTTGGCACGAACTGTACCTCCTGGTCATGGTGATATCGAGGCGGATGTATCTGCAGCATATGTTGCGTATTTTGTTGCATATTTTGCATTTGATGCACATACGTATTATACGATGGTGGTTGCATTTGATAATAGTCACTTGTTATGGACTGACCTGTAACACTGGCATTTGTATTGCTGACTTTGTTGACATTGGTGATTTCTGGTCACTCTCGGCGCTCGAGATCCCGTTTTTACGAGAATTATGATGGTGCTCACAGTTCAATTGCGCCATTGTTTATTCAAATCACAAACACATATATTCCGATATGTTATAATACAACTTCTATAGATGTACACATATTATAAGTCCATTTATTCCATTTCATTCCATTATTTATTGTAGAGAAACTAAATTTCACCGCCATATTTCCTGAGCCTCGACAGATTATAAAGTATGATTCTCATTGACCGAAAAATGTCCACGTGATTATCTACAATTTAAATGCAGACCTATTCTATTATTTTCTATTCGGCTTATATTTAAGGGTGGAAATTGGCTCGAACACCTTCCATACCCGGGATATATAGCCAAGTAAAGAAGCAGGCCGATAGTCGTCTGACAAGTTTGTATTTCCGAAATTTGATAAATGTTGCATTTATTCAGGCTCCAAAAATGTGCGTCAAATATAGGAGAATCTATGCAGGTATTGTAACCTATAATTTGAGCCATACTATAGCACCCATCAGCTTATCGGTGTGTGATATAGTATGGCTGGGTATCGATTAGAGATGATTGAGGGGAACCCATACTTGTTTACGTGTATTGTGCGTTTTGAGTGACATACTACGGACTGGTAAAATGCAATGAATTGGCGAATGTACTATCTGAGTCACTAATGTCTAGCGAGTGTGTTCTACAAAATAAATTTATAGTTACATTCAGTCCTAATCCTACCTAATCACCATCGAGAAGAGAAGAGAAGAGACGAGAAGAAGAAAGTGATTTTTGTCGGTATGGTATTTGACGTGCCACCCTCACCCTATCTTAGTGTTCAGCATCAGAATGCTATATTAACCTAACATGATAACCGTATTGCTGATTTTATGTTGCTAATTGGGTTATATATATATATAGAGAATACCAGGCTAGTGTCTTTTGATATCCAGTTTATGAGGCAAGGCTAGGAAACGCGTAGGAATTCCGAGGCTTGCCGAGGAATTCCTACCGTTTCCGAGCCGAGCCTGATAAACTTGATATCAAAATACACTAGCCTGGTATTCTATTTATCTGGTAACGTTTTATTCTCGAAAATGACATTCTATGACGTCGTATGCTATGGAAAGAACGCGGACTTGTTTACGTTGCGTCATTACACTGACGTCATTCGGTAACGTCACGTGACGTCATCCGACCAATGGAACGTCAGTTTTCACTTAGTTGTAACCCGGATGTTTATATCAGGGCAATGCCTGATACAACAATATGTTATCAGTCAGTACGTATTCGGTCAATACAGGACAGGTTACCTGATAAATATATATATTTGTGTTTGTGAATGCAGACGGTTTGTTTATACACGAACAAGCACTCTCGGACCGCGAAACCGTTCCGAGATGTGTTTATTCATGTAAATAAACATATTTTTCACCTCCTTAATATGGTACTTATGCATGTAGATGTTATTGTATTTACACTGTTAGTGACTATACATGAGTTTCTAAATATTCGTGAAAAGGGTCATATAATAAAACAATTATTGTAGTTTGAGTCGGTGTACATTATATTTACGCGTAATAGTGAATTAATGCGTATTCTGCCATAAAATTAGGGGATAACCATGCTTTGCTTTTCTATATGGAGCGGTATGTGGCAGGTTTTATGGTCTTACAGTTTTACGGCGACGCGTTATCCCCATTCTAATGCACCTAGTGTGCTCCCTACTCTTCTGCAACGTCGTAGCATATCACGAACATTGCTATTTTTCAATGTGTCACCAGGTTATTGTCGTCATCGATAAACGCCTCACACCAAATGAATTTTGAAGAAATGTAACACAACTGAAGAATATTCCCATTTCAAATTATTGTATTGCTTTTCTATGTGTAGTTGCAACAGGTAATTGCTTTTATTCATTAAAGGAAATGTCAATATTTCAACAGTGGGTTCGTGTGATGTTTGCACAGGAAATATATACAAGAGTCAACATGATTTCCCAGGATTTACGCCTAATTTAGGTGATTACAATCTGCAATACAGTTTAATATGTATAGTCATGTATGTGCACATTGGAATTCGTAAAAGCGTAGGCTGATACTGGAATATTGAGTTTGCATTTGAGCATTTTAGTAAATTCTTCTGTATTTTGCCTTTTGCAGTTGTGGGCAGGTGGGGTAATATTGTTGGGAATTTGTTGAAGGGCCACCCTGAAGCCATGTTTGTTGGTCACTGGTCGAATCTCTTTTCCGCTTTGTGTTGTACAGGTCAATATGGCAGAATGATTAACCGAACATGTACAAAAATCGATTTGGGAGATATTTGGATTCCCCGCCGCTGACCATTGTTTACAAAAGCGCGTAGGGTTTTATAAGTATGTGAAGTTGATTTTTGATAGGCTGTAATTACAATTTACCAATCAGATGCGTGCTTAATATGTTTGGTGCATTATAATGTAGTATTATCCCGTCAACACAGTGCGTATGTGCCGTGAAACACGCTGCCGTGAAACATTTTTGATATCCAGTCAATAGTATTTTTGCATTTTACAGCCATTTGTAGGTGTTGACGGGATAAATAGAATAGTAGGTTAGTGCCGTGAATGGGAACAAATATCTGGCGCGGCACAGAAACGGGATGTGCTCGGCAAAGCCTCGCCCATCCCGTTTCCTGAGCCTTGCCAGATATGTTTTCCCATTCACGGCACTAACCTACTAGTTTCTATTTTATGGTACATATAAGAACCTGCCTATTGAATCTGAAAACCATCATGCAAATGCATACATCAATATGAAGACATTATGAACTGTTTACATATACTTAAAATTAAAGTATCCAGCATTACAAGCCACACGTTGAAATGTCGACAAACGGATGTGTGGCTGTAATATTTAAACACGGAAATGTCCATAGTCCATGCCATTGGGCGGTCAGTGTGAATGTATTGAAACTAGTTGGCCCCCATCGTGGCTTAAGGTGGACTTTTATTTCCAGGCTGAAACACACTCTGACAAAAATAGTCACATGCCTCGTAACTGTTATACTACGTCATAGTGGTATATGTAAAGGTAAGTATTCTTTACATACACTGGGGGTTAATATTTTCACATTTTAATATTATTAAACTTATTTTGCGGTGCCCAAATTGTATTCAAAGGTACATACCAACTCAGTAGGCACAACATGTTCTTTATATCAGAGACATCATTTGAGACATTTTCTGGCAATATAAACATTAATTCACCATTACCTAACGTATTGTTTGGCATTATTATACATATAATATCGGACGTAAATTTTCCTACTGATAGCAGGGGCGATAACCGTGTTTCCTTAAAATATCAACGGACATTACTAGTTATTCTCTGTATTTATTTTTTGATATTAAATGATCATACAAAATAATCTGTCGCATGTAATTAGTATAAATACTTAAAAACTTATGCACTTATGCACTTATTTAAATCCTATAAAGAACACGTTGTGCCTACTGAGTAGGGTGTATTATAGGAATGAATGACCTTTTTGTGGAATTTATCAGGGTATAAACTTGGAAAAGTCGCGGGAATACTGGACGAAGGCCGGAAGGCCTCGTCCAGTATTCCCGCGACTTTTCCAAGTTTATATCCCCGATAAATTCAACAAAAAGGCCATTCATTCCTTATAATTCCAGCATTTGAAATACATTCATCAATAAAATGTGTTTATTTTCCGTTTTCTTAAGAATTATTTTAACTGCACCTCACGGTTACAGAAAGTAGTTTGGCGTGGGAGTTTACTGGGATATAAATGTTGGACATAGACTTGCTACGGACCAATCAAATGTTAGGGAATTGTGTAAATATTTTTGTGCTGGAATTATATGGCTATTGTTGCGGCTTTGATATTGGAATATATGACTTTCATCCAAATTAAATGTTTCCTGAACGGTTGACAACCTATGATACTTTAAATATTTACTTTCTAATTTATGGCGGCCATATTAGGATACGCAGCCTATGCTCAATAAAAGTAAATGCAAAAAGTGTTTGCAAGAAAACTTTGTTAATGTGAAATGTACAGACTATCATAAGTTGGGACTTACGAATATTTTAGTCGTACGAAGTTTAGTTAAACGGCCCCCTGATTATGAACACATGTGTGTCGAAAAAGAGTTGTACGACCTGTACATATGATATCGTCAGTGCTTACTGGAATACTTGTATTACGTTAAAACCTACATTTACGGCGGCCCTATTATATATGATGTGCAATTGCACAATACACATTTCCAGTTGTTGGCAACTTATAAAGTATCACCAAAATGGCACACGACTGAACTTGTAATATATACCACACATTCTTCGGATATCATATGCGCAGACATAAAAAAAGAAGACGGTTGTCAAATTATGACGATTTTAAAACGCAGTTGCTCATATCTACGGCTTCCATATTGGATTTTACTGTCATTGAATGGGATTACGTCACAATAACAATTCGTTCCCACGAAATAACAATTCGTTCCCACGAATTAACAATACGTTCTCACAAATTAACAATTCGTTCCCACAATTCGTTCCCACAATTCGTTCCCACGAAATAACAATTCGTTTCCACGAATTAACCATTCGTTCCAACGAAATCACAATTCTTTCCGACGGGAACGAATTATTATATCGTGGGAATGAATTATTAATTCGAGGGAACGAATTGTTAAATTGAGGGAACGAATTGTCGTGTGAACGAATTAATACAAAAGTCCATGTCCCCTCCTCCTTGGTATGGAAAACATGGTTGTATACACCTCTATTAAGAGAGCTATTTCTGATTTTGTGATTTGACCTGTACTTTTGAAAATCCAGCACGGTTCCGACTTCGCAGTGCCCTGATCATCTACAAAGCACCAGAGCTGCGGTATTCTCGAATCAGCCCACGGGTTAGCCGGGTCTACCGGTCGGCGACAAAAGTTTTCGGCCGCTGCAAAATATTTGGGCCACGAGTTTATATATAAATATTTACACCTTCTACAAATTCATAATGAAAACGTATTTCGTTTACATCCCAATACACTACACACAGTGGCTTATCTGTGGCTGTGACTGGAGTATGTGAATAGGGCGTATGAGATGTGTTGTCAGTCTAGCCCCATTGGGCCGTTTCACTAAACTTCGTAGGACTGAAATGTTCGTAAGTGCAAAATTATGATATTCTGTAAATCTCACATTAACAATGTTTTCATGTAAACAATTATTGGATTTACATTTATTGAGCATAGGCTGCATATGCAGCCTATGCTCAATAAATGTAAATCCATCAATTGAAATTTAAAGACGATCCTAAATTTGCACTTACGAACATTTTAGTCGTACGAAGTTTAGTGAAACGGGCCCCTGTAGCCGATTTCATCAACATTGCAAAGTATACTTATCTAGCAAAGTATACTTTGAGGGAGTAATCATTTATTTTGCCCGAAATTCATTATTTCATATAGAACTAACAACTGCATATATTTGATGTTTAAAAGTATGCATAATCATTATGCTGAATGTACATTTTGTATTACATTATCACAGCCAATTTGAAAATGGCTGTGATAATGTAATAAATTTAGTATTATAAAAATTAAAAATGTTATCCTAAAATTAAAACTGTCTCCCTAAAAGAATACTTTGCTAGATAAGTATACTTTGTAATGTTGGTGAAATAGGCTCCTACTGAGTAGCAGACTCCCGGAGTGAAATAAGGAGCTATCACTATATGCTGTTTTCGGCAGCTGCTAATATTTGGCCATGATTATGCCTAAATAGACACTCACATTTGTGCAACGAATATGTCATAAGAGACACGCTATATAATTATGTACCTACATGTAAGAACATGTGCGGTATCTCATGAAAACTATTTACAAACTTTAGGATATTTTCCGTAAATGACGTCGACAGTTGGCGCAATTTGCATATCTAATGCCGACTCCTATTCCGCATTTACCATGAAAATGTCGTCATCTTTTAACGTGATTTACAGAAAATATCACAGTTTCATTAAAAATGTTTCATGAAAAATCGCACATGTTCTTATGTACAAAATCGCATGGCGTGTCTCATATATGGTCGTCAAATGGTGCTAAATGTCCATATATATATTTCCTGAGTACCTTTATGCACGAGTTAAATATGGATATGTCACACAACGACACGAACGTATGTGTCATATTTGCAGCAAAAATATGAATATTAAATGTATTTTATCCCGTCAACACAGTGCGTATGTGCCGTGAAACACGGTGCAGTGAAACATATTTGATATCCTGTCAATACGATTTGGAGATGCGGCTGGGGTTCTGTTTTGCATTTTAAAGCTATTTGTAATGTTGACGGGATAAATAGAATAGTAGGTTAGTGCCGTGAATGGGAACAATATCTGGCGCGGCACGGAAACGGGATGTGCTCGGCAGAGCCTCGCCCATCCCGTTTCCTAAGCCTTGCCAGATATTTTTCCCCATTCACGGCACTAACCTACTATTCTCTATATATACCCCACCAATAGAAGCAAAACAGATTAGTCAATAATTTAGACTGTATACGGTAATACATGTGTATTGGCCCACGTTAGTTTGACAGTTGCGCATATGAATATAGATACCGGAACTACTGATAGCCCACCATTACATGATCAGTTTTGGCAGATGCGGCATATAAATATCGATGCCGGGACTGTTGATAGTCCACTATTAATAGATACCGGAGTTACTGATAGCCCACCATTAATAGATACCAGAGCTGCTGATAGCCCATCATTAATAGATGCCGGAACTACTGATAGCCCACTAATAATATATGCCAGAACTACTGTTAGCCCACCATTAATAGATACCGGAGTTACTGATAGACCCACCATTAATAGATACCGGAACTATTGATATCCCACCATTAATAGATACCAGAACTACAGATAGGCCACCATTAATACATACCTGATATACTGATAGCCCGCCATTAATAGATACCAGAACTACAGATAGCCCACCATTAATACATACCTGATATACTGATAGCCCGCCATTAATATATACCAGAACTACAGATAGCCCACCATTAATACATACCTGATATACTGATAGCCCGCCATTAATAGATACCTGAACTACTGATAGCCCACCATTACAAGCAGTTTGGCAGTTGTACATATGAATATAGTCAGCGAACATACACATATCTTCCGGAAATTGCTTAATTTCAACGATGCAGCTACTGAACCCTTTTCAGCTGAGGATACGCCATTAAGTTTGCAGAAACTCCTAAATAGTTTACTTCTATGCGCTCAGAAGTATATTTCGCGACCACCGTTTGAACCGTCTTGTCGAGACGGTTCAAATGAGTGGTCACAACATATACTTTCATTGAGAAATAACAACAAAAAACTAGATAAAAATGGCCCCTACTTCAGAAACTTTCAATGAATTGACAGACAGACGGGCGGCCGTACGATCAGTAACGAGGGTAATTGTATGAATATGGAAGGATGTATCGTTACTAAGTAATGCATGTGTGCAATAGGAAGATATTAGCTGAAGGCAAAGGGAACTTATAGGTGATTTGAGGAATTCTTACAAAAACTTTCAAATAAATAGAAAAACAGACGGACAGACGTACGATCAGTAGCGATGGTAATTGTATGACCGTGGAATGATGTATAGTCACTTAGCAATGCATGACTGTGTGCAATGTGAAGAAATTATAGGTGATTTGAGAAACTCTTACAAAAGCTTTCAAATAAATAAACAGACAGACGGACGGACGTACAATCAGTAGCAAGGGTAATTGTATTAATTGGAATGATGCATGTGTGCAATATGAAGATATTAGCAGAAGGCAACACGAATTAGGTGGTTTGAGAAACTCTTACAAAAACTTTCAACAAATAAACAGACGGACAGACGGACAGACAGATGGACAGACATACAGACATGGCGAAACTATATAGGGCATCGCCGATACTCGGCTGGGCCCTAATTATAAGAGACTAATATGGATCAAATAGCTACATACATATTTCCTAACAATCACATTACTTAACATGGTTGGTATTGGCACAGTCGTTTTGTCACTGTGTTTAACCTGTAGCCTATTTCATCAACATTGCAAAGTATACTTTAGTAGCAAAGTATACTTTGAGGGAGAAATTTTCAATTTTATGATAAATTTATTAATTTTTATTATACTGAATTTATTACATTATCACAGCCAAATTGGCTGTGATAATGTAATAAATTCAATATAATAATTCTGCATACTTTTAATCATGAAATATATGCATTTGTTAGTTCTATATGAAATAATGCATTTCAGGAAAAATAAATGATTACTCCCTCAAAGTATACTTTGCTAATAAAGTATACTTTGCAATGTTGATGAAATAGGCTACTGGTTAGAACACAACGTCTTACAGCTAATACCAGAACTCCAGAGAAGGTGCGTATTGGCGTATTTTACGGACTTATTTTAGCAGAATACGCATTGATTATCAAATGTGGGAGCACAAAATATTCACAGGAATGTGAAATACGCGTTGCTTTTCAAATTGAGTAGTGAAAATACTTTACTAAAGTTGAAAATTTACTTATTTGAGCTGCAAAAATTTGTTTTAATTTTTATCATTGTTTCCCTATTTAATAGGAAATAAATCAATAATACATTAATTTTGTACAAACAAAAAAATCATTGAATTTGAAATATGGGGGTATAATACTCTTTAGATACAAAACGTATCTGGAGCTCTGTAATACCAATTATTACCATACTAATAAACCCATGTTAATAGCGTAAAACTAACGATAAGTAGCCATTGCTAATCACTATCTTAAAATGGTGTAACTGAATTACGAGAAAAAAACAGGTATCATAAAAACAAATTTATCACCCCGATTAGGTGTCACATAATGCTCTTTCTATTAGAGACATCATCTGATACATTTTCTGGCAAAACAAACATTCATTCAGCATTACCTCATGTATTGATTGGCATTATTATACATTTTATACCAGAGGTAAATTTCAAACACTGATATCAGGGGCGATAGCTGTGTTTCCTAAAAATGTCAATGAACATTACTATTTATTCTCTGTATTAAGCTTTTGATGTGCTTCGAAAATATGTTTTTTTCAGATGACGCATTTATTTAGGATAATAATTAAAAAATAGGATGCCTCATTTTCATAGGAAAATAGCCGGATACCTGCACGCGTCACTATCAGTAAAATAAATATTACTAAACGATTATTATATCTGTTTAGCGGGCACTCGTAATTTTTAGAACTGGTGGAATATTGACACACTTATTTAATTCGTATAAAGACAGTGTGTGCCTACTGAATGGGTATGTAGCGTTAAAGGCATTATGTCGGAAATATACACAGTAGATGATGAAACTATACTGATATACACAATTAAAAGCACGAAGCGTGTATTTTCGCATGGAATATATAACATTCGAAGTTAAAGTGGCTGTTTTCCGAAAATGCATTTCACAAAACAGTTTCGATATGTCAAGGAATGTTGTATGACACGTTTAACAAGTATTGGCGAAATTAGCGCAGGCGGCGATGAAGATAAAATACACCCATACTCCAAAGTAAGTATTATTGGATATTGTCCTTAATATGAAACTGATTTTTATGAAATATGGCTCAGCAAAAGCGTCTTCACGAGCTGCATTTAGTCGTCCATAGAGTTTGGCACAAACTTCTGTCGTTTTTTGCGAAGAATCGATTTCCGTGTCTACCGACACGGAAATCCATTCTGCGCACAAACGACAGAAGTTTGGACCAAAGTACAGAGACCACAAATGCAGCTTAACAAGACGCTCTTGAAGCGTCATATTTCATCAAAATATGTAACGTAATAAGGACACTATAAAAGAATACGTACTTTGAATCGGATGGATTCTGGAAGTTTCAGTACTGGTTGTTGTTGGTACCACTTTATCATACACCTTGGATATGTAGCCATTACTAATCACTCTCGTAAAATGGTGTAAATTGATTAGGAGGAAAACACAGGTATCATAAAAACAACTTTATCACCCCGATAAGATCGTTAATTATTTTAACAAGTATTGGCGATGAAGATAAAATACACCATACCGCTAATGGAGCCGTCGGCGGGAAACATGTGATCTTGAAGATCCGGATAAGTCGAGTTAATTAAGTCGTCGGCCCAGGAGAGACACGGCAGCCCAGACAGTGTGGTGTTCAGCTGACCGGCGTATAGATGTGGGTAGCCCGGGACCCAGCAATCCTTGCCGTCTATGTCAAACGATTCGCCTAGAATGCAATATAATGTAATGTTATTTAACAAAAACGATAGTACGATACCACGATACCACGATACTACAATGGCAATACTATGATAGAATGATAACGATAACGCGATATCTCGATAGCAGGATGACGATACTTCTATATTATATCGTAGTAAACTAGTATCGTAGCATCGTATAATCGTCATCGTGTGGCGGATGAGATTTAGGATATTTTATATTTTAGCCGCATTGTAATCATGCTCTTGCTATTTTAACACATGTTTCAGTGCGTGCAGATTAATGTGAAACGTATTTCAGATAGCTGCACCCTTTTAACCTAACACAAAATGACAGGACGATATTATATAGACCGTCAACTATATCCCTTCATATTAGCCGATATTGGTCCGAACTATTTTGGTGCGAAATTTGTTCACACCCGTAGGTATAGCCAATATCACTATATAACCCAATTTATGATTGGTCGATACTTATTCTAACTTACAGTTTGGTTGGCCTATATAAAAATAGCTCACAAACGTTTCTTTAATGATTCGGTTAGAAATAGCGGCCTGAACAACAATGTATAGTTTACAACGCGCTGTGAGAAAGAGAAAGGAGGGAGAGCGGTAAATATACTGTGATATGGTGTCATGTTTTAACATTATGTTTAGTTGTCTGTGTACGTTATGCATTGTTGGTGTATACACTAACTGCAACACCGTTTACACAGGAAATGAGTCATGTGCTATATGTATTATTGTGGACAAACTCTGTTCATTTCAACCGAAATGTTTGGTAATTAGTTTCCTTCATTTATACCTATTGTGGCAACGTTGTATGTTCATAAATATGCAGTAGTTATCGCTGGATCTAGTATACCACTGTCTGTGTTATGACCTAGTTTTAACCCGGTGTAAACACTGTTTTTTATCCTGAGATCTATTTCACCAACATTGAAAAGTATACTTTTCTAACAAATTATACTTTGAGGGAGAAATTTTCAATTTTAGGATAAATTTATTAATTGTTATGATACTGAATTTATTACATTATCACAGCCATTTTGGCTGTGATAATGTAATAAATTCAGTATAATAATTCTGCATGCTTTTAATCATCAAATATATGCAGTCGTTAGTTCTATACGAAATAGTGCATTTCAGGAAAAATAAATGATTACTCCCTCAAAGTATACTTTGCTAGAAAAGTATACTTTGCAATGTTGGTGAAATAGGCTACTGATATTTCTTGGCACAATAATGCCCAACTCCCCCGGATATCGCTGATGTGAGCTGGGCTGAAGATAGAGCGAACCCCGTAAAATGTTTCCGCAAATTGTCACTCCGTATAAATGTTATATGTGACAAAGAGACTGGTTTTGCAGATCGCTTACCTAACAATGTGGCTCGAGACACTATTGGCTCCAGATTACGGGTGCGTTCGGGCTCCGGATTGGCGAACAAAATGATAAATGCTAAATAATGCACCCTTTATTGTCGTATTTTTAACTGTTAACTGTGATTCATGTGACCGATATGCAAAGCTGATTGCGTCACTGATTTGTATTATTTTCTGCTCAGAGGTGAAGAGTTGAGAGGAGGAGCGACAGAAATAGTGTCAGGCCAGGGCGTTTGCCCACAGCAGGTTGGTCATAATCCACCCATTTGGTTCGCAATTAGTTTGATCCCGATCTACTTGTGCATTCACACAGTTGGATCAGGGTCTACACTGTTTGTGAACTGTTATTTTATATTGTTCTTTTTTAATGTGACTCAAGACCAGCCTGTGCGAATGCACAGTCTGATCAGGATCTGCGCTGTTTGCAAAATAATATCTCTGTCTGCAATCCCATTCAGGGGAGATAAATATCGATTAATTAGAATAGTAGCTGTTTTTTGTATCTGCACCTCTATATTTTCCATCAGTTGGTCTGCATAATAAACTGAACAAGGAGTTATTTAGGAAAAGCTATTTTCCCTTTTTTACTTTTCGAGCTCGAGTATATACTCCAGTTATGCAAGTGAGTACATACTCACTTGTCTGCTTTTACTGCGCTTGCTTTATGTGCTTAATGTCAGCTGTGTGTGCTTTATGTTCAATGTTATTTGTGCAACTAAATTGCTTGCATAAGTAGGGCAATATTTGCCTGGCTATAATAGACAAAGTTAGGTCACAGACGAACGTAACAAAATTTGCCGCCCAGATTAGCACAATTTGCCGCCCTGATCTAGAAACTTAGCTACAATAGACAGAGTTAGGAGACAGACGAACCTAGCACAATTTTCCGCCCATATCTAGAAACTTGGCTACAATAGACAAAGTTAGGGGACAGACAAACCTAACAAAATTTGCCGCCCAGATTAGCACAATTTGCCGCCCATATCTAGAAACTTAGCTACAATAGACAACGTTAGAGGACAGACGAACCTATCACAATTTGCCGCCCAGATCTAGAATCGTCGCTACAATGAACGGAGAGACGAACGTAGCACAATTTGCCGCACATATCCGGAAACTTGTCTACAATGGACAACGTTATGGGAGAGTCGAACCTAGCTAAGTGTGCCGCCCGGATTAGCTCAATTTGCCGCCCAGATCTAGAAACTTGGCTACAATAGACAAAGTTGCGAGAGAGACGAACATGGCAAATTTGCCGCCCAGATCTAGAAACTTCGTGTACAAATTGTTGAACTAATCCATCGCTAATTTCAATACCCATACATATCGTCTGCTAACTCCTAGTAATATATATATAAAACCTGATAGGCTTTCTCATTTTATTTTCAGAGAGGGATTCATTAGAAAAACAAGCGTTTTCGATTGTAATCAAATAAATAAGTCGGCTTATCATACGAAACATACGATAATAAGTGACGCAGCGCATTACAAATGCATTATGCATTTCTATGCAGGATTTACCAAAATATTGTTCTGGTTGTTCATCCCCGCTTCCATGACGCTTGACGTGTGTGATGATGATGATGTCACGTGACGATTACGTCATATAACGTAGTGACGTAATACAATGCTACGTCATTGACGAAGGGTTTAAATAAGTCCGCTTTCTTTTCAACGAAACCTATTTTATATTTGATCATCGGCTATAATAAAACATTACCTTATAACTAGAATACCACGCTATTGTCTATTGATACATGTTTATCAGGCTCGGTTCGGCACCAACCCTAACCCTCGGCAAGCCTCGGAATTCCTACACTTTTCCAAACATTGCATGATGAATTTGATGGTTCTCTATATGCCTGTTTGAATCTACAATAGTGACAGTACAGACGAAATCTGCTACACGACCGCCTGCGCGAATCCTGACAATATTTCTTTATTTCAAAATAATTGTATATTGTGCTCGAACTGAAGCAGCCTGATTTGCTAAGTCTGAGATGTGATACAGCTCAGACTCAGAGAATCAAACTGCTTGATTGCGAGATAGCATTGCCAGTAGATGTTTAGAAACGTTGATAATCTGGGCAAGATTAACGCAAGCGGCTGTGTACATAAACGCCGATTGTCTTGGCAAAATTAACACAGGTGGTTGTGTACAGAAACCTATGTTTAATAAATGTAAATACAATAATTGTTTACAAGAAAGCACTGTTAATGTGAAATGTACAGACTACCATAATGTTGCACTTAATAACATTTTAGTCATACGAACTTTAGTGAAACGGGCCACAGGAACTTACCCGCACATGTAAAGAGCCCCGGAACATTCGGCACGTCGACCTGCGTGAATCCATCCTTGCAAAAGCATTGTCCAGCCAGACCGTCGAACTCCGAGAGACAAACCCGATTCCCGTCAATCGGAACGATATCGGTGCATTCCTGGTCGGACGTGCAATCCGTGTCAACTAAAATGGAACAACCCGGTTGTTATAGAAGCGTGCTGGAGCCAAATTCTGAACGATTTTTAAGTCATAACTAGGAGATACTAGCTCCTGATTAAGAGATAATAAGTCTTAATTAGGAGGTAGTAACTCATAATTAGGAGAAAGTTAAGTCCTACTTAGGAGATACTAAGTACCACTTAGTATCTCCTAATTATAATTTACTATTTTCTAATTAGTACATGTTAATATCTCATAATTAGACGTTAGTTATCTCATAATAAAAATATATCAGCATCTTGCAGCAGCATGTTTCCATTGGCTCACGATCTAACAAAACTGGGAGTTTTCATATTTTCCTAGTTGTTTTTGCATGATTCTCACAATCTCTTGACGGTTTCGTAGTATTTTAGCTTGCTTCTGAGAAGTGTACATGCAGGATAACGTCAGTATACATATCCATCAGTCTATCGAGCGACAGACACACTCCACGGCGGTTTGGTTTTGATTGTGGCACTAGCAGACTTATCTCTACCCGCCGAATTTCTTGTATGTCTAATATCCGCTGCACTGAATGTTTGTGCAGTTTCCCCACGTGTGCCCGCCGATCACGCTCCCATTGCTACCAGGTGCATCATGTAATCAACATTTTTTAGCTTATATTTAAGGGTATGAATTGGCTCGAGGACCTTCCAAACCCGGGCATTTGAGCGCAAAAAGTATCAGGCCAATGACTTTTGGCCCATTTGTTTCCGAATTTACTAATATCTGCGATACAGTCGAAATGTGTGCATTAAATGAAGGAGGCGATGAGGCGTTTAATCTAACGTAGCTAGTTCAGTCTCCTATCGCACGATGTCGATATGTCAGACCGTGAAAAGGGCCGAGTGTGAGTGCATGCGATATATGAAGACTCAGTCGTAACATTGTTATCCTATATGATGATGCTATTTGAGGGTTGGTCAGGTCTAAACATATCAGGCAGGGAATATTCGATATTGGGTTATGCAAAGTATGATATAATATGTTTTCGGGCCCAGCTACTGTCGTTTCGCGGCTTATCGTTATATACGAGATGCTAATATTCGAGTTCAGGTACGGCGTTTATCTGTTGTTATTTGGTTAGATGACAGTTTGTTACACATATTCTGAAGACAAAAGAGAAAGAGTATCAGGCTGACAGTTGCTTAGCCTTCTGAGCTAAATATTACAGTTTACAGTTTCGTGTAATTGATAAGGAAATAAACACGTATTACACCGCCGATGATGGTCCGAAATTTTAAAGTTTGATTTCCTACCGATGCAGATTACAGTCAATAATGTTTAATCAGAGAAATGCCGGCGGCCAATTCTGGCCCAAACTGCATTATTCCGTACTTTACAAACAAGACAATAAGACGCTTCAATCAAATTACTAAGTAATCAAATTTATTTCATGTATTTTCAAATATGAAAATGGCAAAACTTACCGCCTAAAGCTTTAGAACATATGAAAACACCCGGGTGATCAAAGCTCATTAGTTTTCCGTATCCGGATCCACATTGGCACCAGCCACTCTGAACTTTCATGTAAACGTAATTCAGTTCGCAGAATCTGTTCGCATCGAACGGTTCGACGTTCATACACTCGACGTCTGAGATGCATCTATCATCGACTGTGAAAGTAATATATAATTACGGTTAAAATATCCATAGGAAAATAATTCATATATAAGTTGTAAGAAAAATAAAAAAGTGATTAGGTTTAAGGACCCGTTCTGTACATGATCATCGTTTGATTCAAAGATAATTACAGTAACTTCGTAAATGTGATGGAAGATATGTACAACGTATATATGAACACTGCCTGTGTGTTCAAGCCATCAGCCACTTTCACCTCTTCTTGCGTTTGACACAAAACGCAATATGTGAAGTAGAACATATGGTATAATGTAGCTAATGACATGTAGAAAAGCCAGGACAACGGAATCCTATAAATTATATTACACCAAAGAGTGAAATATGTCAGTTTTCTGGACAGGTTCGTGCCTGTAGTTTTAACATCCTGAACCACCATTTGTAAATAACCTCGTACACATAAAATCGCACAGTGTATCACTCTTACATGGAAAAGTACACAACACATACCATATATACCCACTACTTTATTCTGTTATTAGCTATCAAATCCAGTGACAAGACCTAAAATAATGACATAACAGTGTACACTATCATATGGGTTTTTGCGACCAGTTTAGATTCAGATTAGCATGTGCATTCGCACAATCTGATCAGTATATGCACTGTTGACCATTCCATGAATAAAACATCCGATATGCTTCTATAAAGCCATATATATGCCACTATCAGGCTAATAGAAGTGCTATTTAATCAGAAACTACGCCGGTCACACATCCAATAATACCATGCCATTGTTTGTATCTGTTAAGCTTCCATCTAGATGTCCAAAACCTAGCTACGTATCCGGTAAAAACAAACAAAGCCTAACAAAACGAAGGTCAATTTATGTTGAAAACCCCCTTAACCCTTTGCAGTGTGCAAAGGGTTGAGAAAGTTTTTAACATAATTTAACTTGCCGCCTAATTGGAAGAAAATATTCTCAAGAACGGACAAGTCCCCAATTAGTTTTCATATTACTTCACCAGTATATAGTGTAAACTGGCAAACCAATTTTTTTTCACTGAACCACTCTCAAAGAAACGCCTTGGTATGGCATAATCCTTATTTTCCCCAGTAACTCGGCCACAGATAAGTACCGAACTTACCAGCTACAGTGTTTGAGCAAGTGTAGGTATACGGTGAAGTAATGTTGACGCGAGTATAACCGTCCTTACACTGACACCAACCAATGGTGTCGTTGTCCAAATAGTCCATGTTACAATACCGATCCTCGTCATACGGGTTGATGTTCATACATTCCAGGTCCGACGTGCATTTGTTGTCCTCTGCGGAAGAAAGGGTATAATAATACCACTTTGTCATGGCGCTGTCTACATGATTTTGTTTACATAACAGTCAGTTATAAATAATAAGTTGTTGAAGACCGACGACAAATCATTGAGATCAATTTAGACGAGTTTCACTGTAATTTAGTTAATTGTCGTGATTTAAAATGACACAAAGTGTTCATGGAGTGCTTAATGACAGCGGAACCTCTCTAAACCGGACACTCGGAAGGTCCCGGTGTCCAATTTAAAGAGGTGCCACTGTATTTATCAAGGAGGTTGTGGGGCGGCCCCTAGGGGTGAACTGGGCCAGAACCGGTCTTTTGTATACTACTGTATGACATGAAACAAAACGAAACCTCGCGATGCCCGGTATATACTCGCCTGTTGAATAGTCAATACAATCATATAATTTATTATGTTATTGATATGTTTGCAACATATATGCCATGTATGTAATAGTTATATTTCACATATTGAGTTTTAATAAATTAGTTTATTAAAAATGCAATATGTGAACTATAACTAACTTATTGGTTGCCCCGCCCTATCGCGGGTACCTGTCTCTTAGAATGGAGTGCTACACATAAACGTGTTTTCAACAACGACACTATTACGTTATTGGCGGTGTGATACCGAATCGATCGCATACATGGTGCCCGTCATAGGAAATTACTTCAACAAGGTGGGGCCTGTGGTTCTAAATATAACTGCTGAGTTATTGGACATTTAATGATTAATTTAATAGATATTGGCGATATGCTATGTATGTTAATTTCATGGTGTTATATGTTATTCATCTGTTTACAACATATATGCCATGTATGATCATTTCATGGTGTTATATGGTATTCATCTGTTTACAACATATATGCCATGTGCCATGTTATGTTCATGTCATGGTGTTATATTCTATTCATATGTTTGCAACAGATATGCCATGTATGTTAATTTCATGATGGTATATGTTATTCATCTGTTTACAACAGATATGCCATGTATGCTCATTTCATGGTGTTATATGTTATTCATCTGTTTATAACATATATGCCATGTATGTTTATTTCATGGTGTTATATGTTATTCATCTGTTTACAACAGATATGCCATGTATGTTCATATGAAGGTGTCAACTATGCCCATATTTCACAAGCGGCATTAGGCACGAATGACACATTTGACATCACGAAATGAACGTATATATCATATTATCCCGTCAACACTGTGCGTATGTGCCGTGAAACACGGTGCCGTGAAACATCTTTGATATCCTGTCAATACGACATAATCACTGCATATGATTTTTTGTGCAATTTAAAGCTATTTGTAGTGTTGACGGGATAAATAGAATAGTAGGTTAGTGCCGTGAATGGGAAAAATATATGGCGCGGCACGTAAACGGGCCTATACATACATTAAATATACCTAAAAGTATCAATAAGTGAAAACAAGTAAGTTAAACTGTTTGTTGCTCCCTGTTATAACACATTACCAAGGTTCCAATGTTTTATGGGCCGTCCTCGGACGGCCTCGGGACAAGGCAATTGTTAGCCCTCCGCAAGGATGTATTCTCCGATGCGCTATGTCAACGCGTTTTCGAGCTATTGATTATGTTGTTCCAACAAAATTCCACATTTGTCTCTAGTAAGAAGACATCGGGCACATTTATGTATTTGACTTTCCCTGTGACGCGTCAGCTAGTACCGTTTCATAGCTTCGCTTACAATGTAAACATGTGACTGGCGGGTAGCCAGTCAGTGTAACATGACGCTTACGCGTAACACTACACGAATCTCAACCGATCATAAACTTAGCAATGACATCATCGGGAAAACCCATTAACAATAAGACAATATGGCTTCCTGAGAAAGGATAGAAATGTTGGTGCGATAGAATTGTCTGTCGTAACGCATTGGACTGGTATAAATGTAGGTTTGATCAAATGTTCGATTGGAAACAATGTTGTCGATGCAAACTGTTTCTTAACGGGCCAGGACGACGAAAAAGTGTAGTTTGAAGCAGATGTTTTCGCCGTCATATACAAGGGGGTTAGCGTGTAGAAGGTGGGGGCTTGCTTAGGTTGGCGAAAAGGTTTAGCGGTGGAGGAAATGGAGTAAATACACGGCCATTTGCCACGAGGTAGGTAACTTTTCGTTGTTTTATTCATATTTAAATTAAAACACAAGGAAGCCATATAGCCTATGGTACGACGGAATATATCATAGATCTACGACTGCAGACACCTTGTTAAAAGATGCAGTGACACATTTTTTTTATTCAATGTTGTGTTGTCTACTCTGTGTAAACAAACCATTACCTTGCCGTTACGAATTTTGCGGACATTTTTGGGTCGATTTTTATGAAAACACGGTCTGAATATAACCAATATATCCAACACTTATCCAATATTTACCATATTTTTTACGTGATTTGGTCATTCGCATACCTCTCACGTCCATGAAAACGATGTGTAAGCATTCCAAATGTTTGGCGGTGGGACGTGCATACGGAAAAGGTAAGCGGCAGGTATCAGTACATGCTTGTGCTGGTTGCTATTTTTAAATGTAATGTACAAACTGTAAGCAAGTCTTGCTTTGTTATACAAGTTGAATTACCCTGACAGTGTACGCCCGTTTTTATGAAAGAGGCTTTCTTGTTTTAAAATGCATTTGAGACAGGTTTATTCTGTCGAATAATTTATTGCGAAAACTGATTTCGAAAATAATCAGATGTCGATATTGTATTGAGATGTCTTTCAAAGACAAAATACTCGTCCAGCTAGTCATGTGTCTAAGATATTTGTGTGGGGATCAATTGAAAATAATCATCACGCAAACAAATATATTAACTGAAATAGAGAAGGACGTGAACAAAATCGCAGAAGTACGTGTATCTGTCAACGATGGAAACATAATTGATGTTATATATGTTGAAAGAGCCCAAACTAAAAATAGCTTTGGATTATCCACGGTTCGAACACGTATTTGACTAACATACATGTAAAAAAAAGTATTTAACAGCATCATATTTTATGTTTCATGTAAAGACGTTATATATTGATGCATGAACTAGTTATAGATGGAAATATGTCACGTAAACGATCGCGGCTTTATTCCATTACGCTCATTTGTTCGCATTGCCCCGATGTTTTGTTTTAATGGTGTATCCTTTACATTGCAATTCGCTTAATCCGGTTGTAGGAGGCATTTGTGCCATCGACTAGGACATGTTGGCGCAATTATTTACATAAATGTACAAGTGCAATAATATATAACTTACAACCGTGTCGCTTTGTCCGTTTATATTTATGTATGTCCGTCGATCCTGAACACATTGTGTGTTTACATTCTAAGTTTATTGATAATTTGCTACAGCGCGAACAACTTTTGACATTGGACAATAAGAAGCTTGTTGTGTGACCTAGTTGGCCTACATTTATATTTACCGATGGTGTCCGAATGCACGTATAATGTTACCCGGATAAACATAGTTTCATGAAGGGACTGTGTGTGGCTCCCTGGCGGGAATGTACTTCGCGTTGTTGTATAAGTTGGTATCCGCTATTTATCCCTACCCTAGGCACGTCATCGTTCTGATTTTGGGATGTATTGTCGGGATTGGAGGTGTTGTTATTGGTTGTGAAGGGTGTCTGGAGCGGGACTGTGACTGAATGGGACTAAGAAACTCCGGAGGACTATATGGGTGACTCTCGGACGTAATTGCAACTATCACTCATGATTGTCCCAGGTATGGGGCAATCCGGCTTGATTTATTTACACCAGAGGGCCAGATTATTAAAAGGGAAACTTTAAATCAAATCAATTATATTTCAATCTTTTATCATTAATGTGTTACTGTTTCACAAGAGTATGTATTAGTAGGTAATACTAGACAATAATATGTTCTAGGTTGGAGAATTTAACTAAGTAGCAGGTGGATTTAGCTAACTAAATCCCACATGACTGGCAGTGTATTTGAACCTCCCCCAGTCTGGCAGAGTTGTTCTGCCATGAATAGGAGATTTAAATTAACATAATGTTTTAGTGTATTTAAACCCCTGGAGGTGTTTGGAACCTCCCCCAATTCTAGCACAGTTGATCTGCCAACGAGTAACTAAAATCGAGAGCTTTTATACCCGCACACAGGATTAACCCAGAATGACCTATGTCGGCCGAAATTGGCTGGGACGAACTGTTTCATTGGTAAGTCACAGATAATTTCATCCCATCAGATTCATTCAAGTCCGGATCTGCGAACTGTCAAGACTGTGTTTATTTGGCGTTATAAAACCACATGTTTACAATAGAAAATGGTGTTTAAACCAATAAAAGGTCAATGTCCTCGATAAATATGGATTTACAGAATAAAGACATTAATGCTTCTGCTAATACCAAAACTATCAGAAACAGGAAATTATTTAGTCAGAATTTGTCTTTGCTAAATCCCGACTTCGTTCCCGAATTAGTTCGGACCCGACAAAAATTGAATTATATAACACATGTGTTCACCATTTGGTTACAAACCCAACCTAGCCCGACAAGTTGTGCATCAATTTAGGCGACACATCGAATCTGACTGACATATCATTGTAGGACGTGGCAGAGAGAGAGAGAGAGAGAGAGAGAGCGAAGGGAGGGAAGGAGAGAGAGAGAGAGAGAGAGATAGAGAGAGAGGGAGAGGGAGAGAGAGGGAGAGAGAGAGAGAGAGGAGTTTCACGTTCGCACTGGCTGCATGACCTTGTATGCCGTCTCAAATCGTAGAGTAATTCATCGAGTCTGGCATATATATGAGACACGCCATGTGATTGTGTACCTTCGGACATGTGCGTAATTTCATTAAATATGTTTTCAACATTTACAATATTTTTCAAAAATAAAGTCAAAAGTTTTCAGAATATCATTCCGCATGCACTCTGATAATGTTGTTAACTTTTGACCATTTACGGACAATATTTTAAACGCATATCATTAAATTACGCAGATGTCCGACGGTACAAAATCACATGGCGTGTCTCATATGTAGGATGTGATGGAGAAAGATATGTAGACAGGAGGGATAGATCGTTTCACGTCTTCACTTACTATATGACTTTACATGCCGTCTCCAAGAGAGTGAAGACGGGAATAAGGTTTTTAACTTTGATACTCGAGACCGCCGTTGAAAGTCCCTATCCGAGACAATGTATTGACTTATTGTGTAGTGCAGAAAATCACATTATTTACACAGACAAACTGATCGAGAATCCAACACGGGTGGTGGAGTGGAGATTTGACGCTGTTGCTCTCGACCACCGTCTGCAGATTACCTTTAATTCTACTTGAGCCGAGGGAATTGCACCGTGTGTATAGGTGAGGGAGCTTTTGGTGTGTAAATGCCTTGCATACGCAATTGACCCCCGCCCACGAGTGGTGAAGTCTGTTACGTAATAATATTATACCCGACTGTAGATGATAACGAACATATTTCTTATTTTACTGAACACATTTAAACTTTAAAACTGTTTTTGAGATTTTGACAATTCATATGATTGACCGCACAATGACTGTTTAACATTCCTGCGATTAAGTTACTAAAGGCGAAATCAAGTGAGTACGAAGCGATTCGGTAAAAACAAACGTCTCGATAAAATTACCAGGGGAGATAACGCATTATTTTCATATCGAACTCCAAGGCAAACATCAAAATACTTTATAACCCATATCGCTACCAAACGCTGAAGACGCATTTCATATGCCGGTTGACAAACAAAAACGTACACAGCGTGGGACCATGGTGGCCCTAGAACGATATGTGCGATCTGATATAGAACTATGATGTTCGAAATTTCGTTACTGAAGAACGATCAAGAACCAAAGAAACGATAAGAACCGATATATATTCTAGACTTTATTGCAAATGTCGCGTCATTTTTTTTCAGCTGGCTACCAATTTATCATAATAGCGCATGTTATATAAATGTCGTCCAGATAGTGTGCCGGTGGGGAATGGTAGGCAGTATGTATGGGAAATAAATTACATTATTAAAGCACCAAGTTGATGAGGTTTCCTGGTTGTAGTGGGTTGTAGGGAGGGAGACAACGAAGGAATGAGCAGCCTCATCAATTTCACCTCTTACATTATATGAATAACCTACCAGTGCATACGCATGCGTGTTTGCGATGATGGTAGCAGAGCGGTAGAGAGACTGATTATGAGTTAAACTATGAGCCTGGTACTGACGTTATCAGTAACTTCAACATTTGGCGGAAATGATATAAAATAAAATGTTCGTAAGTGCAACATAATTATAGTTTTCCCCGCTGCCACACACGGTTCACCTTCTTAAATAAAAGCTATGTAACAAAAATGTAAAAATGTCAGTCGGTTTTAACGACACCGAATACCATCGCGTATTTTAGCACCATTTGATCACCGCAGCGTGAGATTTTATAAAAACATATCCTTATTTGACCTTGTCATTGGATATAAAAGCATCATAGCAGAGCTATGGAATCACTAGACATTATGTTTGTAAAACATGGATATGCCACCATGGCATACTGGACAGAGAAAACTTAAACTTTAATTTATGCAAATTTCAAAGCCATTTGAGAAAGTCTTACACATTGTTTGACATAAGAAAATTATAAGTGTTTCAGCACCATTTCGAAGGTCACAAAGGTCAATGTCATGTCATTGGTGGTGCGATTTCGTCAAATATGTTCAGGTAAATGAACTGTCCAAATAATAAAGCAATCCTTCAAGTAGTTATGAAGATATTACATAATGGAGAAACTCTATCAAAGGGTTCGACGTAAGAAAATGGCTAAGTGTTTAAGCACCATTTCGAAGGTCACAACGATCAAGGTCATGTCATTGGTGGTGCGCTTGCGTCACACATGTTCAAATGAATGAACTGTCCAAATATTAAGGCAATCCTTCACGTACTATTGAAGATAGTACATGATGAAGAAACGCTTACAAACGTTTTCAACTTTTCGATGTAAATGTACACGGACGGACGGACGGACGGATGGAAGGATGTACGAAACCTCAAGAGCACCGCAATATGCCCCGTTGCTATTGCATAGCGGGCATAAAATATACATGGTGATAAAGCAGTAACTATATCAAAATATAAAAGTATAAACCCTAGGGGGCCAATGTGTCGGGGAAAACATAATACTAACAATACCACAATAATGAACTATGGTACGAGTACAACGGTGGTCTTCAACGTGGCAAATAATGTACTACACATTCAGCGATGTACGGTCTGCAACAACAATTAGAACTACATTAGAACTGCAAGTCAATTCTACTTAGTGTTGGAGAAGTGTTGTGTGTATGAACACTTTGAGGAACATATTTTATAACAAAATGAAATCAAACCGGCTAAGAAATTGCTCTCAACACGGGTACAGGTGAAATATTCCGCTAAAGATTGCTTTTCTACTGAGTTGCGTAGACCTGCATCGGCCGTCAACGACACAAGGAACACACTAATGTCTTAACTATGAACATATATAACTACTGTCTGTCCCACGTTTTTCTGCCGACGAACGTTTGGCTATTGAACACATTAAATCTAAAAACTATTTAAAAGTAAGTACTTTTTCATCAATAACAAAAAAGGCACCCTCCCCAAAAAGATTATTTGATGAAATTCCATCAAATATTGATTTTATTGAGAAAAAATATTTTCCTATGCGAATTTAACATGGGGAGTCAATTTCCAAAAGTTTTAGTTTTTTTATCCATTAGAATCAAAAAACGAAAACTTTTGGAAATTAACTCCGAAACCTGGCGGGATAGCTTGAACATGATGTAACTAAGAAAACAAAAGTTAGATTTGGAAAATCGGTCCACAAATAAAAAAATATTTAAAAAAAATCTATTTTTATTCCCCACGTTAAATTCCCATAGAAAAAATCGATTTTTCGCAATAAAATCAATATTTGATGGAATTTCATAAAATAATTATTTTTGGGGAGGGTGACTTTTTTGTTATTAATGAAAAAGTACTTACTTTTAAATATTTTTTAGATTTAATGTGTTTAATAGCCAAAAGTTCGTCGACAGCAAAACGTGGAGCAGACAGTGTACTAATTAATACGTTGTCACACAATTTGCCAAACCTACCACATACCTTTATGATCACATGTATTTCCCAAACCTTTAGAGTACTTACACATCGTTTTCACGGACGTGAAAGGTATGCGAATGATGAAATCCCGTAAACAGTGTTAAATAGTGGATAATTGTGGGCTGCATTCAATTTCTTTACATGTATATACAGGGGTATAGACCGTATTTAATTAAAATCGACCCGAAAATATCTGCACAATTCGTAACGCCATAGTCTGTCTACACAGAGGAGACCAAAAATCCTTCAATAACTTTTTTGTCACTGCATCTTTTAACAAAGTGTCTACATTCGTAGATCTACGGTATATTCCGTCGTGCCATATGCTATATAGGTTCCTTGTGTTTTAAATAAAAATATGAATATAACAACAAACATGTACCTACTTCGTGGCAAATGGCCGTCTTTTTACTCCATTTTCTCCACCGTTAAACCTTTTCGCCAAACTAAGTCTGCCGCTCACCATTTATACGCTTCTCCCCCTGTATAGTAGCATAGGCCCGAAAAATGTTACTGAAATAATACGACTAATGATAAATGCGGAATTTTGTTGAACAAAATAATCTCTAGCTCGAAAGCGTGTTGACATATCGCGTCGGGAAATATATCGTTGCAGAGGGTTAACATTTGCCTAACTTCAACATTTGGCGGAAATGATATAAATAAAATGTTCGTAAGTGCAACATAATGATAGTCTGTAACTTGCACATTAACGATGTATTCTTGTAAACAATTATTGCATTTACATTTATTGAGCATAGGCTGCGTAATGAATGTAAATCCATTAATTGAAATTTTTAGACGATCCTAAATTTGCACTTACAAACATTTTAGTCTTACGAAGTTTAGTGAAACGGCCCCCTGAACTGCTGGTATTTCACCCGAAACTGTTTATTTGAATCGAAGAAAACATGTGACTCTTATTTACATTGAATATGGATGTACTCCATGTGTAGGTGTCCATTACATGTTATATACTTGATTGGTGGTTTTAAAGGTACATACCCACTCAGTAGGCACAAAGTGTTATTTATAGGAATTAAATAAGTGTATAATTTTGTCACTATTCCTACCAGTTCAAACAATTACGAGAGCGCGCTATACAGATATAATCAAGTAGTATATAAGAGTCAAAAATGATACCACCACCCTCTGGAAGCCACCGGCTACACGTGGTACCTCCCACCGGGTGGTGCTATAATTAATGACTCTTATATACTACTCAGATTTTCCTCCATTTTTATGAGAATATTTATGAGAATGGGAGTAATTTTAATTTTTTCAAAACATCAACAAACGACGGGGGGAGTAGGCATAATTTTTTATTTTTTTTTTTTCCAAACACAAAGGGGGGAGTAAAAAGCAATTTTTTTAAAAACACACCTAACTGTTCGGCGGGTATGTATGAGAACATATTTTTCATCAACCGCGAGACCATATATTTATGACATGAGAAGATACACCCTATTAGAGATAAGAATCTATGTTATACTCAGTATATTACATAACATAATGGTTCTAGTTAAGTGTGCGTGGTTGAAGACAGGTAGTCACGAGAGATGTTTTCGTACCGGTATTTACGAATATTGCAAACATCACCGTGCATGGATGCGAAGAGGTTCCGTTTCGCCTCGCCCATGTCGGCATTGTGGGGTAGGGACCAAAGCCGAGTCATTGCTATGTCCACCATGCGGTGGCACTCAGGCTACTCATCGAATGGTTAACAAGGGATTACGTGCTCGCAAGTATTATCGTTTAGTAATAATTCAAATCGGAAAGTCAGTTAGAAAGATATGATATGTTCAATTTTTTTTAAAAATTAACCACAACTTACACCCTATTAAAGATAAGAAAACTATAAGTTATACTCACAAAAATGGATAATAAAATAGAATGGGAATTGGAATTTTATAATGACCTTATTGATGAATATTACTATAAATTGAAAGCACTATATATAATTGAATACATGAAATATCAGCGTAATTTATTACGTTCCGATAAAAACGTTGCATTTACAATATTATACCGGAAATTATGTAAGCTAAGCAAGAGACATATTCGTGAAATGAAGCGACTAAATAGGATCGGAGAACAACTAGGTGAAGAGGGTGAAACTAATTTTATAAGACTGTTTAAAAACAACGATTCGTTTACGGATATAGAGTTTTACGATTCTGTCTGCGCCGAGTTACCGTATTATGTATAAACCCCAAAGATTCGTTTACCCACTACTAATCAAATATCACAATGGTGCTGTAACATTTCCTCCGACTTTATTTCCAAGTTTTACCCTAAATTTATCCCAATCAGTACACTCAATTTTGGGCATGGTGGCGCGCGCCTTGATCCTTATATCATTTTTTAATTCTTCATATCTCCCCATTTCTTCCACCACGGATTCAAACTCTAAATTTGATATTTTCTTATCGGCCAACGCTTTGGACACCATAACGTCGATGCTATTTTTATTTTTCTTAGACCTAGCGAGAACGGATATTCTATCATGTTTTCTACTTTTTTTCTCGAGTTTTCCACCCACCGCCCTAATTACCATACAAAGTGTTCCAGATAAAACGGTAATTCCACTCAAAAACCCTGCAAGTGGAACCATTACAATTGTAGATAGCATTGCAGTAGTCCCCGCCCCACACAACACAGAAACACTTGCCAGAACCGTACTAGATGCTTCAGCTATGTTTGCCGCGCGCCTATATTTGTTAGCGTGTCTTTTTCTATTTGCACATTCTCTAACTAAAATATCCTGCATAGCGACGATATTATTCAACCTAAAATCTGAACTTCTTTCGTTAATTGGATACAGTGTTGGTGGAGTGGTATTGAGAGTTGGATACAGTGTTGGTGGAGTGGTATTGAGAGTTGGATACAGTGTTGGTGGAGTGGTATTGACAATTGGAAGCGGTGATTCGTTCATATTTAAATTTTAGTTCAATATATTAGTATTTACAAAATAAGTTCAATTAACAATGAGACAATAGTGGAAGAACTCTCTGGTTCACCGATTTTCGTAATAAAGTTAATAACACTACCTTGGGAAAGTCTAATTCGATTATCACCGGCAAACGAAACCACCGTCGAACTATCTCCAGAGATTTTAGTGACTCCAACCCCCCGTTCTTCCCCATCTACTACAATATTTATCGCGACCGCGCCCACAGGTTTACCATTAGCATTAACCGAGCAGACCGCCATTCTGACAACTTCACTGCAGCTGTCATAGTGTATCCCCCATATTTATTACTCGCTTTGGCACCGAACGAATATTCATAGTGCCCCACAACCAATGGGCCCCGCTTCTCAGCCCAAACTGTTATGACACGTTTTGGTGTTTTCATTGTTTTCACTATTCCGGCAAGCGCATTGTTTGCGTTATATGCCTCAGTACGAATCTCATAAGAGGCCTCCTCAAGAGCTTTGGTCGCGGCTATACGATCATGTTTCAGTTTATCGGTTATTTTTTCATCTAGTTCAGTAAGTGTCGCTTCTCTGTTGATAGAGTCCTCTGAGCGCAACACCTCATAAGCCTTCGTAAGGTCCGCCTGGTGGCCTTCTAAGACTTTATCAATACCCGACCGGGCCTCTTTTTGAAATTCGGTTATTTTTTCATCTAGTTCAGTAAGTGTCGCTTCTCTGTTGATAGAGTCCTCTAAGAGCAACACCCTATAAGCTTCCGTAATATCCGCCTGGTGGTCTTCTAGGGCTTTCTCAATACCCGTTCGGACTCCATCAAGATCAAACCGGGTCTCTTTTTTAAATTCGGTTATTTTTTCGTATAGGTCAGTAAGTGCCGCTTCTCTGTTGATAGAGTCCTCTGAGCGTAACGCCCCATAAGCCTCCGCAATGGCCTCTTTGTGGTCTTCTCGGACCCCCTCAACCCCCGACCTGGTCTCTTTCAGAAATTCGGCTATTTTTCCATCTAGTTCGGTAAGTGTCGCTTCTTTGCTGTGAGAGTTCTCTAAGCGCAACGCATCATAAGCCTCCGCAATGGCCTCTGCAAGGTTCGACTGGTGGTCTTCTCGGACTTTATCAATACCCGACCGGGTCTCTTTTCGAAATTTGGTTATTTTTTTATCTAGTTCAGTAAGTGCCGCTTCTCTGATGAGAGAGTCCTCTGAGCGCAACACCTCATAAGCCTTCGTAAGGTCCGCCTGGTGGTCTTCTCGTGCTTTCTCAATACCCGACGTGGCCTCATTTCGAAAATCGATTATTTTCCCGTCTAATTCAGCAAGTGTAGCTTCTTTGCTGAGAGAGTCTTCTAAGCGCAACACCCCATAAACCTCCGTAATGTCAGCCTGGCGGTCTTCTCGGGCTTTATCAATCCCCAACCGGGCCTCTTTTCTAAATTTGGTTATTTTTTTACCTAGTTCGTTTAGTTCCGTATGCGTTTCTTCACGACTTTGTGTATTCACAGCCAGGGCATATTCTCTAAGTTGTGATAGTAGACTCTTGTGAATCTCGTCCGTGGCCCTCGATATAGTTCTATTGATCAAGGCCTTTGTTTTTTGGGTAGTTAAAAAGTCGCCCTCTGTCGGGATGAATCCCCCTTCTGCAGGTTCCAAATTATTTGAATTTGTCACCCAATCGGAAGAACTACCTGGTCCGTATATACTCATAATGTTGATAATATATATTACGAAATGCGTTTAATTCTAAATAATTAATTTGAAATTTCTAGGACGACCGAAATCGGGTAATCGTTATTCAACTCTCGCCCTTTATCATCAAGAATATAAATCTTCAACTCGTGGATGTGTCCCGATTCCAAAACGTTCATCTCTGGGTGTGGGAAGTCTAAGGTTACAGTCTCGCCATAGAAAAAATCGCTGGCGGGCACAGTTTTCAGTAATGTGATGGGGGATCCGTCTATCGTGTTGTACGATGTGTTCACCCGATCCAGGTGCACCCTGAGAGTTTTCGTTAAGGTGAAGTCCACCGGGTTATCACCGACGTACTCACCCGGGGTGAACACTCCTTTGTTTGAGGAGTATGTCTCTCTAAAACCGAGTTGAATACCCAACCCCGGGGAGACCACTACATCACTGCTGATGATCATTGTTGTGAGCCCGGTAGCATTCGATACTGTGAGGTTGATTATACCGTCAAGCTCTGAGTTGACAAAATCTTTGAGCTGTCTTATTCCCCACAGTCCGTGAGGCAGCTTTACACCTAATTGTTGTCCATCCTTCACATAGTAAAACCCTTCGCTCTTCCCCACATTCTGCCATCCAACCGTGAAGGTGATTGATCTAAGGCCTACACGGCGTTTTCCGCAGCAGTTGTCTATTAATTTTTGAAGTTCACAACTCCCTTTTTGAACATTAGTTATAGTAGCAAACATAATAATATCTTTCAATGGATACCAAAGCATTTAGCTTTAACTCTAATGTAAAGTACGCGGTCGGAGGTAAATACACACAAAAAGACGTTGTTAACCCCCTTGTACACCCAACCGTAACGGTTAGACCGGACAGCGGCTTTGCCACCAATTCCCCTAATATCTTTGAACAATATAGGCTGCCCAAGATTACTACGATGGAGGTGGTAAACGGGTGGAAAGCAACACCGATGCAGTTTTGGCAAAACCAAATAAATTTCGCTGTATGGTGCGCAACAGCCGGGTGTGGAGTTTCATATAAAGACCATCTGACATCCAAGAATGTCATGCTCCGAAGTGTCTACAACTTTCACACGTATTATACTATTAGGAGGATTCTCAAAGAACTAGGTATTTCACTACCTCAAGACGACGCCTGGGATCCCATTTCCAACGCATACGACCGTATGGCGTTTGAAAAACTGTGTAACGAATTTAACGTTTCAAAAGACGCGGACTGGAGACAGAAAGCATTTCCTACCAGCACCGGCCTCGGGGACATTCTCATTCACGGCCAGTCCGGGAATTGGACACAGACTGATTTTAGACACGATCACTCCGGTGACCACATCGTCAGTCGGAACGCCGGGAATTTTGACACCGCGACTATGACATTCGGGCCGGAAGTGTCTGGAGGTCGGCACTGTGGCGTGTTTTCTTGTAAAATGTTACCTCCGAAACGGGCTCACGTCGATTACATACAGCAGGCTGCTGAGGTTCAGGACGCGTGGGGTACATTTATATTAGATAAGGGTATAGGGTTCACGCAGGCCGGGGTTACTCACGTCAACGAATCTATTCGCACGTACGTCTGGGCCATCCTCGGCGCACAGAAGCAAACTCGCAGTTCTATACTGGGCACGGGAACGGCGTTTGATGCACAAAATCAATTCTTGGCACTTGTAGAGGACGCCATCTCAGCTAGGGTGGACCTGGAGAAGGCGATCCAGAATTATCAAGACGTTTTACAGAATGCCAGCACCCCAGTAGACTATGTATTTGGAATAGGTCTTTATATGGCGCCGAGCAATATGATACTACGAGACGACCCGGTTTGACGGTTACAATAATCATATCGTAATCGCCACCGCCAATCAAAAAATCGGCCACAACGGTAACGTGAACACGGATATCATCAAGCGCACCCCCAACATGATCGGGTTCAACAGTGGAACCGATTTCATAAAACACAAAATGGATACACCTCCCCCAATTCGTAAATCGAACCCAGTACCCCCAATTCGTAAATTGGATGCACCATCGAGTTCCATCAACAGACCAATCGCGATTGGAGAAACACCAATCATCAACACCAATCGCAGATTGGGTGAAATTGGAAGCACAACACACGAGGAGGAGAAATTAGGGCTCGTCGTCGCCCTCGTGGCGATCGGATTATTTACGCTTTGGTTGTAGGAACTCTCTGGCGAAGAATAGTAGGAGACCGGCGATTGTCACGATTAAAGCCCAGGTATTTTTGGCTAGCCATCCGGCCGTTTTTGATAATATAGATAGCAAGTAAGAAACGATACTTCCGATCAGTCCAGGTAGTGCGGCAGCCGCCTTTCCAGCTAATTTAGCTAGAAGACTGGCGAGGGCTTTTAGTTGTTTTTTTATCCACTCCTTGGCTCCACCGGATGGAGCGGGTGCTGGTGCTGGTGCTGGAGCGGGTGGTGGCGCCGCACCACCAGTGAAAGCTAGAAACTATGGTCGATATAGTCATGCCGATAGCAACGAGGATGCTTGCTATCGTGACGCCCTGCTCTCTGAACAGAGTGCGAAGACGCTCACCGAGTGTCGTCTCCTCGTGCAGGACCCTCGAGATTGATTCACGGATCCGACTTATTTGTGTGCGGAGAGCCTCACGGTTAGCCGAGGCGGCCTCCAAGCGAGCTTCTCTTTCATCCCGCAAAGACCGCAGTCGTTCGGCGATCCGCTCGGTACATTCTCTATCGTCACCGGCTTCCTCCAGTTTTCTTTCTTCTAGCGCGATATGTTCATCCAGCGCCGTGAGTTTGGAGAGGTTAAGGACCAGTTCGCCCCGGACCGTTTATAGAGCCTTATCGAGTCCACGGAGTTCTCGAAGAGGTAACGGTGGGTCATCGTTGAGTATTTTCCCCAATTGCGATTGGACACTGAACGTGGTCTCCATCGTGTTAATAACGTCCGGTGGCTATTTGAGGGACCTCGGTGAGCTCGACCTTTTCTATCGCGGTGGCCGTCTTCGCCATAGTTTCGTCGGTAGACTGTAGGGCCTCTACAGCGCGGGCCGGCACAATTGTTTACCACGCGTCCAATCTGGAAATCCTAGTTCGTTCTTTATGATATCGCCACCGCCCCGGTTTCCGGCAATGGTGTTTAGCGATAGGGGTTTTCCGTTCTTCATGTTGACGATCGGGTATCTGATGCTTTTAGTCGCAATCTACCGTTCAGATCCAATTCGAATTTGGAGTAGTCGCGACCGACAGACGGACCAGAAACCCGATTTCTGAAAAATTGTTGTAGTAGTCGTTTACAGCTCCCTCAAGTAATTCCTGACTTTGACCAACGCTGCTGGTAGCGCCACCTATTTTCCCCAATTGCGATTGGATTGGAGGGGGTGTTTTGTCGAAGGTTGTGATGGAATCCTCGAAGTTATCATCATTATCATCATAATCATCGACGTAATCGTCTCTGCCGATTTCATCCATGTCAGCATCGTAATCAGCCATCTTTAATAATGTGTTTACAAAATTAATTATGTATTAAAGACAAAAACCATACGGGTTTAATAGTTTCAATAATTTTGAAAAAATTAATTATGTCTTCGAGTCAATACGGTCGCAAACTCAATCCATACCGCAGACTGCGTGAGCCCCTCGGGGCAAAAGGCGTGAGACAGAGTGTCGTTATTACGAACAACCCATCTACGATCGACCAGAACCAGCAGCTCTTAGTCCGCTTCCCCAACCTCGGAGCTAACGACGTCATTGTGCCGGGTACTGTTCGCCTCGCTTTCACTATTTCGCTAACGTCGACGGACGCGGACCGAACCGTCGTTCAGAACCTGGGTCGCGCCATCGTCAAGAAGACCATGATAAAGATTTCTGGTAATGAGGTGATGTCGATCGACGACAGCGACGTCTACCATTGCTATCAGGACCTGTGGAAGACGTCACACGAGCTTGAAAACGCTGTCTATCAAGGTATTGACACCAGCAAAAATAAGAACGTAACCAAACTTAGAATCGGGCTGCTAACAAGGTAGATAACAACTCTAGTGACAACGCGGTCGCGGGCGCTTACGGCAACCGCTTCTACATCCCGCTCGACTTTGAGTTGCTGGAGAGTCACATGCCCTACTATCAGAGCGCTTTGGCTGACCGCCTCGAATACGAACTAACGTTCAACGACTACGGCCGAGTTATCATAGCCAGCGACATGTTATCGACGTATGCGATCGATAATGTTTCGCTGGAGTACGACATGGTCACGATGCCCGAACTAGCACGATTGATCAGAACCCAGTACGCCGGGCGCGTTGCCATACTTTACGACCGAGTTCTTCGCCATCGCAAGATGACGAAAGACAAAGGTGACACATTGTGGAATATTAACGTCAACGTACCCGCCCGCTCGATGAAAGGTATACTGATGTTGTTCGAGGAGGCTCGGGTAGCGCTCGGTGTTAGAAAAACCGACAGATTCTATAACCCCAAAATCACGAAGGTAGAGGTGACGATCGAGGGAGTCCCCCAATCAACTCTACAGCGCGGGCTCTTCGCGCGCACCAGCAGTGGGACGAAGTAAGAAAGCAGTTTGCTGCCGGCTCTAAGCGCTCTCCGGAGGTTGCAGCAGTTGCCAAAGACCTGCATCTCTCGGCCGTCTCCCTCGCGGAGTTCCTGAATACCAAATACGCGTTATGGCTAGACATGCGAGCCAGCGACGATGACCAAATACACGGTAGCGGACGCCAAGTTGAGAACGCTAGTGAGGGTGTGACGATCCAGATAACCAAAGAGGCGGACGGAGCCGGGCCATTGAACGTGTACTTATATATAATTACAGACGCACAACTCAACATCGAAGATGGTCGATACGTATCAGCGATCTACTAATTTTGATAATTCTAAAGAATTAATTAAGAAATCTATCAATCAATACCAATTCACGATTGGAGATGCTCACTCTGCCATAATATGTGGGCAGACAGGATGTGGAAAAACGGTTTTCATCCTCGACTTGCTCGAGGAGTCCTACCGCGATGCCTTTCGTCATATTGTGATCCTGTGTCCCACTGTGCGGCACAACGATACTTATCAGCGGCGCCCGTGGATATGGACCGACCCTGAGGTATACGTTATTGACCCGGGTGATAGGCTTCACGATTGGTTGCGTGGTTTATACCAAAGATTCCAGGGTGAGCCCACCCACCCTATATGTGATTGACGATTGCTCGGCCAAGGCGGCGATGACCAAAAAGAAGGACATGCTCTCTGAGCTCGCATTTTCTGGCCGCCATGCGAGGCAAAGCGTATGGATCTCCACTCAAAAATACAACGCCGTCCTCAAGGATCTGCGCGAGCAAACGAAATGGGTCGCCCTCTTTCACTGCAAGGACCGAGACTCATTCGATGACTGTCTTCGAGAGAATGACGTTATCCCAACGCGCGAGGAGCGCCTGGAGGTTCGACAGATGCTTTCGAAAACTAAGCACGCCAAGCTTCTGCTAAAGACTGATCAACCAACTGCTTATAAAGTTATCAATTAATTAATAATTTTGAAAAAATTAGGAAAATTACAAAGTAATAAGCTATTGCAATGCTTAACAATGCTTAGCAATTGCTGAACAATGCTTAGCAATTGCTGAACAATGCTGAACAATGCTGAACAATGCTGAACAAATACTGAACAATGGTTAACAATGTTAACAATTTTCTGCTCCGCTGCGAGCTTTGTTGCGAGCATAATGGTGATCATAAGTATCGGGTGGTGCGCATTTATTATTTTTGTAATAAATAAATATGTTAAAGTGATGAGACTTGTTAGAATAGTTAAATTACTAATTTTGAAAAAAATGAACTGCGACGAACTTCTCGATCAGCTAATGGAAGAAACCTCAACTCCGACTGCCAAAGATAATGAAACATCAACTCCGACAGAGCAATCGGGATCAACTCCAACTCCAACGGCAGTTGGTATTGGGTTGAGTGCAACGACTCCGAATGAAAATGCGGCGCGACGCGAGCGTCTAGCTGCGCTGGTTGCTGGGGGACAATCGGAGCATTATCTCGGTAGGCGTCTCTCAGTTTTTCAGGTGGATAAGATGTCAGATGCGGAGATCGATAAAATGTATGCGCGATACGAATCCAAATTGGGAGCAGAGATGACAAAAACTCTTGGATCGGCGGCTATTCATTTGTACGCTACCGCCGTTAGTAGACTTCTCCCTATACCAAACACTGCGGGGTTGATTGATGATCTAGAGACTGACCCTTTTATAGGACACACTCTTAGAACAGCCTGCTGCTCAATTTATCACAAGTTTGGAATGTACTTAGCTCCGCTGACAACCGCGTTGACCACGGGTAAACACTGTCAATTTGGACATATATGCCCACGAACTATAAGCCCTGAAAATGATGACACAAGACACACCCGCGAGAGTGACGGAGTTGAACCCGATTGCTCCAACCCAATCGAACCCAACTCCGCCACTGGATGACATACCGCATATAAAAAATCCCAAAAGACAGGCAGCTGGGCGGGCGGCGGCTGCCACCCGAAAAGTTAAACAAGATAAAATACTCGCCGAGCTTCGAGAGGCTAAACTCCAATCGAGATTGGGGTTGCAATCGGGGACGGAGACAGCAAAACATCTGAAGACAGAGTTGAGTACAACAACACCCCCAATTCACGAATTGGAAGCACACTCATCACCCAATCGAGGTTGGGCGAATCCGATTGAACCCAAATTCGTGAATTGGAGTTGGGTTGTTGGTGGTGGTCTGGCAGTTGTTGGTGCCCTGTGCGTGTGGAAATACCCGAAAAAACAACCAGCCAGTGTTCAGAAGAAAGTTACGAAACACCAATCATCAACAATGTTGAATTTGGATGCGCCCCATTTAAACATTGATCGCGACCCCTTTTATATGCAATAATTATAACAATGCCTGAACAAGATGGTAAAATGTTAGTGAATGCGCTTTATCACGCCGTGGTGATATCGGGTTTCAGTATCGGGTATGCTCGACTATCAAAGATGGCCCTAGGAGGAACCGCTCCCAAATTGGACTTTACTGTGAGAGACGTAGGGCTCGCGACCTTAGATGTAGCGGCCGCAGTTTGGACCCGAGATATCTTAGTTTAAAGCTGGAATTCTACCAGTTAATATATGGAAATAAATGGCTTCAATCGCAGTAATAGTAGGTGGTGCGCTTGTAAACGCATTGGCGTTCAGCGGTAGCAACTTTATATTCTCTAAAATGAAAAGCTCGAACGTGGATGAGGAGCGTAAGCGTCATGATTTAGCTGTAGAACAACTCAATAGCGCAAAGGAAGCGTGGTCGAAAAAACGAACCGCCCATCTGGACTGGGTCAATGAAGAGCTTCGCCGCGAAAATCACGCCGCGCAAACTTTTCAGAACGTTGAAGAAGCCAACCGCGAGTACGCGCTGGCATATCCGCACAAAGTCTCGATCCAATGGATCCCGAGCCCCAACTTTCAGATTTCTATGTACCGTCAGCCCCAGCCCCAAAAGGACGCGAGATCGCGTTCATCGTCGTGGGAATGGGTGTGGTGGGTCTCGTCGGCTACTATATCCAATCGAGATTTTAAATTAATTAATTAAAAAATTAAAAAAACTTTTTTTTTATAAATATATATATATAGAACGATGTTAGTTGACGAACTTTATGACGCTATGATCGATGTAGGCTACACTGCCCAAAAACATCGTTTACCTGGTGCAAAGAGTATGATTCGTCTGGCCCGAGATTCTCTCGAGACGTGGCGCGAGGACGAAAAAGCGGCCACCCTTTTCGCAAAGCGGATGTTAGATTCCTCCACCAATCCTGGGGGATTGGACTCCCAATCGAGATTGGATGAATTAGATTCCCCTCCTCCTGTTCCAACCCAAACGCGATTGGGGCTGCAGCGAAACTTCCAACAAAGGTTTATTATTAACGACGCAGTTACCGGACGAACTGGCGAGGGCATGTTGGAGATTGTCCGATATATTAGAATACTTCGCATACGATGAACACGCGCAAACTTGATACCAAACTAACGCGCAAGCTGTCGAATACATACTATAGCCCACGCGGCTACTGGAAGGGACTCATGGCCATCAAGAACCTCGCGGCGGCGACCAAGGTTTCAGAAAACGCTGTCAAGGAATGGCTCAAGAAGCAGGCCATCTGGCAGATCTATTTACCCGCGCCTCACAATATTCCGCGGCCGAAATTCGACGTGCCGGTGCCGAACCAAGTTCACCAAGCGGACCTCCTGTTTCTACCTCACGATCGCGTCGGTCGCAAGACGTACAAGTACGCACTGACAATCGTTGACGTAGCGAGTCGTTATAAGGGGGCTGAGCCGTTGGCCACTAAAGAGTCTAAGGAAGTGGCTGAGGCTCTTTCCCGAATATATAAGAGGAGTCCTCTCAAATGGCCGAATCTTCTCCAGGTCGATCCCGGCCGCGAGTTCATGGGGCGCCGGTCTCTCATCTATTGTCTAAGCATAAAGTTTCTATCAGACGCGGCCGCGTCAACATCCACCGGGACCAGGGGATCGTGGAACGCTTCAATCGAACCCTGGCTGAGAGACTGTTCAGACATCCAATACGCTAAAGAACTTGTAGACCTCATTCGCGATCGACCGAGTGGGTGGCCAGACTGCCCGCCGTGGTCTCCGCACTGAACGGAGAGGTGACCAGATTGATAGGTAAGAAGCCTGTAGATGCTATCAAGTTTAAAAGGGTGACGAGCAAGCCCTCTGCCGTCTCGCGCGGGCGACCCGTTGGTTTAGAGGAGCAGCGGCTTCCATCAGATATTGACGTCCGGTACCTCTATCAACCGGGAGAGCTTGAAGGTGGCAGCCGCCGCGCGACTGATCCCGTGTGGTCAATGAATGTATATCATCTGGATCGATCTATTACCAAACCTGATGAGCCCGTGCTCTATTATTTGGCTGATGGTCCATCTCGCGGTTTTGTTCGCGAAGAACTTCTTATGGTACCTTCTGACACCCAGTTACCCCCGGATCGTTAGAGTCTTTAGTATTCTATCCTTTTTTCAGAGTTCTTTTTTTTACCTATCCTATAGGCTCTGTGTGCAACCCGTCTTCCATCACTCTCCTCTTGTCGTAGTACGCCGAGAGTCCTAAATTTTTGTTGACAGTACGTCTTCATCACCCCGTTAATCATTCGGAATCCCCTGTTCTCCGCCATATCCCTACCCCCTTCGAGAGCACTCTTATACCTTCCCCAAGTCAGATCGTTAGATCTCTTCGACATCCCTTGGCCGAGTGCTTAGATTTTCCATCACCACTCACGTAGTAACACTTGCTACACAGAGCGATGGCTCTATCTCCCTCGAATTCCAGCTTGAACAATCCCGGAGTTCTGTTGCTCCACGCGTCCCACGCCAACCACTCGGTCTTCTCCTTATTAAACTTTCTCTTCATATTCTTTCTCACCACCGCCGCCAGCGTCTTCTCCGACAGCGCGAAGTACATGCTGTCAGTGTCCATCTGTATCAGTTCGAAATCTCCGCGATCCACGTACTTGTCCAAGAAATCGTAGTAGAACTCCAGCATCCGGAGCTTGGCCAACTGGTAGACCGCTATGCCACACTGAAAAGGTCTGTTGATCACCACTCGAGTCTTCCTGCTCGATATCTCGTAAGCCTCCCCAATCTCCTCCAGGTCTTCGAACCACGCCGACCTCAGTGCCCGGTCGACAGTCTTCTCATCCTTCGTATATGTGGTGTTCAGGTGTCTCTCTTGTGCCTCTATTAGCTTGCCACAACACGCGTTGCCAACCAGTTTGAATATCTCCGCCAACACCGTCTTGCTCTTGTCTACGTCCCCCGTCCGTCTGGCAGCGGTGACCTCTTCCACAAACCACTGAAACGGTTTGCCGGGCGTGTAGTCTATCACCCTTTGCACCGCCTTGATGATCAGACCGTGCTCCAGATACCACTTTAGCAGTGGGGAGTATATGATCATCTTCTTGGCGGACATTGCCCCCACGAGCTTTCTCTGTCCTTCGACCCTTTTCCTCCCGGTACCGGCCAGGTAGTCCTTCATGTGCTGCGGAACATCGTTCTCATCGATTTCTTGATTAACGAACAGCGGTGACATTTCCGAGAACTTGTCTCTCAACGTTTCCGGGACCTCTATATCCAACTCCGCAAATCCGAACCACTTTTCACTCCTGACCTTCCTCACGAAACAGTCTATATACGACTGTCTTTCCGGGTCGTCACACGTCCATATCGTCTCCTCCCCGCACGGCATGTCTTTCGACAGGGTAGACAGATACAGTGCATTGGCGTCGTACCCCATCACCGCCTTGCACATCTTCTCCTCCCGACTACCTACCTGACCCCTGATCGTCGACCTGCCAGCCTCTGCGTATCTGGAGAACACTATGGACGGACCACCGACCAATCCCTGCTTCATCATCTCATAAGTTTCAGATTTCGGTGACCACAGCTCGGGTGTGTCCGCCTTCCCATCGATCGTCCCACGAAGTAGGTACTGAAGAAGGAAACACCGGGGGCAGAGACACAGCATCCTTGAGTATATCCACACCTCTTCCTCTGTAGAACTCCGTCATCTTAGTTAGAGCCTCTAGGAACGGTCCGACATCCAAGTCGTTGTAGTGTTGCAACCATTCCTTGAACGTCTTCATCCCATTTTCTTGGAATACCTTCTTACACTCTTTCCACTCGGACAACGACAGTAGGAACTCACCCTTCAACTTCGAGTACCACTCGGGATAGTCTGGCAGCCCCGGATGGTCGAGCTTGTCCGCGCTATCGAACCACTCGTACGGGAAGTGAGACTTTATCGTTTTACAGTCGTACGCCTTAACCCACCGGTCGTACGTGGTACCGGGTCCAGATACTGGATGATGTCGAGAAATCTAAACTCCGGGTAAACAGAAACATCGTCGTGCTGGCTCTCTTTCCGACCATCACCTTAGTCACGGTGGCCGCCAACTTCTCGACAAAGTACTGCTTGATGAGGTTCAGGTCGTACCTGCTACAGTTGAACCCCACCACCGGGACTTGGTCAATCCAAGAGACAATCTTTGCTTGCTGAGACTTCGATAGCATATCTATATCGGCCGGCAGATACTTCTTCCTAACCCCCTCCCTGATTGCCTTGCCTCTCATCTGTAGCTCGGTCACGAACTTCTCGACTAGCGTGTCAGGATCTCGTTCGCAGATGTGGGTTATCCCTTCATGCATCGTATCCCCCAAAGACACAGATATAGGAACGTGCTCGACCTCGAAGGTCAGGTCTTTGGTGGGTTGAGTGGTTTTTGACTTGTCGAAATACGCCTCGAAGTCATAGACTATCTGGTGAGGGTACAGAGTCGTCTCCTCCTCGCGCGGTGATTGTGGATAGTAGGTATTAATTTTATCAAAATTATCATTCAACCACTCGCACTCCCACATCACCACCAGCTCGTAACCCGCCTCCCTTATCTTTGGCGTCTCGAATTTTCCGTCTCTTCCTGTACCTCATATACAGCGCTGTCTTACCGTGATGAATCGGACACCCGTGCCAGTAGCATCCGTGAAACTGAAACACGGTCTTGGTCTCGTGACAATATCCATCGACAGGATCGCCGGCCACCCACCTCTCTCCACCGTGACCGCATCTCGCGTGATGTATGTGCTTTCCCAATCTCTCTTCTTCTCTGCTCAACCATTGAATCGATCTCTCGCTCGCTGACCCCTTGGGATAGAACGCCCTTCTCGTATGCAGACTGTGGTCTCTCTACGATCTTACCTGGACATGTCACCACGGTCTTCCCACCCATGCAGGTGGTCGCGTGCCTGTGCATGTTACACGACTTTGTGAACCGTTGTTGGCATCCGGAGCACCCGTACTCGTTCGTCATCTTGCGGAGGTTCGTTATGAGGAAAGAGTGACCTCCAAACATTCCTCTCGTCATTGTCTTCTCCCCAACCACATCGTAATTTGCCGGAACCTTCATGAGATACCACACTCCCTCGTCGGTGGGCTCGTAAACACGAATGCCCATCTTGAAGTGCTCTTCGACCTTCTTAATATCTTTCAAGGGAATTCCCTTACTATCCGGTCCGTTATCGTGACCGAGATATTCGTTAGCTAGAGTTCGTGCATTCTCACAACAGCGGTCTGGTCTCCCTCCACGGTGGATGGCTATGCACCTAAACAGACACAAGTAGTCGTCGTACGTGTCGACGGAATACATTCCTTTTTCTGTCTTAACCAGTCTGGGAGTTTTCCCGCTCCCATGAGAAGTTGTTGAGCGTCGATGATCATCTTCACCTCGACCGATATCCAACGAACGAAGGTCCATTTTGTGTTTGGTCTATCAACTTTGTCGATGTCCATTCGACCTTTCTCTCTATCGGATATCCAACTCTCGGCTTTGGCGATCTCGTTTATCCACGGACTGCCCTTTGATTGTTTGTGATAGATCATAGTAGCGTCGGTCTCTATGTTCCTAATACGATACGAGCACGAATACCTCAGATAACACGCCGTGGTCATCTCTGGACGAATTTTATTCATTATGCGATTATCGATCTCCCCATCTACCCCCTCTCGAAAGTCCACACTATCTTCCTCCTACCCCTATCAACAGTTTCCCTAACTTCGGCTTCTTCGGCGAGAATCCTGGGACCCTCCTCCACCAAAGCTCTGGCGATATCTCTCCTACTCTTAGGAGGTCTCCCAACCAACCCTTGATAAATCTTATTGTAGTACGCCTTGAATAGTGGTTTTCTACGCGCGCTGGGATCTTCTTTTACACGCTGCGCGTAAGCAGTGGCGCGCAGACTGGCCGTCATCTCGTTCTTCAATTTCTCGGAGCGTTTTTCAGGGTCAGCGGGCAGTCGTCCGGTCGAAACCGCACGTCGCAGCCTCTCCTCGTAGACGATGGCTCGCGCGTCACTTATCCTATCTGCTATATCTTTCTTGAGTCTCAAACCTCTTAGGGAAATTCCCCAACTCTTAGCTTGCTCTCTCATTTGCTTTATGGTAGACATTATACTGAGTATAACCAATAGATTTTTATCTTCAATAGGGTGTAAGTTTATTTGTAATAAATGTATGACAGATTGCTGTAATATACTGAGTATAACATAGGGATTCTTATCTCTAATAGGGTGTATCTTCTCATGTCATAAATATATGGTCTCGCGGTTGATGAAAAATATGTTCTCATACATACCCGCCGAACAGTAGGTGTGTTTTTAAAAAAATTATGCTTACTCCCCCCTTCGTGTTTTGAAAAAATTAAAATTACTCCCATTCTCATAAATATTCTCATAAAAATGGAGGAAAATCTGAGTAGTATATAAGAGTCATTAATTATAGCACCACCCGGTGGGAGGTACCACGTGTAGCCGGTGGCTTCCAGAGGGTGGTGGTATCATTTTGACTCTTATATACTACTAATCATTTAGTAATATTTATTTTACTGATAGTTACTCGCGGTGGTATCAGGCTATTTTCATATGCAAAGGAGGCATGGTATTTTGTAATTATTTATATTAATTAAATGCGTCACCTGAAAAATAAATATGATCAATGCACATCAAAATATAAATATAGAGAATAAACAGTAATGTCCGTTAACATTTTAAGGAAACAAAGTTATCTCTCCTGATATCAGTGTGGACATTTATTTCCTATATAAAGTGGATAATAATGTCAATCAGTACGTGGGGTAATGGTGATTGAATGTTTATTTTGACAGAAAATGTCATATCTACAGAATATACAAATCTATCTGTCTCCCTATACTATAACCTACCGAGTGGGCATGTACCTTTAAGAATCTAACTTTATTTTAAATTGAGTGGTTATATGTGAACGTTACGATCCAACTCATCTGGATACTCGATATTTTCAAATGGTGGATCTTGGTTTGCACGTGCGGGCGGCCCACAGAGAATAGTAGATTAGTGCCGTGAATGGGAAAAAATGTCTGGCAAGGCTTAGGAAACGGTCTGCCGAGCCCATCCCGTTTCCGTGCCGTGCCAGATATTTTCCCCATTCACGACACTAACCTACTATTCTATTTATCCCGTCAACATTACAGATTTACAATGTAAAAACAATAACCTCATCCCAATCCACAAAATCGGAGAATCGATTATTACGACAACTACACATATTCATATGCAGTGATTAGATCGTATTGACAGGATATCAAAAATGTTTCACAGCATCGTGTTTCACTGTGCATACGCACTGTGTTGACAGGAATCAGAATAGTGCACCCGCATATACCCGTACTTATACCACCGTAAATCTCGGACTTACCCGTATATACATCCGAGCACTTGTAGACCTCGGGCGGCCCATCAGAATAGTACATCCGCATATACCCGTCCTTGATCCACCGTAAATCCCGAACTGTATACATCCGTGCACGTGTATACCTCGGGCAGCCATCAGAACAGAACATCCGCATATATCCGTCCTTTTCCCACCGTAAATCACGGACTTACCCGCATACACATCCGTGCACCGGTAGACCTCGGGCGGCCCAGCAGAATAGTACATCCAAATATACCCGTCCTTGATCCACCTTAAATAACGGACTTACCCGTATATACATCCGTGCACGTGTATACCTCGGGCGGCCATCAGTATAGTACATCCGCATATACCCGGCTTTGATCCACCGTAAATTCCGTACTTACCCATATATACATCTGTGCACGTGTAGACCTCGGGCGGCTATAAGTATAGTACATCCGGATATACCCGTCATTGCTCCACCGTAAATCCCGGACTTACCCGTATATACATCCGTGCACGTGTACACATCGGGCGGCGTATCAGAATAGTACAGATGCATGTATCCGTCCTTGCAGGTGCACCACCCTCCGGAGTCCGTGTGACAATACCGGGCGTCATCGTATGGAGGAATGTTCCTACATTCCAGGTCGAGTGTGCATCTACCGCCCACTATGAAATACGGCATTTATTGCAGGACACGGTTGTAATATTTTCTCGTGGTATTTGATAAAGTGATTATTACAATTTCTTACATTTCAGCCAGTAGTTTACAGAAATATAACGGTGACTTACACCACTCAACAGCAGTAGTTTACACCACTCTCGTTCTTACCATATATGGAGAAATGACGACAGCAACGTCACAATGACGTGTTTTCTTCGACCAATCAAATCATGTTCTCGAACATACCCTCTCAATCACGAGAGGGTCGCCGTCACTACAGCCCGTATACAGAAAGTAATCCGCATATCTATTGGCCATATTTTACGCTTGATTCGCTTTGTTTCGATGAAGAGTCATGTGTGAAATGTATGAAAATGTTTATTTAACCAGGTGAGTAGATTACCTTGAAATATTTCCCTCGTGATAGGGTCCTACCGCCGAGCAAAGTCCGTTCGTTTTTTGAGGACCCAACCACTCGTGCATTATTTTACGGTAATCAGGTCACCTTGTGAAATAAACGGTATGTCCTTGAAAGCGTCTCTATTTCACCGAGTCGTGTCTTGCATTTTATTGTGCACTACACAATTAAGATTATTGGCTGGATATATTGTTGCACAGTATTGCGTTATGTGTAATACATCGCATTGTATACAATGGGCTCTCACAGTGCAATATTTACACCTTCTATGCATTCATAATGCAAACGCACATTCGACGTATTGTGTTTACATCTCAATACATTAGACACACGTGACGTCGCGCGATGTTGTTCATTGGTTAAATTTCACAAAGTCGCTGTTGCAGGAATTGTTACAAAATGACGTGAAACAAGATTTTTGTTAAATTGTATGGGGTCTTTGGCTATTTACATTTTTGAGAAAATGCAGTGCAAATATAAGTAATAAAACCATGGGCATTTGCGTTTACAACATTCGGACTCCACGCACACTAAACAGACCAAATGTACTGTACACCTCAGTAAACACAACAGCCCATGATTATATTCCTTAAACATGCTCGATTGTTTCGAGCGATTCGTACAATAAATGTCTTATAATTGGGATCAATAGAACTATTTAATCGAGGCACACAAACATTACATAAGGCAGCTTATAAGGAACATGAGCTTAAGGACCCGTGGGATCATCATATGATACATGCATTATTGCTTCATAAATGTGATGGGATATATGCATAACATGCATGTGAACTGCCGGATCAATACTTTTGACATATGTGGAATTCATATATGAACAAAACAACGGAATGTGAATATTTTGCTTTGCAATTTTTCTCATTTCTCATCAGAAGTTTATGTTGTCACCACTCAGTTGAACCGTCTCGGCGAGACGGTTCAACTGAGTGGTGACAACATACACTTTGTGTGGGTAGCGAGGGCACCCACTAGATTCGCCGGACCAATCTTATGATGCTTCCGACGGCCCTGTATATGCATAACATACATGTGAACATTCTCTTCTTACTATATCCTACATGGTGCATGTAGTTTCCATGTCGGACATCTAAGTGTGTACAAGCCATCTGCTAGCTTTACCTCTTATGGCGTTTGACACATACCACTAATAATATGATAATCATATTAAAGATACATGCCCACGCAGCAGGTTACACTGTACTACTACTTTTAATTTTCTGTCATGCCTTATATGAGCCATTTGTCTACCCACTAACGAGTTATTTTTAATTACGGCGCGTGTTAATTGGTGTTAAATCGCATTTTATATGCCGCGACCAGAAAGGGTATTTTCCGACCTCGTGCTATTTTTACCAATACGCGTCACGTGACACTGTCACTCATATCACAGTTTTGACATGCGCAGTGAAGTATCGGAAGTTGAGAAGAAAAATCTATGTTCGAGTCCAAATCTAAATCTCCACGTAACTCTTTCTATTTGGTGATCTGGTCGCCAATATTAACCACTCTCTCTCTCTGTACTGCCTGTCCGTCAGACATTTCGCCTTTTTTTTGGCCGACGCCGTTTCATACAATTTCCGTCCTGGACGTTTCGACATGTTGATATTCTTGTTTACATATTGGGAAGCCTACTGGCGCGCGTAGTATACTGCGCATGCGTACCGCAAGCCGTGATGTGAAAGTCGTCGTCCCCGCACATTATCAAAATAGACTGTTACCGCCGCGCGTCGCTAACAGTAAATTGATAATTAATAAATGATTATATGTGTATAGCTGGCACTCGTAATTTTTAGAACTGGTGGAATAGTGACATAATTATACACTTATTTAATTCCTATAAAGAACATTTTGTGCCTACTGCGTGGGCATGTACCTTTAATAAACGTTGGTGCAACATGATGGTAACACATCAGAGAACAGCGTGCTATGCTTTGTTGTCATCTAATTTATATACAAAGTCTGATATAAGGAGCGTTTGTGGACCCTTTGTTTGATAGTTCAGTAACAACTGTGTGACAGTATGAAAAATACACAGTGCAGTAAATATATACTTGTGTATATACATACTGTATCGAATCCAGTGACTTGTAAGCAGTTGTCTGTGAGTGTATTGTCACTATTTTGCGAACAAATAAGGCCTTGCTTGTGACAGATGTACTTCTAATAATAGACAGTGCATCAGCTTGCCATTTAACACATTGCAAAAATGACCATTGTATAGTTTGTGAGTGATGGTAGAAAAACTCAGATATCTAGCTTTTTGTGTCGTCTGCTGAAATTATATGTATAGAGCGGGGTCGTCATATATATTTGCGACGTATTGCACGACATAATATTAGACTTTCTACCAATATCAGTTGTCAAACACTCGTAAAACAAATGGTGAAACTGTCCGATAGCATGTACAAACTAAAATTGTGGAGATGATGGCAACTCAATGCTCCGTATAATATACTCTAAGAAGTATATGGTCATATATACTTTATATAGATATTCAGTCACATGTATTATACTACTACATTTGGAAATCAAATTGTGGCCTGTCCGCAAACGAATGCCCCCGCTGGCTGCCGAAGAAAAACGAGGCACATTTGAAAACACAGAAGACCAGAGAAGCGTGGATTTGTCACAGCATGAAACCAAACCATCGGAGCAATGGGTGTGTGAAATATCAAACAGATCCATGCAATGAAAGGACATTATAAGACGACACTTACCCGAGTTTCGAACGCACCAAGTATGTGACATTGACCCTGGGCTTAGCGGGGGCGGGACGATCGTGCATTCGTCACAGCGTGGTAGGGCACCATTACAATCAATGCATGTGTGAAATATCAAGCATATGAGTGCACGGAAACAGAAATTGTAATACATTTACCCGAGCGTTAAGGTTTCGAACACACCGAGTATGTCACCTTGACACTGGTCTTAGCGCGGGCGGGACGATCGTGGATTTGTCACAGGGCGGTTGAAGACCATTATAGTCATTGGCCTTTTGGGATTTGTGATCAGTTTAACTTCTATTCAGATATGATCACACTGATAACAATCCATATTGCTTGATCCATAGAGGAATGACGAGTGTTTCATTGACGGAATAACGAGCAGTGCATATCCTGATCGGACTGTGCCGATGCACAAACTGATCTGGATCTACACTGGTCGCAGAAACCCATAAGCCCCATGTCTCCAGTTACAGCCAGCTATATGTAATAGCTCATTGTGTCCATGTATTGCGGGAAGGATATAGGAACAATACATTTGTCCGCGTACTAACAACATCGGTTCTATTTGCGTGCTGAAACGCAAGTGGTTCAATGAGGGATCATAGCTAGTTATCTTCCGTTGAATTTATTTATAGAAATCCGGTATGAATTATGTGGTGTATGGCCTTATTGCTTGCAAAAAGGGCGACTGTCGCACGATTTGCTGTGTAAAGGAACCATTTGACTAGTGTTGGTGCAGGTTATCCTACATTTCTACGCAGTCTGATACGGGACTGCATTGATTGCCAGATCCAAATTCTTATTAATTTTATTGCAAACAGTGTAGACTCAGATCAGACTGCACATAACAGTAGTCTGATCTGGGTCTACCCTGTTCGAGGTCTTAAGTGTTGCTCTATTCAGTAAGACGTTAAAATAAACCATAGGACCGGACTCTATAAATAGATTTACAAAGTGAAATAACTAGCTACGACCCCTCAGTGGTATCAGAGGGACCCCGGGTTACACGCTGACTCAGCAGTCAGTGACCCGGGGCCGTTTCACTAAACTTCGTACGACTAAAATGTTCGTAAGTGTAAATTTATGATAGTCTGAAAATTCACAGTAGCAATGTTTTCTTGTGAACAATTATTGGATTTACATTTATTGACCATAGGCTGCGTTTGCAGCCTGTGCTCAATAAATGTAAATCCATCAAATAATAAAGACAATTGAAATTTCCAGACGATCCTAAATTTGCAATTGCGAACATCTTAGCCGTACGAAGTTTAGTGAAACGGGCCCCCAGATTACGCCGCGCCTCGAATGCGGGTCTATACAGTACAATATATAACTTACCGGCTACTGGCTCATTACACATGAATATTCCAGGCATATTCGAAATTCTTTCGCTCGTATAACCGTCTTCACAGTCACAACTGCCTGCACCACCAACGGTCGGATCGTCATCCGCCTGGCAGTATCTCTGTTCGTCATACGGGTCCATATTCCGGCATGTCTCGTTATTGGTGCACATTATATCAACTAGGGAAGATGATACGTGTGTATAGTAACGTTTTACTAACCCCTCGTACGTAAAATAGCATTTTATGCACGAGTGGTTGCCGAACGTTACGAGAAATAGTTTGTGACAGCCCGTCCTTATTCTAACAAGTCTCGTTATTGGTGCACATGATATCAAATACTGTCTCTTTCACGAAACCTGCCCACATTTTACGGACATATAAACAATGCAAAAACAATACTTTTTCGATAATATTAAACGTGATGAAAATTTAAGAATGAGCCTTATTTTTATTTCGTGAAATTTAGTAAAATATTGATTTCATTACGAAAAATTAATTTGTGTATGGGAATTTAACATGGGGGAAAAGGAGGTGCATGAGCTGGGGGAGGAGCCAAAAAAACACGTAACATTTGGGCAGCTTTCGTGAAACAGACAGTAGGGAAGATGATAGGTGTGTATAGTAACGTTTTACTAACCCCTCGTACATAAAATAACATTTTATGTACGAGCGGTTGCCGAAAGTTACGATAAATAGTTTGTGTAAAAATATGTTTACAAACTTCTCCAGAAATAAATCGTGTGTTTGTTTCAAAACAATAGTTGATTAAACTTTATATTTAGTTTTAAACATTTGGTCGGCGTCGGATTTACGCATGCACTCTAAGGAGGTGAACAATATGTTTGTTTGCATGTATAAACACATCTCGGACCGGTCATTGCTTATTCGTGTAAACAATCCGTTCAGAGGTCTACATTCAATTTGTAGATAATCAGGTGGCCGTATTTCGGCCAATGAGAATGACTGAAATACTTAGTCATATAATAATGATAATTAATGTTGTAAAGCGTCAAAGTGATTTGTAATTTCTCAAACTTACTTGTCAGTTCCACGTTTTTTTGCCGACGAACTTTTGGCTATTAAACATATTAAATCTAAACAATATTTAAAAGTAAGTACTTTTTCATCAATAACAAAAAATGACACCAATCCCCAAAAAGTTTTATTGGATGGAAATGCCATTAAATATTGATTTTATTGCGAAAAAAACGATTTCCTATGGGAATTTAACATGGGGAGTCAATTTCCAAATGTTTTCGTTTTTTGATCTTGAAGGATAAATAAACGAAAACAATTGGAAATTGACTCCGAAACCTGGCGTGATAGCTGGAAAATGATGTAATTAAGAAAACCAAAGTTATATTTTGAAAATCGGTCCACAAATAAAAAATATATTTAAAAAAATATATATTTTTAGCCCCCTGTTAAATTCCCATAAATACTGAAAATATTATTTTTGCAATAAAATCAATACTTGATGGAATTTCATCAAATAATATTTTTTGGGGAGGGCGACTTTTTTCTTATTGATAAAAAAGTACTTATTTTTAAATAATTTTAGATATAATGTGTTATTCAGCCAAAAGTATGTCCATTACGCAAACACGTCTTATTTGGAATTAATAAATCAGTGAACTACTTTCATTAAGGGAGATAATCAATATCACGCAAACTATTTTCATACGAGCCAAGCTGATTGTTCTGTTTATTAGTATATATAGTTTTAATCTATCTCCTATGACATATAATGATACATTACTTCGTTATGTTATGGGTACTAATACATGTTGTTTCAATAGCGTATATCTGTAACAGACCCGTAGCCAGACCTGTTTGAAGGGGGGGGGTCGTTTCGAAGGCCTGAGGTATATAGGGGGGTCTAAAAAAGTGGACCTCGATGCTAAAAAAGTGTACTTCGAAACTGGGCGGGGGTGTCGACGACCGCTCCGACCCGTCCTGGTTACGGGCCTGTGTAACGGTATCGTTGTAGATGGAGTAGTAAATAATTTTATAATTATTACGTTCAAATGGTCACGGTTGCGTAATACTGATAGCACTTCTGTATAAATGTAATCATCGTAATAGTCGTGAGGTTAAGGTCGCCGACGTCTATGATTTAATTACCGATTCCCGAAATGGTCGGAGGTTCAAACCTTGACTTGGTAGTTTTTCTTTCACCATATATATTATTTTTGTGATTTTAATATTTTCACAATTTTATGATTTTAATAAAAATAGCTAAGTTTGAAGTACTGTCTATACCATATAATTGTTTACTTGCTACCACGACCAGAATTCACTGGCCGCAAACACAGTAGCCTTCGGCGTCTATTTATTAAATTATTATTTTTTATTTTATTTGAATTCCGCGTGAGCGCTGAATTTTGTGTCAACACCATTTACAGAAAATATTGGTGATTTTGTAATCGAATATCGGAGAAATGCGGCTATATATTTTGTGTCAATTTTCAATATTATTTACGGAAAAAAATTACTGATTTTATTTTAAATAACCAGCCGTCTAATAGAGCTGTGTATAATCGAGAGTATATCGTTAATTGTTATGTTGTCTCCGACAGTGAGGTGTTGCGGCACACATCAAAACGACACGTCAATTTCAAAACATTGCCTAAGGGTCAACATTTACAACTGTGTGGTGTCATCAGATCAACACCTCGTCACACAAGACTGCGCATTATCGATTTTTTTCCACACAAAGCGACGTGTATTTACAACTAGATATGTGTAATGTGTCGGGTGGAGCCAAAGACCATACATAAATTCGTAATTAGTCACAGATGTAGTCTTAAAATATAATCGATTTTCTTAAATTAAGTCCGCAAGTTGACAGATATTTCAGAGCAGACGTCATCGTAATTTGCCGTTATTTATTTCCAAAAGTAGCCATATATTCTGTAAATGGCGTTGAAAGCTGACAATAAATTAAGACCAGATCATTATGTTAAATCGCTATCGACGACAACTGACGATCCGATGAGATAGTAATACCGTTTACGCGTATCCAATATTAAATATATATCGTTATTTTTGTATGACTTTCGTAGCTTTTACCGAGAAATTCAAACCGTTTCCAATTGTTGGGGAACATAATATCAAGATTATCACACCGTTTCACTAAGCGGGGGCTACTCAGGGAATGGGATCACACGGTCTATTGTTTACACTGGATTCATGGCGGCCCCCATGAGGTCTCAGGTAAATCTTATTTTTCAATAATACGACTGTGGTTTCTTCCTTTTAGTGATGACCATGTTCCAGCCGTTAACACTTATTTAGCAGCATTACTTATGTAGTTAGTCTAAACATTCTGCAGAGAAATTTGAATTGGACGGAATCGAGCGTTGTTTAATGTTGAACTTAGTCCGGTTCAAATGCACAGGTCAAAATATGAACTGAAAATGGCGCTTTGTGTGACAGAAATCCGTACGCGGACGAATACAAAAAAAACTGTTATAAATATCACATATAGCGAAACAGCGGTAGCATCTACTGTTTTAATAATATGCATACATATTGTAATTAATGTTTAATAGTGATATACTTATGAATAATATAGGATACTATGGTTTATACTCCAGCACTATGTTTTAAGGCTGTGTGATTTGCCCCAATATAAGCTGGATTAATTAATACTTATATTCATGAGCTGCATGAGAACATCAATACATTTAAAATATACAAATATTACTTAAAGGGGTACCGATATGATACATTTTAATAATATAAATATTGAAAATACACATAACAATCGCTTACAACATAAGTTATTGATCGAAAATAGTCACTGCATCGTGACCTATTTGACCGCATTACCTATTGGGCGGGTACCTCATTATATCCCCTTTTTACATAGGTAACTGGGGGTATAGTGAGGTACGCTCGCTAATACAATGTTTGCGTAATGGGCAGCAAAACGTGGAACAGAAAGTAGAGGCATTTCGATATGTTAAGAGACATTTCGATATTAGTGGCCATCTTTAATTTATTTAATTTGTTGCTGTCTGTAAATTAGTTTAATGCAGCACGCATGTATTTGTGAGGAAACCTATTTAACAGAAGGGATATAAATTGCTTAATATATTTAGGGCAAAACTAGTAACCTTTGCGGCCATTTTGAATTTTCACTGAATCGCAATTTGTATTCTCAATCAAACATGCTGTATGACAATCAAATAACAGTGTTTTAGCTCCCTTTGAATATATTCTTTCCTGCCGAAAATTCCGAATATCGCATCAATGGCGGCCATTTTGAATTTATGATAATTAAACAGAGTTAAAATATAGGTATAATTATTGTAGTAGTATATAGGGAGTGAAAATGATACCACCAACCTATACAGTGTCCCTACACTCCATTTACGGTCCCACACCCCTCGAATTTGTGTGTGAACTGAATAAACAAAAAGTAATACCACCATGTGAATAATTGTAAAAAAAACAAAACATGTGAGAGAATTTTTCTTCGAAATTTCTCAAACGAGAAATGTGAGAAAAGTTAAGAGGCGAGACTTTTGTTGTTGTTATTTCTCCGAAAGTTTTTCGAAATATTGAATAAAAATTCTATATTAGAGAATAAACTTTGTACAAAGTAATTTTATCATGAAGCCTTACATTTGTTTCGATTGTCATAGAGAGTACAATACTTCTAGATGTTGGAATGTAGACTAGCGAAAGCCCAATCCGATTGGTGCGGTAAGAAGTCAGCCAGTGAATCTACCGTTAAAGTTAATAAAGCGTATGAAAGTGTGAAAGTTCCCGAAGAATTGAAACTTGTTCTATCCAAAGAACGAAGAGCTTTGAAGTGATATGAAGTGGAAATGTAAAGTTCAACTTTACTTGTTATCGAGGTTACATAGTTCAAACGATATCTTCCGGGATGTTTAGTTATTTTTCTTTTTAATAATTTAAAATTGAACACCCCCTATTATTACATAGAAAACATAATAATTAATTAATTAAGTAATTAATTAATTAATATAAGAAACAAATAAAAAACAGACTACAACCCTTATTGCACAACGAGGTTAGGTTTAGATGACGATAACTCGCTGGTGTATTACAAATCTTTAGCGATACGTAACCACGGTGGTGTACTTGTTTCGTGTATTGATTTAATTTTAAACCACATGCGACAAAGTATCGAGTCGCGCTATATATATGACGGAAACTCATACATTACACATCTTTAGCGGTATGGTGGCCAGTGGGTTATGTTCCGTATGTCGGCGCCGACGGAACTGGTGGACTGTATTGTGGTGGAATATCCTGCCGCTGCAGACACGCGAATAAGCAAATCACGTCCAGAGACGGGCGAGGAGCCTTTTTCTCTCGTCGGCCATCCCCTCCAAGACGAGTTTTCTTACGTCTTCGTCCACGAGAATTTGTGGTCGGGCCTTGGACCGGATCGCGCCCTTTAACTCCTGGTACCTGGCCATCTCTTAGATGACCAGTTTGAACTCGCTATCTGATATATCGTTGTCGGTTATCGCTTTCGACACGATAACGTCGATACTGTTTGTCCTAGACCTCGCGAGAACCGCTTTTCGGTCGTGTTTTCGGCTCTTGGCCTCGAGCTTGCGGGCCACGAGTCCGCTCGCCATGCAAAGCAGGCCTGCCCCTGCCGCGACCGCACTCAATGCCACCGCGATCGGCGCAGCGACGACTGTTGAAAATAGAGACACACTCCCCATCCCGCTCACAACGGAAGTTGAGGCTAGCGTGGTGTTCACCCCTCGACATCGTTGACTGCCCGCCTATATTTATTTGCATGACCCGTCCGCCTCTCTCCCTCATGCTGGAGAATCTGTTGTATCTCGACGATCCTGGTCATCCTAAAGGATGTCGGGTCAGCCGTCCCTGAAGGCATGTGCGGATATAGTTTCTCGTCTTTCATCATAAGTGAAGTTATATTAACAGTGTCACAACAGTGGAGGAACTCGCTAGGTCATCGATTTTTGTAAGAAAGTTAATAACACTACCGGCGGAAACTTCAATTGCAGTGTCATCATCGAATATCGTAAACCCCGACCTCTGCACCGCGTGCTTGGTGATGCCAGACTTCTGCACTACCTCATTCAGGACGAGATTCACTCGGACTCGGGTAGCAGCGTGTCCGCGAAAGTTGACCGAGCAGACCGCCATTCACAGAATCGTCCCGAACGCTGCCATGGTGTAACCCCCATATCTGTTGCTCGCGTTGGCACCGAATGAATATTCGTGGCTCCCCTCGCTCAGTGTACCCCGCTCCTCGGCCCAAACTGTTATGACGGGCTTTCGAGCTTGCGATCGCTGAACCGCCGTAGTCGCGTCTCTGCGAGCCTGCGCTACGCTCATCTCCAACCTTCTCATTGCGGCTTCATCGTTGCTGGCTGCGCCCGCGACGAGAGCGTCATGTTCTACACTGGAACTACTTGGGCCGTATATGCTCATGATTAATATATAAATATATATATTATGTTTAATCGGTTATTTCGAGAACGATCGAAATTGGGTAATCGTTCTTCAACTCTCGCGCTTTATCATCTAGAATAGAGATCTTCAATTCGTGGATGTGACCAGATTCCAAACGTTTCATCTCGGGGTTTGGGAAGTCTAAGGTCAGGGTCTCTCCATAGAAACAGTCGCTGGCGTGCACGTCCTTAAGGATAGTGCTGGGGGCTCCGTCTAACGTGTTGTACGATGTGTTCAGCCGATCCAGGTGCACCCTGACAGTTTTCGTGAAGGCGAACCACACCGGGTCGTTACCGACGTGCTTGTCTGGGTCAAACCATTTTAATGTAAAACGGAGCCGTAAAACGGGGTGATCGTTACCCGGTTGGCGGGCTCGACGGTCAAGGTTACGAGTCCGGTGGCTTTCGAGATTGCGAGGCTGGCTCGGCCATCAAGCTCCGAAGCGACAAAAGCTTGGAGCTCTCTCAAACTCCAAAGAGCGATGGCCGGCTTTACGCCGACTGGGCGGCCGTCCTTCATGATCTGAGGCCGGCCCGCCGTTTCCCGCAGCAGTTGTCGATCGAATTCTGAAGTACACAAGCCTCCCTTCGAACATTGGTGAGCATAGCAAACATGATAATATCTTTCCTGGATACCAAGGCGTTTGGCTTTAATTCTGATGCAAAGTACCTGGTCGGCGGGGTCTACGCCGCTAAGGCGGGCATTCCCGGCTGGTGCACCCCACTATCCAAGTTCGCACCGGAACAGGCTTACAAACCAACTTCCCCGACATCTTTGAACAATATAGGCGGCCCAAGATTACTACCATGGAGGCCGTGAACGGGTGAAAAGCAACACCGATGCAGTTTTGTCAGAATCAGCTCAACTTCGCCGTATAGTGCGCAACCGCCGGATGCGGGGTTTCCTCTCAGGACCATCTTGCCGCGGAAGATCCCTTCTGGAGGGCCGTCTACGACTTTCACGCGTACTACACTATTAGGCGGATCTCTGCCGCAGGACGACGGCTGGAATCCCATTTCCAGCGCATACGACCGTAGTGCGTTTGAAAGACTGTGTAACGAATTGGGGGTCCCAAAAGACGCGGACTGGCGCCAGAAAGCATTTCCTAGCAGCACTGGCCTCGGGGACGTTCTCATTCGGGGCCACGGGATTTGGACGCAGACGGATTTTAGGCACGATCACTCCGGCGACCACATCGTCAGTCGGAACGCCGGGAATTTTGACCCTGCGACGATGACATTCGGACCGGAAGAGTCTGGTGGTCGGCACTGCGGCGTCTCATCCTGTGATTTGCTACCTCCGAAACGAGCTGACGTCGATTGCATACAGCAGGCTGCTGCGGTCCAGGGCGCTTGAGGTACATTTATGTTATATAAGGTTCTGGGGTACACGTAGGCCGGGGCTCCTCGCCTCAACGACTCCATTCGCACATACCTCTGAGCCATCCTCGGTGCAGAGGCGCAAGCGCGTTGTGTCATACTGGGCACGGGAACGGTGTTCGATACCAAGAAACAGCTCTTGGCAAATGTCGAGGACGTCACATTATCTCCGATGGACCTCCTGGCGGCGATCCAGTGGTATCAAGACTTGCTACAGTATGCCGGCACCCCAGTAGACTATGTATTTTGAATAGGTCTGTATATGGCGCCGAGCAATATGATGCTACGAGACGACCGTGTTGACGGTTATAAAAATCGGATCGTAATCTCCACCGTCAAACAAAATATCGTCCATAAAGGGAACGTGAACGCGGATATAATCAAGCGCACCGCACATGGAACCGATTTCATAAACCGCAAGCACCCGCAACAGCAAATTCCTTCGGAACTAGTGTCACAGCAAGTTCCACCGTTGTTCCAACTGGTGCAATAGGACTTGATGCACCAGCAAGTTCCTTCGGAACTAGTGTCAAAGCCCACGAGGCTGAAAGATTAGGTCTCGTCGTCGCCCTCGTGGCGGTCGGACTATTCGCGCTTTGGGTTTAGGAACTATCGGGCAGCGAATAGTAGGAGACCGGCGATCGCCGCGATTAAAGACCAATCATTCTCGGCAAGCCATCCGGCCTTTTTTGATAATATATATAGCAAGAAGGAGACGAGACTCCCAATCAGCCAAGGCAGCGCGGCAACAGCCTTTCCGGCTAATTTAGCCAGGAGACTGGCGAGGGCTTTTAGTTGTTTTTTTACACACTCCTTGGCTCCGCCGGCGAAGCCGCTGCACTGCCTCCAGTGATAGCTATAACTATGGTCGATATATTCATGCCGAGAGCTGTGAGGATACTTACTATCGTGACGCCCTGCTCTCTGACCAGAGTGCGAAGACGCTCATCGAGTGTCGTGTCCTCGTGCAGGACCCTCGAGATTGTTTCGCGGATCAGACTTATTTGGGTGAGGAGCACCTCACGGTTAGTCGAGGCAGCCTCCAAGCGAGATTCTATTTCATCCCGCAATGACCGCAGGCATTTGGTGCTCCGCTCGATAGATTCTCTATCGACACGGGCTTCCTCCAGTTGTCTTGCTTCTGGCGCGATATGTTCATCCAGCGCCGTGAGTTTGGAGAGGTTAAGGACCGGTTCGCCCCGGACTGTTTGCAGAGCCTTATCGAGTTCTCGAAGGTTTAACGGTGGGTCATTCATCGCTCGCTTTCGCTGATCTCCATTGTGCGAATAGCGTCGGTGGCTACACGAGGGACATCGCTGAGCTCGACCGTTTCTATCGCGGCGGCCGTCTTTGCCATCGTTTCGTCGATAGACTGCTGGGTCTCTACAGCGCGGGCGAGCATAATTGTTTTATGCCTCTTCCAATCTACGAATCCTAGTTCGTCCCTTATGATTTGGACCCGGCTTCTAGCAATGGTGCTCAGCGTTAGGGGTTTTCTGGTCGCCATGTTGACGATTGGGACATCTGATGCGTTTAGTCGCAACCTGCCGGACCGATCCAGTTCGAACTTGGAGTAGTAGCGGCCGGCTGAAGTCTCTATGAAGGGTGTTTCGCCATCGTCGGCGATGATCTCGGTCACCCGTAGTGATATCGAATTCGTCAATGTTAATATCGTGACAAGCCATCGTTTGGATGTATTGAACAAAAAAACATACGGTTTTAATAGAGTTTCATCGAAACTATGTCTTCGAGTCAATATGGGCGCAAACTCAATCCATACCGCAGACAGCGAGAGCCCCTCGGGCGAAAGGCGTGAGACAGAGCGTTATTATTACGAACAACCCCTCAACGATCGACCAGAACCAGCAGCTCTTGGCCCGCTTACCCAACATAGGAGCTAACGACGTCATTGTGCCGGCAACTGTTCGCCTCGCTTTCACTATTTCGCTGACATCGACAGACGAGGACCGAACCGTCGTTCAGAACCTGGCTCGCGCTATCGTCAAGAAGACCACGATACAAATTTCAGGTAATGAGGTGATGTCGATCGACAACAGCGACGTCTTCCATTGTTACCAAGACCTGTGGTAGACAGCACAAGAACGCGAAAACGCGGTCTATCAGGGTATTGACACTTGCAAAAATCGGAACGTAACCAGACTTAGAATCGGGTCTGGTGACAAGGCAGATAACGTCGCGAGCGACAAAGCGATCGCGGCCGCTTACGGCAACCGCTTCTACATCCCGCTCGACTTTGAGTTGCTGGAGAGCCACATGCCCTACTATCAGAGCGCTTTGGCCGAACGCCTCGAATACGAACTAACGTTCAGCGACTACGGCCGAGTTATCATAGCCACTGGCATGGCATCGACGTATTCGATCGACAATGTTTCGCTGGAGTACGACATGGTCACGATGCCCGAACTCGCGCGATTGATCAGAACCCAGTACGCCGGGCGCGTTGCCATACTTTAAGACCGAGTTATTCGCCATCGCAAGATGACGACAGACAAAAGCGACACATTGTGGAATATTAATGTCAACGTCATGGCCCGTTCGATGAAAGGTATACTGATGCTGCTCCAGGAGGCTCGGTTCGCGCTCGGGGCTAGAAAAATCGACAAATTGTATAACCCAAAAATCCCAAAGGTCGAGGTGACGATCGAGTGAGTCCCAACTCAGCTCTACAGCCAGGGTCTTCGCGCACCCCATCAGTGGGAAGAGCCAAAAAGAAGTTTGGTGCCTGCTCTAAGCGCTCCCTGGAGGTTGTCGCGGTTGCCAAAGACCTGCAGCTCTCGTACGTCTCCCTCGCAGAGTTCCTGACTTCCAGGTACGTGTTATGGCTAGACAAGCCAACCAGCGACGACGACCAACTGCCCGGTAGTGGACGCCAAGTTGAGAACGCGAGCGAGTGTGTGATGATCCAGATAGCCAAACGGAGCATTGAACGTATACATGTATATAATCACAGATGCGCAACTCAACATCGAAGATGGCCGATTCGTCTCAGCACTATACCAACAAACCTCTGGTTTTTACGAAAGATGCCCACTCTGTCATAATATGTGGGCAGACAGGATGCGGAAAAACGGTTTTCATCCTGGACTTGCTCGATGGCTCATACCGCGATGCCTTTCGACACATTGTGATCCTGTGTCCCAGTGTGCGGCACAACTAGACTTATCAGCGGCGCCCGTGGATATGGACCGACCCTCAGGTATACGTCGTTGACCCCGGCGATAGGCTTCACGATTGGCTGCGTGACTGCTCAGCCAAGGCGGCGATGACAAAAAAGAAGGACATGCTATCGGAGCTCGCATTTTCTGGCCGGCATGCGGGGCAAAGCGTATGGATCTCCACTCAGGAGAACAACGCCGTCCTCAAGGATCTGCGTGAGCAAACGAAATGGGTCGCCTCTTCCACTGCAACGACCGAGACTCATTCGATGACTGTCTTCGAGAGAATGACGTTATCCCAACGCGCGAGGAGCGGCTTGAGGTTCGACAGATGCTTTCGGAAACTAAGCACGCCAAGCTTCTGTTAAAGACTGATCAACCAACTGCTTAAAAAGTAATAATTGCTAAGCAATTATTAAGCGCAGCTTAGATTGTGCTTAACGCTCGTTAGTAACTGCTGAGCAATTGTTAACAAATGATGAACAAATGCTGAACAAATGCTTAACAATTGTTAACAAATGCTGAACAAATGCTTAACAATTGTTAACAAATGCTTAACAAATGCTGAACAATCGTTAACAAATCCTTAACACATGCTGAACAATTGTTAACAAATGCTTAACAAATGCTAACAAATGCTGAGCAATTGTTAACAAATGTTTAACAATGGTTAGCAAATGTTAACAAATGCTGAACAAATGCTTAACACTGCTTAACAATTGCTGAACAAATGCTTAACAATTGCTAACAAATGCTGAACAAATGCTTAACAATATTGAACAAATGATTAAAAATGCTTAATAATTTCTGAACAATGTGGAAATCAATGTGTTGCTCTGCTAAAAGCTTTGCTGCGAGCATAACGGTGCGCTCGGCAATATGTTAAACTTATGAGGCTAGTCAGAATAGCACTCAAAATGAACTGCGACGAACGTCTCGATCAGCTAATGGAAGAAACAGTCGTGCCGACTGTCGGTACGACTGCCGACACGGCTGGAACTGTAGGAACGACTGCCGATACGGCTGGAACTGTAGGAACGACTGTCGGCACGACTGCCGACACGGCTGACGGCACATCAGAAACCGCAACTTCGCAGCGCGCCAACGGCTGGCTGTACTGGTTGCAGGGGGACAGGCCGAGCAGTAACTGGGGCGACGTCTCACAGTCGACCAGGTGGATAAGATGTCAGACGCAGAGATTGAAAAATGGTATGCCAGATACGAATCGCGGCTAGGCGCGGTGATGACAGCAGCCATTTAGCTCTACGCATCAGTGGCGAGTACGTTTCCAGAATCAATCGAGATTGGTCGACGACCTCGAGACTGACCCTTTTGTCGGACACGCGCTAAGAACAGCTTGCTGCGTAATTTACCACACGCTTTGCATGTTCTTAGAACCGCTGACAACTGCGTTGACCACAGTTAAGCACTGTCAATTTGGAATTATATGCCCACGAACTATAAGCTCAGAAAATGATGACACAAGACGCACCTGCGAGAATGACGGAGCAACAATCGGAGATTGCGCCGCAGGAACTATCTCCGATTGCACCTCAGGAGCAAGCTCCAGTTGCATGACACACAAACCCAAAAAGACAGGCAGCTGAGCAGCTGTCCGAAAAGCTAAACAAGATAAAATACTCGCCGAGCTTCGAGAGGCCAAACAGTCGTTAGTTGTTCCAGCAGCTGTGGAAATAGCAAAACCCCCGAAGGCGGTTCCAGCGGAACATCCGAAGGTAGCTGCGGTTCAATGTCCGATTGTGGCTCCGACCTGGATCATCCCGTGGGTTGTTGGTGGTGACCTGGCAGTTGCATGCACCCTGTGTGTGTTCCCAATGCGGAACTACCTTTCGCGACAACCAGCTGAAGTTCCGAAGGAAGTTCCGAAACCGATTGCGCCCCATTTAAACACTGCTCTCGATCCATTTTATATGCAATAACTGTATATTTATCACTATGTAATGGCTGAATACGATGGTAAAATAATAGTTAATACGGTTTATCACGACGTGGTGATATCGAGCCTCAGTATCGGGTTTGCTCGACTATCAAAGATCGTCTTCGGAGGGCCTGCTCCAAATTTGGACATGACTGCGAGAAACGTAGGTCTCGTGACCTAAGATGTCGCGGCCGCAGTTTGGACCCGAGATTATCTAGTTAAAGCTGGAATTCTACCAGCTAATATATGGAAATAATGGCTTCGATCGCAATGCTCGTAGGTGGTGCGGTGGTGAACGCTTTGGCGTTCAGCGGTAGCAACTTTCTATTCTCGAATCTGCGAAGCTCGGACGTAGATGAGAAGCGCAAGCGTCACTATTTAGCTGTAGAAAAACGCCACAGCGCACACGCAGCATGGTCACGAAAACGAACCGCCCGTCTGGACTGGATCAACGAAGATCTTCGCCGCGAGAATCACGCCGTGCAAACTTTCCGGAGCGTTGACGCCGCCATCCGCGAGTACGCGCGGACATATCCGCAGAAAAGTCTCGCGGCGCTGGATCCTACTATATTGCAAAGCAATAAGTATTTGAACTTGTTTTAATATACATTGTATATGTTAGTTGACGAGCTTTATTCCGTTCTGCTTGATGAAGGCTACACGGCTCTTAAACACCGTTTAGCCGGCGCAAAGGCTCTGATCCGTCTTGTGCAAGATTCTCTCGAGACGTGGCGCTAGGACGAAAACACGGCCGCCCTTTTTGCCAAACGGATTTTAGATTCCTCCGAATTCCTTCAGAACGTAACCATCAGCTGCAGTGAAACTTCTAACAAAGGTTTAGTATTGACGACGCAGTTACCGGACGATCTGGCGAGGGCATGTTGGAGACTGTTCGATCTACTTGAATACCTTGCATACGATGGACACGCACACTCTTGATAGCAAGCTATCGGTTCGCCTAGCGCGCAAGCTAGCGAACACATACTATAACCCCCGCGGCTACTGGAAGGAACTCGCGGCCATCTAGAACCTCGCCGCGGCGACCAAAGTTTCCGAAAAAGCTGCCAAGGAATGGCTCAAGAAGCAGGCCATATGACAGATCTATTTACCCGCGCTACACAATAGTCCACGCCAGAAATTCGACGTGTCGGTGCCGAACGAAGTCCACTAAGCCGACCTTATGTTTCTCCCTAACGATCGCGTCGGTCGCAAGACGTACAAGTACGCCCTGACAGTCGTTAACGTAGCGAGTCGCTATAAGGGGGATGAGCCACATGCCACGAAGGAGGCCAAGGAGGTGGAAGTGGCCCTTTCCCGAATGCATAAGAGGAGCCCTCTCAAATGGCCAAATCTTCTCCAGGTCGATCCTGGCCGCGGGTTCATGGGTGTTGGCGAAACGCAACGTTTCTGTCAGACGCAACAGCGTTGATGTCCACCGGGACCATGGGATCGTGGAGCGGTTCAATCGGACCCTGGCTGAGAGGCTGTTCGGACACCAATATGCCAAAGAGCTTGTAGACCATCATACGCGATCGACCGAGTGGGTGACCAGGCTGCCCGCCGTGGTCTCTGCACTGAACTGCGAGTTGACCAGATTTATCGGCAAGAAGCCCGTGAATGCCATCAAGGCGAAACAGGTGACGCACAAGCCATCTGCCGTCTCGCGCGGGCGACCCGCTGGTTGAACGGTGCAAAGGCTTCCATCGGATGTTGCCGTTCGGTACCTCTACCAGCCCGGAGAGCTTCAGGGTGTATATCATCTGGATCGATACATTACCAAACACGATGAGCCCGTGCTCTACTACCTCGACAGTGGTCCATCGTGCGGGTTTATTCGCGAAGAACTTCTTGCGGTGCCTTCTAACACCCAGCTACCCCCGGACCGTCCGTCGTGATAGTCGGTCAGGCTCTCATCAGAGCCGTTCCGTCAGTCAGACTCTCATCAGAGTATTTCGGCCAGTCCATAGTTGTTTCCCCTTTTTCACAGTCCTTTTATTTTTGCCTATCTGTAGGCTCGGTGTGTACCCCGTCTGTCCATAACTCTCCTATTGTCGTAGTACGCGGACAGCCCCAAATTATCCTGCTTGTACCTTGGGCAGGAATGTTTTACACCTGCGTTCGTAGAAAGGTCCTCAACAATACAACACTTGCTAGACAAGGCAACCGCTCGGTCTCCGCGGAACTACATCTTGAAGAGTCCGGGTTCGCGGTTGCTCCACGTGTCCCAAGCTAGCAAATCTCGTTTCTCTCTCGCGAAATAGTCTTTCATGTCTGTCTTCAAGATAGAATCCAGGCTGTCGCTGGAAATTCCTAAATACATACTGTCAGTATCAATCTGTATCAACTCGAAATCGCTTCGGTCAACGTATTTGTCTAGAAAGTCGTAGTAGAACTCCAGCATCCGGAGTATACCTTGTGTTTAGATGGCGCTCGGAAGATTCGATCATCTTTACGCAAGAAGAGTTTACCACCAACTTGAACATCTCGGCTACAACGGCCTACTGTCGACATCTCCGGTTCTACGTGCTGCGGTTACTTCGTCTACGAACCATTCGAACGGCTTTCCTTCTTGGTAGTCCAACGTTCTGTACACCGCAGGTATCTCCAATCAGTGTCGCAGATACCACTTCAGTAGCGGCGCGTACATCAGCATCTTCTTGGCGGACAGAGTTCCGACTAGTTTCTTGCCATCTCCTCTGTTCCTACCTGTATTTACTAGGTAATCCAACCTGTTCTCTGGATCCTCTTCTTCTTTGACGACCCTGTTTGTGAACAGCGGCGACATCTCCGAAAAGTGTTTTCGTAAATTGTTCGGCACCTCGATATCCACCTCGGCAAATCCGAACCACTCGGACATCAAACTTATTTGCGAGAATATGTCCACAACCATCTGGTTTGTAGGTTCTCCAAAGTGTCGGATGATCTCTTTACCGCAAGGCATCACTTTCTTCAGAGTCGACAGGTACAGTGCGTCAGCGTCATAACCGAGCACCGCTCCGCATTTCTTATTTGTATACGTGCGGATGTTAGATACTCCGGCTTCCGCGTATCTCGAAAAAACTATAGACGGTCCTCCGACAAGAGCTCCCTGCAGCATGTCGTAAGTTTCCTTTTCGGGTGCGTACAGTGGTGTATATTTTGCGTATGTGGCGGCGATTTCCTTTGTTATGTAGCTTTTCACGTCCTCCTTGATGGTTCCTCGCAACAAATATTGCAGAGCCACACCGGGTAGCGTTACTGCGTCTTTCAGAATATCGACTCCTCTGTCTTTGTAAAAGTTACACATTTGTTCCAACGCTTCCAAGAACGGTGTGACGTCCAGGTGGTTGTAGTATCTTAGCCAGCCCGCGAAAGTTTTCATGTTGTTCTCTTTGTAGATCGCGTTGCACGCTTCTAGCTCGCTCTCTGTAAGCAGGTATCCGCCTCGCAGTTTAGAGTACCAGTTGTCCATTGTCGGAAGTCTTTCGTAGTCCAACTTTTCCGGGGAGTCGAACTACTCGTATGAAAAGAAAGACTGGTGCATCGAGCAGTCGTATGCCTTGATCCACTTGTCGTAACTAGTTCCAGGTCCCATGTACAGAGCAATGTCTAGAAACCTGAATTCCGGAGCGAACATAAATTATCGTCGAGTTTGTCTTCTTAACTACCAGGATTTTGTCAGTTGTGTCAGCCAATTTCCCAACGAGCTGTTTATTTATCAGCTTTATGTCGTATCTACTAGAGTTGAATCCTACCACTGGAACCTGTTCTATCCACCTCTTTATAGCTTTGACTTGTTGTTCCGGGAGTTTGTCCATATCAGTCGGTATGTACTAGCGGTGCACATCGTTTTTGATCTTGTTACCTCTGCTTTTCAACTCCCTCAATAACTGTGATACCAAAGCTTCAGGATCCCTCTCGCAAATGTGTGTTGTCGTTCCTGAGAGACTGTCGCCTACTGAAACGCTTAATGGAACGTGGGCAACCTCGTACTCTAGGTCTCGAGTTTTTACCTCCCCTCCGTTGGCGTTTTGGTAAGCTTCAAAGTCGTACACTATTTGATGCGGGTAAACACGGTCTCCGGGTTCAATACATGTTCTACTTGTGGATGATTTCGTGAATTATACTCGCACTCCCAAATAACCACGAGTGTGTATCCAGCTACGATTATTGCCGCGTCAACCGTGGAATTATTACGCGGTATTTGTCTCCCTGCAGTATCCGTCGCCCGGAGACCCTGCAACCCACCTTTCTCCTCCGTGTCCGCACCTGGCGGTGTGTATGTGTTTTACTTCTAAAGATTTTATCCAGTCTATCGACATTTTGCTGACGTGCGATATTGGATAGAAGGCTTTTTCAAACGCTGACGTTGGTCTGTCTATCATCTTACCTTCGACACGACTTCGGTCTCTCCCCTCATGCATGTTGCTGCGTGCCTCTTCATGTTGCTGGCGTTGGTGAATCTCTGTCTGCAGTCGTAGCAACAGTATATTTTTGTTAGATTCTTCATGTTTGTTATCAGGAACGCGTGGTTGTTGAACAATCATATCGTCATCTTCTTCTCTCCTACTTCCTCGTAGTGTGCTGGTGTCTTTATCCAATACCACACTCCTTCTTCCGTTGGCTCGTACACTTCTATTCCTACACTGAAACATTCCTCCACTTTCTTGATGTCCTCGAAAGGAACCGGTCCTCTCACGGCTTTCTCGTTTTTCGCGAAATACTCGTTAGCCATACTTCATGCCTTACCTCAACACCTGTCCGCTCGAACATCTTCTAAATGAATAGCTAGACATATGGAAAGACACAGATCGTCGTTGTATTATTTGTCTAACGCGTACATACCCTTCTTGTTCCTCAGCCAATCCGGAAGAGGTCCTCTGGATGCTACTGTCGAAGCCAACCCTGTGTCTTACCTCCTGCTGCCACCCAAAACCATATTTTAAGAATACTTCTACCCACCGGACAAACGTCCATTTCGTGTTTGGTCTGTCTACCTTATCCAGGTTCATACGCGTTTCTTCTTGTCTCTCCACCCATGTACCTACCTCCTCGTAATAACTCATCCATTGACTACCTACGATGTATTTGTGAAATATTATAGTTTTGGCTCTACCGCGACTGTCTTTCTCATCTAAGTGTGCTAGCTTGTAAGAGTAAGAGTATCTCAGATAAAAGTTGCTCGTCAGCATCGGAGCCAACTTGTCAACTATCCTTTCATATATTGTCCCGTATGCCCTTACGAAAAGAAAGCTATATGGTTCTCCTACCTTTCTCCAACCTTTCCTTACTTTCGTCGTGGCTGCCTAATATGTTCTCACCATCGTCGGCTATTGCGTTCACCAACTTTCGCTTCAACTTCCTTTTCTTTTGCGGGGGCTTTCTCTGCGCGATAGCATTGGCACGCAGACTCATAACACTCTCTTCCGCAAGCATACGTCCAACTTGATCAGCAATGTCTATATTATTGAATGCACCTCGCTTGTAGGCTGTGGTAAACCTAGTCATGAAAGCTGTGTTTTTAGCTTCGTTCAATATTTTGGTTAACCCTGGAACTCTTAGGCGTTCACTGTACGTCAACCCTAGAGATGTGGCTTCTGCTCTCAGTTTTTCAACTTGTTTTTCAACTTGTGGCAACATTGTCAACTTTTGTTGTGGAGATTTCTAACTAATGTTTGCATAACTACTAGTTTTCGTTTCTTTAACAAGGACATTTTATTAGTTTTGTCAACCCAGGAACTGTGAGTCTTTTACTGCATGTCAACCCTAGAGATGTGCTTCTGCTTGCATTTTTTCAACTTGTGGCAACATTTTCAAATCTTGTTTTAAACCTTGGTTTAACTCAATGTTTGAATAACTACTAGTTTTCGTTTCTTTTACATGAAATCTTATTAGTTTTGTCAACCCAGGAACTCTGAGTCTTTTACTATATGGTATGTTGAGATCGTCCGCTTGTTTTCGCAGTTGATCTCGAGTAATAGGAAGTTTTTCATTTTTCATGTCATCGACAATTCTCATGTCATTCATATTTATCTTTGTCATATTTTTATACTTCCTATATATAAGCAAATATACTTTTTTTTATTAAAATAGAAATCTAAAACTAAAGACTTGCTTATAAGCTATTTATTTCAACTACCCACGCTGATGGTGGGTGTTTCACAATTATTTTATTACAAATCTCCACCTGATATGTCACTTTCCTCTCATACTTGCTCATATTTCACAAAATAACTCGCTCCCAACAACCTTTCGGAGAAATAACAACAACAAAAGTCTCGCCTCTTAACTTGTTCTCACATTTCATGTGTGAGAAAATTCTTCCGAAGAAAAATTATCTCACCCAAAAAATAATTATTTGTTTACAATTATTCACATGGTGGTATCACTTTTTGTTTATTCAGTTCACACACAAATTCAACCGTGGGACCGTAGATGGAGTGTAGGGGCACTATGTAGGTTGGTGGTATCATTTTAACTCCCTATATACTACTAGTGTTAAGAAAGCTAAATTGAATCTCCCGTGACCACTCTGGTGGTCAGCGGCTGGAATTGAAACCACCCCAAATGGCAAAAATGTTTCGAGTTCAAAATTATCCACAGGCATATGCTTGAAAATGACAATTTCATTGTACTTACTATCTAACCAGTCTGACCCGTCAAGTCTATCCACATGGATAGTCGGGTTTAGAGAGATTTCATTGTACTTACTATCTAACCAGTCCGACCCGTCAAGTCTATCCACATGGATAGTCCGGTATAGGGAGATTTCATTGTAATAACTATATAACCAGTCTGACCCGTCAAGTCTATCCACATGGATAGTCCGGTATTGAGATATTTCATTGTACTTACTATGTAACCAGTCTGACACGTCAAGTCTATAAACATGGATATTCCGGTTTAGAGAGACTCCATTGTACTTACTAGCTAACCAGTCTGACCCGTCAAGTCTATCCACATGGATAGTCGGGTTTAGAGAGATTCCATTGTATTTACTATCTAACCAGTCTGACTCGTCAAGTCTATCCACATGAATAGGCCGGTTTAGAGAGATTACATTGTACTTACTATCTAACCAGTCCGACCCGTCAAGTCTATCCACATGGATAGTCCGGTATAGAGATATTTCATTGTACTTACTGTCTAACCAGTCTGACCCGTCAAGTCTATCCACATGGATAGTCCGGTATAGAGAGATTTCATTGTACTTAATATCTAAACAGTCTTTAACCCACCAAGTCCCTATCCACATTGGAATAGTCGGGTAGAGAGAATTTCCATTTGTTACTACTATATAACCCATCGACCGTCCAGTCTATCCAACATGGATAGTCGGGTTTAGAGAGATTTCATTGTACTTACTATCTAACCAGTCCGACCCGTCAAGTCTATCAACATGGATAGTCAGGTATAGAGAGATGTCATTGTACTTACTATCTAACCAGTCCGACAACCCGTCAGGTCTATTCCACGATGGATATCGGGTTTAGAGAGAATTTCCATTGTACGACTATCTAACCATCCGACCCGTCAAGTCTATCAACATGGATAGTCAGGTATAGAGATCATTGGTTCTTACTACTAACCATCCACCCGTCAAGTCTATCCAACATTGTATCGGTTTAAGGGGAGATTTCATTGTCTACTAACTAACCATCTGACCCTCAAGTCTATCCACATGATAGTCGGGTATAGAGAGATTTCATTGTACGTACTATCTAACCCGTAGTCCGACCCGTCAAGTCCTTTCAACAAGGATAGACCGGTATAGAGAGATGTCATTGTACTTACCATCAACCAGGTCAACCCGTCCAGTCTATCCACATGGATAGTCGGTTTAGAGAGATTTCTTGTACTTACTATCTACCATCTAACATCTGACCGTCAGTCTATCCACATGGATAGGTCCGGGTTTAGAGAGATTTCATTGTACGTACATCTACCAGTCGACCCGTCAAGTCTATCAACATGGATAGTCAGGTATAGAGAGATGTCATTGTACCGGTTTACGATTCTATCAGTCCGACCCGTCAAGTCTATCCACATGATAGTCCGGTATATTGGAGATTTCACTGTATAACTTATATAACAGTCTGACCCGTCAGTTTCTAATCCACCATGGATAGTCCGGTAGGTTGAGAGATTTCATTGTACTTACTATCTAACCAGTCTGACACGTCAAGTCTATAAACATGGATATTCCGGTTTAGAGAGACTCCATTGTACTTACTAGCTAACCAGTCTGACCCGTCAAGTCTATCCACATGGATAGTCGGGTTTAGAGAGATTCCATTGTATTTACTATCTAACCAGTCTGACTCGTCAAGTCTATCCACATGAATAGTCCGGTTTAGACAGATTCCATTGTACTTACTATCTAACCAGACTGACCCTTCAAGTCTATCCACATGGATAGTCCGGTATAGAGAGATTTCATTGTACTTACTATCTAACCAGTCTGACTCGTCAAGTCTAACAACATGGATAGTCCGGTTTAGAGAGATGCCATTGTACTTACTATCTAACCAGTCTGACCCGTCAAGTCTATCCACATGGATAGTCCGGTATAGAGAGATTTAATTGTACTTACTATCTAACCAGTCAGACCCATCAAGTCTATCCACATGGATAGTCCGGTATAGAGAGATTGCATTGTACTTACTATCTAACCAGTCTGACTCGTCACGTCTATCCACATGGATAGACTTGACGGGTCAGACTGGTTAGATAGTAAGTACAATGGATAGTCGGGTTTAGAGAGATTCCAGTGTATTTACCATGTAATTGGTTCTGGCATGTGTACCAGCCTGGCCCACCAAAGCCGTATAGCGGAGTGTAGCCCTCCTGGCATTGACAGTGTCCGCCCATGCTGCGGTAACTATAATAATTGAAATCGCAATACCGCGCCTCATCATACGGCTCTGCATCCTTACATTCTTTGTCCATTTGGCATCGAGGGTCCACTGTGGATGAAGGAATATTCGTGTTTAGTACCGGGTTACATAGGTTACACCATGACTGTCTTATATACTGGCCCAGACCTCGCCCCACCCCCACAACACCCTATGCTGACGTGACTGTACACATTGAAATACCGGACCTCATCATACGGCCAAATATCTTTACAATATTAGTCCAATCGGCATCGAGGATCCAGGAATATTCGAGTTTAGTTAAGGAATAAAAGCATGGGCTGTTTCGTTTACTGGGGTTTTACAATACATGTTGTCTGTTTAAAGTGCGTGGAGTCCGAAAAACTCCTCGCAAACTTTAAAGAGACCAATTGTATTGAACACATCAGTAAACGCTACTGCCCATGGTCTTATTACTTATATTTACACAGAATTTGCTGATAGTTTCAAAAATGTAAATAGTCAAATACGGCGTTAAAATTAAAGGTACATGCCCACTCAGTAGGCACATAATGTTCTTTATAGGAACTAAATAAGTGTATACTTGTGTTTACTATTCCACCAGTTCTAAAACTTACGAGTGCCCAATATATAGATATAATCATTTAGTATAGAATATTTTACTGATAGTGACTCGCGGTGGTATCAGGCCATTTTCATATGCAAATAAGGCATGATAGTTTTTAATTATTTATTCTAATTAAATGCGTCACCTGAAAACATATGTTCGACAGATTATAAAGTATGATCATTGCACATCAAAAAATAAATACAGATAATAAATAGTAATGTCCGTAAATATTTTAAGGACACACGGTTATCGCCCCTGATGTCAGTGTGGAAATTTTCGTCTGATATAGACTGTATAATAATACCAATCAATACGTGGGTAATGGTGAATGAATGTTTATTTTTCCAGAAAATGTCTCAGATGATGTCTCTAATATGTATAAATAGCATTCTGTGCCTACTGAGGGGACATGTTCCTTTAAGATTTATATTGTTTTACGTCAGTTTGTCGCAATTCCTGGAACAGCGACGTTGCCGGTCAATAGGGTGCAGTTAACCTCGTGGAAATTAATGACGTCAAAATAACTTTAACCAATCAACAACATCGCGCGACGTCACGCGGGTCTAATATATTGTTGGGATGTAAACGCAATACGTTGAATGGGCGTTTGCATTAGGAATTTATAAAAGGTGTAAATATTATGGCGTTGCATAGAGTAAAGCGGCCCTCACATATCGGTCGCGGCGCCCGCGCGACTCCTGAAACAGGGCATTTTCGCGAGGCGTCTGGCCGGACGCTGCCCGATTTCTACAGGGTGAGCTGCGATTTTTAGGGTCACCCGAACCGAGTGGGCGTGAATCCTTGACTCCCAAATCTGTGATTTTCCAAGCGCGATTTTGTGTCCTGGCAAGCCCGTAGACACGTCGCTAGGGCCCCGCCCGGCGGCCTGCCGAAAACCGACCGGTGATCTGGCGGGCTCCACCAGGACAGTGACTGTACCAAGCAAGCCATACTTCTGATAGCCAACACATGAACGTTTACTATTGCACCAAGAGTATAATACCATCAAATATTTAACAATGGAAATTGACTTGAATATATGCAATACCAATCATTTGAACAGATGAATTGTCATCAATGGAGTCAGATGCCCTAAAGCATAGGAATGTGGGGTGGAGTGGGGTCTATTGTTGCTCGTTTCTGTGTTCTCAGGCTGCCAGTTTAGACCAATCTCTGTTTCGCTAGTATCCGCATACTCTAGGAGAGATATAGCAGGGCTTAAGCAGTTTGTGTTTTCCATTTCTGGCTGTCTGACATATTGTTGTGTGCAGTATTTCAGTATTATCATAATATATGCAGGAACAAAAGTCAAAAGCCATGGATTATGGATTTGCATTGCTTTAACCCTTCAAACGCAGGAAACGAAAATTGTCGTCTGCTGCTGTTTTATATAATTATTGTCTTCTTTATCAGTAAAGACATGGTTTGTTAGCACTTTAGAATCATCATACATCCACACCGAGTTGTGTGTGTGTAGGGGGGGGGGGAGGGCTGGAGGCAGGTTGTCCGTCCATCCGTCCATCTATCCGTCACGTTTTCCATTCGCCTATACCTTCTGTACTGTATGACCTATCGGATTTACACCCAGTCGATGTCTGCACGTTTCTCCATTCTCCGATTGTCTTGACACTTCATGTGCATGTTTATTATCACCCATATTTCCATTCCCGACCCCACCCTTGCTATCCACATGCTCATAGTCAAGGACAAATAACATAGAAAGTTGTGTCCAGTAGATGCGTGCACGTTTCTCCATTATCCTATAACTTTCTTTACTGTACAACTAATTGGCTTCAAGCGTCATGTGCATGTTTATTATTATCCATATTTTCATTTCACACCCGGCATGCTCACTCCCCCTTGGCATCGGTCAATGTCAAATAACTCTGAAATACCCACTTCAGTACATTTATTTTGGTATAAGCTCTTTTCCATATGAGTGATTCACTTGAAACTTCATATGCATCTTTGTCCTTATCCATATTATCGTTCAGTAGATGCATGCGAATTCCTCTATTCTCCTATAACTTGTTACTGTATCAATGTGCATGTTTGTGATCCAGCCACCACAGCGATGTGATACATGTCGTTGGCATCGTTCTTGTCATTAGTTTTGTATTATGAACTAATGCCAAATAAATTATATTTGTAAGACCCCCTTTTTTCAAGCAGCCGTCCAGTTGCATGTCATGTAGATTTACAAAGTACATATATTCGCATATATTCGTATGTGATATTTACATGTGCATTGGATCGGAACTGTAATAGAACACACTATAATGACATTTGCGTGATAACTACCTACTTTTCACACACTATGGGCCAAGTCCAATGGTTTCAGATCTAACAGTACAGCCACTATGCAACCTGAGCCAATGATCAGAAACGAATGAAACATACGTGACCTTCAATTAGCATGCCTTGCTTTTTTTTGACCGTCGCAAGATCGCTGAAACACTTAGTCATTTATTTACGTCAAAACGTTTGTAAGAATTTCTTCATTAAATAAATTAAATACAAACATAATATCTAGTTTTGCCTGGTAAATCCATGGTGTATGTATTATATAACAAGTATATAGTTAACACTACAGCATTAACCCTTACATTGCTAATAATTGCAATGTCAGTAAGCGAGGCTTATGAAATACCTCCCCCCCCCCCCCCGCGTGGGCACATGTGCCCCTAAATGTGCAGATTTGTAGTCCGTGGTTCTGTGACCTTGACCCTGGGCTTAGCGGGGGCTTCACCGTCATGGATGTGTCATAGCTGATTTATCCGATGTTAAGTTTGGTGTATATGACATTGACCTTGGGATCAGCGGGGGTTGGACGGTAATGGATTTTTTACAGCATGATGGTGAACCCTTAGAGGAATGCATGTATGAAATATTAAGAATTGTTATGAAGGAAATAAAGGTTATAACAGATTTCACCGATTCTGCGAAGAAACTAAGTATGTGACATTGACCTTGGTATCAGCGGGGGTTTGACGGTCGTGGGTTTGTCACAGCATGATAGTAGACCCTTATATAAATGCATGAGTGAAATATTAAGACTGTTCGATGAAGGAAATAGAAGTTATAACATATTTATCCGATGTTCAGTTTAGTGACGAACGGACGGACGGACGGACGGACGTACACACTGCGGTATACATGCAAACGCATCTGTAAACATGTTGCACAATTACCTCCTGTACGCACGAATTGGTCCGCAAGTATACCTGGTTGAATATGGACGGACAGACGGACGGACAGATAATGCATCCCATTTTCGCTACGCGATAGGATAAAAATTGGTCATATGCATGCCACAACATGTCACTGATAGTGTCATATCAAGGCAATACTCCGGAGAAGTACATGCAGTGGGCACAGGCGAGTCGGGAGCTATTGTGATGTGTAACCCGGCTACATGTGCCATGATACTATTGTTATCTCTGGTGTGTGGCAGGACTGCCAGCAACCTAGATAATTACGCAAGTGTGTGTCCTAATGTTGTCTGTGGAACATGGTTGTTTGTATAACTGACCTGAGATGGATTTAATGAGATTACTGAATGTGAATTACGTCTTGCCAAGTGTGAACGACCACGGATTTTAAGCCATGACTGTCTGGCATATACAGGTCGATAATCGTACATGTTTTATCATCAGCGTCCACTGTGGAGGGAAGAACAGAAGCATGTGCACTCCGATACTGGAAACACGAATAGTTTACTGTCGCGTTCCATGACATATCTGATATACATGTCGATATTAGTATCAGGGGGCCATTTTACTAAACTGTGTACGACTAAAATATTCGTAAGTACAAATTTAGGATCGTCTGGAAATTGCAATTGATGAATTTACATGTATTGAGCATAGGCTGTAATAAAGGTAAATCCAATAATTGTTTACAAGAAAACACTGTTAATTTGAAAATTACAAACTATCATAATGCACTGACGAACATTTTAGTCGTACGAAGATTAGTGAAACGGGCCTAGGTCAGGGGCCCGTGTCACTAATCGTCTTGCTATAAAAATGTTTGATCGAAGATTTATATTTGCATATCACATCAACTTGGCGAACTAACGTTACCATTTTCACCTACATGCACACATCATTACATGTGAACACATCCACGAAAGAGTTTGCAACAGCGGTTGTCAGTGTACATGTAAACTTACGAACTTCTTAGTCGTACGAAGCTTAGTGAAACTTGCCGCCTGTTTGGTTTGTTCTGTCTACATCGAAAGTCTATTATACGCATGTACGTTAGTATCACCTTCCATTTGTAATACCATTATAACCACTTTACCGGTGTTACTAATATTTGGCCACAGCGTACATGTACGTCTCGGGATGGTGGTTTGTTCCACATATAGCCCACGTCTGAACGCCCAAGGTCAATTTCACTGAGGACATATGTTCACCTTTTCTATAAGGAAATGCGTTAACGATTCGTTTTCCAATAGCTGTTTATATTAACCCATTAACCGATCTCACCGCTATTTTGTCACATTGTGTGTCTATGAATGGTGCTTTGTTTCGCATACACCACGCTTCTACACACCCAAGGTCAAGGTCACTGGAAACTTATGCTCATTTTTTTATCAAGAGGGAATTGTCTAGTACACGTACCACGCTACATATGATTTATCTAAAAAAACCAACAGAAACTACACAGCTATCATATGCGATCATATACATATGCGACCCCATATACTAGAAACACGAATATTCGTGTTTCTAGTATTTGGTCGCATAGGGTAAAACTTGATTGCGTTGATTTACCATTGCGTGTTTTAGTCACTCACATCGGGCTACGCATGATCTACTTACAATAGTCAGTGGCAACGAAACCGCAGTCAGGTTTTACTCTATGTAATCCGAACTAGAAACAAGACTATTCGTATTTTTACTATTTTCACCTACCATGCATTGGAGTCGTTGATGGGGTTGGTGTATTGGTGGGCGTTACGATGTCTGCCATCGCTAGCCGCAACAGACAGACCAGAGCGATACCTGCAATCGTTCAGAATAAAATAAACTCTCATGACAAAATTGGAAATATAACGTAAAGCGCAAATTATCATACAAGGGCACATCATAACTGGTATGTGGCTGTGACTGGAGAAACGGGGCTTACGGAATTTGTGACCAGTGTAGTTCCTGATCAAACAGCACACTCCTGTGTCACATGTTAACGGTCTGCGTTGCTTGTTAGAAATATGACGGACGTTTCATTGGTGTAATGGTGAAAAGTGTAGATCCTGATCAGACTGTGTGGATATACACTGGTCGCACAACGCATAAGCCCGATGTTTCCAGTCACAGCCACATGTGAGTTATGATGTGCCCCTGTCTGATAATTTGCGTTGTACGTTACAGTGGAATCTCTCTAAACCGGACACCAAGGAAACATATCGATGGTCTAGTAACATAAGGTCGTAACTGCTATGCTAAAGCATAGCAGTTACGACCTTATGTTACTAGACCATCGATATGTGATATTATTTTTCATCAGTTTCTTGGTCATTTATCTCCGGTGATAATGTACGTTCGTGATCGCATAGCGCACATCTATGGCACAGAATGAGCAAATACCTTATTGGCAGTGAACCTTCTCTGGGGATACATAGGGGTTCAAACAGATCCCGAGTGCCAAGGCAAATGTTTACCCACGATTGGACATGGTCGAATGTTATTGTTACATTTCCGTCGGAAATATCGTGTAATTTGAGCATATATGCAGTAATTTCGGTACTTTGATAATACGCTACATTCAAACGGCCAATTTACACATACATGTTCCGCGGCCGCAGTACACGTCGCGTGAAGCAGCCGCATCAATTTCAAAATGTCAGTGCGACCGTTGTGAACTGGTTTGGTCATGTAATGGTGTGCTCTTGTAACGTCATGAGACACATGCATTGCGTAGGTATTGGCTTGGCCCCGGAATGAGCATTGTCTACAGACATCGCCTAGCAGCACGCGCTGTACGGTTGAACCCGACTGTGAGCGATGTCAAGCAATGGCAGTCATGCAACAATAAATGCTATCCAATCAAAAGTGAAAAACATCCAAATGTATTAAAGGCATACGGAGCCCCGTTTTATTAATTCGCTCCCGCGAAAATACAATTCGTTCCCACGATATAACAATTTTTATATCGTGTGAACGAATTGTTAATTGTTAAATTAAGGGAACGAATTGTTATTTCGCGGGAACGAATTTTCAATTCAAGGGAACGAATTGTTATTTCGTGGCAACGAATTGTTAATTCGAGAAAAATAATTGTTAAATTGAAGGAACAAATTGTTATTTCGTGGGAACGAATTAATAACAAAACAATCCATATCCCCTGCGGGGCTTCGTAGAGGTCAGTTAGTGAGGTCAAACTATAATGAAGTATCATTTAGCTTTTATGTTAACATCATTATTAGCCATTTCTATTTGTTTCATGGTGAGCATTTCATCTAAATAACAGCATATCAACGTTTGACTGTCTATTTACAAGTATTTGATTTTACTGCGCGAACGTGAAACTTTATTCCGCACGTGCATGCCATTGACTGCAGTGTAGCGCTCTGTGTTAAAGGTACATTCCCACTCAGTAGGCACACAATGTTATGTGTATCAGAGACATCATCTGAGACATGTTCTGGCAAAATAAACATTAATTTACCATTACCCCACGTATTGATTGACTTTAAAGATACATGCCCACTCAGTAGGCACAAACTGTTCTTCATATCAGATACATCATCTGAGACATTTTTTGGCAAAATAAACATCCATTCACCATTACCCCACGTATTGATTTGCATTATTATACATTTTATAGCATTTATAGTACGTAAATTTCCACACTGATATCAGGTGCGATAACCGTGTTTCCTTAAAATGTGAACGGACATGTATTTATTCTCTGTATTTATTTTTTGATGTGCAATGATAATGCTTTATAATCTGTCGAAAATGTTATTTTTTCAGGTGACGCATTTAATTAGTATAAATAATTAAAAAAGATCATGCAGATGAAAATAGCCTGATACCACCGCGAGTCACTATCAGTAAAATAATATATGTATAGCGGGCACTAGTAATTTTAGAACTGGTGTAATAGTATACACTTATTTAATTCCTATAAAGAACATGTTGTGCCTACTGAGTGGGCATGTACCTTTAACCTAGAAAGCGGAAAACGATGTATCAGGTAACGAGCTTTGTATTGGCCGAATACGTACTGTCTGATAACATATTGCTGTGTCAGGCATTGATCTGATAGGATATCCAGGTTATTACAAAACAAAATAATTAAGAAATGAAGTTTCATTGATCGTACGGCGTCACATGACGTTTCCAAATTACGTCAATGGAATGACGTCACGGAAACTAGTTCGCGTTCGTTGTAACGAAACAACTTCATACATGTAAGAATTCATTGTGTAGCCAAAAGTATTACCTGATGAATATAATACCAGGCTAGTGTACTTTGATATAAAGTATATCAGACTCGGCCTGATAAACTAGATATAAAATGACATTAGACTGGTAGTTTCTATGTCACGATAACCAAGGCATGGGATCACGTGGTTTTATAACACGATTTTCGGATTTGACGTAATCTGTGACGTCATTTTTTGTTGCAGTAGATTTAATTTAAAATATTCTAACAAAAGATGTTGATGATATGTAGCGCATCAAATACGATGGCATATGTGCTTTATGAGTACTCTGAACGTGATTTACGCAATAATCTAGTACCGTTTATTTCTTACATTCACGTGCTCTAGTTTTTATTTACATTTACGGTAACCGATTTTTCGTCAAAACGACATAATTATGAGAATAAAGCTGCCTGAACAATATAGGGCAACGTGTACCGCTTTTGCTGCGGTCCTTTTCATAAGAAACATGCCGTTCAATTAGAAAGATATTAAAGGAAATATACTGTAAACACAGCTAAAGGAATGACGTCACGCCGTTCGGAAACACGTGATCCCACACCTTTGATAACGGATAGTATGATAGCACGATGACGATACTACGGTACATGTTCCTGTGTATCACATAGCTCAGGCTCAGCCAATCAACTACGCAACCGCCTGCGTTAACCCTTTGAACCCGAAAGCACGATATATCGGTTTATGCAAACAGTGGAGATCCAGATGAGCCGGCTCGTAACGAGCCGTCTCATCAGGATCTGCACTGTTTGAAAGTAATTTTCATATTTTTGAGAACAACAAATACCCCCTCTTTATAAATGGAATAGTCTGAAAATCATTTTTTGCGATGATTGGATTGGTTGCAAAATTAACATATAGCAGCCATTCAGTTACTTAGGGGTGAAAGGGTTAATCTTGCCCATATTATTAACGTTTCGGATCACATATCAGCAATGACAACTAGCCACTCGTATAGCGCAGGCTCGGTCATTCAAATTGCTTGATTCCAAGCACAATATCAGAGTATTTTGAAATAAAGAAATTTGCAGATATGGCACGCTCAATCTTGCCATTTGGTCGTAGTAAGTTCTTCCTCTGTTAAGCGTCAGTGTGCGGATAGGTTTTGAGAGTGGTTCTATGAAAAAACAAACAAACTGTGTATGCTATTTTACACTATTTGCTGGTGAAGTAATATGTAAATTGATTTGAGACTTGTCTAAGTTTTAAATCTGTTCATGAATTTACACTTAATAAGTTTAATAAGAGTGTTTTCTTATTATTTAGAGGCAATTTAATTTATGTTAAATACTTCATCAACCCTTTGCACACTGCAAAGGGTTGAGGAAGTTTTTAACATAAATTTACATTCGTTTGTTTTCAAAGCCTTGTTTCTTTTTACCGGATACGTAAGTAAATTTTAGTTATCCATGTGGACGCTTAACAGAGAAAAACAATGACATGGCCTTATTGTAAGTATTGCCATTGTTAACGTTTGTTAACTTAAATTGTATATTGGCAATACCAACTCGCAAGGAAGTAATTGGATTGTCAGAGCCTGAGCTGTGCTACATCAATCAATATGCCCGATTACAAGCACCATATTGGAGTATTTTGATATATTGGCAAAATTAGCTCAGGATATGTCGATGCTTGTCTTGTAACATGTGAACGCTTACCCACAATGGCGGCTACAATTATTGTCCCAGCGGTCATGTCGACGGTTGTCTTCTAACATGTGAACACTTACCCACAATGGCGGCTACAATTATTGTCCCAGCGGTCATGTCGATGCTTGTATTGTAACATGTGAACACTTACCCGCAATGGCGGCTGCAATTCTTGTCCCAGCGGTCATGTCGACGCTTGTCTTGTAACATGTGAACACTTACCCACAATGGCGGCTACAATTATTGTCCCATCGGTCATGTCGACGCTTGTCTTGTAACATGTGAACACTTACCCACAATGGCGGCTACAATTATTGTCCCAGCGGTCATGTCGACGCTTGTCTTGTAACATGTGAACACTTACCCACAATGGCGGCTACAATTATTGTCCCAGCGTTCATGTCGACGCTTGTCTTGTAACATGTGAACACTTACCCACAATGGCGGCTACAATTATTGTCCCAGCGGTCATGTCGACGCTTGTATTGTAACATGTGAACACTTACCCACAATGGCGGCTACAATTATTGTCCCAGCGGTCATATCGACGCTTTTCTTGTAACATGTGAACACTTACCCACAATGGCGGCTGCAATTCTTGTCCCAGCGGTCATGTCGACGTTTGTCTTGTAACATGTGAATACTTACCCACAATGGCGGCTACAATTATTGTCCCAGCGGTCATGTCGATGCTTGTATTGTAACATGTGAACGCTTACCCGCAATGGCGGCTGCAATTCTTGTCCCAGCGGTCATGTCGATGCTTGTCTTCAGAACAGGAGATTCCTATCAGGACTTTCTTGAAAAAAATGCTATAAACAATAAAAATGTGTTTTCATCATGGCCCTGTGTAAAGTGGCTTAATTGGAGATATATGACGATACTAAGACAAATTAAAACAAAATATCAGAGTTAAACAATAAAATAAATCATGTAAAAAATAGAAATGGTCATGTGCAAAGTGGTTTAATTGAACATATATTTGACGATACCAGAACCACTGAAATTTTATTTATTTTCAGAATTTATGAATAAAAATAAAAATGTGTTTTCATCTGGACCCTGTGTAAAGTGGTTTAATTGAAGATTTATGGCGATACATGTACTAGGACCGCTCACATTTTTGTAATTGAATATTTATTGTGATACTACGACTGCTGATTTTTTTCCAGAATTAGTAAAAAAAATAATGTTACAAATACAAATGTGTTTTCGTCATGGCCCTGTGTAAAGTGGTTTAATTGAACATTTATGGCGATACTAAGACCGCTAAAAAAAAAATCAGAATTTAACAAAAACAAATCATGTAAAAAAATGAAAATGTGTTTTCATCATGACCCTGTGTAAGGTGGTTTAATTGAAAATGAAAATATTTGACGATACTTTAGTTTACTGTCTGTTTCACGAAAGCTGCCCAAATGTTACGTCTATATAGACAATTCAAAAACAATATTTGTTTTGATAATATTAAATTAAAGGAAAATTTAAGAATGAGCCTTCTTTTTATTTCGTGGCATTTGGTCAAATATTGATTTTATTGCGAAAAAACAATTTCCCCATGTTAAATCCCCATAGACATCTTCACGGAGTGAAGATGTCTATGGGGATTTAACATGGGGAAATGTTTTTGAATTTTAGAAATACTGGACCGATTTTTAAAATTTTACTTTTGTTTTCTTAGTTAGATCATATCCAAGCTACCTAGTCAGGTTTCGGGGTCAATTTCCAATTTGTTTAGTTCTTTGACTCCTCCCACATTTCCTTACCTCTTTTTCCCCCATGTTTAATTCCCATAGAGAAATCAATTTTTCGTAATAAAATCAATATTTGTCCAAATTTCACGAAATAAAAAGAAAGCTCATTCATAAATTTTCCTATAATTTAATATTATCAAAACAAGTATTGTTTTTGAATTGTCTATATAGCCGTAACATTTGGGCAGCTTTCGTGAAGCAGACAATAGCACCGTTGAAATTATCAGAATTTTAAAAAAAATATAGAAAATAATAAAAATGTGTTTGCATCATGGCCCAGTGTAAATAGAGGATATTCCATCATACATTTTAAATATAGCGGGAAATAATACACGAGTTTGCGTCGGCTTCCGTGAAAGCAACGAGTGAGCGTAGCGAACGAGTTGCTTGCACGGAGGCTGACGGACACGAGTGTATTATTTCCGCTATTCAAACATGTACGATGGAATATCCTATTTATTGCACTTCCACGACGGATACATATGCACATTTAGTCTATTTTTGAGATTAGATTCAATGAATTGTGATGTGCGCATGAATAGTTATACAATGACATGTTTTCCCGCGTTTTGACGTTACGTTGTGTGACGTCAAATGTGACGTCATGTAAACTTTTTGAAATCCAAATTACGCAGCTGTTTCTATAATCCAGATATATTTGAACGTATGTTTGGAATGTGTTCAATCACATTAACATTCTAGATTAGTCGAGACCCTTTCCAAATTTTAAAATACATGTAACTTTATTTTGACTGTAATACAAATTAAATATTGTGCATGGTAGCTCGTGGTTTCCAAGAAAACAGGCGCGCAATTACGGATGTTCTCCTCACGGTGTAATATTTGTAAGGAGTTGATTACGGGTTTTCTCTCACAGCGAAACCCGTGCAAATAATTTGCAAGAGTGTAATAAATGAGATTTACGGACCCTCGGCGTCGGTGAAAATCACTTTCTCAGGTTCGTAAATCTCATGTACACCTCATCAAAAGACAATAATTGTATAATGTAATTGTGTATTATTACATGTTATCTCCCTTGAGATAGCATATTATCTCAAGCAAGTGTCGTTTGAAAGTAATTCTGTATTATTTTCATAAATAATTTGTGTAATTTGCAAGAGTGTAATAAAGTGGTTTTATTTAAGATATACATGTATGACGATACTAGGACTGCTGATATTTTTTTTCAGAATTTAAAAAAAATAATGTCAAAAAAGGAAAAATGTGTAAAGTTGTTTAATTGAAGATATATGACGATACTAGAACAGCTGAAATTATATTTATTTTCAGAATTAAAAACAAGCATATAAAAAATAAAAATGTGTTTTCATCATGGCCCTGTGTAAAGTGGTTTCATTTGAGAAAATATATGACGATACTGGGACCGCTGGATTGTTTAAATTTTCACCGATACCGGTACATAGGTGTCAGATTATTTTAAGTTGATATTCCATAGTTGGTCACATATTTATTTTATCACAAAAAAGCAATTCCCCATGTACAATTCCCATAGACATTTTTTTTTACTTTCGGAAATAGTTTTGTATACGTAATAAAATCAATATTGGGCAAAAGTTCACAAACTAAACAGAAAGCGCGTTCTAAAATATAATGTTATCGAACATATTGAGAATTTCATTGTGGGTATAGCATAGTCGTAACATTTGAACAGATTTCGTGAAACAGACCATGCAGACGGTAGTCATTACTACATTGCCAGAAAACGTACAGTGTATGGTCATAAAAACGTAGTGTAGGTCATAAAAAGTACGTGTAGGTCATAAAACGTACTGTATGGTCAAAATAAAACGGCTACAGTGTATGAGGTCATAAAACGTACAGTGTATGGTCATAAAACGTACAGTGTATGGTCAAAATATACAAACGTTTACTGTGTATGGTCATAAAACGTACAGTGTATGGTCATAAAGCGTACAGTGTATGGTCATAAAACGTACAGTGTATGGTCATAAAGCGTACAGTGTATGGTCATAAAGCGTACAGTGTTGGTATAAACGTTAGTGTGGTCATAAACGTAGTGTTTTGGTCATAAAACGTTACTGTGTATGGTCATAAACGTCAGTGTTATGGTCATAAAGCGTACAGTGTATGGTCATAAAACGTACAGTGTATGGTCATAAAGCGTACAGTGTATGGTCATAAAACGTACAGTGTATGGTCATAAAACGTACAGTGTATGGTCATAAAGCACGTTGTAATATGTAAGAATACAATGAATGTAATGTAAAAATACAATGCAAAATGTAATGTATGAATGTAATGTAAAATGTAATGTACAAATGCAATGTAAGAATGTAATGTAATAATGTAGTGTAAGAGTGCAATGTATGAATGTAATGTAAGTATGTAATGTAAGAATGTAATGTAAGTATGTAATGTAAGAATGTAATGTAAGAATGCAATGTAAAATGTAATGTATGAATACAATGCAATGTAATAATATAATGTAACAATGTAATGTAAAATATGTGATGTACCTAGTACCTGAATTATTTCAATGTTGACGAAACTCAGGATCCGAAGCTTGAGCTTAGTGACACGAACCGGCGGCTATATCACTTTATCCCGTCAACACAGTGCGTATGTGCCGTGAAACACGGTGTCATGAAACATTTTTGATATCCAGTCAATACTATTTTTGCATTTTACTGCCATTTGTAGGTGTTGACTGGATAAATAGAATAGTAGGTTAGTGCCGTGAATGGGAACAAATATCTGGCGCGGCACGGAAACGGGATGTACGGGATGTGCTCGGCAGAGCCTCGTCCATCCCGTTTCCTGAGCCTTGCCAGATATGTTTTCCCATTCACGGCACAAACCTACTATTCTCTATCTAATTTCCTTATTTTTGAACCAAAGTATATGTTGTGACCACTCATTTGAACCGTCTCTATATCACTGATCAATACAGCTTCAGTGTATGATGGTGAGCTTACACAATTAATATAATTTAACATGTATGTGATTCATAGAGGATATTCATATGTTTACAACGAATATGACATATTATAATGGACATTTCACACCACTCGATGAATATATATGTCATATTCGTTGCAAAACTATGAATATACTCTATAAATCCCATACATGTTAGATTATATTCATTGTATAAGCACACCAAATATGGACATTTCACACAACTCGAATAATATATATGTCATATTCGATTTACTATATACCGGAAATTAGAAGTTGTTTAGACTGTATACGGTAATGAATGTGTATTTGCAGCCTATTTGCAGTCCGGCACTGCAGATGCGCGTTATGAATATAGATAGCGGAAGTAGTTGTATTTTCACCGGAAGATGTTTATTTCATCGATGAGAACATATGACTTTTATTTGCATCGTATAACTGTGTATTTCATGAGTAGGAATATAATAAAATACAATATTTATTTAACTCGTTAACATATTTCAAGGAAGCTTGAGCTTATGCAATGAATATAATCTAACATGTACGTGATTCAATATAATATTTATTTAACTCGTGAACATATTGAAAGGATTGTCAAATCAATACAATCGTATATCTCATGTTAATTCATCACTCGTGCTATATCCTCCTACTTATCTATTCGAAAAAGAAATCCACACCAAAAGCTAAAACGTGGCTATGAATGGAGAATTGTGGCATATGTGTTTTACGATCAGTGTAGATCCAAATCAGCCTGTGCATCCGCACAGTCTGATTATGATCAGCACTGTTCGTCGTTCCATCAGTGCACCACCCATCATGCGTCTATCAGGCAATATAGATCGTAACCAGGCTACACGAGTGTGCTATTTGATCAGGAGCTACACTGGCCATACTTCCTATAACCCTATTCTCCTTACAGCCACATACATGTATGAGGCAAGTCATGCTATTTTATACTTTAGAGCATGTGCGATTTTTCATAAATGTTATTTACAAAATGTACGATATTTTGCGTAAATGACGTCGACAGTTGATGAAATTCTCACAAATCCGCATTTTCTGTGAAAATTGCGTCATCTTTCGACGTCATTTATAGAAAATGTCAGTTTCTGTAAATAAATTTCATGGAAAATCGCACATGTTCACAGGTACAAAATCACATGACGTGAAAAACACAATCCACACCAAAAACTACAACACCATTTCTCCTCACAGCCACATACTTATATCGTTTAAAAAACACAATCCACACCAAAAACTACAACCCATTTCTCCTCACAGCCATATAATTATATCGTTTATAAAACAAAATCCACACCAAAATTACGACCCCATTTCTCCTCAAAGCCACATACTTATATCGTTTCAAAAACACAATCCACACCAAAATCTACAACCCCATTTCTCCTTACAGCCACAAGTTTTCGTTTAAAAAAACACATTTACACCCAAAACTGCAGCCACCTACATGTATAACATCCAGTCGGGTCTCAGTGTAGTTCCTGTGCGAAATATTTATGGTCAGGTTTCCCTATAAATACTGCACAAAGGGCGTATCCACGTACGTGTCACGTACCTAGCAACGGGCCTTTATTCCCACAACCGACACATTATACAGTACTGCCTATGCTAATCTTACCAATATTTGTCGATTATTTTATTTCAAACGCTTCAATATCGTGCTTTAAATCAAGCAGCTTGATTGTCTGAGCCTGAGCTGTGCTACATCTCAGGCTCAGACAATCAAGTTGCTTGATTGCGAGTTGGCTTTGCGATAGATGTACAGAAACGCTGAAATCTGGGTAAGATTAATGCAGGCCGTTGGGTATTTACGTAGATCAGCCAGTTGAGATTACCAATAGATGTTCAGACACGTTGACATCTGGGCAATATTAACACAGGCTGTTGTGTACTCACGATTGCTTGATTGCCAGTTGACAATATATGTTCAGACACGTTGACATCTGGGCAATATTAACACAGGCTGTTGTGTACTCCCGATTGCTTGATTGCCACTTGGCATTGACAATAAACAATATATGTTCAGACAATTTGACATCTGGGCAAGATTAACACAGGCTGTTGTGTACTCACGATTGCTTGATTGCCACTTGGCATTGACAATAAACAATATATGTTCAGACACGTTGACATCTGGGCAATATTAACACAGGCTGTTGTGTACTCAGGATTGCTTGATTGCCACTTGGCATTGACAATAAACAATATGTTCAGACAATTTGACATCTGGGCAAGAATTAACACAGGCTGTTGTGTACACACGATTGCATGATTGCCACTTGCATTGACAAAAACAATATATGTTCAGACACTTTGACATCTGGCCAAGATTAACACAGGCTGTTGTGTACTCACGATTGCTTGATTGCCACTTGGCATTGACAATAAACAATATATGTTCAGACACGTTGACAGCTGGGCAATATTAACACATGCTGTTGTGTACTCACGATTGCTTGATTGTCAGTTGGCATTGACAATAAACAATATATGTTCAGACACGTTGACATCTGGGCAACATTAACACAGGCTATTGTGTACTCACGATTGCTTGATTGCCAGTTGGCATTGACAATAAACAATATATGTTCAGAAACGTTGACACCTGTAGCCGATTTCATCAACATTGCAAAGTATACTTATCTAGCAAAGAATACTTTGAGGGAGTAATCATTTATTTTTCCAGAAATGCATTATTTCATATAGAGCTAACAACTGCATATATTTGATGATTAAAAGTATGTAGAATTATTATACTGAATGTATTACATTATCACAGCCAAAATGGCTGTGATAATTTAATAAATTCAGTATAATAAAAACTTATATATATATATATATAAATCGAAAATTTCTCCCTCAAAGTGTACTTTGCTAGATAAGTATACTTTGCAATGTTGGTGAAATCGGTTGCTGTGCATGATCAGCACAAGCGGTTGTGAGCGACTTTAGCGAACATTTGTTATTCTTATTATTATTATATTATTCATTCTTTGTTTACTAGTATTACTACAATCGATGATTAATAATTACATTTTATTTATTTTTGGACACTATTTGTAACACATGTATATTTTGACAATTTGTTTGAATCTTAATATATTTTGGCATACATATCGGTGCATGTCCGTGTTATTTAACCGATACATATTGCTTTCTGCTTGTGCGTGCTTTTTGACGTCATTATGTATATGACGTCACTAGGTCATACTCTGGATTTCCCATTGATGTGAACGTTGTGAAAGAGTTAAAAAGCCGTACCGTATCCATTATGTTCCTGGAAATAGTGAAATAAACATTATACTAAACAGATGAAATGAATAAATAATAGTTTGGTTTCATGTACAATGTCCATTAACAGCAATATTATGCAGATACTTTGCTGAAGTCAACAGCAAATATCCGACAAGCTTAAAACTGGGTAATTGAATGTGCAAAGTGACCCTGATGTCGGTATTTCGTATTTTTAGCAAGATTATGGCAGACTTTCAGCATACAATGACATATGTCTGTTCCACATTTTGCTGCCAACGAACGAACCTCGCCAGGTTTCGGAGTCAATTTCAAAGAGTCAAAAAGGATCGAAAAACGAAAAATTGTGGAAATTGACTTTCCATGCTAAATTCCCATAGGAAAATAATTTTTTAGCAATAAAATAAATATTTCATAGAATTTCATCAAATAATTTTTTTTGGGAGATGGAATTTCATGAAATAATTTTTTTTGGGAGGGCGACTTTTCTGTTATTGATGAAAAAGTACTTACTTTTAAATATTTTTTATATTTAATGTCTTTAATAGCCAAAAGTTCGTCGGCAGAAAAACGTGGAACAGACAGTAGGTTATTTGCAGTGTAAGGAGCGAACGACGGATTCTGGGACACCATCCGTCGTTTGTTTGTTTGTGTATTGGTGTTTAACGGTATATCGACAGCTAAGGTCATGTAAGGCCGGGTTCGATATGCTCAATAAATGTAAATCCAGTAATTGTTTACCAGAAAACATTGTTAATGTGATATTTACAGACTATCATAATTTTGCACTTACGAACATTTTAGTCGTACGAAGTTTAGTGAAACGGCCCCCTGGTCGCCAGTCGGGATTCAGGTAAGGATGAACCCCGATCGTTAAATTACCCGTCACATGCTCCCACCTGACACCCACTGGGACACAATCACCATCTGAGGCTCAGTGCCTGTAAAACTAGCAGTGAACATCGTGAACGTTAAACCAGGTGTATGATCATGTGGTGCTAACAACAACAACTAGTACTGAAATTTAATTGTCTAATCTAATTCAAAGTACGTATTCGTTTATAGTGTCCTTATTACGTAACGGATTTTGATGACATATGGCACATCAAACGCGTCTTGTTAAGCTGCGGTTGGTGGTCTCTGTATTGTCGCCCAAACTTCTGTTGTTTTTGCGAAGAATCGATTTCCGTGTTCACGAAGACGCGTTTGCTGCGCCATATTTCATCAAAATCCGTTTCATATTAAGGAAACAATAAAATATTACTTTCAAGATTCCAACACTTTCAGCCACTGTTGTTGTTGTTATAACCACGTGATCATGCACCTTGTTAATGCTACATGAATGAAAATAATACATAATTGCATTGCATATTATTTGAAACGACACACATACATAAACGACACATACATAAACGACATAATTATATACATCGCTTCTTAGCTGCACATACATTCAGTACGTGACCGTCGGGCTGATTAATTGCTACAACATATTTTTAATAAACGTTTTTATTACACATGTATTATTTACGAGATATCATGTTTGTCATTAATTCCATATTTATTATATCTAACACATGTATAATATCAGTGAGAGTATGGTAAAACCGGATTATTTTCACTTTCGTAAACTCAGTCGTGAATAAAATATGCATGTTCTTTAGTTTAAACAATATTTATTTCAAATTGTTCATGCATACATCAAAATACATTTATCCCGTCAACACAGTGCGTATGTGCCGTGAAACACGGTGCCGTGAAACATTTTTGATATCCAGTCAATACAATTTTTGCATTTTACAGCAATTTGTAGGTGTTGACGGGATAAATAGAATAGTAGGTTAGTGCTGTGAATTGGAACACATATCTGGCGCTGCACGGAAACGGGATGTGCTCGGCAGAGCCTCGCCCATCCCGTTTCCTGAGCCTTGCCAGATATTTTTTCCCATTCACGGCACTAACCTACTATTCTCTATCTATTTTCCTTATTTCTGAACCAAAATATATGTTGTGACCACTCATTTGAACCGTCTCGGCGAGACGGTTCAAATGGTGGTCACTACATATATTTCTGATGAGAAATCAACAAATTCTTGAGCCTTGCCAGATATTTTTTATACATCATAAACCGGACACCAAGAAAACATTTGAGATATTATTGTTACGGGTTTCTTGATCATTGATCTCAAGCGACAATGCCAGATCATGATCACGTCATGATGCCTGATTTACTGCGAAACGTTTCTAAACTGGACACCCTGTGGATCCCCCAGGATGTCCGGTTTAGAGAGTTTCACTGTACATATAAGGTAACGGTGAACTAGAAAATGTCGCCTGTAGACGCACTTAGGGCCCCTATTTGAGAAACTCATACACAATATTTCAAAACAATAAACAAACAGACGGACGGACGTACGATCAGTAGCGAGGGTCATTCTATTAATATGGAAGGATGTATTGTTACTAAGTAATGCATGTGTGCAATATGAAGATATTAGCTGAAGGCAAACATAAATTATAGGTGATTTGAGAAACTCTTACAAAAACTTTCAAATAAATAAACAGACAGACGGACGGACGTACGATCAGTAGCGATGGTATGTGTATTAATGTGGGATGTATTGTGACTACTAAGTAATGCATGTGTGCAATATGAAGATATTACCTGAAGATAAACAGAAAATATAGTTGAATTGAGAAACTCTTACATAAACGTTCAAAATAATAAACGGCCGGACAGACGGACAGACAGGGCGAAACCCTCAGCGGGCCCTAATAAGGATTAATAACAAGCTCACAGAGCGTATTTGAAGTCTTCTCCTTGAGTAAAACATCAATAAATAGGAATGTATCTATTTTTCTTTCTGTGCGGAAAATTAAAAAAAAAACACACTCTGTGGTATATCAGTAGCCTATTTCACCAACATTGCAAAGTATTCTTTTCTAGCAAAGTATACTTTGAGAGAGCAATCATTTATTTTTCCTGAAATACGTTATTTCATATAGAACTAACGATTGCATATATTTGATGATTAACAGTATGCAGAATTGTTTGTTATACTGAATTTATTACATTATCACAGCCAAAATGGCTGTGATAATGTAATACATTCAATATAATAAAAATTAATAAATTTAAAATTTCTCCCTCAAAGTATACTTTGCTAGTTAAGTATACTTTGCAATGTTGGTGAAATAGGCTACTGATAACCCAGCTTTTGGGATGGTGGTTAAATCAAGTAAAGCATCGTTAGCAAGGACTCATTAACCCTTTCACCATAGTGGTATTGGCAAAAAGTGTAGATCCAGATGAGCCGGCTCGTGACGAGCCGTCTCATCGGGATCTGCACTTTTTGCAAGTAATTTTCTTATCCCCATTGTTATACGCCCGTTTGAAAACAACGGGACGTATTATGTATTCATCTTGTACGGGGGGGCGCCAGAGCTAATCTACACTAGTTGACAATTTGTTTATTTAAATATTATTGAATATTGTGCTTGAGATCAGGTTGCTAGATTGGCTGAGCTTGAGTTGTGCTATAGGTCAGGTTCCGACATTCAAACTGCTTGATTGCGAGTTGGTATTGCCAATAGATGTTGATGATCTGTAGCCGATTTCATCAAAATTGCAAAGTATACTTAATAATAAAGTAAATTTATTAAGTGTTATTATAATGAATTTGTTTGACAAAAACACAAACGCAAAATTAATTTGACCTTGACCTTGGGGCACAGAGGCCGCATGAGCGGGACACAGAATTAATATATTAATGATGACAAATAAGCATACCAAGTTTCAAGCAAATCTGACTTACGGTAACAAAGTTAGTAGGTATATGAAAAGTTTAACGCAAATTTGGACAAAAGTTTAACTTAAACTTCTAAGTCTTTTGACCTTGACATTGGGGCACATGGGCCGCATGAGTGGGACACATAATTAATATATGAATGATGAATAATAAGCATATGACGTTTCAAGTCAATGTGACTTAAGAATGCAGAGATATACGGTAATTAAAAACTTTAAAGCAGATTTTGGACGGACGTGATTGTGATCATTATGTCTCGCTTACCGCAAGCGGGCTTGAAAATGATCTGCGCTATATTGCCGGATGCTCTCTATTCCGGACGCTGATAATGTGAGAGATATTAAACATAACATAAACAACGGTAAAAAATGCGGATAACATTTCCATTTCGCGCAATAATCTGCAGGGCGTTGACGTTCATTTTATAAAAAGATTCTGAACATCTATTGGCAATGCCAACTTGCGATCAAGCAGTTTGATTGTCTGAGACTGAGCTGTGGCACAGCTCAGGCTCAGCCAATCAAGCTGCGTGATTTCAAGCACAATATTTGATTACTTGATTACACAAGATTATCGCAAGCGGTATATTCATTATAATTAGTATATACATCATCATAGTTAGTATACCTGCAAGTCACTCTATTTTAATTACATAATATTACAGAACACGTATATCATGTAAAACTCGGAGACACACATCAATGTAGATGTGATTGGAGAAATGAGACTTATATTATTTGTGACCAGTGTAGCTCCTGATTAAATAGCACACTACAGTAGCTTAATAACGATATATGTCATGATTGCTTGTTAGTATCTTTGTTGGGGTTTAACGACCTATCAACTGTTAATGTCATTCAAAACCGCGTCAGTGGGTTTAGCACTAAATCCCTTATATTACCTGTACAAGTACATGTACATGTTCAAGTACATGTACAAATGGGGGGGGGATCCCAACATCAGAACTGAATATTTACAATAAAATAAATATATATTCAGCCCTGAAATCAGAACAATCCTGATCTTATGCCAGGCCCTCGCCACACCAGAATCCCTTGGCCCCTTTCAAAAGCACTAGGCTCAGTAATAATCCTACTACGTTTATAATTGGCAACAACCCAAATAAAGAGCCAAAGTTGAAAACGTATATGAGGCCCAAACCAGGAAAATCGTGATTCCTATAAGGAGGAACTCATATCGTTAATTTACGCCATCGCGTTCGCCCGACCAGCCACCCACATGCTTGCTTGTTAGATGACAGGGAGTTCCAGTGATGGAATGGCGAACACTGCATAGCCTGGTCAGGATGCACATACTGATCTGGATCTACAATGGTCACACAATCCATAAGGCCCATTTCCATTAAGGATAAATTTATTAATTTTTATTGTACTGAATGTATTACATTATCACAGCCATAAATCCATAAGGCCATTTTCTCGAGGCACAGACACACATATGAAATTAGAATGATTGGATTGTGGAAATATGATGCATGGCGGAATCTATTGCACCAACAAGACATATAATATTTGATGACATGAAAACACTAATCATTTTGTATACACCAACTTCGGAAAAGCATATCGAATGTGCACTTGTACACGACCGACTGCGTTAATCTTGCCCAAATGACAACGTGTCTGAACATCGATTGGCAATCTGAACTCTCTGCTTTACGTAAATACACAACCGCTTGCGTTAATCTTGCCCAGATACATGTACCAACATATATTGGCAATCTGAACTCGCTGTTGTACGTAAATACACAACCGCCTGCGTTAATCTTGCTCAGATATCAACGTGTCTGAACATTTATTGGCAACCTCAACTCGCTGCTTTACGTAAATACACAACCGCCTGCGTTAATCTCGCTGTTTTACTTAAATACACAACCGCCTACATTAATCTTGCTCAGATGTCAACGTGTCTGAACATCTATTGGCAATCTCACATCACAATCAAGCAAGTGCACAGCTCAGGCTCAGCCAATCAAGCGGCTTGGTTTCAAGCACACTATTCAAGTATTTTTAAATTGATAGACAAGTATTGGCAAGATTATGGCATGCGGTAGTGAATAATAAATAGAGAATAGTAGGTTAGTGCCGTGAATGGGAACAAATATCTGGCAAGGCTCAGGAATTTCTTATGCGATAAGGAAAGCCATTGTATTATAGGAATGAATGGCATTTTTTGGAATTTATCGGGGCATAAACTTGGAAAAGTCGCGGGAATACTGGACGAAGCGATAAAAAAATACAATTTTCGAAAAAAAAAGAAAAAAAAACAAAAGATTTATTTTGATTTCATTTTTTTTTCGAACGCGACTTTTCCAAGTTTATATCCCCGATAAAGTCCAAAAAAATGCCATTCATTCCTTATAATTCCAGCATATGAAATAAATTCATCAAGAAAATGTGTTTATTTCCCGTTTTATTAAGAATTATTTTAACTGCGCCTCACGGTTACGGAAAATAGTTCAGCGTGGGAGTTTACTGGGATATACATTTAGGACAGAGACTTGCTACGGACCAATCAAATGTTAGGGAATTGTGTAAATATTTTTTTGCTGGAATTATTGCATAATAATTTTATGTATTGGTGTTTAACGGCATATCAACATCTAAGGTCATTTAAAGCCGGGCCAACGGGTTCGATCCCGCATGTAACTGTAGCCTATTTTACGAACGTCCGTTAGTCGGCTACACTCAGTTAGTCGGCTAAACGTGGATATCAAGGGCATCGTTATTACGCTGTCCTTCGTGACCTTGGGGGTCGGACATGGGTCGTATGCAAAACAAAGCACCATCCTTAGACGCACATTGTTCAAAGTTTGTGAAGCGGTTCATGAGTTATTGAATAAACAAAAACAAAAGTTAACGCATTTGCTTTACAACAAGGTAAAGATAAGTCCTCAGTCCATTGACACCATCCGTAAACAATATTATCAACGTCGGCGAAGCGGTTCATAAATTATTGAAAAAGGAAAGGTGTTACTGACGTACGTACGCACAGGTACGTGCATAGACTAACGCTGTAACCCCTCATACCTTAGTGCCGTGAATGGGAAAAAATATCTGGCAAGGCTTAGGAAACGGGATGGGCGAGGCTCTGCCGAGCACATCCCGTTTCTGTGCCGCGCCAGATATTTTTCCCATTCACGGCACTAACCTACTATTCTATTTATTCCGTGAACATCAACAAATAGCTTCAAAATGCAAAAAGATAACCCCAGCCACCGCACATATTCATACGCAGAGATTATGTCGTATTGACAGGATATCAACAATGTTTCACGGCACCGTGTTTCACGGCACATACGCAATGTGTTGACGGGCTAAAAACGGTTATTTCTTAGTATGTGGATATATGCCACTCAGTCCACTACGGAACGCGTGCATATATCCACATGCAAATCAAATAACCTAGTATACCTGTAAGACGTATATGCTCAGTGGGTGCCAAAAACATGATATAGATTCCTTTTGTGGGATCGCGGTAGGGGTGACTCGTATGTGAAGTGCAGTGGGACACTATTATAGGGTTAACTGTATTGTAATATAGGGTTAACTGTATTGTAATATAGGGTTAACTGTATTGTAATATAGGGTAAACTGTATTGTAATATAGGGTTAACTGTATTGTTATTGTAATATAGGGTTAACTGTATTGTAATATAGGGTTAACTGTATTGTATATAGGGTTAACTGTAGTGTATATAGGGTTAACTGTATTGTAATATAGGGTTAAATGTATTGTAATTTTCAAATTTGCGGCGTATATCAGAAAATGATAGGTCGGAAAATCTGTTGAAAGGCGACGCGCTAGCGGAGCCATTAAACATGTTTTCCGACCTATTATTTTCTGATATACGCCGCAGATTTCAAAATTAAAATGCGGTTAACCTATTTTAATGCACTCCTTTACTACTGGCGTAGGAATACATATTGAAATAATCTGCGACCGTTCATCAACAATGATATACCTGTAATGTATGGCCATCAACCAATCAAATTGCGTGCTATTTATAGAGTGCACTAGAAAGCAGATTTATCAATGTGTCGTGTTTACTCGCTCAAGTGCATGTGCCGTGCACTGTCATCACTATCTACAGCCTGGTTTACATGTACGTTAAAAAACGAATCATGTGTCTATTGAAACAATATAGCAATAATACATGTATAAAGACTTAGTCAGCTATTTTACTATTCATTCTGTATCTGTCCATGCCGCAGATGTATGGAACACCAAATGTACATACACTCAAATAATTAATGCTAAATAATTAGAGTTAGCATACATATTTAGAGCTAGCATTAACTATTTTTAGCATTAACTATTTAGAGCTAGCATTAATTATTTGACTTTATGTAGAGTTGGCGTTCCTGGATCTCCCGATCTACATAAACTCAAATAATTAATGCTAGCTCTAAATAATTATTTAGGTCTAGTATAACCTATTCAGAGCTAGCTCCAAATGATTTAGATTTCCTTTGATTTTGAGCAAGCTCTAAATATGTAATGCTAGCTCTAAGTATTGAGAGCTAGCATTAATTATTTGACTTTATGTAGATTTGGCGTTCCATATAGATGCGAATAATATCACGCAATGTATAATGCATGAACAATGCACAAGTTTAAGTTGATCAATACTATAGCCACAATAGTTACTTCAACATATGAAACCGACGCCAGCTACGTTTGCTTTAACTTGTGTGACGGAGTGTGTTGTCAATATTTGTCCTAACCCTTAGGAAATTCAAAATTATTACAATGGCTAAACCATTTATGTAGAAAATATAGGTCAATGTCACATGTTATATGCCCGTTCCTTATTTCAGGCTCTGGTGGCGGTACTTTCAGTACTTTGATTTTAAGTATAAACTGGGTTATACGACTACATTCTTTATGACCCAGGTATCCACTATTGAATGTAATAAACCTTCACATTGGCATGTAAGGTAATTGTAGGTTCCAAAATGTGGCACTGTTATTTAGTGCTGTGGTGGAGAAATGGGGTTTATTGATGTTACGAGCAATATAGATCCAGATCAGCCCGTGCATCCACAGTTTGATCAGGATCTGCACTTTTCGCCATTCCATCAGTGAATCACCCGTCATGCATCTAGGTCGCAAAACTCATAAGCACCGTCTCTTCAGTGACAGCCGCATTTATGGCCGTTGTCATACACTACTTGATCGACCCTTGTTATCCCCTCCACAGCGACTTCGTGGTATGCAGGACATATGTCTCTTTTAGTCATACCTATGTTTACTCTGATATTAAATATCTGCCAGGTATGACACTCGTCATCTTGTCAACCAACGGAAGTGGATTATTTACCTTGTACCCGACTCGCAAATTCTGCTGGTCCCGGCCTTCGCGCGCGTTACAATTACTGAATCAGCGACCCAGGCAAAAGGTACACTAGTACCTCTTCCGTTGGCTGAAAATACGGCGACTGGCTTGCCTTGTAGATGTTTAATACCGGAGTAAAATTGGGTATGATTTAAAGAGCTTTTGGTTGTTCATACCACAAAGTGCCTGTGACCCCTCGTCGATTGGCAGGAGGGGATATAGCGATAGTCGGTGTACCATACGTGCTTACGTACGTGCGTTAGTAACACATTCAATGTGCATGTATTATGTGTAATAGCCTATGAACCACTTCACTGATTTTAATAATATTTGGTCACTATGTGTGTACTGGGATGGTAGTAGAATATTAGATTGTAAACGCAAATCGCACAACGTATTATCAGTATACGTATATGTGCGACCTTAAATGTGCGAAGCCTGATATACGAGACCCGATATGTGATGTATTATATGTGAAACCCGATATGTGAGGCCCGATATGTGATGCATGATATGTGAAACCCGATATGTGAGGCCCGATATGTGAGGCTTGATATGGGAGGCCCGATATGTGCGAGGCCCAATATGTGAGGCCTGATATGCGAGGCCCGATATGTGAGGCCTGATATGTGCGAGGCCCGATATGTGAGGCATGATATGTGAGGCCCGATATATTAAAGCGATATATGAGGCGGCCTGATATGTTCGAGGCCTGATATGTGAGGCCTGATATGGGAGGCCTGATATGTACGAGGCCTGATATGTGAAGTATGATATGTGATGCAGCATTTCTTAAAGCGATATGTGAGGCCTGATAGGTGAAGCCTGATATGTGAAGCCTGATATGTGATGCCTGATATATGTGAGGCCCAGCTACGTGAGGCCTGGTATGCGAGACCTTGTCTGTGAGAACTGATGTCCGAGCCTGATATCCGAGGTCTGATATCAGATGTGTAATATGTGAGGCCTGGTAAGAGACGCCTGATATATGAGGCCTGGTATGAGAGGGCTGATATATGAAGACTGGTATGTGAGGCCTGATATGTGGGATCAGGCCCTACGCCGATGACAGAGAACATGATGTGTACCATGTTCTAATGTGACCGTTATCTCTAACATATAAACCACGTGACAATATTTGTATGATGTAGCATACAGGCATAGTGTGGCCACTTAGAAGTTAGATAACCAGATACACACATGACATATAGTCAGTATCATACGAGACACGCCATGTGATTTTGTACCTAAGAAATTTTCATAGCAAATTCTATTCCACATTTGATATGAAAGTTTCGTCATCTGTCGACGTCATTTCAGAAAATATCACAGTTTCTGTAGATTGGGGCCCTCACATTATGTAAACAAAATATATTGTTACGGAAATTAAGTGTGTACCGAATTATATAACTATTCCACACGTTGTTAACATCAACAGTGTTCGTTTTTACACAGTATCAATATATATATCATGAGAAATCGCCCATTTTGTTGGGTACAAAGTCATATGGCGTGTCTCATATGTGAGTTGTACGTTATACGTTACACAATAACAGTTTGTATGTTTTTAATATAGACTGACACGAGAATAGTTCGGCTGTGTGGACGATGGAAGTTTTGGGAAGAAAGGGAACATTGGGTGGAAGTCTGGAAGCAGGGTCGTCCACTGAACAAGGGGAACTCTACTGTCAGCCGTGCCTGGAAGACGGGTGGCAGCGAACTGCGCAGGGATACTGCTCCGACTGCCGTGAGTATATGTGTGACGATTGCCGCAAGACACATTCTAAATACAAACGCACAAAACATCACGTGTTCCACAGTAAAGCCGACGTGCCACGAGAGGCTACTCCGAAACGTGCTGGAGACACGCAGGATATGCTGACCGATTCATGCACGACACATCCAGGGGAGATAACCAAGTTATGTTGTAACACCCACGACAAACTCGCGTGTAACGTCTGTGTTACATTAGACCACAGGAACTGTCAGTATGTCCAGTATATCCAGTATATCCCGGACATCACGCATGAAGTCATAGGCTCGCAACGCAAACTTGCCGAGAAGGTGAATAACATTGAGTGTCGACTTATTGAATCGTTTGAACATTTAGAGGAAGTAAATGTTAAATATGTAAAAGCAGTCGGTGACTACCGTGACGACTTGGTGGCGATCATCGAGAAACTGGCAGCAGAGGCAGAAGAGAAGAAGAATGCGTATATGGAAAATATAAGACGTCAGCTGACGGCTGCCCGTGAACTGAACCGGGGGCAATTGGATAGACTGGAATCTAATTTTTTTTTGGGAGGGAAACTTTTTTGTTATTGATAAAAAAGTATTTACTTTTAAATATTGTTTAGATTCAATGTGCTTAATAGCCAAAAGTTCGTCGGCAGGAAAACGTGGAACAGACAGTAGTCAGTATTCTGCTGAACAGTATATAGCCTCATGATAATGTTTAATTGCAATATAGTTTTCTTACATTTATGATTAAGATCATGCATGAATATACTGTGTAAATAACAACTGTGCATGTACCCGCAACAACGGTATTGCCGTAGCGATTCATGGACAACCAATAAACAAAAATCAACCAGCCCACCAGTAGCCTATTTCACCAACATTGCAAAGTATATTTTTCTAGCAAAATATACTTTGAGGAAGAACTTTTCAATTTTAGGACAAATTCATGAATTTTTATTATACTGAATTTATTTTTGGCTGTGATAATGTAAAGCTAAACGTGTAACTTAAAAAATAAAATAAAAATAAAAGATACCATGATGACTTTATGACACTGAATATGTGGTCCCCATAAATGTTACTATACTATTCTCCTGATATGTTGTATATATGTGTTGAAAACATGTATGAGGGTGCTACTTATACCCCCAGCATAAAAAATATGTTGAGAGGCAAATAGTTTTCGCACTTCTGATCGTCCGTCCGTCCATCCGTAAGATTCGCGCTGAAGCTTTCTGATATCCATTATCTCTAAAAACGTAAGTCGGCTGGACTTGAAGCTTAATTTACTTCCTTATCGTTATTCTGTTTGTGTTATTCCAAAGTGAAGGCCAATTCAGGGGTGGTATTCCTTAGACCATGTGGAATAGAAATTGATTTTTTAGCTCAATGTATATTCTGTACTAATTGGCATCTCCGTCTTTAATATATGCTCCCGGGGACAAGAGCAAAGGGGTATTATAATCTACACCCATGTGTACATTGACCTGTTTGTGTTTCAGCAGAACAGTTTCATTATCAACATATTTTTTTAATTTTCTTTCTGGTCAGTAAACCTACCCAAAATACAACTTTATTCTCCACATTGAAGCAACCCAGCCACCTGGTCCGAAGCGACTGGGGTCCGAAATATTCCGCAACAGTTTACAGCCGATAGTCACTGAATATAACTTACCAGCGTTTCTTACGCCTGCAGGGCCTTTCACCCAGATTCATATTTTATCTTGATCATATTCTTATATTGCTGTTCCATCGCAGTGAGTTATAACTTTCACCGCTTTCGCAACGTTTCACAGTGATTCGCACAAGCCCGCCATATTAGATCTTGAAACTCCCTAGTAACTGTTTGGCTCCTCTCAGCTGCCTTGACAGAATGTAACCAATCACTGTACGGGAAGCTGGACGAATTATCTGCTCACATCCAACCAGATGTGTTCGTCCAGATTCGTCCCCAGTAGCCAAGCAGATGGCTGGATTCATTGTCAGCTCGTCCGGTGCTAAACGACAAAATGTTATATAAGGGAGAGCGCATCGCGAAATGCTGAATTCTGATCCGAGAACAAAACCCGCCGATTCAACGGCTAAGGTTTCAGGAATTCATAATTGCTCATTGGATCCCATCATTGGTGTAATAGCACCCACCTTTGTTTTCTATACTAGTGTCTGTTCCATGTGTTGCTGTCAACGAACTTTTGGCTATTAAGCACATTAAATCAAAAAATTATCTAAAAGTAAGTACTTTTGTATCAATAACAAAAAAGTAACCCTCCCCAAACAAAATTATTTGAAGAAATTCCATCAAATATTGATGTTATTGCGAAAAAACGATTTTCCTAAGGGAATTTAACATGGGTGTTAAAAATATATTTTCTTTAAATATTGTTTTTATTTGTAGACCGACTTTCAAAATATAACTTTTGTTTTCTTATTTAAATCATTTTCAAGCTATCTCGCCAGGTTTCTGAGTCAATTTCCAAATTTTTTCGTTTTTTGATCCTTCACGATAAAAAAACTAAAAGTTTTGGAAATTGAGTAGCCCGTGTAGCAACTAGCCTGTGTGGCAACTATAGCCTGTGTGGCAACTAGCCTGAGTGGCACCTAGCCTGCGTGGCAACTAGCCTGTGCGGCAACTAGCCTGTGTAGCAACTAACCTGTGTGGTAACTAACCTGTGTGGCACCTAGCCTGTGTGGCAACTAACCTGTGTGGTAACTATAGCCTGTGTGGCAACTGTGGCAACTATAACTAGCCTGTGTGGCAACTATGGCCTGTGTCGCAACTGTGCCAGCTATAACTAGCCTGTGTAGCAACTATGGCCTATGTGGCAACTAGCCTGAGTGGCACCTAGCCTGCGTGGCAACTAGCCTGTGCGGCAACTAGCCTGTGTAGCAACTAACCTGTGTGGTAACTAACCTGTGTGGCACCTAGCCTGTGTGGCAACTAACCTATGTGGTAACTATAGCCTGTTTGGCAACTGTGGCAACTATGACTAGCCTGTGTGGCAACTATGGCCTGTGTGGCAACTGTGACAGCTATAACTAGCATGTGTGGCAACTATGGCTTGTGTGGCAACTAGCCTGAGTGGCAACTATAGCCTGTGTGGCAACTAGCCTGTGCCGCAACTAGCATGTGTGGCACCTAGCCTGCGTGGTAACTATAGCCTGTGTGGCAACTGTGACAACTATAACTAGCCTGTGTGGCAACTATGGCCTGTGTGGCAACTGTGACAGCTATCACTAGCATGTGTGGCAACTATGGCTTGTGTGGCAACTAGCCTGAGTGGCAACGATAGCCTGTGTGGCAACTAGCCTGTGCGGCAACTAGCATGTGTGGCACCTAGCCTGCGTGGTAACTATAGCCTGTGTGGCAACTGTGACAACTATAACTAGCCTGTGTGGCAACAATAGCATTACGCAAACACGTTTTATTTGGAATTGACAAATCAGTGAACTACTTTCGGCAAGGGAGATAATCAATATACACAACTATCACGCGAACTATTTTCATACGAGCCAAGTGGATTGTTCTGTTTATTAGTATATATAGTTTTAATGTATCTCCTGTGATATATAATGATACATTACTTTGTTATGTTATGGGTACTAATACATGTTGTTTCAATAGCGTATCGCTCTAACGTTATCGTTGTAGATGGAATTGCAAATAATTTAATAATTATTACGTTCAAATGGTCGTAAATGGTGCAATAGTCGTGAGGTTAAGGTCGCCGACTTCTATGATTTAATTATCGATTCCCGAAAGGGTCGGGGGTTCAAACTTTGTATTTACTCTATATATATTATTTTTGCGATTTTAATATTTTCATAATTTTATGATTTTAATAAAAATAGCTATAAATTGATAGAAACTTACCAACGATGAAAGTGTCCGTCTTTAAATAATATATACACATACAGTTTGTTACTGCTTTTTTAAGTTTGAGGTACTGCCTATACCATATACTTTTTGACTGTCCCAAAATATATTTTTTGGCTGTCACAATTAATTAATTTTCGGACAGCAAACATTTTTTTATGAATTTGAAATAATTATTGTTCTCCATCTGATCATAACACTGTTGGAACTGCACCTGTGGCTACCACGACCAGAATTCACTGGCCTTCTGCCTCTATTTATTAAATTATTATTTTTCATTTTATTTGAATTCCGCGTGAGCGCTGAATTTTGTGTCAACACCATTTACGGAAAATATTGGTGATTTTCTAAACGAATATCGGAAAAAATGCGGCTATATATTTTGAGTCAATTTTCAACACCATTTACGGAAAATATTACTGATTTTTTAACAATATCGCGAAGGTGTACTGAACTACTTTTTTTTTTAAATAATCAGCCGTCTAATATATCTGTCTAATAGAGTATATCGTTAATTGACATGTTGTATCCAACAGTGAGGTGTGCGGCACACATCAAAACGACATTTCAATTTCAAAACATTGCCTAAGGGTCAACATTTACAGCTGTGTGGTGTCATCAGATAAACACCTCGTCACACGAGTGCGTTATCGATTTTTTTCCACACAAAGTGACGTGTATTTATAATTATATCTGTGTATTATGTCGGGTGTGGAGCGCCGTGGCGTAATGGTTAGTGTGTCGGACTACTGATCCAAGGGTCGTGGGTTCGATCCTGACTAGCGGCGTGCGTTGTGTGTGTCCTTGAGCAAGACACTTTATCCACACTGCTCCAGTTCACCCAGTTCACCCAGCTGTAAATGGGTACCGATAATTCGTAGTTGCTCTGTAAATACGAATTATCGGCTTCTCTCAAAAAATCTCTACCTCCGTTCTTTCTCCCATTCTTGGGAGACGGCATGCAATGTCCTAGAGCCAGTGCCGCCGTTAAATATAAGCTAAATATAAAGAAAGATAATATGTCGGGTGTAGCCAATGACCATACATAAATTCGTAATTAGTCACAGATGTAGCCTTTATTAAAATATAATCGATTTCTTTAAATTACGTCCACGAGTTGACAGATATTTCAGAGCAGACGTCATCGTAATTTATTTATTTCCAAAATCTGCCATATATTCTGTAAATGACGCTGAAAGTTAAAATAAATTAAGACCAGATCAGTACGTTAAATCGCTATCGACGACAACTGACGATCCGATGAGACATTAATACCGTTTACGCGTATCCAATGATTTATATACATCGTTATTTATTTTATGATTTTCGTAGTTTTTACCGAGAAATTCAAACCGTTTACAATTGTTGGGGTACATAGTATCATGATTAGCACACCGTTTCACTAAGCGGGAGCTACTCATGGAATGGGATCATGCGGTCTATTGTTTACACTGGATTAATGGCGGCCCCCATGAGGTCTCAGGCAAATCTTATTGTTCGATAATATGACTGTGGTTTCTTCCTTTTAGTGATGGCCATGTTCCAGCCGTTAACACTTATGTAGTTAGTCTGAACATTCTGCAGAGAAATTTGAATTTGACGGAATCGAGCGTTGTTTAAACTTAGTCCGGTTCATGTGCACAGGTCAAAATATGAACTGAAAATGGCGCTTTGTGTGACAGAAATCCGTACGCGGACGAACAAAAAAAAATGTTTTGCTATAACATATCACATATAGCGAAACAGCGGTAGCATCTACTGTTTTAATAATATGCATACATATTGTAATTAATGTTTAATAGTGATATACTTATGGATAATATACGATAATATGGTTTATACTCCAGCATTATGTTTTAAGGCTGTGTGATTTGCCTCAATATAAGCTGGATTAATTAATACTTATATTAATGCGCTTCATGAGAACATCAATATATTTCAAATATACAAATATTACTTACAGGAGTACCGATATGATACATTTTAATAAACAAAATATTGAAAATACACATTACAATCGCTTACAACGAAATGTATTGATCGAAAATAGTCACTGCATCGTAACCTATTTGACCGCATTACCTATTGCACGGGTACCTCACTAGACCACCTGTTTAAATAGGTAACTGGGGGTGCAGTGGGGTACGCTCGCTAATACAATGTTTGCGTAATGAACCAGTGTGGCAACTATAGCCTGTGTGCCATCTAGCCTGTGTGGTACCCTCCTACATCCCCACCCCATCCTTAGGTCATATGGACCTACCCATTTACAGTAGCTCCCGGCTGGCTTCTTAAATCACACGAGTAAAAGTGGCCATTATATCACCACTCATGATCTGATCCTCCCATGTAGAAACATGCTATGTCGTGACTAATTGATTGACTCGCGTTCGTCAGATTGACGCTATTGTCTATTCCCGTCCAAGTAACTTAAAATAGATAGTTCGTACGTGTCCGTATCTGGAGCTACACAGTCAAACGAGGCCCGCTACCTTAAAGTCCCGCTTAACAGGGGCCGTGGTTAAGATTTAACCGTACTGGTATAGCGCAGGGACGTTAAAATACATTTAGTTATACCCCCGCAACGAGTTGTGTGGGGATACTGGAGTCAGGTTGTACGTCCATCCGTCCGTGCGTGCGTCCGTCCGTGCGTTCGTCCGTCACTAAACTTAACATCAGAGAAATATTTTATAACTTCTATTTTCTTCATCTTAAATGCTTAATAGTTCACACATGCAATCCTGTAAGACTCTACTACCAGGCTGTGTCAAATTGAAGACCGTCCAACCCCCGCCTTCACAAGCAAACCATTATCTCCCAAGAAATAAACAAAATGTCCGTTGTGTATTTTGGAAGTGCTCACTTCTATTCACCAAATATGCCCTTTTCTTGACCACATCATATACCCTCCGAAAGATAACCGTTTCCTTCATAGTTAGGATAGCACATTATACAAAAAATACAGTTTTAATATTTCATAAACTGATTTATTAAGTTGTGTATTTTAAAAGTGCTCACTTCTATTCACAAAAAAGGCTCTTTTCAGTGCCACATCATATTCCCTCCAGAAATATAACATTTTCCTTCATAGTTAGGATAACAAATTATACAAAAAAATACAGTTTTAATATTTAATAAAATGATTTATTAAATACAAAAATGTTCATAGCAATTCAGAATTATACATCTCGTTTCTGTTTCTTGCTATGTACGTCAGATTCAAATTGTAACTTCCGTTTACGTCCTTGGTTTGGTACCACTGCCTCATTTGTAATGATGTTACTGGATTGCTGCTCCGCCAAATTTGGTTGTAATGTTTGTCGTTGGCCACATTCACGAGCCCAATGTGTCGGTGATTTACAGATGAAACAGGATTTTAGTTCAGTCGTCTTTAAATTTAAATGACTGTTTTCATTGTAGAATGAACGAAATGAGCCAATGCTCATATATGAGAAATACTCGGAGTGTCACCAAACTGTACTTCATGCGAATACGGGTTGACATACACGACGATGACCTTTCCATTAGGCTTTTCGGCTGGGCAATTGTTGCACCAATGGTCTATGGCATTACAGATGAAACACTGATTGGCTCGTTTTAATTCTGTTCCACCATACATTTCATCAATACTTTGTCGAGAAAAAAACTTCTGTGTTGTATTACTGTATTCTCCTTCATATGTTACGGTATGGTATGATATAAATGTTTCAAAATAATTCCCATTATGTTTGATTGGATACGTCTTCGGTAAACTGCTGAATTCTACCTCGTGTGTGAATGGATTCACATACAAAAGTGTTTGTATTCCTGTAGTCCAGGCTTTTATACACTCAAAATGTCCTAGGAAATGTTCTTCAGATTTCTTCAGTTCAATGACACTAAGCTGTGTTAATTGTGGATCCATGACGATGTGTTTCTTACAGCTTCCGTTGATGACTTGTTTCTTTCAGCTTCAGTTGATGAGTGTTAAACAATATGGGTTCACCTCTTTTTATACACTATGAGGGGTTTAAAAGAGCAAATTATCACCATTTCATCAAGAAGGAGCGAAGTTTTCACATCGTGTAGTACCATCCGTGGAAACAGAAAGTGATTCTGATTAACCACAACCGAATATCGCGAGAAGGTCTCTGGTAACATATTTAGCTACAGAAAGCGAGTCAGAAGAACAAAACGATGTATCAACAAGAGTCACTAAAGTAAAACCACTGGTGCCATATTCAGATACCGAAGATGACGAAAAAGATGAAGTATTACCAATAAACTTCTATCAGTTGATCTAACAAAAGACAAGAACATCAAGAAAATTTCGAACACAGTCTACAGTATTCAATACCACATTCAAAAAATTTGATTCTGATGAATAACCCGACACATGTGTGTTGAACCGCACAATACAATTCGTATCACGATAGATCATCCAGTATTGAAGATGGGGAGTCCAATACCATTTATGAATAGCGAAAATCTGCATGGTGATACTTTGTTGGAAGAAATACAACTTAAACGATGGAAAAAGTCTTTTGAAATCACCCATACAAAACTACCACAAGGATCTGGAAAGGAAAAAAATGTCATCAGAAATTGATTACACAATCTTCGCAAAAAGAAAGAAATATATTGTTAGGACTGAAAATTCCAATGACATGTTGTCTTTAGCGAGAGCAATTGTAGCGGGTAAATACCATGCCAATAGAGAAATGTGCGCAGCATGGAATACACGTTAGAAAGTAATTCGACAGACATCACGTCCTCTACAACGAATTGAAGCCGAGCGACTATTGGATCAAGCAGGAATTCCACTACACAAATCATGTGGAATTGGTGAATGCAAGAAAATTCATTCAACAACTGTTGTACCCTGAATATGTGACCAAGATCCATGAAGAACGTGTGAAAACAGAATTACTGTTTGAACATACACAACTTCAACCAAACTGTAAAGTGATATATTTTCTATAATCAATGTCAACATCCGCGCATGAAATGGTACGAAGAACGTATAAACAAATAACGTTATTTTCAATTTCGAACAAGAAATGGAAATATATTGTCACTCCGATGTAGATAGTTTAAGGCGTGGGTGTGGTGAGTTCCGAAAAGTATTCATAGAATATGGAGGTATTGACCCGTTTCTAGAAGCTAGCACAATTGCTGATGCATGTAACAAAGTGTGGCGAAGTAGATACATACCGTGAGACCAGATTGGCATTATTTCAAGCAGAGATCCGAGTCGTCGCAATTTTTCATTGAAAGGTATCCGGTGGGTACAGAGCATGGCAAAAGAAAATGATGTGTTCATACACCATGCCACAAATGGTGGTGAACATAAATTTGGACAGTACAGTGTGGACGGCTACCACACAGAATCAAACACAATATTTGAGTTTTTGGGGGACATGTAGCATGGCTGCCCTCCATGTTATCCAAACCGTACACTGAACAATCATATTAATGGGCAAACAATGCAAACATTGTTTTGTCAAAGAAATAAACGCTTAAACTACTCTTTAGAACTGCTGGTTATAATGTAGTCAGAATATGGGAGCATGAATTTGATATGAAAATGAAAACTGATAAAGAATACAAAACAATGATTGAACAATTCTTTCCAAACAGTGATCCAATAGATCCAAGGGAAGCTTTGTTTAGTGGCCGATGCAATGCCGTGAAACTTTCCTATGATGTTGACGAGGCCACAGATTGTGAAATCAAATACATCGATATTTGTTCTCTGTATCCAGATGTTTGTAAACATAAATAATATCCTTGTGGACATCCTGAAATTCTCACAAAAGAAACCATTGACATTGAAAACATCACACAATATGAGATTCTGATAAAATGTACTACCACCAGATAATTTATTTCACCCTGTGTTACCAATACATTGTAATCAGAAATTAATGAATCCATTGTGTAGAATATGTGCAGAACAAAGTTATATAAAGTGTGCGCATGGAATTGAAGAAAGAGTTTTAGTAGATATACGGGTAACGACGGAATTGTTCAAGGCTCTTGATTGTGGATACATGTACACACTGTTAGAGGTGTATGAAATTTGGCACTTTACTGAAAAATCGAACAATTGTTTTGACGGATACGTAGATAATTTTCTCAAAAATAAACAGGAGGCAAGCGGATATCCTAAGAAATATGTCACAGAACATGACAAAATACAATTTATTAAGGATTATGAAGAGACTGAGGGTATACGGCTTGACCAAAGGAAAATACACACACATTCAGGTAGAAGAACTTTTGCAAAAATTATGTTGAATTGTCTGTGAGGTAAATTAGCACAGCGATAAATCATGACCCAAACGGAATATATTAGGAATTTGGCGAAATACTTTGATGTAGCTACAAATCCGTCCATATTGGTAAAACATGTCGACATTTTCGAGAATGAATGTCCTTTCATGTTGGTAAACTATGAAACCAAACTGGAGCACATGGAGTCGCATGCAACGTCTAATGTAGTAGTAGCATCGTATGTGACGGCATATGCACGACTCGAATTGTTTAGTGTTTTGAAACAACTGGATCAACGTGTCTTGTATTTTGATACAGACAGTTGTATGTACATACATACTCCAATACTATGGAACCCACCAATAATTAACAGTAGTCTTGGAAAGTGGACCGATGAAGAACCGAATTGTAAAATCATTAGCTTCAGGGATATTGGTCCTAAAAGTTATGCATATAGGATGAAAACTAAAGATGGAGAAACAAAAAATAAATACAAAGTAAAAGGTTTAACTCCCGATTACAATACAAGTCGAGTAGTGAACTTTGATACATTCATTAAGCGAATTTCAAAGCAAGACGTTTAGATCTGTGTACACAAAGAGGGTTATTGTTGACAAATATAATACAGTAGCATATGGTTTCAAAACTTTGAAACGATGTTGACCGTGTTCATGTCCATGTTTAATAAAATATATTTGGGGCAATGCAATTGTGATCGCGTCCTCACAAAGGTATAAATACAGGTTTAAGTTCATCAGTTCATCAGTCTGTTATCATACACACATGAGTTAATAATGATTTCACTCACATAAATATTGGGATATATAGCCTACAGAAAAGCATTGTTGATTGCTTTCAAAATGAAAGTACCAAGGGGCCAATGTCTCACGCAATCGATCATAAAATACATATTGAAGAGTCGTGATATGTTTGATGAATTCAAAAAGGCCCTACAATTAACACCAGGATTCTACAAGGACGCAATAATTCAATCAGACCAGTTAATATACGAACAATGGCAGAATGATGTTGCAGACAAATACCTTGTTATGGACTTCTTATTCCGAAGTTGTCATCAAAACTTGACAATTAGTGGAACAAGTCAACCAGAACAAAGACATTCAAAGCTTATGGAGATAGATTAATTGGTGTTTTATGTACATACATATACTCTTGTTATTGTTTGATGTTTAATACAAATTGTAAATAAAAGTCCTGAATCTGTTGTAAATAAAAAGCCATGAAATTGGGATGGTACTATGGTTTAATGTCATTTTACATGTTAAATTTACACATCCCCTGGGTGGCACTATGACACGGTCAAAACAATATGGTACGATTATGGCACTATGGTACGATTATGGCATATAGGGTACGATTTTCTCGGGTGACATAAAAAGCCATGAATCTAGGTGACACTATGGTACGGTCATTTTTACATGTTAAGTTTACATAGCCTGGGTGGCACTATGGTACGGTGAAAAATAAATTATGGAACGATTATGGCACTATGGTACGATTTTCTCGGGTGACTTAACAAAAAACATGAATATTATGGCACTATGGTACGATTATGGCACTATGGTACGATTTTAAGTCACGAAACTGGTCGGCACCACGGTACGGTCATTTTACATGTTAAATTTACATAGCCGTGGGAGGCACTATGGTACAGTCAAAAATAAATTATGGTACGATTATGGCACTATGGTACGATTTTCTCGGGTGACATAAAAAACCATGAATCTGGGTGTCACTATGGTACGATCATTTTACATGTTAAATTGTCATAGCCCTGGGTGGCACTATATTACGGTAAAACAATATGTTATGATTATGGCACTATGATACGATTATGGCACTATAATTCCAGCACAAAAATATTTACACAATTAAACAAGTCTCTGTCCAAAATTTATATCCCAGTAAACTCCCATACCGAACTACTTTCCGTAACCGTGAGGCACAGTTAAAATAATTCTTGAGAAAACGGAAAATAAACACATTTTCTTGATGAATTTATTTCAAATGCTGGAATTATAAGGAATAAATGGCCTTTTTGTGGAATTTATCGTGGATATAAACTTGGAAAAGTCGTGGGAATACTGGACGAGGCCTTCCGGCCTTCGTCCAGTATTCTCGCGACTTTTCCAAGTTTATACCCCGATAAATTCCACAAAAAGGCCATTCATTCCTATAATGTTGCGATTTTAAGCCATGAATCTAGGTGGCACTATGGTACGGTCATCTTACATGTTAATTTATATGGCGACACCTTCTCATTTCACCGAGAAAAATCGTACCATAATAACCGTACCAACTTTATTTGTTGACCGGTATCATAGTGCCACCCAGGGCTATGTAAATTTAACATGTAAAATGACCGTACATGTACCATAGAGCCACCCTTTACTACGTCCATCAATTGAAATTTCCGGACGATCCTAAATTTGCGTGTACGGACAATTTAGTCGTACGAAGTTTAGTGAAACGGGCCCCTGGCAGCAGGATACTTCTAAACAAATTTCGCATTTTTTCTTACTAGTGCATATATAGGACAAACACCAAATTAAGCCAAACCAAATTATCTCCCCTATTTATCACAGCTTCTGATAGTTCGTACTGAAATATAACTCATGCTATTTTAGAATGTTTATCAAATTGAAGTAAAATAGTGAGCTAATATTGACCAGTAGCCTATTTCACCAACATTGCAAATTATACTTATATAGCAAAGTATACTGTGAGGGAGACATTTTCAATTTAAAGATAAATTTATTAATTTTTATTATACTGAATTTATTACATTATCACAGCCATTTTGGCTGTGATAATGTAATACATTCAATATAATAATTGTGTATACTTTTAATCATCAAATATATGCAGTCGTTAGTTGCATATGACATAAATTACTGCATTTCGGGAAAAATAAATTATTTCTCCCTCAAATTATACTTTGCTAGATAAGTATACTTTGAAATCGGCTACTGATTATCAACATTTCAGAACACATAAATTGGCAATGCCAATTCGCAATCAGGCAGTTTGATTGTCTGAGTCTGAGTTGTATCACAGCTCAGGCTCAGCCAATGAAGCTGCCTGATTTCATGCACAATATTCAAGTATTTTAAAACACAGAAATTTACAAATATTGGCAAGATTAGCGCATGCAGTAGTGTAGCTCAGGTTTTGAAACCCAGTTGTGATACAGACACACACGCATCGTAAGCGGATAAGACGCCCGTACGATGTGTGTTTTTGATGAAGATGGCGTACGTAAATCAGCCACATCCCAGGCCAGTACGCAGGAATTAATTTAGGGGGTGCGTTACCGACGGCGCCAAGAGCTAAACATTTTTGTTTGCACATCCACGGACAGACCTCGGCACATAAACCCTTTCACCCCTAAGTAACTGGAATGGATTTTAATATGTTAAATTTGCAACGCAGTTCAATCATCAGACACTGATTTTCAGACCCGTCCATTTATGAATATGGGATGTTTTTGTTCTGAAAATTATGAAAAGTACAGATCCTGATCAGACGGCTCGTCACGAGCCGGCTCATCTGGATCTACACTTTTGGCCAACACCACTATACAGGCATGTGGTGTTGACAGGGCTAAGGGGGTTCGTACGTACAGGCCGCACCTCCTCTGCGTACTGGCCCACTACCTACGGACATCGGTGACTTTTCGTCGATGTTTGGGCATCGTAGTGGTCATCGGCAACTTTTAATGCGGAGTTGCACTATTTGAAGACCGTACGATGTTGACAATCGGAAACTCACCGCAGGCATAACGTAGAGACATTTCAAGGCCGCCTCAAGGTGAGCACAATGTGCCTCTTCGTTATGCCTGCGGTGAGTTCCGATTTTCAAAATCGTACGGTCTACAAGAAAGTATAAGTTGCCGACGCCCAAACATTGGCGAAAAGTCACCATGTCCGTAGTATGTCGTCAATACCCGTACGACATCTTAAACAAACAGATATCGTACGGGCGCCTTACCCGCTTACGATGTATTTGTGACTGATGCTTTACAACCACCAAGACGGCATCATGACGTCTAAAGTTCACGAAATGTTTAGAGGAAATGCGGAATAGCCCTTCGACATTCATTACCAAAACAATATCAGTTTATGTAAATAATTTTCATAAAAAAACAATATTTACAAACTATCGTCCGTATATGACAAAGAAAGTTCGAGAAATGTTCAGAGCACATGCGGAATTCTTGCGGAATAGAATTCCGCATGTGCTATGACAATTTCGTTAACTTTCGATGTCCTTTTAAAAAAGAGTTTCTGTAGGTACAAAATCACACGGTTTTACTCATTTGTATACGTCACGGTGGTAGAGAGTGTGATAAATGTATCCGAATGTTAGTAGTTATATAAACCACACCCAAGGAGGTCCATGGACGTGACACGTTACAGTGCCCCATTTACAATGTATATGGTGTACAAACAGGGTCAAAACTGAAACTACAGGTGCACCTATAAATTTACAGGTACACCTGTACAACATAAACTTGTAAATTCTAAAGGTGTAGCAGTATGTTTGACAGGTCCACCTATAAATGTATAGGTTCGCCTGCATATTTTACACGTTGACCTGTAAAGTTTTATATGAGCACAATCATGTAATTTTAGTTTCGACCCAGTTCGTACACCATACATTTCTACTTATCACTTAGTCGGGAGAAAACTGGGTGGTTATGACGTCTATGTATGGACCGCTGTAGCTGTCCCAGGTTGTAACCTGCTACGTTGTCTTGCTACAGTAACGGGTGAACTTCTCTCCGGAACGTGTTATTATGTTGTATCCCGTCAACACAGTGCGTATGTGCCGTGAAACATGGAACCGTGAAACATTTTTGATATCCTGTCAATACGACCTAATCACTGCGTATGGATACGTGCGGTGGCTTGCATTATTGTTTTGCATTTTAAAGTCATTTCTAGGTGTTGACGGGATAAATAGAATAGTAGTGCCGTGAATGGGAAAAAATATCTGGCAAGGCTTAGGAAACGGGATGGGCGAGGCTCTCACGGTACTAACCTACTATTCTCTATAAACTGGTATGTTGTCTTGTCAGAGTAACGTGTGAACTTGTCTAATATAACGTAACGTTGTTGTGATCATCATCTGAATTGCACCTTCTGTCGAACCTCTATACGAGGACCAATGGGGTATTTCGGCAATCATACTTTTGTTAACATGCAATCGATGGAATATTGGAATCATACGAAATTTACCTAGAGCTCCGAGTCCCGGGTTACCACCCGAGACCACACTATCATAGGGCACACCAAGGCAACCCAGCGTGTGTCGGACATGCTAACCAATATCAACTGAGTGAAAAGCACGGGTGAGGGCGTTGTTCACTGACCAGCCATCCCCAACAGACGGCCATTTTTTTCTACTGTTGACATTTAATGTTTAGTGCATCAGAATTACCATATTGAACTGGTCTCCGTTGATGTGGCTTGTTCAAATGGTATGGTGTTTTGTCAGAGTAACGCGTGAACGTGACTAATAAGCGTGTTATTATGTCAAACTGTTTAACATAATAGCATGATCATTTGACAAGTTCACAGGTTACTCTCCGTAGACAAGTTCACAGGTTACTTTCCGTAGACAAGTTCACATGTTACTCTGATACGAAGACTTACGGGTAGTAGTTTAACATAATAACACGCCCCGTACAGAAGAGTAATTGGAAATAACAGTATACTCCCTGAAAAAGTTCACATGTTGTTATGCCCCCCGCAACGAGTTGTGCGGGGGGGGGGGGGTATTCTGGAGTCAGGTTGTCCGTGCGTCCGTCCGTCCGTGCGTCCGTCCGTGCGTCCGTCCGTCACTAAACTTAACATCAGAGAAATATAGTTATAACTTCATCTAAAATGCATAATACTTCACGCATGCATTCCTGTAAGGCTCTACTACCATGCTGTTCCAAATCCACGACCGTCCAACCCCCGCTGATCCCAAGGTCAAGGTCAAATACTTAGTCTCTTTACAAAACTTAACATCAGAGAAATATTGTTAAAACTTATGTTTCCTTCATCTAAAATGCTTAATATTTCACACATGCATTCCTGTAAGGTTCTAGTACCATGCTGTGTAAAATCCACGACCGTCCAACCCCCGCTGATCCCAAGGTCAAGGTCAAATACTTGGTCTCTTTACAAAACTTAACATCAGAGAAATAAGTTAATACTGCTATTTCCTTCTTTGAAAATTCTTAATATTTCACTTGTGCATTCCTCTAAGGTTGTACAATCATACTGTGACAAACCTACGACCGTCTAACCCCAGGTTATCCCAATGTTAAGGTGACATACTTAGTCTCTTTGCAAATTTTAACATCAGAGAAATATGTTATAACTTCTATTTCTTTCATCGAAAATTATTAATATTTCATGCATGCATTCCTCTAAGGCTCTACTATTATGCTGTAACAAATCCCCGCTGATCTCGAGGTCAAGGTCACATACTTAGTCTTTTTACAAAACTTAACATGAGAGAAATTGGTTATAACTTATATTTCCTTGCTCGGATCTGCTTCACATTTCACACACACATTGCTCCAGTGGACCTCTACCACCGTGTGACAAATTCACGTTCGTGTCCAGAGTCAAGGTCACAAGCCCACACACTTTGATTTTTGTTTACATATTTAGGGGTACCTGGGCCCACGCGGTGGGTATTCCGTAAGCCTAGCTTACTGGCCAATCTAGTTCTAACAGGACATCACAGCAATTTAACATAATACCGTGCTCTGTAGATGAGTTCACACGTTACTCTGACAAAACAACATGATAGCAGTTTGACATAATAACCAGATAACACGCTCTGTAGACTAGTTCACAGGTTACTGTAACAAGAGAACATAGCAGTTTGACAACAATATGTGATAGGCTGATAAATTGTTAATTTGTTATTCCAGAAAGTAGATTGCTTCCCCTTGACTATCATATGAATTGTACTGCTGGTCAGCAGGTGGACAGTTATATAAATCCACTGTTTTATGCATATTGGATGTCTATGTTGAGTGAATAATTGTGTTCACTTTGGTCAATTGTACTCACTCCTGGCCAGTTAATACTATTATGTTTCCAACCAGAACAGATGATTTACCTGCAGTTGAATATTAAGTTTTACAGTTGAATGTGATATTTTCCCATATTTCCGGAATTAGATTGATATGGTAATGTTTACATTTTTATATTTCGGTAGAAATCTTGTTTTATCGCGTTTCGGTTATGCCATTGGTTTTCGTGTGGATTTCGGTAGGTTAGTGCTTGATCTCACATTTTGGCACTTTATGCATGCATACTAATTTCAACATGTATTACAGTAGCATGATGCGATCTAACCACCGAGGACACAGTGAGAAAGACGAGAGACATGTACCATAGACGTGGTAAGCTTGTATTGTATATATGGTTTTATGCTTACATGTATGATTACTGTTTCACTATTAGCCGACTCTGCTCACCAGTAGCCGATTTCATCAACATTGCAAAGTATACTTTGAGGGAGTACGTAATCATTTATTTTTCCTGAAATGCATTATTTCATATAGAACTAACCACTGCATATATTTGATGATTAAAAGTATGCAGAATTATTATACTGAATTTATTACATTATCACAGCCAAATTGGCGGTGATAATGTAATGAATTCAGTATAATAAAAATTGACTACTGTTTCGCTATTAGCCGACTCTGCTCACCAGTAGCCGATTTCATCAACATTGCAAAGTATACTTTAAGGGAATAATCATTTATTTTTCCTGAAATGCATTATTTCATATAGAACTAACCACTGCATATATTTGATGATTGAAAGTATGCAGAATTATTATACTGAATTTATTACATTATCACAGCCAAATTGGCTGTGATAATGTAATAAATTCAGTATAATAAAAATTGACTACTGTTTCGGTATTAGCCGACTCTGCTCACCAGTAGCCGATTTCATCAACATTGCAAAGTATACTTTAAGGGAATAATCATTTATTTTTCCTGAAATGCATTATTTCATATAGAACTAACCACTGCATATATTTGATGATTAAAAGTATGCAGAATTATTATACAGAATTTATTACATTATCACAGCCAAATTGGCTGTGATAATGTAATAAATTCAGTATAATAAAAATTGACTACTGTTTCGCTATTAGCCGACTCTGCTCACCAGTAGCCGATTTCATCAACATTGCAAAGTATACTTTAAGGGAATAATCATTTAATTTTCCTGAAATGCATTATTTCATATGGAACTAACCACTGATTAGTATGCTGATATATTTGATGATTAGTATCAGAATTATTATACTGAATTTATTACATTATCACAGCCAAATTGGCGGTGATAATGTAATAAATTCAGTATAATAAAAATTAATAAATTTATCATAAAATTGACGACTGTTTCGCTATTAGCCGACTCTGCTCACCAGTAGCCGATTTCATCAACATTGCAACTAATACTTATCTAGCAAAGTATACTTTGAGGGAGTAATCATTAATTTTTCCCGAAATGCATTATTTCCTATACAACTAACAACTGCATATATTTGATGATTAAAAGTATGCAAAATTATTATACTTAATTTATTACATTATCACAGCCAAAAATGGCTGTGATAACGTAATAAATTCAGCATAGTAAAAGTTAATAACTTTATCCTTAAATTGAAAATTTCTCCCTCAACGTATACTTTGCTAGATAAGTATACTTTGCAATGTTGGTGCAATAGGCTACAGATCTGTGCTATAGGTTACGTTGATTTCATTTTGTTTATATACTAATATGTGAATATTGTACGTGTTGTCTATACGTGTATGTGATGAGTTGTGAGCTAAGTGTATTATATAAAATAAGCATATTTATTGTATACCTACCCATGAAAGACATCGTTATACGATGTAAATACAAGTCATATGTTCTCATCGATGAAATAAACAACTTCCGGTGAATATTCGACTACTTCCGCTATCTATATTCATATTCTGTATTTAGAAAGAAAACGGCGCAAATAGGCTGCAAATACACATTCATTACCATATACAGTCTAAAAAACTGCTAATTTCCATGGAGCGGTATATAATAAATAGAATATTCATGTTTTTGCGACGAATATGACATATATGTTCATCGAGTGGTGTGAAATGTCCATATTTCACACCACTCGATGAACATATATGTCATATTCGTCGCAAAAATATGAATATCCTCTAAATATATGGCGCAAAAGATCCTGATAAATAAGTAAACTATAGTTGTATGTCAGATGTTGTGGGAAATTATAAGATCACTTATTACGGTAGCAGATTGACATAACCTTATACTCCCTAGACAAGTGCACACGTTGTTATAACAGGACAGCACAGCAGTTTAACACAACACGATTTCCGTAGACGAGTTCACACGTTGTTCTAACAGGACAGCACAGTAGTGTAACATAATACCATGCTCAGTAGACGAGTTCACACGTTACTCTGACAAGACAACGTAGCAGGTTGACCGCTCTGTATACAAGTTCACACGTTACTCTAACAAGACAACATAGTATGTTACAACTCCAACAGCTACGGCGTTCGATATCTACATGTATGTGTCAGTAGTTATAATATGAAAAAGACACAAGTGCAACAGAAAGGATGTTCCATGCGCTGACGGCTGTGACACGTCCCTGTGCCCCATTTCCAGCCCTCAGTCCGACATTGCAGTAGCTGGTACTACAGCAGGACCGTTCCAAGGCGGGCTCTGTATCGGCGGCGTCAGCGGTGTCAATCGGCACACATCCCTGCACACAACCAGCTCGTTCCCTTGTAACGCCGGTCTCAGTCAGAGTCTCGTGCTGAATCATACATAGAGCGATGGGCCGACGGTTTAATTATGAATTATCCAATGACAGAGGTGTTTTAACTTAACATTCTGATGTCAGTAGAAATAAATAAATAACGACTGCCTCACAGTCTGCGCAATTCTTGTCAATAATTTATAATGTATTTACTGAAACATACTGGACTATTGTGCCCAGGCAATAAAACTGCTTGATTGCCATTTGGCATTGCCAATAGATGTTCAGACACGTTGACATCTGGGCAAGATTAACGCAGACGGTTGTGTATTTACGTAAAGCAGGGAGTTGAGAATGCCACTAGATGTTCAGACACGTTGACATCTGGGCAAGATTAACGCAGGTGGTTGTGTATTTACGTAAAGCACCAAGTTGAGATTGCCAATAGATGTACAGACCCGTTGCCATCTGGGCAAGATTAACTCAGGCGGTTGTGTATTTACGTAAAGCAGGGAGTTGAGATTGCCAATAGATTTTCAGACACGTTGACATCTGGGCAAGATTAACTCAGGCGGTTGTGTATTTACGTAAAGCACCTAGTTGAGATTGCTAATAGATGTTCAGACACGTTGACATCTGTGCAAAATTAACGCAGGCGGTTGTACTTTTGCGTAAAGCACCGACTTGAGATTGCCAATAGATGTTCAGACACGTTGACAGCTGCCAATCTAGAAAAGTCAGGTGACGTGCTTATATTTTTCATTTCTGTATGTAAGTAATATCACTACATGCAGGTAAACAATTACATATAATGCCGTCTCTTTCAGATGTTGAAAGATCATGCAATGCGCATATGCTATTACTGTGTAATATAATATAATATTCAGTAAGTGTTTCATTCAATTGCAGTTGTGCAAGAAAATATTCTAGATATATGCATGTCCAGATGTATGGTAATAGAATGCATATGTTCAAATTATGCATACACATATACTATTATTTTCCATTTGTACAGTGTATTCTATGAATAATGATACGCCAAAAGCGGTATGAATGTTGCTGAACGTGGTACTTACAAAACAGCTCATTCCGTCGTCCAGTTCACACGTCTCGATGTTGTCCCGATTGTAAACAAACATATCATTCGTGCAACCGATAGCGCTGCATTCTATGAGTACACACGTCGGCTTCTGAAAGTATCATGTTCAAATAGGTATGTGTAGGGTAGTAGTTATAGTTTACATCTTCAGGTCATGAAATGGCATGTTCCAATAGTTATATGTAATAATTATAGATCACAAATTCTGCTCACTGGAAATGTCATGTTTCAAAATAGAGTTTATTTTTATTTGTTTAGTTTAGTTATCTAGTTCACATATTTGGAACTTATGAAACGTCATGTTCAAATAGTTTATAGTGTAACTAGGGTTGATAGTTTACATATTGAACTTCTGAAACGTCATGTCCAAATAGTTATATGTAGTATTTATAGTTCACATATTGAGCTTCTGAAATGTCATGTTCAAATAGTTACATGTAGTAGTTACAATTCACATATTGGTCTTCTGAAATGTCATGTTCAAATAGTTTATATGTAATAGTTATAATTCACATATTGATTCACCTATTGAGCTCCTGAAATGTTATGTTCAAATAGTTTATATGTAGTAGTTATAGTTCATATATTGATCTGCTGAAGTGTCATGTTCGAATAGTTATATGTAATACGTATATATCACATGTTCAGCGGCTGTAGTGACATGTTCGAATAGTTATATGTAATACGTACATATCACATGTTCAGCGGCTGTAGTGACATGTTCGAATAGTTATATGTAATACGTATAGATCACATGTTCAGCGGCTGTAGTGACATGTTCGAATAGTTATAATGTATGTAATACGTATAGTTCACATGTTCAACTTCTGAAGTGTCATGTTTAAATAGTTATATGTAATACGTATAGTTCACATATTCAACGTCTGGAGTGTCATGTTCGAATAGTTAAATGTAATTCGTATAGTTCACATATTCAGCGGTTGTAGTGTCATGTTCGAATAGTTATATGTAATACGTATACATGTAGTTCACATTTTCAGCATCTGGAGTGTCATGCTCGAATAGTTATAAAGTCGAACCTCCCCGAACGGCCACCTCTATATAACAACACCATGAGGCTAGCTATAACAGCCGCTTGTTTATATCCTAAATGGATGATTTCTCTGTAACTAACCCTTAGACTGCTGAACACAAAAAGTGTCACCTGCTGTTGCTTCTGCCTTCTTTCTCAATAAAAACATGTTTTGACAACATTCTATAATCATTTATATGTTATGTTCGAATAGTTATATGTCATACGTATAGTTCACATTTTCAGCGTCTGGAGTGTCATGTTCGAATAGTTATATGTACTACGTATAGTTCACATTTTCAGCGTCTGGAGTGTCATGTTCGAATAGTTATATGTACTACGTATAGTTCACATGTTCAGCGTCTGGAGTGTCATGTTCGAATAGTTATATGTAATACGTATAGTTCACATTTTAGGCGTCTGGAGTGTCCTGTTCGAATAGTTATATAACTAATTAATTATAGATCACATATTGCACTTCTGAAACGTTAAGTTCAAATGTGTATATGCAAAAGTTATAGGTGGGACACTGGTCAATATACGTTATATGTGGTTGTGACTGTAGATATGGGGCTAATGAGTTTTGCGATCATTGATTTGTCATATGTAAACTAACCAAACACCACATATTTTGCTATTCTCTGCTACTTTCCTTTTTTGCATGGAGTCTACGCCCATTCCGTTCTGGATATTCACAAATTAAATAATAGTATAGGTTTAATTATTGATACGAAAGATAAGTTCAATCTCCTGTGACCATACTGGTGGCTTTAATTGAAACCACCTTACATGACAAACATATTCCGACTTAGAAAATAATCACAAAACATATGCTTGAACATATGTTGCTAAAGTATGTTTTGATGCATACACTAACTTGCTTGTGAAGTAGATTAGTACACCAATTGATCGGTTTCTTCAAGCAAAGAGTGTAGATGACAGAATAGATCTGCAAAATTCAATGATTTTTTTTATTAATATTGGAGAAAACGTTGCAATATGCGATTATTTGAAACGAAATGTAATGATTGTATTGGTCGAGAAAGTACCAAACAGAACAATTTGAAATATGAGGTCTGTTTTTCCGATATATTTGTAAATCCAACAATGTAATAAGTCAGTACAACAAAACTAAAAACACTTCGTTACAGAAAAACACACATTGTAGTGTATACCCTTATTGCAATTTGTCAACATTAGTGGGCCTTGAGGGTAGATATGCAAATATGTGGCTATGAATGGAGGAATAGGCATTATGGGACTTGTGACCAGTGTAGGTCCTGATTAGATACCACACACCTGTAGCCCCGCAACGATCTATAATTTGTTGTTAGAAACAGGAATGGCGAACAGTGCAGATCCTGATTAGATTGTGCGGATGCACAGGCTGATCTGGATCTACACTGGTCGTAATTTCCCCAGTAATAGCCACATAAAGTAAGCTTCAAACAAATCGGGTTGTTATTTTTTCTGGCCGCCATCTTGGTAGTTTGAAAATGGTATTAATAAATATTAACAGGAGCACTTCAGCAATTAACTACAAGTTGATTGGTTTGATCGATATTGGTTATAACATGATACATGAATATAGATATATCACTTTTACGAATCTTAGTAATTCATGGTAAATTCAACATGACTGCCAAATAAATATCACTATTAGTAAGCCAAATGAAAACGATGTCAAAACGATGTGTGAACGATAGGAAATCGACTACCAACTATTTTACACGGTTGTTGTTTCTTTCTACAGAGCTCTGCAGGGGACGTAGACTTGTTTATTAATTCGTTCCCACGAAATAACAATTCGTTCCCACGAAATAACAATTTGTTTCCTCCATCATTTAACAATCGGTCCTCAGACAAATAACAATTTGTTTCCACAATTTAAACAATTCGTTCCCACGAAATAACAATTTGTTTCCTCAATTTAACAATTCGTTTCAATTTAACAATTCGTTCCCACGAAATAACAATTTGTTTCCTCAATTTAACAATTCGTTCCCACGAAACAACAATTCTTTCCCTCAATTTAACAATTCTTTCCCACGAATGACCAATTCGTTCCCACGAATTAACAATTCGTTCCCTCAATTTAACAATTCGTTCCCACGAAATAGCAATTCGTTCCCATGGGAACGCATTGTTAATTCGTGTGAACGGATTGCTATATCATGGCAACGAATTGGTTATTCGATGGAACGTATTGTTAAATTGAGGGAACGAATTGTTATTTCGAGGGAACGAATTGTTAATTCGAGGGAACGAATAGTTATATCGTGGGAACGAATTGTTAAATTGAGGGAACGTATTAATAAACAAAAATTCATGTCCCCTGCGGGGCTCCGTATCTTTCAACGCATCGTTTGACATCATTTTCGTTGTTTTTAATTAGAAAATTATATTTTCGTTGGCTTAACGACTGGCTATATAGAATATGACTGTTTGTTTCAAATATAGTAGAATCATACATGTGACTCAATAACTATTGAACGTACATCTGACCCTGTTCTTTTTAGAGTATATTATACAGTGCATTGAGTTACCATCTCCGCCATTTTAGTTTGTACATGCTATCGGAAAATTTCACCACTTAGAGGGTTTGACCCTATAGCAAATATTATGGCAGAAAATCTAATACAATTTGGTGCAATACGTCCAACATATATAGGACGATAACTTCCTATAAATATTATTGCAGCAGACTACACAAAAAGCTAGATATGTGAGCATTACTACCATCACTCACACAATATACACTGCAAACTTTTTCAATGTGTAAACTGTCAAACTGGTGCACTGTCTATTATTGGAAGTGCATCTGCTACAGGCAAAAAAATACGTATTTACTCGCATAGCGAGTAGACTATAATGACAGTACATTCAAATAACTGCTTACAAGTCAAAGGATTCGATACAGTATTTATGGTAATACAGGTATATATCGACAGCACTGTGTATTGTTCTTACTGTTGCACAGTCTTTACTGAATTATAATTTTAACAAAGGGTCAACAAACCCTTCAGATATCAGACTTTGTATATGCATTTGATGACAACAAAGCATAGCTTAGTCAGATGTCTCCCCATCATGTTGCACCACAGTTTATTCATGTGTTTTTCATATTAATAGTGATATGTGTCAAACGCAATAACAGGTAAAACTGGCTGATGGTTTGTGCACGCTAAGATGGCCGACATGGAAACTACATGCACTGTGTAGGATATAGTAAGAAGAGAATGCTCACATGTATGTTAAACTTACATACCACCACATCTACGAAGCAATTATGCAATAATCATTATATGATCAGGGGCACCACGGGTCCTTAAACGTTCAACAAACGAAGACATATTTTCCTAATTATAAAGAACGAAAACGATGCCAAAGCGATGTATGAACGATAGGAAATCGTTCGTTTGCGGAAGCAGGAACAAATCCGGGCAGTAGCAGGACCAAATGCCGTAGATGTCCCGCCATACGTACTGATGGGGTCGTTGTCGTCGCTGTTGTTGTTGTTGTTGTTGGCTGTGAATCTGAAATGTTGGTCAGAGTCGTGATGACAACGGCTGGTTGACAAACCCTGGGGGCCGTTTCTCTAATCTTCGTTCGATTAAGATGTACGTAAGTGCAAATTTAGGATCGTCTGGAAACTTCAATTGATGGATTTACATTTATTGAACATATGATGAAGTTGCAGCCTATGCTCAATATAATGTAAATACAATAATTGTAACAATGTGAAATTGACAGACTATCATAAGTTTGCACTTCCGAACATTTTAGTCGTACGAAGTTTAAGTGAATCGGTCCCCTGGAGCTACACAATATACTGTATACACTAATTGAAAAATATTCCGCCTCATTTGCATATCAACATAGTGGGATAAAACCGCCTGTCTCTATCAGTAAATTCACGATTACTAAATTATTATATCTGTACAACGAGCGCTAGAGACAATAAACTTATTTATATCAATTAAACGCGTCACCTGAATACAAATTTCTATCAACATATTATAAGACATAGTATTATCAATTGCAAATCAACAAAAGAAAATGAAGAAAAAATAATTGTTTCCGTTAACCTGTTAAGGAAACACGGTTATTGCCCCTGATATCAAGAGAGTCAATTCGTGTTTGATATAAAAAATAATAACAATGCCAATCAACACGTCCGTTAATGGTAAATATAAGGTTCGACAATGTCCATCTAAACTATATCACATAGCCTCCATCGAGACATATTACATTCGGATTTTACTATGCAATTGAAATAATGTCTACATAGCATTCTAACTGCATATATTTGATGATTAAAAGTATGCAGAATTAGTATACTGAATTCATTACATTATCACAGCCAAAATGGCTGTGATAATGTAATAAATTCAGTATAATAAAAATTAATAAATGTATCATGAAATTGAAAATTTCTCCCTCAAAGTATACTTTCATAGATAAGTATACTTTGCAATGTTGATGAAATAGGCTACTGGGCGGACACAAGCTCGTATTTAACTGGGTCGGCTCTATGTACTGACCTACATACATGTAACTACAAAATCAACAGGAGACCATATTTAGTGTTATTCCACAGGTGATCCAGATAGAATCTCCCACATCAGTAGGATAATACTATTACACAAAGGATGTGCCCATATTCACCAAATATCCCCGAATTTATCAATTTACAGCAGTCAAAGTACTTTTATTACACAAGCACATAAGTTACCACAATTAAATTTGGATTTTACTATGCAATTAATATAATATCTACATATCATTCGAACTATTTAAGCAGGCGGTCAGAATCAACTCTGTGAAAGGAGTTTTGTGGCGAATTGACACAGCTTGTGTATTTTGCTGGCTCTTCTTGGTGTCATCGCAATATACATTTCTCTATTTGACAACAGATTATGACATGCTAATGACCTCAGAACTATCTAATCATGTACCATGTGCACATTTATTTCCTGAATGCATAATTATATTTACAGGTTTAGCAAATACCTACTGCACGTGATTCATAGCTAATATACATGTCTTTGCGACATACATGTACATACATACATATACCCCTATGTGGATTCAGTCAAAATAACAATCCATTTAAAACATTGTAAACTATATTACACCCTGATTAACAATCATATGCCATTACTATGGCAACCAGAGACATATATTCGAGTATATGTCATGGGTTAGCACATTTTGGTGTCACCAGCTAGAGGCGGTACCTTCACGGAATAAGGTATTATTAACTTTTTTAAGAACTTTCAGCTGTATTAAAAGTGTATAGTATAGATCCGTAAATATCACCTCTTAATTGCAAAAGCTGCCACGTTGTTGGTCATCTTCAAACTGATAGTATTTAAGTTTTTGGTGTATTAGTTTCAATAATGCGTAATTAGAAAAATAAATACAGCACATGTAGTGTTTAATGTCGAACTGATTACACTAGTAACTGTATGAATTATATATCGTTACCATGCATTGTATTTATTTTCCAATGTTTGCAACTCACGAACAAGGGTTAATTTACATTATTGGCACATGTGAAAACATATGTGGGATCCTTAATGCGGGAGAAAGCCATGCATATTTGCAATAAGTACACCAATGTCATTCACCATACCATACCACATACTGCCTTGGCCAATGATCATCCGTGTGAGAAGCGTGCTCATTACCAATCGCAGTAACTAGACAGCCCAATGATAACATTATATTCCTTGTCATAGTCAATCTATTTTGGAAACACTTTGAAACATTTCTTCAATGCTCAAAATGATGTACATACATGTAAATCCGTATTTTTCTTTGAAAAGAAACAGCATATCACACTCTATACAAAACAATGTTAGTGTTGTTGAATTACCGAAAACTGCAGATTCATCGTCAATATTATTGAACATCTGATCATTTTGGCGGCCATTTTGAGAATATAACTATAGCAATTGTATACCTGGATATGTATATTTTATCACATGATTTGAACTGGGATGGATACATGTAATATGTTCATGAAATGGTGTTTATAACAACTCCATAAAGTACAGAATAGAACAAAATAAGAACAGTTTGGCGGCCATTTTGCCTTTTAGGACAATTGCGGAAGGATATTGCATTACTATCTCCTGTATTTTCCGTTTAATTGCAAGGGAAAGCAATGTATATGTGTTTCAACTTGATGAATGTCTGTAACAATTCGCAACAGCACACGCTTCGTAGAAGAATGTAGTAAAACAAACTATTTCGGAAGCCATTTTGAAATATATTGCCATTTGCTGATAATTAAATGTAAGATGTAGTCTAAATAATTTTACATTCAAATTGTGACTTAATTGTAGCAATTGATCAGGTTAATATTGATCAAACTGAAAGTTAACAGTCCTTTATATAACAATGTTCATCCAGAGGCTTTTGAGCGAAGACAACCAGTTTTGATAGACTATAGCCTACTGAATCAGAAAATCATACTCACCAAAAATCCCACATTGGGGGAGGGATATTGGTAGTATATATATATATATGATATTATATATTATATCAAGGTATATTACCAACGAAGCAGGAGATTCCGACGTCGTTGTCATGATTACAGAGGTGTAAGCCGAACGGCGCGTGACGACACTGAAGTATGTCGGTTTCCGCGCCCATACAGTAGACATCAGATAGATATATGGGGCCCTGGCCCGCGCCGGACACATTTTTGGGGAGCATAGAGCTATCATCCCTGTAATTGTAACGTGGTAAAGTTATATATATATACAAATCCCAAAGCCCCATTTCTCCATTTCTCCAGTCACAGCCATGGCTGTGATTGGAGAAATGGGGCTTTGGGATTTGTGACCAGTATAGCTCCTGGTCACATGGTACACTCGTGTAGCCTTATAGCGATATATATTACTCATCGGAAAGAGTTACGTGTATTTCATTGATGGAATGGTGAATTTCATAAGCCCCATTTTTCCAGACACAGTCACATATTGCACGTGACTGGCGAAACAGAGTTAAATGAGTTTATATTAGGTATGGGATTATAAGCGAATCGAAATCGAATCGAATCGAATATCGTGCGCCTACCTTACTGGCCCAGCATAGCGAATATGTGACTGTGGCTGGTGAAAAGGGCAGATCCAGATCTGCCTGGGCGTCCGCACAGTCTGATCAGGATCTGCACTGATATTTATTCCATCAATCAAGCTCCCGTAACGTAATGCTTCTAACAAGCAATGTATCGTTATCAGGCTATATGAACGTGCTATTTGATCAGGAGCTACACTTGTCACAAATCCCCATTAGCCCCATTTCTCCAGTCACGGCTACATATCAAGAAATAACAAACGCCTGCGTTAATATTGCCCAATATGAACGCAAGCGGTTGTGTATGAGTAGAGGACATTACATGCATGGTACATGTACATGTATATAAAATAGTAGGTTAGTGCCGTGAATGGGAAAGAATATCTGGCAAGGCTCAGGAAACGGGATGGGCGAGGCTCTGCCGAGTACATCCCGTTTCCGTGCCGCGCCAGATATTTTTCCCATTCACGGCACTAACCTACTTTATCCCGTCAACACAGTATGAATGTGCCGTGAAACACGGTGCCGCGAAACATTTTTGATATCCAGTCAATATTATTTTCGCATTTTGCAGCCTTTTGTAGGTGTTGACGGGATAAATATAACAGTAGGTCAGTGCCGTGAATGTGAAAATATATCTGGCACGGCATAGCCTCGCCCATCCCGTTTCCTGAGCCTTGCCATATATGTTTTACCATTCACGGCACTAACCTACTATTCTCTATATTCTATTTATCCCGTCAACATTACAAATAGCTTTAAAATGCAAAAAAATAACCTTAGCCGCATTTCCAAATCGTATTGAGAGGGTATCAACAATGTTTCACTGCACATACGCAATGTGTTGACGGGATAAATAAAGATAGTGTCCTGATATCGTACGACTACCTTTGATGGCACAACCCAGCACAGAGAACATTTATAATTTAGTTCTGAGTACATAACTCTAATTACATTTCATTACATTGCATTGCATAAGCGTTATGGCGGAGTAGTCTTTCCAAATGTGCGTTGAAGCGTTCTTCGTTTACCTTCTACTTCATGGAGAGAGGCCCAAGAATTGTGCTAATACAAACTTTATTAGGTAAGTTTATGGTAATATTGTTGTGTCATATTGTAGAATCGTCTCTCAATAACACAATTGTGAAGTATGAACGTCAACACAATGCAGGTAATTTCTATATTTTAGTGCGCGAAGTGTAAACGCTATTACGCACGTTTGTACTGTATCGCGTGGTATTTATCGCGATATAGTGCAACATGGTGCCTATTAAGCGGAAAACGTGCAGCTAAGAGAACATATACGTACATGGTGTACATGTTTAAAGTATGTGTCCAAATATCGTGCGCCTAACTTTCATGACCAGCATAGCACAGAGAACATATACATGAATTGTACATGCATGGTACATGTATAAAGTAGGTTTATTTACATCGTACGCCTACATTTGATGGACCATATACACAACCACATTATGCATGTATGCGCCTTGAAACCGTGCGTCTACCTTTTATGCACAGCAGAGACCACATATACATGTATGGTACATGTATAAAGTAGGTTTATTGATAGCGTGACCCCGCCTTTGATGCCCCAGCGTATCGCATAGCAAATATACACAACCGTCTGCGTTACTCTTGCGCAGTTGTGTATGGGGAACATGTATAAAGTAGGATTCTTGAAATCGTGCGCGTACCGTGCTGGCCCAGCATAGCCCATATGTGGCTGTGACTGGAGAAATGGGGTTTATGGGATCATTTGCGACTTGTTAAATACAAGCTAGTGTCCGCCCAGTAGCCCATTTCACCAACATTGCAAAGTATACTTAGCTAGCAAATTATACTTTGAGGGAGAAATTTTCAATTTTAGGAAAAAATTATTATTGTTTATTATACTGAATTTATTACATTATCACAGCCATTTTGGCTGTGATAATGTAATAAATTCAGTATAATAATTCTGAACACTTTTAATCATCAAATATCTGCATTAGTCTATAGTATATGAAATAATGCATTTCGGGAAAAATAAATGATTACTCCCTCAAAGTATACTTTGATAGGTAATTATACTTAAGTTGCAATTTTGATGAAATCGGCTACAGATCAGCCTGTACATCCGCACAGTCTGGACAGGATCTGCACTGATACATGTAGTTATTCTATCAATGAATAATCCTTAACGTAATGCTTCCTTTGATACCCCAGCATAGCAGAGAGCATATAATAATTATCGTATATTTTGCGTTAATATTGCTCAAGATTACGCAAGCGGTTGTGTATTTCCTTAAAGCAGCCAGTTGAGATTGCCAATAGATGTTCAGAAACGCTGACATCTGGGCTAGGTAAACCCATACGCGGTTGTGTATAGAGCAGGTTTCTCGACATCGGGACCTACCCGTAATAACCCAACATAGTACAGAGGACATATCCATATATGGTACATGTATAAAGTAGGTTTCTTTACATCGTCATACCTCAGCATAGGACAGAGGACATATATATGTTTAGTACATGTATAAACTAGGCTTCTTGACATCGTGACCTACCTGTCATACCCCAACATAGACCAGAGGACATTACATGTATAAAGTAAGTTTTTAGACATCGTGACGTACCTGTCATACCCAACATAGTGTAGAGGACATATACATGTGTTGTACATGTATAAAGAAGGCTTCTAGACATCGTGACGTACCTGTTATACCCCAGCATAGTACAGAGGACATATACATGTTTGTGTACATGGATACAGTGCCTTAGACATCGTGACTACTGTAGGACATCTGACACCTGTATACCCCATAGTACAGAGGACTATATATATGGTAAATGGTACATGTATACAGTAGGCTTATAGACATCGTGACCTACCTGTTATACCCCAGCATAGTACAGAGGACATATACATGTGTTGTACATGTATACAGTAGGCTTATAGACATCGTGACCTACCTGTCATACCCCAACATAGTACAGAGGACATATATATGTATGGTACATGTATAAAGTAGACTTCTATACACCGTGACCTATATGTCATACCCCAACTATAATACAGAGGACATATATATGTATGGTACATGTATACATTAGGCTTCTAGACATCGTGACCTACCTGGCATACCCCAACATAGTACAGAGGACACATATATGTATGGTACATGTATAAAGTAGACTTCTATACACCGTGACCTATATGTCATACCCCAACATAATACAGAGGACATATATATGTATGGTACATGTATACATTAGGCTTCTAGACATCGTGACCTACCTGGCATACCCCAACATAACACAGAGGACACCGGCGTACCGGCCGTTTTCGCGGATGTCACAAATGGTTCCCCAGATCCCGTTGTACAACAATTCCACCCGCCCCTGTCCCGGACTCACGCTGTCCGCTAGGCGAATTCCCTCAAACGATATCTGGACTGAAATCGTGATAAAACGCAGCTTTTATTTCTTTAAATGATAGAGTTTGGCCAGATGAAATGAATGCTGAAATTCACATGGAAAAATAACAAATACTACAAACGCTACAAACGTTTTAATTGTTTAATTAGCTGCAATATGCGCGTTCCATTATGACGTTGAGATTTTCAATAGATGTTCAGAAAGATTGTGATTGTGGGCGGTTGTATTTTTATGAAAGATTTATTAATGTTTATTATACTGAATTTATTACATTATCACAGCCATTTTGGCTGTGATAATGTAATAAATTCAGTATAATAATTATGCATACTTTTAATGATCAAATATATACAGTCGTTAGTTCTATATGAAATAATGCATTTCAGGAAAATTAAATGATTGCTCCCTCAAAGTATACTTTGCTAGAAAAGTATACTTTGCAATGTTGGTGAAATAGGCTACTGGGCACGACTGTGATTGTGGGCGGTTGTATTTTCGTTGACATCTGAGCACGATTTACAAGACCGGTGTAGACATACATGTGCAGCCTCCGGGAACGTCACAAATTTCTGTCATCGACATGAGCGGACTATCCACGTGACACACGGGCGTGAAATACGTCTTCCCATCATACGGAATACGGCAGTGGTTCCAGGGGCCACCAGGGTTTGTCTCATAGAGAAAGTAGTAGACATATGTGTCCCAGGTTTTGCACGGCCGGCCGGAGATTGTCTTGTCCAATGTTCCCGAGTACTGAAGCAGGGCTTCGCTGATTCCTGTGATGCGAACGAGTGTGTTACACCATCGCTTGCGCTAACATTGCCGATATTTGTCATTATCGTTATTTAAGGTATAAAACCATGGGCTGTTGCGTATGCTGTAGTAAGAAAACATTTTGTATGTTTAAAATGCGTGGACTCCTCGCAAACTGTAAACATAACAAATGTGTGTTCGTAATACAGTCCTATTCCGGCATATTAAAAAACGTGCGAGATTGTACAAAAAACATGATAATTATCCAAAGTATGCATTAAAACAATTGAGGACACGTGTATGAGTGTGATTCGGGGCATGCGTGTATTATTTGTTGAATGTCACTGAAGTTAATTGTTGTAGATGTGGGTACTTCTGACATCATCGCGCTGCTTTTTGTTTGACAAGAGTTGGATAGAATTAAACATATCTCAAACAACAATGAATACCTTTAAATACAATTTCACTATAGCGCTAAATTAATGTAATGTACGGAAATCAATATTATCCCGTCAACACAGTGCGTATGTGCCGTGAAACACGGTGCCGTATGTGCCGTGAAACAGTGTTGATGTCATGTCAATACGACCTAATCACTGCGTATGAATATGTGCGGTGGCTGTGGTTATTTGTATAGCTTGCTGAAGCTATTTGTAGGTGTTGACGGGATAAATAGAATAGTAGATTAGTGCCGTGAATGGGAAAAATATCTGGCGCGGCACGGAAAAGGGATGTGCTCGGCAGAGCCTCGCCCATCCCGTTTCCTTAGCCTTGCCAGATATGTTTGTCCCATTCATGGCACTAACCTACTATTCTCTATATCTTGAGGTCAGCGGAGATAATCGCGTTTTCTCTAAATTGTTGGTGTACAATAACTATGCTTTATAATATATGGACAGCAATCGTGTTTAAGTTGATACACATACTTTATTTAAATAATTAAAACTAATCACACTGTTTTCACATGCACATAAACTGGTGATCACCATTACTAACACGGTATTGACATATTAGTTAATAATATGTAACAATGAACACATTAGATGTTAAAAACTTGTTGAATAATTATATAATTAGATACAAATTTAATTTGCATAACAATATATTTTTACTTAATCTGAGGGCCACAATATTTAACTATCTTAAGGGGGTACATTCCCAATCAGTAGGTCTTAAATAAGTCTATAATTGTGTTACGAATGCCCGATAGAGAAAGTCAATTAGTAATATTTATTTTACTGATTGTGACTCGCGGTGGTATTAGGCAAGTTTCATAAGCACATGAGGCATGATATTGTTTAATTATTTATACTACATGTGATTAAATGCGTCAACTGAAAAAAAAATATTTTCGACAGATTATAAAGTATGATCATTACAATAAAGAAAAAAAACACAGCGAATAAATAGTAGTATTATATGACTAAGTATTTCAGTCATTCTCATTGGCCGAAACACGGCTACGTGATTATCTACAAATTGAATGCAGACCTCTGAACGGTTTGTTTACACAAATAAGCACGAGACCGGTCCGAGATGTGTTTATTCGTGTAAATAAACCTATTGTTCACCTTCTTTGAGCGCATGCGTAAATCTGACGCCGAATAAATACGGTACTTATACATGTAAATGTTATTGTGTTTACAATGTTAGTGACTATACCTGATTTTTTTAAATATTCGTGTTAAGGGTCATAATTATAATAAAACAATTGTAGTATTTTGAGTCGGTGTACTTGAGATTTACGGGTAATTGTGAATGAATGCGTATTCTGCCATAAAATTAGGGGATACTAATGCTTTGTTTTTTCTATTTGGAGCAGTATGTGGCAGATATTTAGGTCTGTGAATCAGTTTTACCGCGACGCGTTATCCCCATTATAATGCACCTAGTGGGCTCCCAAGTTTCTGCAATGTCGTAGTATATCACGAACAGTGATATTTTCAATACGTCAGCAGGTTGTTGTCGTCATCGATAACAGACTCACACCAAATACATTTGAAGAAATGTAACACCACCGAAGAATATTTCCATTTCAAACTGAGATTAACGGGACTTTTTCTAACACATGTATACATGCAAAGTTTATTTTAACTATTGTATTGCTTTTCTATGTGTAGTTGCAACATGTAATTGCTTTTATTCATTTAAAGAAATGCCATTTCTACAGTGGGTTCGTGTTTTTTTTTCAAAAGGAAATATAAACAAGAGTAAACAGGATTTCCCAGTATTTACACCTAATTCATGTGATTACCCATCTGCAATACAATTTATTATATTTATGTGCTCATTGAAATTCGTAAAATTATAGGCTGATATTGGCATATTGAGTTTGTATTTGAGCAATTTAGTAAATTATTCTGTATTTTGCATTTTGCAGTTTTGGGCGGGTGGGGTAATATTTTTGGGAATTTGTTGAAGGCCACCCTGAAGTCATGTTTGTTGGTCATAATGGTCATTGGTCGATTCTCTTTTCCGCCTTGGGTTGTACATGACAATATGGCAGAATGATTAACCGAACATGTACCAAAAATGGTATTTGGATTACCCGCCGCTGGCCATTGTTTACAAAATCGCGTAGGGTTATATAAATATGTTTTATATTTTCGGTGATTTAGAATGTAGTATTAATGGTACATATAAGAGCCTGCCTATTGAATCTGAAAACCATCATACAAATGCATACTTCAATATGAAGACATTATGAACTGTTTACATATACTGAAACTTCAAGTATCCAACTTTACAAGCCACACGTTGAAATGTCGACCAACGGATGTGTGGCTGTAATATTTATATAGGGAATTACCCGACTATTTGGTTACCACGGATTAACAATTCGTTCCCTTAATTTAACAATTCGTTCCCACGAAATAACAATTCGTTCCCATTGTGAATTCGTGGGAACGAATTGTTATATCGTGGGAACGAATTGTTCATTCGAGGGAACGAATTGTTAAATTGAGGGAACGAATTGTCATTTCGTTGGGACGAATTGTTAATTCGAGGGAACGAATTGTTATATTGTGGGAATGAATTGTTAATTCGAGGTAACGAATTGTTATATCGTGGGAATGAATTGTTAATTCGAGGTAACGAATTGTCAAATTGAAGGAACGAATTGTTAATACAAACAATCCATGTCCCATGCGGGGCTCCTCCATATATTTCTTGGTATCGAAAACATGGGTGTATACACCAAAACGAAGTCTCTATGTGACTTATTAAGAGATTTCTGATTTAAAGTTTGTGATTTGACCTAATTAATATGCTCATTAGGTCAATTAAGAAATATGCTACACATATGCATATGGACATCCGGCAGTTCCTGAGTCCGTTTTACTATATATTACATACCCACGTAAAACCTTGCGGTACTCAATATTTATAGGTTCACTATTAAACATATACATAAGGCTAGCTAGTGGACCATATGAATTTAAGGAGAGTGTAAATATGATTGTCAATAGATGAATATAATAGTGTGCTTGAAATCAAGCAGCTTGTTTGGCTGAGCTTGAGCTGTGTCACACGCAGATCATACTAAGCATTGCCAATATATAGAGAATACCAAGCTAGTCTATTTTTATATCATTAAACTGACGTCAGTAGGTAACGTCAGTCATCCGACTAATGGAACGTTAGTTTTCAATTCGTTGTAACCCGGATGTCAATCAGGTCAATGCCTGATACAACAATATGTTATCAGTCCTACGTATTTGGTCATTATTATATATATTTGGTCATTATTATATACGTAATTTCGTTTCCCATTGAAACGAAATGAAACGCAATACGTCACTATTCTTCCACAATATTGACGTCTCGTGAGTTCATATTGGTCAGTCTCGAAACTACGCTTCACATCACAAAATACACAGAGGATATTCATATTTTTACAACGAATATGAAATATATGTTCATCGAGTGGTGTGGAATGTCCATATTTCACGAGTGCCGTTATGATGTACGTATATAATAAAACGGTTGTTTTGTTTGTATGTGGGTATACATGTATGCCACTCGTTCTGTCGAGCACGCTGCCGAACTGCATATACATTGTATCCACATACAAATAAAATAAAATAACCTATAAATATAGGGCGGGTTACCTGATAAAAGTTCAGAAACGTTGACATCTGAGCAAGATTAACGCAGGCGGTTGTGTATATAATTGTATGACATTTATGAAACTAAATATTAAATCGACAATCAAGTACAGTAGAGTCCACGTTTTTGTTCCGAGATTACAAGTGGCCTTGACCCACGTTTTGGCTCACATTTGCACTACGCTGCCATAAACCCCGGTTTTAATTTGTGGTTTCTGTGCGTTTCCCCGTTTTTTCTTCATTGTCCATGCGCAGCCTTTTCATCGGAAACGATTAAACGTTTTAGTATTACTGTACATGCGCAGAGTTTCAGGAAAATCCGTTTTGCGTTGTTGCTTCAGTGCACATGCGCATAGTGTCCAGAGGAAACACAACGTCCTGATAAAAAACCAAACAACCGAAAACGGTTTGAACTCTGTACAATAACACGGGAACCAGTTTTCAAACGCTTACAGACTGGATAACGGAGATTTGATTGGCTAATATAATACAGCTATTGCCCACGTCCACGTCCACGTGTGGATCACGGTTGAATCACGTTTATTGCTTGTTGCCAGATTTTGGAACGGAACACAACAAACGCTGCTGCACAGTCCGGTTGTATTCCTTGTTCAAGAAACGAACAATTGCCTATCGTTAACACATCGTCGTTTTCTTTTTTATAGTTAGTACATTATGTTTTCGTTGGTTTAAACGTGACACGTATAAACCAAACATGACACGTTTAAACCAACGAAAACATCATTTTCTAGTTAAAATAATGTCAAAACCATGCGTTGAAAGAAACGACAGGCGTTTAAATAGTTGAAATTCGGTTATTTAAACGAAAATATCGTTTTCACGTACGAACACTCAAGTAATGACTGTTTCTATGCATATCGTTATAGAAAACGATATCTGTGGTTTCCATTCGTTTACGTATGTTTCGTTTGGGAACCTTCAGCAAATCTTCACTGTACGTACCTTGGAAAATCCAGCACGGTTCCGACTTCGCGGTGCCAAAGTCATCCACAAAACACCAGAGCTGTGGCTGTTTCCATTCAACCAGCAGGTCAGCCGGGTCTATCGGCCGGCGACAAAAGTTTTCGGCCGCTGAAAATATTTGGGCCACCATTTTACACTATTTACATCTTCTATGCATTCATAAGGCAAACGCCCGTTCGACGTATTGCGCTTACATACAAATACAATATGTTAGACCCACGTGAAGCCGTGCGACGTTGTTGATTGGTTCGTTTGACGTCCATGAATTCCACGAGGTTGTCAATAACTGTAATCTATTCACCGGCAACATCGCTGTTCCAGCAATTGCGACAAATTAACGTAAAACAATAGGGCTATTCTTAATTTTAACGCCATACTTACTTATTTACATTTTCCCGGTCGGCGACAAAGGTTTTCGGCCGCTGCAACATATTTGGGCCACGAGTTTACATATAACTATTTACACCTTCTATAAATTCATACTCTCAACAAATACATATGATAAAAATACAAATTACATACTCTCAACAAGTACAAATGATAAACATACAAATTACATACTCTCAACAAGTACAGATGATAAACATACAAATTACATACTCTCAACAAGTACAAATGATAAACATACAAATTACATTCTCTCAACAAGTACAAATGATAAAGATACAAATTACATTCTCTAAACAAGTACAAATGATAAAAAAACAAATTACATACTCTCAACAAGTACAAATGATAAACTTACAAATCACATTCTCTCAACAAGTACAAATGATAAAGATACAAATTACAAACAATTACATACTCTCAACAAGTACAAATGATAAGCATACAAATTACATACTCTCAACAAGTACAAATGATAAACATACAAATTACATTCTCTCAACAAGTACAAATGATAAACATACAAATTACATACTCTCAACAAGTACAAATGATAAACATACAAATTACATTCTCTCAACAAGTACAAACGATAAACATACAAATTAAATTCTCTCAACAAGTACAAATGATAAAGATACAAATTACATTCTCTCAACAAGTACAAATGATAAAGATACAAATTACATACTCTCAACAAGTACAAATGATAAACATACAAATTACATACTCTCAACAAGTACAAATGATAAACATACAAATTACATTCTCTCAACAAGTACAAATGATACAGATACAAATTACATAGTCTCAACAAGTACAAATGATAAACATACAAATTTCATTCTCTCAACAAGTACAAATGATAAACATACAAATTACATTCTCTCAACAAGTACAAATGATGAACATACAAATTACATTCTCTCAACAAGTACAAATGATAAACATACAAATTACATACTCTCAACAAGTACAAATGATAAAGATACAAATTACATACTCTCAACATGTGCAAATGATAAAGATGCAAATTACATTCTCTCAACAAGTACAAATGATAAACATACAAATTACATACTCTCAACAAGTACAAATGATAAAGATACAAATTACATACTCTCAACATGTGCAAATGATAAAGATGCAAATTACATTCTCTCAACAAGTACAAATGATAAACATACAAATTACATACTCTCAACAACTACAAATGATAAACATACAAATTACATACTCTCAACAAGTACAAATGATAAATATACAAATTACATTCTATCAACAAGTCTCTTCAACCAATACAAATGTTACAATGAACCATACAAATACATTCACTCAACAAGTACAAATGTATCACACAACAAAGTACAAATGAAAAAAGACAAATTACATACGCTCAACAAGTACAAATGATAAACATACAAATTACATGCTCTCAACAAGTACAAATGATAACTTGGCATATATACACCTTCTATAACTTCAGAATGCAAACGCCCATTCGACATATTTCGTTTACTTTCCAATACAATACTGTAACATTAGACCCACGTGACATTTCGAGACATTGTTGATTGGTTACAGTTCGTTTGACGTCTATACATTTCACGAGGTTGTCAATAACTGCACGCTACTTACCGGCAAGGTCGCTGTTATAACAATAACATTTTTAATTTTAACGCCATACCTGTTTATTTATAATTTTGAAACTATCAGAAAATGCAATGTAAATATAAGTAATACAACCATGGGCTGTTGCTTTTACTTGGATGTACAATGCATTTGGTCTGTTTAAAGTTTGCTAGGAGTCCACGCACTTTAAACACACCAAATGTATTGTACACCCCATTAAGCGCAACAGCCCATGATTTTATTCCTTAAATAGTGTTCATATCTGTGCAATAAATATGCCATGATATGGGACACGCTGTGTAAAATATTTGGACCACGATTTTACACACAGTGGCTTATCTGTGGCTGTGACTGAGAAATAGGGCGTATGAGATTCGTGGTCAATCTAGCCCCTGGTCTATTAGCAGACTCCCGGAGTCAAATGCGCACCTATCATGATATGCTGTTTTCGGCCACTATGCATATTTGGCCATGAATATGCATAAATAGACATTCATATTTGTGCAACAAATATGTCATAAGAGACACGCTATATTATTATGTACCTAAGAACGTGTGCGATATCTCATGAAAACCATTTACAAACTTTAGGATATTTACCACATTACATTGCAGTTATAGCAGATGCATATATGAGTATAGATACCTGAACTGCTGATAGCCCAACATTACATTACTGTTTTAGCTGATGCGCATATGAATATAGATACATGAACTGTTGATAGCCCAACATTACATTACAGTTTTAGCTGATGTGCATATGAATATAGATACCTGAACTGTTGATAGCCCAACATTACATTACAGTTTTAGCTGATGCGCATATGAATATAGATACCTGAACTGTTGATAGCCCAACATTACATTACAGTTTTAGCTGATGCGCATATGAATATAGATACATGAACTACTGATAGCCCACAATTGCATGTTCAGTTTTGGCAGATGCGCATATGAATATGTATATATATGAACTATTAATACGGAACTACAGATAGCCCACTATTACATTGCAGTTGTGGCGTATGCGCATATGAACATAGATACCGGAACTACTGATAGCCCGCTATTACATTGCAGTGTTGACAGATGCGCATATGAATATAGATACCTGAACTGTTGATAGCCCAACATTACATTGCACTTTTAGCTGATTCGCATATGAATATAGATAACTGAACTGTTGATAGCCCAACATTACATTGCACTATTAGCTGATGCGCATATGAATATAAATACATGAACTGCTGATAGCCCAACATTACATTGCACTTTTAGCTGATGCACATATGAATATATATACCTGAACTGCTGATAACCCATCATTACATTGCAGTGTTAGCAGATGCCTGATGGCCCAACATTACATTGCAGTTATACTAATAGCCCACCATTAGTACATACTTGAACTATTGATAGCCGACCATTAATAGATACCTGAACTACTGATAGCCCACCATTAATACATACCTTAACTACTGACAGCCCACCATTAATGCATACCGGGACTACTGATAGCCCACCATTAGTACATACCTGAACTACTGATAGCCCACCATTAATACATACCTGAACTACTGATAGCCCGCCATTAATACATACCTGTAGCCGATTTCATCAACATTGCAAAGTATACTTTTCTAGCAAAGTATACTTTGAGGGAGTAATCATTTAATTTTCCTGAAATGCATTATTTCATATAGAACTAACAAATGCATATATTTCATGATTAAAAGTATGCAGAATTATCATACTGAATTTATTACATTATCACAGCTAAAATGGCTGTGATAATGTAATACATTCAGTATAATAAAAAATAATAAATCTATCCTTAAATTGAAAATTTCTCCCTCAAAGTATACTTTGCTAGATAAGTATACTTTGCAATGCTGGTGAAATCGGCTACAGAACTACTGATAGCCCGCCATTAATACATACCTGAACTGATAGCCCGCCATTAATACATACCTGAACTACTGATTATCTTCCGGACATTGCTTATTGTCAGTGATATAGCTGCTTAACCCTTTTCATGCTGAGGATATGCCATTATGTTTGCAGAAAATTATAAATAGTTTACTTCTTTGGGCTCAGAATTATATGTCGCGACTACCATTTCAACCGTCTTGTCGAGACTGTTCAAATGAATGGTCACAACATATACTTTCATTGAGAAATAAAAAAAATAAACAACTAGAAAATGAGGCCTGTCGACGCCCTTAGGGCACCTATTTCAGATTTTTTCAATAAATAGACATACGTCGGAGCACGATCAGTAGCAAGGGTAATTGTATGGATATGGAAGGATGTATCGTTACTACGTAATGCATATGTGCAATATGAAGATATTAGCTGAAGGCAAAGCGAAATTATAGGTTATTTGAAGAACTCTTAAAACAACTTCAAATAAATAGACAGAGGACCGACAGACGTACGATCAGCAGCGATGGTAATTGTATGAACGTGAAGCGATGTATAGCTACAATGTACTTAGTAATGCATGTGTGCAATATGAAGATGTTAGCTGAAGGCAAACATAAATTATAGATGACTTGAGAAACTCTTACAAAAGCTTTCAAATAAATAAACAGACAGACGAACGGACGTACAATCAGTAGCGAGGGCCATTGTATTAATTGGAATGATGTATAGTTACTAAGTAATGCATGTGTGCCATATAAATATATTAGCTGAATCGAAACAGAAGGTATAGGTGGTTTGAGAAACTCTTACAGACAGACGGACAGACAGACAGACAGGGCGAAACCTATAGGGTTATAAGATACCAATATAGATCAAATAACTACATACATATTTACTAACAATACAATTACGTAAAAACATTGTTGGTACTGGTTAGAACACAACGTCTTATAGCTAATACCATACTGATAAACCTTTGTTAACAGCGAACAATCTTAAAATGGTGTAAATTAATTACGAAAAAAAACAGGTATCATAAAAACAACGTTATCACCCCGATTAGGTAGTCATAAAAAGTTTACAGGTACATGCCCACTCAGTAGTCACATAGTGCTATTTCTATCAGAGCCATCATCTGAGACATTTTCTGGCAAAACAAACATTAATTCACCATTACCCCATGTATTGATTGGCATTATTATACATTGTATATCAGAGGTAAATTTCAAACACTGATATCAGGGGCGATAGCGGTGTTTCCTTAACATGTTAATGGACATTACTATTTAATCTCTGTATTTAGTTCTTGGTGTGCTTCGAAAATATTTTGTTTTCAGGTAACGCATTTAATTAGGATAATAATTAAAATGTAGCATGCCTCATTTTCATATCAAAATAGCCTGATACCAGCGCGCGTCACTATCAATAAAATAAATATTACTAAATGATTATATCTGTATAGCGGACACTCGTAATTTTTAGAACTGGTGGAATAGTGACACAAATATACACTTATTTACTTGCTATAAAGAACAGTTTGTGCCTACTGAGTGAGCATGTACCGTTAAAGGCATAATGTCGAAAATATGCGCAGTAGGTGTTGAAAATATACAGATAAACACAATTAAAACCACAAAGCGTGTATTTTCAACACAGAATAACATTCTAAGTTAGAGTGGCTGTGTCTCAGATGGTACTTTCGAAAATACATTTCACAAAACAGTCAAGGAATGTTGTATGACATGTTTAACAAGTATTGGCGAGATTAGCGCAAGCGGCGATGAAGATAAAATACACCCATACCGCTAATGGAGCCGTCGACGGGAAACATGTGATCTTGAAGATCCGGATAAGTCGATTTAACTAAGTCGTCGGCCCAGGCGAGACACGGCAGCCCAGACAGTGTGGTGTTCAGCTGACCGGCGTATAGATGTGGGTAGCCCGGGACCCACGCAATCCTCGCCGTATATGTCTAACGATTCACCTAGAATGCAATGCAATGTAATGTTATTTCACAAAAACGATAGTACGATACCATGATACTACGGTGGCAATACTATGATAGAACGAAAACGCGATATCACGATAGCACGATGACGATACTTCTATATTTTATCGTAGCATCGTACTTTATCCCGTCAACACAGTGCGTACGGGCCGTGAAACACGGTGCGGTGAAATTTGTTTGATATCCTGTCAATACGACCTAATCACCCCGTATGAATATGTGCGGTGACTGGGGTTATTTTTTTGCATTTTAAAGCAATTTGTAGGTGTTGACGGGATACATAGAATAGTAGGTCAGTGCCGTGAATGGGAAAAATATCTGGCGCGGGACGGAAACGGCAGAGCCTCGCCCATCCCGTTTGCTAAGCCTTGCCAGATATTTTTTTCCGATTCACGGCACTAACCTACTATTCTCTATATCGTCATCTTGTGACCGAATGAGATGTTTGCTCTTGTATATTTTAGCCGCATTGTAATCATGCTCTTGCTATTTTAACATATGTTTCAGTAGGTGCAGATTAATGTGAAACGTCTTTCAGATAGTTGCACGCTTTTAACTTGACACGAAATGACAGGACGACATTATATAGACCGTCTCCTATATCCCTTTATATCAGCCGCCATTGGTCAGAACTCTTTTGGGGAGAAATTTCTTCACAACCGTAGGTATAGCCAATATCACTATATATCCCAATTTCTGATTGGTAGATACTTATTCTAACTTGCAGTTGGATTGGCCTATATAAAAATAGCTCGCGAATGTTCTGCATGAGCTCTGAGTTTGTTCTTTCGCGGCTTATTTTATTATTGTTCAATTATTCGGTCAGCAATAGCGGCCTGAACAACAACGTATAGTTTACAGTGAGCGGTACATATACTTCGCTATGGTGTCATGTTTTAACATTAAAATTTGTTGTCTGTGTAGGTCAGAGGATACCAAATGGTGTGAAATCGCCCAAGGGGGTATAAATAGACCGGTATAAAAAAATTGTGCGGGTGTTTTTGAGGTCACAGACACCGTTTGCTTGCAAATCTTGATCCATTACTACCCAGTTTCCCTTGAGGAACATTTTGGGGTGCCTTTAACACCAGTTTTCAGCATATTTGTAGCATTTCAAAGAAAACACTGAACCTGTTGGTCACGTGATGTAAACAGAGTTTCCGTGGCCAAAATATGTAAACAATATTGGAGGATATGACAAGGTTGGATTTTTCTTTCTTATGAGTAAGTGAACCTATTGTTTAGTTCATGCAGAACCTGTACAGACTGGCTGCAGGTCATGTACAAGTGGGTTCCACAGCATCCATACGAATAGTGAACGTAGGTGAGACTGGCCTTATTGGATGGCTTTCGGTTAAATTATATAGTAAAATTATGTGGAGGTGTCTAACCTGTACGTTATGCATTTTTGGTGTCTGCACTGACTGCAACGTTGTTTACACAGGCAATGAGTCCTGTGCGATATTTATTATTGTGGACAAACTGTTCATTTCAACCTAAATGTTTGGTAATTTGTTTCCTTCATTTAGACCTATTGTGGCAACCTTGTATGTTCATAAATATGCAGTAGTTATCGCTGGATCAACTATTCCCCTGTCGGTGTCATGACCTAGTTTTAACCCGGTGTAAACACTGTTATTTATCCAGATATTTCTTTCCACAATAATTCCCAATTGCCCCGGATATTCCTGTTGTGAGCTGGACTGGAGAAATAATACGATCCCGTAAAATGTTTCCGCACAGTGTCACTCCGTATAAATGTTGTCTGTGATAAAGATACTGGGTGTGCATGTCGCTTACCTGTAGCCGATTTCATCAAAATGGCAAAGTATACTTATCTAACAAAGTATACTTTGAGTGAGAAATTTTCAATTTTGTATTAATTTTTATTATACAGAATTTATTACATTATCACAGCCATTTTGGCTGTGATAATGTAATAAATTCAGTATAATAATTATGCATACTTTGAATCATCAAATATAGGCAGTCGTTATAGTTCTATATGAATTTATGCATTTCTTGAAACATAAATGATTACTCCCTCAAAGTATACTTTGCTAGATAAGTATACTTTGCAATGTTGGTGAAATAGGCTACTGGCAATGTGGCTGAGACACTCTCGGCTTCAGGTTACGGGTTCGTTAGGGCTCCGGATTGGCGAGCAACATGCCACTTGCTAAATAATGTTAAATGTTAACTGTGATTCATGTGACCGATATGCAAAGTAGATTGCGTCACTGGTTTGTATTATTTTCTGCTCAGAGGTGAAGAGTTGAGAAGAGGAGGAGGAGGAGGAGAGAATTAGAATCAGGCCAGGGCGTTTGCCCACAGCAAGTTGGTCATTATCCACCCTTTTGGTTCGCAATTAGTTTGATCTTGATCTACATGTGCATTCGCGCAGTTGGATCAGGGTCTACACTGTTTGCGAACCGTTATTGTAGATTGTTTTTAATCAGTGTGACTCAAAACTAGCCTGTGCGAATGCACAGTCTGATCAGGATCTGCGCTGTTTGCAAAATAATATCGATATATTCGAATAGTAGCTGTTTATTGTATCTCCAGCTGTAGAGTTTCCATCAGTTGGTCCGCATCATAAACTGAGCAAGGAGTGATTTATTAATAGCCATTTTACTCCAGTTCTGCAAGTGAGTACTTTTATTGTGCTTGCTTTATGTGCTTAATGTCAGCTTTGTGTGCTTTATGTTGAATGTTATTTGTGCAACTAAATTGCTTGCATAAGTAGGGCAATATTTGCATGCAAGATCTAGAAACTTGACTACAATAGACAAAGTTAGGGCAGAGACAAACCTAGCAAAATTTGCCGCCCAGATTAGCACAATTTGCCGCCCAGATCTAGAAACTTTGCTACAATGGACAACGATATGGGAGAGACAAACCTAGGAAAATGTGCCGCCCAGATTAGCACAATTTGCCGCCCAGATCTAGAAGCTTGGCTACAATGGACAACGTAAGGGGTGAGACGCACCTAGCAAACTTTGACTCCCAGATGTAAAAACTTGGCTACAATAGACAACGTTAGGGGAAAGACGAAACTAGCACAATTTGTCGCACAGATGTAGAAACTTGGCTACAATGTGCATCATTAGGAGAGTGACGAATCTAGCAAAATTTTCCGCCCAGATCGAGAAACTAGGCTACAATGAACTACGTACATGTAAGGTGTGAGACGAACCTAGAAAATTTTGCCGCCCAAATCTAGAAACTTGGCTACAATGGACGACGTTATGGGGGAGACGAACCTAGCAACATTTCCCGACCAGATCTAGAAAATTGGCTACAATGGACGACGTAAGGGGAGAGACGAACCTAGCAAAATGTGTCGCCCAGAGACTTGGCTGCAATGGACGACATAGGGGAAGACGCGAAAGTAGCACAATTTGCAGCCCAGATGTAGAAACTTGGCTACAATTGACAACGTAAGGGGACAGACGAACCTAGCAAAAGTTGCCACCCATATCTAGAAACTTGGCTACTGTAACAATGGACAAAGTAAGGGGAGAAACCAATACACAATGTCTCTCTCACGAAACCTGCCCAAATTTTACGGATATATCCACAATGTAAAAACAATTGTTTTCGATAATATTACCGTGCAAGTGATTGTTACTAATTCAAGTTTATTCAAATCGTTCCAACTGTGCCTAGGATATATGTACTGCATGGCCAAACTTCCGTTATACATAAACTACGAGTACGAATTTTTGAGCTAATCCATCGCTAATTTCAATACCCATAGCTAGCACATACATATCGTCTGCTAACTCCTAGTAATATCTCTGTAAAACTTGATAGTCTTTCTCATTTTATTTTCAGAGAGGGGTTATTAGAAATGCAAGCGTTTCCATATTGTAATTCAATAAATCAGTTTGCTTATCATATGAAACATACGATAATAAGTGACGCAACGCATTACAAAATTAATGCATTATTCATTTCTATACAGATTTTACCAAAATATACTTCTGGTTGTTCATCACCGCGTCCATGACGATTGACGTGCATGTTGATGATGTCACTTGACGATTACGTCATATAACGTAGTGACGTAATATAAACTACGTCATGACGAAGTGTCAATATAGCGGTATGCCAAATTTCATTCAGATATTTCACTATTTATTGGATGACCCTCGTAGGAACCTGATTTTAAATAATTCCGCTTTCTTTATAACGAGACCTATTTTATATTTGATCATCGGCTATAATAACACTTTACCGGATAACTAGAATACCACGCTATTGTCTATTGATACATGTTTATCAGGCTCGGTTCGGTACTAACCCTAACCCTCGGCAAGCCTCGGAATTCCGACACATTTCCTAGCATTGCATGATGAAGTTGATGATTCTCTACATGCCTGTATGCCTGTATGAACCTACAATAGTGACAATAAATACGAAATCTGCTACACAACCGTCTGCGCTAATCCCTGACAATATTACTTTATTTCAAAATACTTGAATATTGTGCTCGAACTTAAGCAGCCTGATTTGCTAAGTCCGAGCTGTGATACAGCTCAGACTCAGACAATCAAACTGCGTGATGGCGAGCTGGCATTGCCAGTAGATGTTTAGAAACGTTGATAATCTTGGCAAGATTAACGCAAGCGGTTGTGTACATAAACGCTGATTGTCTGGGCAACACAGGTGGTGTTGGGCAGAAACCTATGCTCAATAAATGTAAATCCAATAATTGTTTACAAGAAAGCACTGTGAATGTGAAATCTACAGACTACCATAATTTTGCGCTTACGAACATTTTAGTCATGCGAAGTTTAATGAAACGGACGCCAGGAACTTACCCGCACATGTGAAGAGCCCCGATACATTCGCCACGTCGATCCGCGTGAATCCATCCCTGCAATAGCATTGTCCAGCCTGACCATAGAAGTCCAGGTGACAAACCCGATTCTCGTCAATCGGAACGATATTCGTGCATTCCTGGTCGGACGTGCAATTCATGTCAACTAAAATGGAACAACTCGGTTATTATAGAAGCCTCATGGAGCCAGATGCTGAACTATTGTTAAGTCATAATTAGAGATACTAGCTACTGATTAAGAAATAATAAGTCTTAAGTAGGAGGTAGTAACTTATAGCTAGGAGGAAAGTAAGTCCTAATTAGGAGATACTAAGTAGCACTTAGTATCTCCTAATTCGAATTTACTATTTTCTAATTAGTACTTAATATCTCCTAATTAGACGTTAGTTATCTCATAATTAAAATATATCAGCATCTTGCAGCAGGATGCTTCCATAGGCTCAAGATCTAACAAAACTGGCAGTTTTCATATTTTCCTAGTAGTTGTTTTTGCATGATTCTCATAATCTCGTTGTCGTAGTATTTTAACTTGCTTCTGAGAAGTGTACATGTAGCAGAACGTCAGCATACATAGTCAAGAGCCTATCGAGCGATACGTACACTCCCCGGCGGTTTGGTTTTGATTGTGGTACTAGCAGACTAGCAGACTTATCTCTACCCGCCGGATTTATTGAATATCTAATACCCGCTGCTCTAAATATTTGAGTAGTTTGATTCCCCACGTGTGCCCGCCAATCACGCTACCATTGCTACCATGTGCATAATGTAGTAATAATTGTTTAGCTTATTTTTAAGGGTAGGAATTGGCACGAGAACCTTCCAAACCCGGGCATTTGAATCATTTGAGGCGGTTAATTTAACGTAGCTAGTTCATTCTCCTATCGCACGATGCCGGTATGTCAGACCGTGAAAAGTGCCGAGTGTGACTGCATGCACTATATGGAGACTCAGCCGTAACATTGTTTTCTTATGTGATGATGCTATTGAGGGTTGGTCTGGGCACAACATATCAGGCAGGGAATAATCGATATTTGGTTATGCAAAGTATGATATAATATGTTTTCGGACCCAACTACTGTCGTTTCGCGGTTTATCGTTATATACGAGATGCTATTATTCGAGTTCAGGTGCGGCATATCTGTTGTTATTTGGTTAGATGACAGTGTGTTACACATATTCTGAAGGCGAAAGAGAAAGAATATCAGGCTGACAGTTGCTAAGCCTTCTGAGCTAAATCTTACGGTTTACAGTTTCGTGTAATTGATAAGGATGGACACGTATTACACCGCCGGTCATGGTCCGAAAGTTTAAAGTTTGATTTCATACCGATGGAGCTTACAGTCAATAATGTTTAATCAGAGAAATGCGGGCGGCCAATTCCGGCCTAAACTGCATTACTCTGTGAGGAGACTGGTGGGGAAACTGGAGTACCCGGGGAAAACCACATCCATCGGCAAGTAATGAATTCACATACATCGGTGTAGAGGCGAAGAGCTGTGATTGAACAGCTACCGGGGACGCTTTATTGCCGGTCTAGTGTATGTAATAAACAGCTTTCTCACACCATTTATAATTGGTCTGGGGCGTTAGTAATCCCAAATGGCAATACCGCTGTTTTAAGATTGTAATTAACATTAATAGCAAATGATCATCTAGCAGACCTTCAAACGCTTTCATAAAATATACATCACGGAAGTTCCAGATCGTCTTGCAATAGCAGTCTAAATATCCGATATATTTATGTTCACCTCTCAACAACACCCTACCTGTAGCCATGGTAGCAAACGATATTTTATATCCCAAATGGACAACTACCTCAATATGTAACCTTCTCTCTACAACAGCCACATCTCTATACATGGGTGGCTGTTGTAGAGAGGTTGTATGTTACTTTACAAATAAGACAATAATACGCTTCAATAAAATTACTAAGTAATCAAATTACATGATTGTATTTTCAAATAGGAAAATGGCAAAACTTACCGCCTAAAACTTTAGAACATATGAAAACACCCGGGTCATCAAAGCTCATTAGTTTTCTGTATCCGGATCCACATTGGCACCAGCCACTCTGACCTTCCATGTAAACGTAATTCAGGTCGCAGAATCTGTTCCCATCGAACGGTTCGACGTTCATACACTCGACGTCTGAGGTGCATCTATCGTCGACTGTGAAAGTAATATATAATTGCGGTTAAAATATCCACAGGAAAATAATTTAAATGTTGTAATAAAAATTAAAAAGTGATTAGGTTTAAGGATCCGTTCTGTACATGATCATCGTTTGATTCAAAGATAATTACTTCGTAAATGTGATGGAAGATATGTATAACATATATATGAACACTGTCTGTGTGTTCAAGCCATCAGCCACTTTCACCTCTTCTTGCGTTTGACACAAAACGCATTATGTGAAGTAGAACATATGATATAGTTTAGCTAATCACATGTGGAAAAGCCAGGACAACGGAATCTTATAAATTATATTACACCAAACTGTGAAATATGTCAGTTTTCTGGACAGGTTCGTGCCTGTAGTTTTAACAACATGAATCACCAATATATATGTTTGTAAATAACCTCATACACAGAAAATCACACATTGTATCACTCTTACATGACAAACCACACAACACATACCATATATACCAACTACTGTACTCTGTTATTAGCTACCAAATCCAGTGACAATACCTAAAATAACGACATAACAGTGTACACTATCATTAACGGGGCGTATGGGTTTTTGCGACCAGTGTAGATCCAGATCTCATGTGCATCCGCACAATTTGATCAGTATCTGCACTGTTGGCCATTCCATGAATAAAACATCCGACATGCTTCTATCAAGCCATATAATTTTATATATACCACTATCAGGCTACAAGAAGTCTATTTAATCAGGAGCTACACCGGTCACATATCCAGTAAGACCATGCCATGGTGTGTCTCTGTTAAGCTTCCACCTATATGTCCAAAACCTAGCTACATGTATGTATCAGGTAAAAACAAACAAAGCCTAAAAAAACGAATGTAAATTTATGTTGAAAACGTCCTTAACATGTGTGCAAAGGGTTAAGGAAGTTGTTGACATAATTTAACTTGCCGCCTAATAAACTATTCTTATTAAACATATGAAGTGTAAATTCATGAACGGACAAGTCCCCAATCAGTTTTCACATTACTTCATATTACATCGCCAGTATATAGTGTAAACTAGCAAACCAAGTTTTTGTTCGCACAAATGCACTCTCAAAACCTAGCCGCACGCGGACGCTTAACAAGAAAGGCATTGGTATGGCATAATCCCCAGTAACAGATAAGGACAGAACTTACCAGCTACAGTGTTTGAGCAAGTGTACGTATACGGTGCAGTAATGTCGACGCGGGTATAACCGTCCTTACACTGACACCAACCAATGGTGGCGTTGTCATGGTTGTCGAAATATTCCATGTTACAATACCGATCCTCGTCATACGGGTTGATGTTGATACATTCCAGGTCCAACGTGCATTTGCCGTCCACTGCGGAAGAAAGTGTATAATAATACCACTTTGTCATGGCACTGTTTACATGCTTGACAGTCAGTTATAAATAATAAGGGTAATTCCTTCGAGATTTCCCACGTCTGTTGACGACCGACGACTGATCATTGAGATCAATTTAGACGACTTTCACTGTAATTTAGTTCATTGTCGTGTCTGTTTATGATTGAAAATGACACAAAGCGTTCACGTAGTGCTTAATTACACCGGACACTCGGGAAGATCTCGGTGTTCGGTTTAGAGAGGTTCCACTGTATTTATCATGGAGGGGGTGGGGCGGCCCTTACGGGGTGAACTGTGCCAGAACCGGCCTTTTGTATGCTACTGTAGGATATGAAACAACGCGAAACCTCGCGATGCCCGGTATATACTTTGCAACATATACCATGTATGTAATAGTTATAGTTCACATATTTATTTTTAATAAATTTGTTTATTAAAAATTTAATATGTGAACAATAACTAGCTTATTGATTTCCCCGCCCCATCGCGGGCACCTGTCTATTAGAATGGAGTGCTACACATAAACGTGTTTTCAACAACGACACTATTACGTTATTGGCGGTTTGACACTGAATCGATAGCATTCATTGTGCCCGTCATAGGAAATTACGTCAAGAAGGCGGGGAATGTGGTTCTAAATGTAACTGCTGAGTTATTGAACATTTAGTGATTAATTTAATAGATATTGAGGAAAGCGTCGCAATATGCGATTAATTGAGATGAACTTCTCTTTCATTGGTCGAGAACCTATGGAAAACAATAAGTACATTGCATGGTGTTATATGTTATTCATCTGTTTACAACAGATATGCCATGTATTCATTTCATGGTGTTATATGTTACTCATCCGTTTACAACAGATATGCCATGTATTCATTTCATGGGGTTATGTGTTATTCATCTGTTTACAACAGATATGCCATGTATGTTCATTTCATGGTGTTATATGTTATTCATCCGTTTACAACATATATGCCATGTACGTTCATTTCATGGCATCAACTGCCCATACTTATGTCACAATTGGCGTTAGGCACGAATGACATAATGACACAGAAAGAAATGAACGTATATATCATATTATCCAGTCAACACAATGCGTATGTGTCGTGAAACACGGTGCCGTGAAACACGGTGCCGTGAAACATTGTTGATATCCTGTCAATATGACTTAATCACTGCGTATGAATATGTGCGGCTGTCATGCTAGTCCGCTTTTGAGGATGCGGCTGTGATTATGTTTTGCATTTTAAAGCTATTTGAAGTGTTGACGGGATAAATAGAATAGTAGGCTAGTGCCGTGAATGGGAAAAAAATATCTGGCGCGGCACGGAAACGGGAGCCTCGCCCATTCCGTTTCCTAAGCCTTGCCACATATGTTTTCCCATTCACGGCACTAACCTACTATTCTCTATTTCGTTGCAAAATATGGTGAATCAGCCAGCTGTCAAATGTGCATTTGCAGCCTACATGTACGTCAGCTTGGCAGGTGCGAATATAAATATAGATACCGGTGAGAGTCCGTTTCACTAAACTTCGTGCTACTAAAATGTTCATAATTGCAAAATTATGATAGTCTGTAACGTGCACATTAACAAATTGAATGTTTTCTTGTAAACAATTATCGGATGTACATATGCAGCCTATGCTCAATAAATCTAATTCCATGAATTGAAATTTCCAGACGATCCTAAATTTGCACTTACAAACATTTTAGTCGTACGAAGTTTAATGAAACGGGCCCCTGAACTGCTGGTATCTCACCATAAACTGTGTATTTTAATCGAAGAAAACATGTGACTTTTATTTACATTGAATATGTATGTATTCCATGGGTATGTATCCAATACATTTTATATACTTGATTGGTGTTTTTAAAGGTACATACCCACTCAGTAGACACACAGTATTCTTTATAGGAATTAAATATTAAGTGTATAATTGTGTCATTATTCCACCAGTTCAAAAAGTTACGAGTGCCAGCTATACAGATATAAACATTTAGTAATATTTATTTTACTGATAGTTAATCGCGGTGGTATCAGGCTATTTTCATATGCAAAGGAGGCATGATATTTTGTAATTATTTATACTAATTAAATGCGTCACTTGAAAAATAAGTATGATCATTGTACATCAACAAATAAGTACAGAGAATAAATAGTAATGTCCGTTAACATTTTAAGGAAAACACAATTATCGCCCCTGATATCAGTGTGGAAATTTACGTCTGATATAAAGTGTATAATAATGCCAAACAATACGTGGGATAATTGAATGTTTAGTTTGCCAGAAAATGTCATATCTGCAAAATATATAAAACTATATATCTCCCTATACTATAACCTACCGAGTGGACATGCACCTTTAAGAAACAACCTTTATTGTAAATTGAGTGGTTAGATATGAACATTACGAGCGAACTCATCTGGATACTCGATATTTTCAAACGGTGGATCTTTGGTTTGAACGTGTAGACCTCGGGCGGCACATAGAGAATAGTAGATTAGTGTCGTGAATGGGAAAAAATATCTGGCAAGGCTTAGGAAACGGGATGGGCGAGGCTCTGCCAGATATTTTTCCCATTCACTGCACTAACCTACTATTCTATTTATCCCGTCAACATTACAGATAGCTTTAAAATGCAAAAGAAATAACCCCAGCCGCATCCTCAAAATCGGAGAATCGACTAGTATGACAACCGCACATATTCATACGCAGTGATTAGGTCGTATTAACAGGATATCAAAACTGTGTCACGGCACATACGCACTCTGCTGACGGATAAATCAGAATAGTAAACTCGCATATACCCGTCCTTGATCCACCGTAAATCCCGGACTTACCCGTATATACGTCAGTGCACGTGTAGACATCGTGCGGCTCATCAGAATAGTACTGACGCATGTATCCGGCCTTGCACGAGCACCAGCTTCCGAATTCTGTGTTACAATACCGGTCGTCATCGTATGGGGGAATGTTCCAACATTCCATGTCGATTGTGCAGATACCGCCCACTATGGAATACAACATTTATTGTAGGACACGGCTGTAATATTTTCTACGGTATTTGATAATTTAATTAATTAATTAATTAATACCATACGATTTCTGTAAAATGAAATTGTAATAATCACTTTAAAAAAAAGGGATTATTATAATTTCATTTTACAGAAATATAACGATTAATTACACCATTTAACAGCAGTAGTTTACACCACTCTCGTGCTTACCATATGGAGACATGTCAGTAACGTCACAATGACGTTTTTCCTTCGACCAATCACATCATGTTCTGGAACACACCATCTCAATCGCAAGAGGGTCGCCGTCACTACATCCCGCATACAGAGAGTAATCCGCATATCTTGGTCATATTTTACGCTTGATTCGCTTTGTTTGGATGAAGAATCATGTGTGAAATGTACAACAATGTTTATTTAACCAGGTGAGTTGATTACTTTAAAATAATTCCCTCGTGATAGGGGAACCCCGTTCGTTTGTTGAGCGTAAGGTGACCTGATTACCGTAACATGATGCACTCGTTTGTTGAGCGTGTGGTGACCTGATTACCGTAACATGATGCACTCGTGCATCATGTTACGGTAATCAGGTCACCTTGATAAAAAAACGGTATTTCCTTTAAAGCATCTCTATTTCACCGAGTCATGTCTTGCAATTTATTGTGCACTACACAATTAAGGTTATTGGCTGGATATATTGTTGCACAGTATTGCGTTATGCGTAATACATCGTATTGTATACAATGGGCTCTAACGGTGCAATATTTACACCTTCTATAAATTCATAATGCAAACGCCCATTCGACGTATTGGGTTTACATCCCAATACATTAGACGCACATGACGTCGCGCGATGTGTGGATTGGTTAAATTTCGCAAAGTCGCTGTTGTAGGTATTGCGACAAAATGACGTAAAACAAGATTATTTTTAAATTTTAACGCCGTCTTTGGCTATTCATGTTTTTCAAAAAATGCAGTGTAGATATAAGTAATAAAACCATGGGCAGTTGCGATTGCAACATTTGGTCTGTTTAAAGTTTGCGAGGACACGCACTTTAAACAGATCAAATGTACTGTACACCTCAATAAACACAACAGCCCATGATTATATTCCTTAAATAACACATGCCCGATTATTTCGAGCGATTCGTACAAGAGCTGTCTTGTAATTGGGATCAATAGACATATTTCATCAAGGCACAAAAGCATTACATACGGCAGCCTAAAAGGAAATGCGCTTAAGGACCCGTGGAATCATCATATGATTCATGTATAATTGCTTCATACATGTGATGGGATATGTGCATAACATGCATGTAAACATTCTCTTCTTACTATATCCTACATGGTGCATGTAGTTGTCATGTCGGCCATCTTAGTGTGTACAAGCCAGCGGCCAGTTTTACATCCTATGGCGTTTGACACGTACCACTAATAATATGACAAGCATATCAATAAGAATTGGTGTAACATGATGGGAACACATCAGAGGATAGCGTGCTATGTTTTGTTGTTATCAAATTTAATGTCTGATATATTGATCGTTTGTTGAACTTTTGTTTGAGAATTCAGTAACAACTGCGTGACAGTAAGAACAATACACAGTGCAGTGCATATATCCCTGTGTATATACATAGTGTATCGAATCCAGTAACTTGTCAGCAGTTATCTGACTGTATTATCACTATTGTCTACCGGTCTATTTTGCGAGCAAATGAGGCTTTGCTTGCGGCAGATGTACCTATAATAATAGACAGAGCATCAACTTGACATTTTACACATTGCAAAAGTGAGAAACTAAGATATATAGCTTTTTGTGTCGTCTGCTGAAATTATATTTGTAGAGTGGTGTCGTCATATATATTTTCGACGTATTGCACGACATTATATTATACTTAAACGCTCCAAATGGTGAAACTGTCCCATAGCATGTACAAACTAAAATTGTGGAGATGACACCTCAATGCTCTGTATAATATACTCTAAGAAGTATATGGTCATATATACTTTATATAGATATTCAGTCACATGTATTATACTACTACATTTGAAAATAAAAGTGTGGCCTGTCCGCACACGAATTCCTCCGTTGGCAGCCGAAGAAAAACGAGGCACATTTGAAAACACAGAGGACCAGAGAAGCGTGGATTTGTCACAGCATGAAAGCAGACCATCAGAGCAATGGGTGTGTGCAATATCATGCATATCATGCAATGAAAGCGACGTTATACGACACTTACTCGAGTTTCGAACGCACCAAGTATGTGACCTTGACCCCGGCGCGATCGTGTCACAGCGTGGTAGAGGACCATTAAATCAATGCGTATGTGAAATATCAAGCAGATGAGTGCACGGAAACAAAACTTGTAAGACATTTACCCGAGCGTTAATGTTTCGAACACACCAATTATGTGACATTGACCCTGGTCTTAGCAGGGGCGGGATGATCGTGGATTTGTCGCAGGGCGGCAGAGGACCATTAGAGCAATGGAGCTTTTGTGATTTGTGATCAGTGTAACTTCTAATCAGATATGATCACACTCCTGTAGCCTGATAGCAATCCATATTGCTTGCTAGAGGAATGACGAGTGTTTCATTGACGGAATAGCGAACAGTGCATACCCTGATCAGACTATGTCGATGCACAGACTGATCTGGATCTACACTGGTCGCAAAAACCCATAAGCCCCATTTCCCCAGTTACAGCCAGCTATATGTAGTGGCTGATTGTGTGGATGTATTGGGTACAGGAACAACATATTTGTTTGCTTAATAACAACATCGGTTCTATTTGCGTATTGAAACGCAAGTGGTTCATTGATGGATCGTAGCTAGTCATCTCCTGTTGACTTTATTTACAGAAATCCTGTCTTAACTATGTGGTTGATGGCCTTATTGCTTGCAACAAGGGCGACTGTCGCACGATTTGCTGTGTAAAGGAGTCATTCATTTTGACTAGTGCTGGTCCAGGTTATCCTACTTTTCTACACAGTCTGATACGGGACTGCATTGCTTGCCATATCCAAATACACATATCAGCAGTCTGATCTGGGTCTACCCTGTTCGAGGTCTTAATTGTAGCACTATTCAGTAAGAAATAAACGCTAAAATCAACCATCTCTATAAATAGATTTGCAAAGGGAAATAACTAGCTACGATCCCTCAGTGGTATCAGAGCGGCCCCGAGTTACACGCTGACTCAGCAGTCAGGGACCAGGGGCCGTTTAACTAAACTTCGTACGACTAAAATGTTCGTAAGTGCAAACTTATGATAGTCTGTGAATTTAATATAGCAATGTTTTCTTGTAGACAATTAATGGATTTACCTTTATTGAGCATAGGCTGTCTTTGCATCCTGTGCTCAATAAATGTAAATAAATCAATTGAAATTCCCAGACGATCCTAAATTTGCACTTACGATCATCTTAGCAGTACGAAGTTTAGTGAAACAGGCCCCAGTTTAAGCCACGTCTCCAATGCGGATTATATACAGTACAATATATAACCTACCGGCTACTGGCTCATTACACGTGAATATTCCAGGCATATTCGGATTTTTTGCTCTCGTATAACTGTCTTCACAATGACAAACGCCTGCACCAACGGTCGGATCGTCATCCCGCTGGCAGTATCTATTTTCGTCATACGGGTCCATATTCCGGCATGTCTCGTTATTGGTGCACATGATATCAACTAGGAAAAATGATACGTGTATCTCGTAATATTTCAGTAACCCTCGTACGTAAAATATCATTTTATGCACGAGGGGTTGCCGAAAGTTATGAGAAATAGTTTGTGACAGCCCGTCCTTATTCTAGCACGTCTCGTTATTGGTGCACAAGATAAACTAGTAACTTTCTAGTGACCCCTCGTGCATAACATATTATTATCTCGTAACTTTTTAGTAACGAAATGTTGCGCATCAAACGCGTCTCGTTGACCTACATTTGATGGTCTCCGTACTTTGCCTAAACTTCTGTTTTCTCTTGTGAAGAATCGATTTCCGTGTTTGCTGACAAAGAAATAGATTATTCGCAAAAACAACACAAGTACTGTATGTGCCGCAGTCCTTGGACCACCACAAATCAAGTAATGACGACGCGTTTGTTGTTCCAAATTTCGTCAAAATCCGTTACATAGGAAGGAAAATATAAATTAATACTTATTTTGGATGGGTGCGCTTTCAACACTTTTAGACATTGTTATTGTGGTAACCACGTGTTCATGCACCTTGAATAAGGGTGTTGCCAGAAAATTACGAAAAATAATTTATGACAGTTGCAGCTCTCTTCATTACGGAGCCGCCTGCAGGGGACATGTATTTATTTTTTTATTAATTCGTTCCCACGAAACAACAATTCGTTCCCTCAATTTAACAATTCATTCCCGTTATTTCGTTCCTTCAAATTAACAATTATTTCCATCGAATTAACAATTCGTTCCCACGAATTAACAATTCGTTCCCGTAGGAACGAATTGTTATTACGTGGGAACGAATTGTTAAATGGCAGGAACGGAACGAATTGTTAGCTTGAGGGAACGAATTATTATTTCATTGGAACTAATTAATAAAAACAAATATTTCTACATCCTCTGCGGGGCTCCGTAAGTAATGGTGTTGCCAGAAAATTACGAGAAATAATTATTGACAGTTGCGGCTCTCATTAATGGTTCCCACTATGTCAACGAGAGACGATATTTATGTATCAAGAAGTTACGGGAAATATGTTATGACCGCGGGTCCATGTCTCGTTACTTGTGCACAGGAAGTTAGTTGCGGGAAGTAACTCAGTACAGAAGGAATGTTTGTTAATACCTATCACATGCAAATGTAGCTTGCGCATTGGTGTTGTGTGTATTGTATCTATTTCCAATAACTTATGGTATCTGGCATCACTGGTGTCCCTCGAAACTCAACAAATATGCCAACTCATGTAACACAATATTGCAATCAAATCCAGTAAAAGTCATACAGACAAGCTATTACATAGCCATCTACGGTGAGAATGTTCCACAGGAAAACGCAATAAAACCTTTTCCACCCCACCAGCCCTACCAAATCATTTTGTTTACTGCGTCAGACTATAGCCTATTAACATGCACCCATTATGCGCTGGGTATTCACTCATTACAATACAGGTTTAATTATTGTTAATAAAGCTAAATTGAATCTCCCGTGACCACTCTGGTGGTCGGCTGCTGGAATTGAAACCACCTCACATGGCAAAAATGTTCCGAGTTAAAAATAATCAACAGGCATACACTTGAAAATGATGTAAATGATACATTAGCATACATGTCACGTAAATTAGTACATCAATTGACCAGTTGTTGTAAGCAAAGAGTGTCTGTGGCATAAAATATCTGAAAATGTCTCGATGAGACGGTTCAAATGAGTGGCAAGAACATATAATTTAATTGAGAAATGAAGTAAATAGAAAAGAAAATGCTGATAAAGTTTGATACCTGAATTACTTTTCAATTGTGAATAATTTCAGAGTTTGGGAAGAAAAAAACGGCCCCTATCATTTGGGAAAGGGGCCGGAATTGAGCCCCAGACCTGTGTGTATGGTAAATTAATCCCTCACTGTACTTACTATATAAACAGTCTGACCCGTCAAGTCTATCCACATGTATAGTCCGGTTTAGAGAGAGTCCATTGTACTTACTATCTAACCAGTCTGACCCGTCAAGTCTATCCACATGGATATTCCGGTTTAGAGAGATGTCATTGTACCACTTATATAACCAGTCTGACCCGTCAAGTCTATCCACATGGATATTCCGGTTTAGAGAGATGTCATTGTACTTACTATATAACCAGTCTGACCCGTCAAGTCTATCCACATGGATATTCCGGTTTAGAGAGATGTCATTGTACTTACTATATAACCAGTCTGACCCGTCAAGTATATCCACATGGATATTCCGGTTTAGAGAGATGTCATTGTACTTACTGTCTAACCAATCTGCCCCGTCAAGTCTATCCACATGGATATTCCTGTTTATAGAAATTCCATTGTACTTACTCTCTAACCAGTCTGCCCCGTCAAGTCTATTCACATGGATATTCCGGTATAGAGAGAGTCCATTGTACTTACTGTCTAATTGATTCTTGCACGTGTACCACCCTGACCCAACAAAGTGTACCGCAGTGTAGCCCTCCTGGCATTGACAGTGTCCGCCCATGCTGGGGTAACTATAGTAATTGAAATCGCAAAACCGCGCCTCATCATACGGCTCTATATCCTGGCATTCTTGGTCCATATAGCATCGAGGGTCCACTGTGGATGAAGGAAGATTCATGTTTAGTACAGGGTTACATATTAGGTTGAACCATGCCTGTCTTATATCCTGGCACTGGGCCACCCCACCCCCATGCTGACGTAACTATAATAATCGAAATCGCAATACGGGGCCTATCAAAAGGCTCAATATCCTTACATGCTTGGTCCATTTGGCATCGAGGGTCCGCTATACATATATAATCATTTAGTAATATTTGTTTTACCGATAGTGACTCGCAGTGGTATCAGGCTATTTTCATATGCAGATGAGGCATGCTATGTTTTCATTATTTATACTAATTAAGTGCGTCAACCTGAAAAAATATTATTTTCGACAGATTATGAAGTATGATCATTGCACATCAAAAAATAAATACAGATAATAAATAGTAATGTCCTTTAAAATGTTAAGGAAACACGGTTATAGCCCCTGATATCAATGTGAAAATGTTCGTCTGATATAAAATGTATAATGATGCAATCGTCGAATGGGCGTTTGCTGTATGAGTGTATAGAAGGTGTAAATATTCTGGCGTTGCATAGAGTAAGCCATAACTGTCTGAAATAAGGTGGATAATCGTACATGTTTTGCATTCAGCGTCCACTGTGGAGGGAAGAACAGACGCTTGTGCAATCCGTTACTGGAAACACGAATAGTTTTAGTGCCGCGTTGCATAGGTAAACCATAATTGATCTGATATACAGGATATTTGTCTGCATCGAAAGTCTATTGCAGTTGATGAATTTACATTTATTGAGCATAGGCTGCATATGCAGCCTATGCTCAATAAAGGTAAATCCAATAATTGTTTACGTGAAAACTTGACTTATCTGATGTACAGGTCGATTTTGGTTTCTGTCTACATCGAACATTTAGTATGCGAGCGTGAATACGTACGTTAGTATCACCTTCCATTTGTAAAGGTACATGCCCACTCAGTAGGCACGAACTGTTCTTTATAGGAATTAAATAAGTGTATAATTGTGTCACTATTCCACCAGTTCTAAACAATATGAGTGCCCGCTATACAGATGTAATCATTTAGTAAAATAAATTTATGTATTTTACTGATAGTGACTCGCGATGGTATCAGGCTGTTTTCATATGCAAATGAGGCTTGATATATTTTAATTATTTATAATAATTAAATGCATCACCGGAAAAAAAATAGTTTAGACATTTTATAAAGTATGACCATTGCACACTTCAAACTAAATACAGATACTATATAGTAATGTCCGTTAACATTGTAAGTAAATGCGGTTATCGCCCTTGATATCAGTGTGGAAATTTGCGTCTGATATAAAATGTATAATAATGCCAATCAATATGTGGGGTAATGGCGAATGAATGTTTATTTTGTGAGAAAATGTCTCTGATATAAAGAAAATGTTGTGCCTACTGAGTGGGCATGTACCTTTAATACCATTTTATCAGGTAACATGCCCTGTATTGACCGAATACGTACTAACTGATAACATATTGTTGTATCAGGCATTGACTTGATATAAGCACCCGGGTTACAACGAAGTGAAAACTGACGTTCCATTTGTCGGATAACGTTACGTGACGTTACCGAATGACGTCAGTGTAATGACGCAACGTAAACAAGTCAGCGTTCTGTCCATAGATAACGACGTCATCTGTGGTCATTTTCGAGCATAAAACGTTACCTGATAAATAGAATACCAGGCTAGTGTATTTTGATATCAAGTTTAACATGCTCGGTTCGGAAACGGTAGGCATTCCTCGGCAAGCCTCGGAATTCCTACGCGTTTCCTAGCCTTGCCTGATAAACTTGATATCAAAATACACTAGCCCGGTATTCTCTATATAACCAATTCACCAGTGTTACTGATATTTGGCCACAACGTACGTCTCGTGATGGCGCTTTGTTCCACATACACTCCACGTCTGAACGCCCAAGGTCAATGTCACTGAGCACTTAGGTTCACCTATATAAGGCAAATGCGTTTAAGATTCGTTTTCCAATAGCTGCTTATATTAACCCTTTCACCGATCTCACCGCTATTCTGTCACATTGTGTGTCTATGAATAGTGGTTTGTTTCACATACACCACGCTTCTGCACACCCAAGGTGAAGGTCACTGAAAACTTATGCTCGTCTTTTATCAAGACTGTCAGCGAGGGGATTGTCTAGTACATGTACCACGCTACATATGATTTATCTAAAACAACCAGCAGCAACTACAAAGCAATCATAGTTTACCCTATGCGACCCCATATACTAGCAACACGAATATTCGTGTTTCTGGTATTTGGTCGCATAGGGTAAAATTTGTAATCTTCCGTTTATTTACCATTGCGTGTTTTAGTCACTAACATCGGGCTACGCATTATCTACTTGCAATAGTCAGTGGCAACTAAACAGCAGTCATGCTTAAACCTATGCAACCAGAAACTAGAAACAAGACTATTCGTGTTTCTACTATTTTCACATACCATATATTGGAGTCGATGCCGGGGTCGGTGCATTGGTGGACGTTACGATGTCTGCCATCGCTAGCCGCAACAGACAGACTAGAGCCACCATACCTGCAATCGTTCAGAATAAAATAATTCCAGCACAAAAATATTTACACAATTCCCTAACATGTGATTGGTCCGTTGCAAGTCTCCGTCCACAATTTATATCCCAGTAAACTCCATGCCGAACTACTTTCAATAACCGTCAGGCGCAGTTAAAATAATTCTTAAGAAAACGGAAAATAAACAAATGTTCTTGATGAATTTATTTCAAATGCTGGAAGTATATGGAATGAATGGCCTTTTTGTGGAATTTATCGGGGACATAAACTTGGAAAAGTCGCGGGAATACTGGATGAGGACTTCCGGCCTTCGTCCAGTATTCCCGCGACCTTTTCAAGTTTATACCCCAATAAATTCCACAAAAAGGCCATTCATTCCTATAGTATACATGTATGTGATTTTAGTGCGCGAACGCGAAACCTTATTCCGCACATCCATGCCGTGTAGGATGTGTAGTGACAGTGACAGTGTAGCGCTCTGTGTTAAAGGTACATTCTCACTCAGTAGGCACATAGAGAATACCAGGCCAGTGTATGTTGATATCAAGTTTATCAGGCAAGGCTAGGAAACGCGTAGGAATTCCGAGGCTTGCCGAGGAATTCCTACCGTTTCCGAGCCGAGCCTGATAAACTTGATATCAAAATACACTAGCCTGGTATTCTATTTATCAGATAACGTTTTATGCTCGAAAATGACATTAGATGACGTCGTATTCTATGGACAGAACGCGGACTTGTTTACGTTGTGTCATTACACTGACCTCATTCGGTAACGTCACGTGACGTCATCCGACCAATGGAACGTCAGTTTTCACTTCGTTGTAACCCGGATGTTTATATCAGGGCAATGCCTGATACAACAATATGTTATCAGTCAGTACGTATTCGGTCAATACAGGGCAGGTTACCTGATAAAACATGTTCTCTATATCAGAGACATCATCTGAGACATGTTCTGGCAAAATAATCATTAATTGACCATTACCCCACGTATTGATTGACATTAAAGGTCCACTCAGTAGGTACAAACTGTTCCACAAACTGTTCTTCATATCAGAGACATCATCTGATACATTTTCTGGCAAAATAAACATTCATTCACCATTACCCCACGTATTGATTGGCATTATTATACATTTCATAGCATACGTAAATTTCCACACTGATATCAGGTGAGATAACCGTGTTTCCTTAAAATGTGAACGGACACATATGTATTCTCTGTTTATTTTTTAATGTGCAATGATCATACTTTATAATCTGTCGAAAATATTATTTTTTCAGGTGACGCATTTAATTAGTATAAATAATTAAAAATGATCTTGCCTCATTTTCAGATGAAAATAGCCACATACCACCGCGAGTCACTATCAATAACATAAATATTACTAAATTATTATATCTGTATAGCGGGCACTAGTACTTTTAGAACTGATGGAATAGTGACACAATTATACACTTAATATTTAATACCTATACAAAACATGTTGTGCCTACTGGATGGGCATATACCTTGCATTGCCTAGAAATCGGCAAACGTTATATCAGGTAACGAGCTTTGTATTGGCCGAATACGTACTGTCTGATAACATATTGCTCTATCAGGCATTGATCTGATAGGATATCCAGGTTACAACAAATTGAAAACTGACGTTTCATTGATCGAACGGCGTCACATGACGTTTGCAATGACGTCACGGAAACTAGTTCGCGTTCGTTGTAACGAAACTTCATACATGTAAGAATTCATTGTGTAGCCAAAAGTGTTACCTGATGAATATTTATCAGGCACGGCTAGGAAACGTGTAGGAATTCCGAGGCTTGCCGAGGAATTCCTACCGTTTCCGAGCCGAGCCTGATTATAATACCAGGCTAGTGTATTTTCATTTAACGTATATCAGACTCGGCTCGGAAACAGTAGGAATTCCTCGGCAAGCCTCGCGTTTCCTAGCCTTGCCTGATAAACTTGATATAAAATGACATTATACTGGTAGTCTCTATGTCACGATAACCAAGGCGTGGGATCCTGACGTAATCTGTGATGTCATTTTTTTACAATAGATTTTATTTAAAATATTCGAACAAAAGATTTGGATGATATGAAGCGCAACTAATACGATGGCATATGTGTGTTTATGGTTACTCTGAACGTTCTTTATAATAACGTATAACTTTCACGAAGAATATAGTACTGTTTATTTCTTACATGCACGTGCTCTAGTTTGTATTTACATTTACGGTAGCCGATTGTAAAGCCGTATATTCAAAAAAGGGCAACGTATACCGCATTTGCTGCGGTATTATTTCATAAAAAAATGTCATTCAATTAGAAAGATATTAAAGTACATCTACTGTAAACACATCTAAAAGTATGACGTGACGCCGTTCGAACACGTGAGCCAACACCTTGGATAACGATAGTATGAGAGCACGGTGACGATACAACAGTACATGTTTCTGTGTATCACTGAGCTCAGGCTCAGCCAATCAACTATTAGCTCATGCTCGGTCATTCAAATTGCTTGATTCCAAGCACAATATGCACGCTCAATCTTGCCATTAGGCCATAGCAAGTTCTTCTTCTGTTAAGCGTCCGCGTGCGGGTAGTTTTGAGAGTGGTTCTATTAAAAAACTTACAAACTGTGTACTATGCAATTTTACACTATTTACTGGTGAAGTAATATGAAAATTGATTTGGGTCTTGTCTAAGTTTTAAATCCGTTCATGAATTTACACTTAATAAGTTTAATAAAGAGTGTTTTATTATAATTTAGCGGCAATTTAAATTTATGTTAAAAACTTCATCAACCCTTTTAACATAAATTTACATTTGTTTTTTCCAAGCCTTGTTTGGTTTTATCGGATATGTAAGTATGTTTTGGCTATCCAGGTGGACGCATAACAGAGAAATCAATCGCATGCCATTGTTAACGTGGTTTAACATAAATTGTATATTGGCAATACCAACTCGCAAGGAAGAAATTGGATATTGGATTGCCAATATACCAGGGGTGCGTTTCACTAAACTTTGTACGACTAAAATGTTCGTAAGTGTAAATTTCGGATCGTCTGGAAATTTCAATTGATGGATTTACATTTATTGAGCATAGGCTGCATATGCAGCCTATACTCAATAAATGTACATCCAATAATTGTTTACAAGAAAACATTGCTAATGTGACATTTACAGACTATTATAATTTTTCACTTACGAACATTTAACTCGTAAGAAGTTTAGTGAAACGGGCCCCTGATTCCAAGCACCATATTCGATTATTTTAAAATAATGGCAAGATGGCAGGCGTTCGTGCAACAAGTGAACACTTACCCACAATGGCGGTTACAATTCTTCTCCAAGCGGTCATGTCGATGCTTGTCTTCAGAACAGGAGATTCCTTATCAGGACTTTAACAAAAAAAGAAATTACTATAAACAATAAAAATATGCTTTCATCATGGCCCTGTGTAAAGTGGTTTACTTGAAAATATATGACGATACTAGGACCGCTGGATTGTTTCAATTTTCACCGATATCGGTACATAGGTGTCAGATTATTTTACGTTGATATTCCATAGTTGGTCACATATTGATTTTATCACAAAAAAGCAATTCCCCATGTACAATTCCCAGACATTTTTTTTACATTCGGAAATAGATTTTTTACGTAATAAAATAAATAATGGACAAAACTTCACAAACTAAACAGAAAGCGCTTACTAGAATTTTGCTAAAATATAACGTTATCAAACATATTGAAGTTCAATTGTGGGTATAGTTTTGTCGTAACATATTGAAGTTCAATTGTGGGTATAGTATAGTCGTAACATATTGAAGTTCAATTGTGGGTATAGTATTGAAGTATAGTCGAAAACAGATTTCGTGAAAAAGACGGTAGTCATTACTACATTGCCAAAAAACCTACAGTGTATGGTCATAAAGCGCGTTGTAAAATGTAATGTAAGAATGTAATGTAAAACATGTAATGTAAAAATGAAATGTAAATATAATGTTCAAATGTAATGTAAAAATGTAATGCAAGAGTGTAATGTAAGAATATAATGTAACAATGTAAAGTAAAATGTAATGTATGAAAGTAATGTACGAATGCAATGCAAGAATGTAATGTAAGAATGTAATATAATAATGCAATTTAATATTGTAATGTAAGAATGTAATATAATGATGTAATGTAATTAAATAATGTAATTGCATAATGTAATGCAATACTGTAATGTAAGAATGTAACTTAATAATGTAATGTAAGCATGTAATATAAAAATGCAATGTAAGCATGTAATTCAAAAATGGAATGTAAGAATTTAATGTAAGAATGTAATGGTAAGAATGTAATGTAAAAATGTAATGTAAGAATGTAATTTAAGAATGTCATGCAATAGTTCAATGTTAAAATGTAATGTATGCATGTAATGTAAGAATGTAATGTAAAAATGTAATGTAATAATGTAATGTAAGAATGTAATGTAAGAATGTAATGTAAGAATGTAATGTTACCGAGTACCTGAATTAGTTCAACGTTGACGAAACTCAGGATCCGAAGCTAGAGCTTATTGACACGTACCGGCGGCTATTTCACTGTCGATGATGTGCTTATGCAATTAATATATACATTTAGGTTCAACGTTCAGGATCCGAAGCTTGAGCTTATTGACTCGAACCGGCGGCTATATCACTATCACTGATGAATACAGCTTCAGTGTATGGTGATATGCTTATGCAATGAATATAATCTACATGTATGTGATTCAATATAATATTTATTTAACTCGTTAACATATTTCAAGGATTGTGAAATCAGTGAACTCGTATAGTAGCCTATTTCACCAACATTGCAAAGTATACTTTTCTAGCAAAGTATACTTTGCGGGAGTAATCATTTATTTTTTCTGAAATGCATTATTTCGTATAGAACTATAGCGATTGAATATATTCGATGATTAAAAGTATGCAGAATTATTGTACTGAATTTATTACATTATCGCAGCCAAAATGGCTGTGATAATGTAATAAATTCAGTATAATAAAAAATAATAAATGTATCATAAAATTGAAAATGTCTCCCTCAAAGTATACTTTGCTGGAAAAGCATACTTTGCAATGTTGGTGAAATAGGCTAATGTTATCTCATCACTCATGCACTATCATCCTCCTGTATGTATCTATTCGAAAAAGAAAAATCCACACCAAAAGCTAAAACGTGGCTATGAATGGAGAATTGTGGCGTACGTGTTTCACGATCAGTGTAGATCCAAATCAGTATGTGCATCCGCACAGTCTGATGAGGATAGGCACTGTTCGTCGTTCCATCAATGGACCACCCGTCATGCTTCTATCAGGCAATATAGATCGCAATCAGACTACACGAGTGTACTATTTGATCAGGAGCTACACTGGTCATAATTCGCATAATCCCATTCTCCTAACAGCCACATATGAGACACGCCATACGATTTTGTACCTTAAAAATTATTTACAAAATGTACGATATTTTGAGGAAATGACGTCGACAGTTGATGAAATTCTCACAAATCCGCATTTGCTGTGAACATTTCGACTTCTGTTCGACGTCATTTACAGAAAATGTCCCAGCTTCTGTAAATAAATTTCATGAAAAATCGCACTTGTTCACAGGTACAAAATCACATGTTCGAAAAAAAAAAAAAAAACAATCCACACCAAAAACTGCAACCCCATTTCTCCTCACAGCCACATGTTTTTTCGTTTAAAAAAAAATTAAAAAAAAAAGATACAATCTACACCACTAAAAACTGCAGCCATCTACATGTATAACCTCCAGTCGGGTCTCAATGTAGTTCCTGTGTGAGATTTGTATATAATCAAGTTTCCCTATAAATACTACACGAAGGGCGTAGCCACGCACGTGTCACGTGCCTAGCAACGGGCCTTTATTCCCACAACTGGTACCTTATAAACTACTGCCTGCACCAATATCTGTCCATTTCTTTATTTCAAACGCTTCCATATCTAGAAACAAAATTGCTACCCCGCTCCATTCTTCTCGCTAGGGTAGCAATTTAACCCCTGGGCCATCTCTTTAATGTAACACATGGAAGAGTGATTTTTGCAATCGGTTATCCGGTGTGTTTGATATGTTAGCGATATAAAACTGTCAATTATAGGAATGAATGGCCTTTTTGTGGAATTTATCGGGGTATAAACTTGGAAAAGTCGCGGGAATACTGGACGAAGGCCGGAAGGCCTCGTCCAGTATTCCCGTGACTTTTCCAAGTTTATATCCCCGATAAATTCAACAAAAAGGCCATACATTCCTTATAATTCCAGCATTTTAAATAAATTCATCTAGAAAACGTGTTTATTTTCCGTTTTCTTAAGAATTATTTTAACTGCGCCTGACGGTTACGGAAAGTAGTTCGGCATGGGAGTTTACTGGGATATAAATTTTGGACAGAGACTTGCTACGTACCAATCAAATGTTAGGGAATTGTGTAAATATTTTTGTGCTGGAATTATACATTATTAAAGGTACATGCCCACTCAGTAGGCACAACATGTTCTTTATACATGTAGGAATTAAATAAGTGTATAACTGTGTCACTATTCCACCAGTTCTAAAAATTACAACTGCTCGCTAAACAGATATAATTAATTAGTAATATTTATTTTACTGATAGTGACTCGCGGTAGTATTAGGCTATTTTCATCTGCAAATGAGGTATGATATTTTTTAATTATTTATGCTAATTAAATACGTCACCTGAAACAAATGTATTTTATAAAGTATGATCATTGCACATCAACAAATAAATACAGCGAATAAATAGTAATGTCTGTTAACATTTGAAGGAAACACGGTTATCGCCCCTGTTATTTGTGTAGAAATTTATGTCTTATATAAAATGCATAATAATGCCCATCATACGTGAGGTAATGGTAAACGAATGCTTATTTCGCCAGAAAATGTCATATCTACAGAATATAAAAAAACTATCTGTCTCACTATAGTATAACCTACTGAGTGGGCATGTACCTTTAATAAAGAACATACACATGCTGAAATTAGGTATTTTACCGTGTTATCTGACATTTACATGCATATGTAAAATGTTCGTAAGTGCAAATTTATGATCGTCTGTAAATTTCAATTGATGGATTTACATTTATGCAGCATATGCTCAATAAATGTAAATCCAATAATTATTTACAAGAAAACATTGTTAATGTGAAATTTACAGACAATCATAATTTTGCACTTACGAACATTTTAGTCGTACGAAGTTTAGTTAAACGGCCCCCAGGACAATCGACTGACTTGATTGCGAGGTAACATTGCCGATAGATGTTCAGAAACGTTGACATATTGGCAAGATTAACACAGGCCATTGTGTAGGAAATTGCTGTGATGTTAGAGAATATTTTGCTGGCTATTATTATTTTATTATTATTTACTATATTACTTTATGTAATCGGTTGTTATTAATTTCATTTTATTTGTAATATATACATTACTTAAACTAACGGAAATAATGGAAACGTCTTTCAACAGGCTACGTGTCATTGTTTGATCATTTAACAACAAAAATAAGACCATCTTGAACAGGGGATTGTTTAACTAAACTTCATATGACTAACATGTGTGTAAGTGCAAAATTATGATTGCCTGTAAATTTCACATTAACAATGTTTTCTTGTAAACAACTATTGGATTTACATTTATTGAGCATAGGCTGCATATGCAGCCTATGCTCAATAAATGTAAATCCTTCAATTGAAATTTCCAGTCGATTCTAAATTTGCACTTACAAAGAGTTTAGTCGTACAAAGTTTAGTGAAACGGGCCCCAGGTGTGCTCGCCCAATTGATATGAACCCACTTGTGAAGTTTCATGAAGATATATTACAACGGTCCTCATTGGTATGTGTTTCGCGAAAATGCCTAAACTCTGTCATAAAAATGCATTTCCGAAGACAATAGCAACAATTTTCACTTTTTTGTTACCGACTACAGGCGGTTGTGCGCGACTTAAGAGAACATTTTGCTTATTGTTGTTATATTATTAATTCTTAGTTTACTAGTTTTACTGCAGTCGATGATTACTGATTTAATTTGATTTATAATATATATATATATATATATATATATATATATATATATATATATCAGGTAAACTAGCGTATATAATGGAAACGTCTTTCACCACGTAGCATTGTATGGCTATTTCAAAACGTACAAAAAATGTAGTTAAACATTTCATTACGTGTATTAAGTGTTTCGAGAAACCACCTAACCAAACTTATCTCCCTTGTTTATCACTGTTTCTGAAAGTATATACTTGGGACATCCATTATCATTTTAGAATTTGATCAAACACAAAGCTGCGATGGGTTGACATAGGTTATTTGCAGTGTAAGTGAAAATTAATGGGATTAACGTCCCACCAACAGCTAGGGTCATATAGAGACGGGACCACAGTTTATAAAGTCTCATCCGACAGAATATGCTGCATTCTTACGCACGAAATGTCTCGATCCGTATTTTAGCTAGTTATCTGTGAACATGGCTGCATGTATGAAAATAATACATAATTACTTCATATTGTTTCAAACGACACTTGCTTGAGATAATATGCTATCTCAAGGGAGATAACATATAATAATACACAATTACATTGTATATTGTTTCAAACGACACAAATGTCGCTTGTTACATGTAGCTGCAAATAAATGCAGTAACCGTCGGGCTGTTTAAGTGCTACAACGTATTTTTAATAAACGTTTTTTATTACATATTTATTCTTTACGAGATATCATGTTTGTCATGAATTCCATATTTATTATATCTAATATAATATCAGTGAGAATATGGTAAAACAGGATTATTTTCACTTTCGTGAACTCAGTAGCGAATAAAATATGTATGTTCTTTAGTTTAAACAATATTTACTTATAGTATACATGCACGCATCAACATACATGTACAGTGGAGCCTCTCTAAACCGGACACCAAGACAACATCTGTGATCTTATTTTCTTGGTTTCTTGGTCATTTATCTCAAGTGACAATGCCAGTTCATGATCACACAGAACACACACATGTCTCAGAATGGTCATATGCCTGATTTAATGCGAAACCTCTCTAAACTGGACACCCTGGGAACTTCCCCAGGTGTCCAGTTTAGAGAGGTTTCACTGGACATATAAAGTAACGGTGAACTAGAAAATGTGGTCTGTCGACGCACTTAGGGCCCCTATTGGAGAAACTCATGCAAACAGTTTCAAAACAATAAACAGACACACGGACGGACTTACGATCAGTAGCGAGGGTCATTGTATTAATGTGGAAGGATGTATTGTTACTAAGTACTATTTGTGCAATATGCAGATATCAATTTTATGCAGATTGGCTAAGCGTGAGCTGTACTACAGGTCAGGCTCAGACAATCAAACTACTTGATTGCTAGTTGGTATTGCTAATAGATGTTCAGAAACGTTCAACTTCACGATATGGGCAAGAGTAACACAGGCGGTTGCGCTACAGCTCAGGCTCAGACAGTGTAACTGCTTGATTGCGAGTTGGTACTGCCAATTGATGTACAGAAAAGTTGATAATCTGGGCAAGATTAACGCTGGCGGATATGTACAGGTGTGCGGTGTAATCCTATCGAAATTCAGGGACAGAACACGGAGGGAAATCACGCTGGGCGTTTGTGGAAATATGATGAGCAAATTAAAGCAGTCGTTTTCGCCTGAACTCGGGTATGTACGGGTATGTCTCGGGTATGTACGGGTATGTACGGGTCTGTCTCGGGTATGTACGGGTATGTCTCGGGTATGTACGGGTATGGGTATGTACGGGTATATCTCGGGTATGTACGGAGACTGCAGAGGACATGGATTTTCCCACTAAATAATAATTCGTTCCCTCATTTTACCAATTCGTTCCCTCGATATAACAATCGATATAACAATTCGTTCCCACGAGTTAACAATTCGTTCCCTCGAATTAACAACGAATTGTTAAATTAATGGAACGAATTGTTATTTCGTGGGAACGAATTAATAAAAACAAATTAATTATACGTTAATTAATAAGTAATTATGTCATAGCTATTGCGTGTGCACGCGATAGCTTAGCCAATGAAACCCTATCGCGTGAGTGGAGTAAGTAAGTAAAAATAAAAAAAAATATTTCCATGTCCCCTCCGTGCCACCGTAGTATCATAACCTTCTCATGATTCCACCGATTTTGATGACGGAAGGCGCACTGGGCGCACAAAAGTGTGCGATCCTTACAATCGTGTTACATGTATATTGAAACAACTGCCTGATATGTTTCATTCCAGTAAATCGAGTGTCTGGTGATCTCAGGGCAAGATATATAATATATTATAATGTAGCAACAGCTACATCGTTAAACGAAGCTAATCCCCTCGCTGGCAGCCTTGATAATAAAACAAAATCAAATAATCAGTGACCTTGACATTGGGCGGTCGGACGTGGGGCGTATGCAAAACAAAGCACCATCTCTAGACACACATTATGGCCAAATATTATCGAAATACAGAAATAGTAGGTACTTGAAAAGTTTAACGCAAATTTTGACAACATCTTTAACGCAAACTTCTAAGTTGGGGCCGCATGAGTGGGAATATATGGATGATGACTAATAAGCATATGAAGTTTCAACTCAATGTGACTTACGAATGCAGAGACATACGGTATTTAAAAACTGTAACGCAACTTTTGGACGGACGCACGCACGCACGTCATTGTGATCACTATGTCTCGCTTTCTTCGCTATATTGCCCGACGCTCTCTATTCGCTTGTAGCCAACGCAATAAGCGGTAATTTTTCTGGTCGTAGACCATAAAATACGTGTCAGTGACGCTGGTAACGTGAGAGATATTAAACATAACATAAACAACTGTAAAAAAATGCGGATGACATTTCCATTTCGCGCAATAATCTGCTGGGCGTTGACGTTCATTTTATAAAAAATTTCCCCATGTTAAATCCCCATAGACATCTTCACTCCGTGAAGATGTCTATGGGGATTTAACATGGGGAAATTTTGTTCATTCTTCGCTATATTGCTGGACGCCAACTGTTCACTGGTAGCCAATGTAATGGGCGGTAATTTGTCAGGTCGTAGACCATCAAATACGCGAGTGTAATATCAGTGACGCTGGTACATGTAACGTGAGAGATATTAAACATAACATAAACAACGGTAAAAAATGCGGATAACATTTCCATTTCGCGCAATAATCTGCAGGGCGTTGACGTTCATTTTATAACAAAAATCCCCATGTTAAATCTGGTAACGTGAGAGATACTATATAGGAATGAATGGCCTTTTTGTGGAATTTATCTGGGCATAAATTCCACAAAAAGGCTATTCATTCCTTATAATTCCAGCATTTTAAATAAATTCATCAAGAAAATGTGTTTATTTTGACAGACGTCAGCCATTTGTTTACCGGAAGGCCTCGTCCAGTATTCAAGTTTATATCCCCGATAAATTCCACAAAAAGGCCATTAATTCCTTATAATTCCAGCATTTTAAATAAATTAATAAAAAAATGGGTTTATTTTGACAGACACGAGTGTAATATCAGTGACGCTGGTAACGTGAGAGATATTAAATGTAATAAATTGCTCTAGATAAGCCTTGAAGTGAATGGCCTACATCAGTCCAAAGCACCACTTTATTTGACAGAATTCCAAAACGGTTCCGTTGTAATCGGTTTACTCTGTGTTACATTCAATTTATTTATGTCGTATACCAAATATTTATAAATGGTACACAACCGCCTGCGTTAATCTTGCCCAGATTATCAACGTTTCTGAACATCTATTGGCAATGCCATCTTGCGATAAAGCAGTTTTAGCCAAGCCGCTTTATTTCAAGCACAATATTCGATTACTTGGAATAAAGAAAGTGAAAAATATTTGCACGATTATCGCATGTGGTATATTCATTGTAATTAGTATATACATCATTATATTCAGTATACCTGCAAGTTAATCTATTTTAATCACATCATATTACAGAACATGTATATCATGTACAACTAGGAGATACACATCAATGTAGATGTGATTGGAGAAAAGGGGCTTACGTTATTTGTGACCAGTGTAGCTCCTGATTAAATAGCACACTACTGTAGTTTAATAACGATACATGTCATGATTGCTTGTTAGTTTGTTTGTTGGGGTTTAACGGTATATCAACTGTTAATGTCATTCAAGCCCGGGTAAATGGGTTTAGCACTAAATCCCTTATATTACCTGTACAAGTACATGTACAAATGGAAGCAAAAACCCCAACATCAGAACTGAATATTTACAATAAAAACAATATATATTCAGCCCTGAAATCAGAATAATCCTGACATGATGGCAGGCCCTCGCAACATCAGAATTACTTGGCCCCTTCCAAAAGCAGTAGGCTCGGTAATAATCTTACTACTTTTAAAATGGGCAATAACCCAAATCAACTCCCAGGTAACAAAAGATCCAAAGATAAAAACGTGCCCGAGGGCCAAACCAGCCAAATCGTGATTCCTATACGGAGGAAGCCCTACCGTTAATTTACTCCATCGCGTTCGCCCTACCAACCACCCACTTATTTGAGTGGTAACAACATATATTTTTGGGCAGAGCAAAGAAAGAAACATATTTAACATGTTTAGGTGAAAACGAACTGTGAACGGATAACGGAAAGTAAATGCTGGTTTTTTTTTTTTGCAGAGTTAAATGTACATGTATATGTACAATCAGTGACATTGATCGTAATTTTTAGAACTGGTGGAATAGTGACACAATTATATACTTATTCAATTCCTATAAAGAATGTTTTGTGCTTACTGAGTGGGCGTGTACCTTTAATGGTACATGCCCACTCAGTAGGCACAAAATGTTCTTTATAGGAATTAAATAAGTGTATAATTGTGTCACTATTCAACCAGTTCTAAAAATTACGAGTGCCCACTATACAGATATAATCATTTATTAATAGTTATCTTACTGATAGTGACTCGCGGTGGTATCAGGCTATTTTCATATGCAAATGAGACATTATATTTTATACTAATTACATGCGTCACAGGAATAAAATAATATTTTTGACAGATTATAAAGTATGACCATTGCACATCAAAACAATAATACAGAAAATGAAAAGTAATGTCCGTTAACATTTTAAGGAAACCCGGTATTCAAATGTATAATAATGCCAATCAATACGTGGGATAATGGTGAATGAATGTTTATTTTACCAGAAAATGTCATATCTACAGAATATATAAAACTATGTGTCTCCCTATATTATAACCTACTGACTGGGCATGTACATTTAAGTCCAGACACTATACCGAGACTGGGCAGGCATACAAATGGGCATAACCACAGGTGGAAGACTCGGACCAGTGACACAAAATAAATGCCAATCAAATATAATCCCATTACCCCACCCACCTGTTCTCGTACTGCACTGTGTACTATATAGTAAGCGTGTACAGTACGCGATCAGGCGGGTGGGATAATGGAATTTTTTAAATGGACATTTGTTTATTAAATGTGTACAGTACGATACCAGGTGGGTGGGGTAATGGAATTGTTAAAGGGACATTGTTTTTAATAAAGAGGGCCAAATTCCAAGTCCATAAGGGGAGATAATCCATGACCCCGAGGTCGATAATTCCAGAACAAAAATATTTACACAATTCCCTAACATTTGATTGGCTCGTCGCAAGTTTCTGTCCAAAATTTATATCACAGTAAACTCCCACACCAAACTACTTTCTACACGTGCGCTGTCAGTGCTGTCAATGTAAACAAATGGCTGCCGTCTGTCAAAATAAACACATTTTCTTGATGAATTTATTTCAAATGCTGGAATTTTAAGGAATGAATGGCCTTCGTCCAGTGTTCCCGCGACTTTTCCAAGTTTATACCCCGATAAATTCCACGAAAAGGCCATTCATTCCTATAATAAACTTGGCACATCTACTCATCATAAGGAAGATACATCCCAAGTTCCATGGCTAGTATGGTTTAAAGGTTTTACAACTTACGCGCAAAATTGCAAAATTCTAAGTCGAAAATGGGGAGATAATCCATGACCCAGTGGTTGAATGAAAAATGGGTGTTGCTAGTATGGATTAAAGGTTTTACAACATATAAGCACACTTCTAAGTCGAAAAGGGGGAGATAATTCCTGACCCCGGGGTCGAATAAAAAATCGAAATAAATTTTGCGCATCTACTCATCATAAACAAACTACATACCAAGTTTCAGGTGTGTAGCTAGTAACATCAGCTATTACCTTTAGGTCTCACGGGACAGTACGTACGGAGCTAGCTAGAATAAGTCGCCTCCGATATGTTATCTACGGCTACAATTTGACCCATTCAAAAATGTGAGCAACCGAAGCGCATACCAAAACCTGTTGATGTTATGTCAAAATTTAGTAAACTGTATCTTTTATACCTTTAAGCAAATAATCTTTGATGTAGTACTAGTAAATTGCCAACAATAATAGAACAGTGAAATCATTTTCCCATGGAAACTATATTTTCTCTAGTGGTTGTTCAACATTCAACATAACGAAATAAAGCTTTCAAATTTACAAGACATACATGTAAATGTCAGATAAGTTTTACACCTTGGCACGGTAAAATAACCAATTTGTGCATGTGTATCTTCTTTATTAATAATTTATTGATACAGCTTTGACAGTTTTATATCGCTAAAATATCAAACACACCGGATAACCGATTGCAAAAATCACTCTTCCATGTGTTACATTAAAGAGATGGGGTTAAATTGCTACCCTCGCGAGAAGTATGGAGCGGGGTAGACATTTTGTTTCTAGTACAGAGCTAGCAGTAAAAGTGTGGACGATTTTCAATATATTTCAGTACTGACCCTGCAAGCTACATCAGTGTGTTTTACAAAGCTAACTTACCCCACTACCAAGTTGTGGTCGGTACGTGAAGCGCCAGCTACATGCTGCCCATCCAGAGTTCGTTCCCGAGTGCACTTCACTGTCAGGCAAGTTCATGTATTTATGCCTAAATTATTGATGATGACAAATAAGCATATGAAGTTTCAAGCGAACCCTAATATGATTACAGAGTTAGCCTGTAGCTGAAAACTTTAACGCAAATCTCGTCTGAGTAGTTACATGACCAGGAGACTACGCCATGTTATCGATACGTCAGAAGTTATATGACGTACATTTAACGTTTATTCATAATATTGCTTATTTGTCATCATCCAATGGATTCCATATTTCCATTCTATAGACCACCAATGACTTGGATATTTTATGTTAATGTTTTTAAGGCTAATACCCTACGCCAGTGTTGCTTATTTCTTGTCTATTGTAAACAACAGTTACGGCGTTCACGTTCACGTTCACGTTCAGTCGAAAATTGTAGCGGTTTCCTGACGAGATGCCACTCAGCTCTACCTAGAGCTACCGCATAAACGCATTTTCGTCTTTTAACTAAATTAGTAATTCCTTGCGCCGGTTACTTGACTTAAATGTATTCTGTATCTTCTCCTATATATTAATGGGATTTCGTCAGGAAACATTTCACGCCGATGTGGCAGTTGGAATGTGTGGGGGTTGGAATAAATATACAAAACCTGTGTTTGTTATGTATTTAATCCCATCCACTTCCTAATCATTTCTGTTGTGCATGTATTTGGAATTTGCGGTGATGAAGTAAAATATATAAAACTTGTCTTTGTGATATATTGTAATTCCTTCCACTCATTGACTAATGTAGCCTTTCTAATGTGTATACAACCACTTTGTAGTCTAGTAGCGGTACATGTCCAGGTCCAGTCAATGTAGCACTTTCAGATTTACCTGTAGTGTACTGGACTATTACAGTCCAGAATACGCATTTGTTGACTGGAGTAGTGCAGTTCTTTTGTTAGGAAGTCACCTGACAAACATATGCATGTTGCATGTGCACGCAGCTTTTCCGTTCACTGTTTTCCCGACGTCATATTGATTAGTTCATACATTTTGTACATGTCGATAATAATAATATGTCATGGTAAATATTGTATTTACAGGTAATGTTTTGGGGTTAATATAGTGCATTGTCTTGTCCCCAGGGATATATGCGACATCAAATATTCATTTGTGTCACATATATCGCTGGAGATCTATTCCAAAATCCGTTGTCGTGAATTTTCCGTTCACTGTTTTCCCGACGCCATATTGATTAGTTCATACATTTTGTACATGTCGATAATAATAATATGTCATGGTAAATATTGTATTTACAGTCTATATCCACCTCCCACGTATCTACACCCGTCCAAACTAAATAGAGAACCCCCGATTTACTCTACCGGCCTTGGGAATCGCTAAGACAGAGCGACCAGCCCGGCCACACCGATACGGAGCGCAGCACCAGCGATCGCCGCCACATGTTCTTGAAGAACGGTTCATATTTCGGTGTTTTATGGGCTATTTCGGTGTATCTGGTGGTTTGGGTGCATTGTTACCAACATACAATTTACGTCACCTCCCGCGAATTACACGTATGTTCTGAAATGTGAATGTGTAGATAATTGGACATTTCGGTCGTGTGTAATGATTCAGCATTTGCAAAACGCTGTGTGAATTACCCAAAACCAACGAAATCCACCCAAATATACCCAAAATCCACCCAAATATACATATGACACAAACATACTGAACATCTGTTCGGTTAAAAAAGGTGTCCATGGTCGGGTCAAAACGTACCCCTAAAGATAGTTCCATGTATCCATATATTCCACATCTTCAGCTAACCGATCCAACGTTACAATGTGTTTTTTTCATTTGTGAGAGGAATGTTCTTAATTGGCAGATTTGTCCATTTTCTGTACATAATTGGCGGATTTGTTCATTTTCTGTACATAATTGGCGGATTTGTCCATTTTCTGTCCACAATTGGCAGATGTGTCTATTTTCTATACATAATTGGCAGATTTAAATGGACAAATCTGCCAATTATGTACAGAAAATGGACAAATCTGTCAATTAAGAACATTCCTCTCACAAATGAAAAAAACCCACATAGATTTGCTTGCGGATTTGCCGGAGTCTGTGTATTACATGATGCCATGTAGTGCATGTGCAGGAGAATCAGCCGGTGACATGTTTTTCCATTGCAGGCTAATTTGGTGTGTGTAAGACAGACGCCGATTTGGGTCTTGTCGAGAGCTTTGAGTATGCAGTAGGGGAGAAATATGCCATCATCACGTCAGGTATTCGTTTCCAAATATTATCTAACTCAATTGGTCTACATGTACGAAATAATATACTATAGACGATCTGAACATATAGTTTAATTTATATTTATATTGAATTGTTCTATACCTCATCATCATTTGATTCAAAGATAATTGCTTCGTACATGTGATGGAATATATGTATACAATATATGTCAACACTGCCTCATTACTGTATCCTATACAGCACACGGAGTGGCCAACTCGGCCATCTTAGTGTCTTCCAGCCATCAGCCAGTTTCGCCTCTTCTTGCGTTTAACAAACAACTGACAATGCGAAGTAGAACATATGATATGATGTAGCTAATAGTACATATAAAGGCCAGGTGAACGGAATATTTCACCAAATATACAATGTAAAATATGTCCATTTTCTGGACAGTTTTGTGCCTGTTTTTTAACAACACAAATAACCATTGCAAATAGCTTCATAAACAGGAAATGGAACAGTGCGTCACTATTACCTGGCTAACCAAACAGTACTGACATACCATATTGCATAGTGCAGTGGAGCTTCATACGAGGCTATGCCGATATGATGTCAGTCAACGAGTTTAATAAATATCATATTAAATCAACACAAATGCTAGATTATATTTATTGCATAAGCACATCATCATAAGTCGAAGCTGTGCTGATTACCTAATATGTTTTCTGTGGCCGGCTCATTTACATATGTATTACACTGGTGTATTACGATTTGTATTACACTGTGCTGGACAAAGCCACAATCCTCAGGCCCACGCTAAACCTAGGTCAATGTCACATATTTAGGGCTTGCAAAGCCGTAACGTTCGGGTGAATACTTGGTACATTCACAACCTTATCGCTCTGGCAAATTGCTGGTATTTTCTGTTTTCTTTCACATAGCTGCTTCATATTTCACACATGCATTCCTCTGATGGTCCTCTATCATGCTGTGAACAAATCCACAATCCTCTGTCCCCCGCTGAACACAAGGCCAGGATCATATACTTACAGGTAGCGTTTTGAAAACCTTCTTACGGGAGTATTAGAAGTTTTACATTTCCCCGACTATTCGTATAGTTCGCCCTATTTTATAAGCCAATCGCTGGCCAGTATCGGGCTACCGTATTATCACATATTGCAATATCTAACCCCAATAAGTTACTTATTACCATATTCAATCATTAATTGTCGACAGGAAATGGAAAATCAATACTCGGATGAGAGATGCATAACAAAATATGGCTGAACTATAAATATGATATTGTTCACATATTGGACTTTTAAGGAACTAAATGCGAGGGAGCGCTAGCGATCCCTCGCATTTAATTCCTTAAACGTCCAATACGTGAACAATAACTTATACTTACACTAACCACAGGAAGCGAGGAACAGATATTCTTCTCGTCGACCCCGACTCATATATTACACACGCCATGTGATTTTGTACCTTCGGACATCTACGTAATTTTACACTCGGATGGGAGATGCATGGTAAAACATTGCTGATCTATGAATATGTTATTGGACTGTTAAGGAACTAAATGCTGCGGTCGCTGGAGCTCCCTCGCATTTAATTCCTTAAAAGTCCAATACGTGAACAATAACTTATACTTACATGACTTACACTCACCACATGAAGAGGTTCATTTCGTGCGATCCTGACTCAGAAATGAGACACGCCATTGGATTCTGCGTAATTTCATGAAATAAGTTTACAAAATTTACAATATTTTCAGTGAATGGCGTCAAATGTTGACCAAAATTTCAGAGTACATGCGGAATATATTTCGGCATGTACTCGGATATTCTTGTCAACTTTTGACATTAGTTATGAAAGATATCGTATTCAAGGGCGGATTCACGTAGGCCAAAACCCGGCGCCCCCCCCCCCACACCCCTAATATTCGGCGAGTAAAGATATTTTTGGTCTAAAATGCGCCAGAACGCATCAACATGGTGTGTAGATATCAAACATATTCCGGATTGCATACCGCTGGACCCATCTAGCAGTCTCCCGAGCTCTGCTCTGTCAACGAATAACCGGTGTTGGTCAGTAGAAAATATAGTAAACTATTTAATTTAAGAAGTCCCCCCCCCCAGCCTGAAAGCCTGGATCCGCCCCTGGTATTTAATGAAATTATGCAGATGTCCGTAGGTACACAATCACATGCCGCGTCTCATTACTATTCTTACACTCACCACAGGAAACGAGGAACATAGATTATTCTTGTGCAAACCTGGCTCATATATGATGTTTGTGAAGTGTATTGACACCTCCAGTATTGTAAATGGCGTCTGTACCGGTTGCTGTCTCTTGTCCCTCTTTGTCAGAGATTTCCCGCCAAATCGACTCAACTGGTCGCTGATCATGCGGGAACTTAAGAAGGTCATCGGGGTCAAGTTCCTAAACCCGCGTTTCCGATTTGTCGCAGGAGATGATGGTTAGTTTAAAACTTATTGTTTATAAACACTTTGGCGCTGCAATCCGCTGCGCTGGATTCCCAGGAGTCCATTTCACTAAACTTGATGCGACTAAAATCTTCGTAAGTACAACATTATGATAGTCTGTAAATTTCACATTTGCAATGTTTTCTTGTAAATACTCATTGAATTTACATTTATTGAGCATATGCAGCCTATGCTCAATAAATGTAAATCCATCAATTGAAATTTCCAGACGATCCTAAATTTGCACATACGAACATCTTAGTCGTACGAAGTTTAGTGAAACGGGCACCTGATGAATTCCCATTCAGCTATACATGCGTATACACATGTTCGGCTAGTAACCGGCGCAATAATGTAATCAACTTTAAAGGGACATATAAGGATTTTTTGAAGAAAAAATGACAGGAAATCCGATATGTATGTACCGATATGGGTGAGAATAATAACAATTCAACAGCCCTAGTATCGTCATATATCTTCAATTACACCACTTTATACAGGACCATGATGAAAACACGTTTTTATTTTTTTGTTATAGTATTTTTTTCAACAAATTCTGATATGCCTCTTTAATACATATTATCTTCTATGTTATGTTTATATGTTGTCGGGACGGTGATCCTGGAAAGTGAGATGGAGGGTGGCTACTGTAGTGGGGCGGGGCATCGGTTGGGGTGGAGGGTGGTGAAAACATGGTAGGTTGGGGCTGGTGGGAATATTCAAGGTGTGTTTTCCACACCGCTCAGGAGGACATGTGCTTATGAAACATTCTGGGTAAGCTCTCGAAATGTGCAACCAAAATCAAGCAGTTTGATTGCATTTAATTCTGTACCATATACTATATTCATATGCACATTAGAAAAGAAAATCTCACACATCACATTGTTTTCCAATTTCGTAAACAAATAAACAAAGCATATAATAAAACTGACAAATACATACATGAATAGTATGGTAGTACATGTATGTACACTGAGCATGTTGCACATTATTATGTTGGCAGTCTTAGACACGACATACATATGTAGATATGCACAAACATCTGTCTTTCGATTTAATATGTGTTCCACACAGAAACCTGAATTGAACTTGGTAGAAATTGTGTCCTAACGCGTGGTTCATCTAATCATATTTACAATTTATCCAATCAACTATGCGTTTAAAGTTCCTGTTTGAAAGAAACGCCGCAGCACATATTTTACGGGTTGAACGTTTTAAAAACACGGGTCTTACGCAATAACAAATAGTTATAACAACTTAGCTTGGTCGCCTTTTCAGTCTCATAAATGTTTTGTTTGTTTGTTTTGTGCTAAATGTATCACATGTTTCCGTATTCTAAGGGTGCGACGATTAACCGCTATGCTCGATTATTCGCGATACGATACACCATGGTTCAGTGCACGAATGCAATCTTCGGTTTCGGCTTCCATTCTTAGAATATAAATCTCTATTTACATTTTGGGTTTTCCAATCCGTTTTCAGCTAAACGTTTTCGCCCCCTTGTCAATTCGGCATAGAACGAGCACTAAGACGGTTTTTCACCGATTGTTTATTTGACTACTGTTAGGCAGATCACGACATCATAGCGTTTGTCTATCTTGTTAGATATCGAAAAACCGCATCAGACATGCGGAACTGTCATGATCTGGGCCAGTTTTCGTAAGGTTTCTGAACATTTGTTGTTATTGTTGTTGCTGTGAAATCCCCGCGCTTATTTTTCGCGAAACTCTTTCCACTCTAGATTAATTATTAGTATATTTGTCATCCACACACACATACTGTGAATAATTTCAGGTCGTGTAGTCCTTTGGTTTTCTTCTTGTCTAAATACCGTTTATTGACTTGATTGATGATGCATGTCGGCAAATGATTTGGCAATTTCTAAAAAATGACTTTTTTTTCTAAGTAAGTACATAATTACATGTATATAGATATACTATCGCCTGCGCTAAGCTTGCCAATATTTGTAAATTTTATTATTTCAAAATACTTGAACATTGTGATTGACATCGTGCAGCTTGATTGACTGAGCCCGAGCGTGATTGTGAGTTGAGATTGTGAGCCAATAGAAGCTCAGAAATGTAGACATCTTGGCAAGGTTAACGCAGGCAGTTGTGTATAAACATGACACATCACAGTAGTGATCATAACCCAGCCTGTTCATCATACTCCGCCTCGCCCATTTCTATTGGCTCTTCAAAATAGGCCACGCCCCTCCCTACAAGAGAGGGCGTGCCCAGACACGTCTGCGAGCATCTATTCGTGAAATCTGACGTTTTACAGAACGTGGCATTGCAATAGACATACACGCTACTGTGAATCGCGGAAAACTCGAAGACGTTGAAAACAAAACGGGTCTCGTGCGTTCCCTGAGAGATAATCGATGTTGTTTGATCCACTACGCACCTGTGAATAAATTAACACAAATGTTAAATAACACATGTTGCATGAGTACATCATATATGGAAGCTACACTGATCAGCAAACACGTTTATGAGTTTTAATACACTATTTTATTACACTGCGAAACACCATTTATATAAGAACTGAACTCGTAGTATAAGTGTTACGGTGTTAACGTGAAAGTGAATGGGTTTCACATCTCAGCAACAGTTAATGTCATATACAGACCTCGGTTTCAAGTCTCAACATTATATTTTTGAACCTATCCATGTCCTACTTGTCCAGGGGTGGGGGAAGTGAGATTCTAAAGGTGCTAAAGATGCTAAAGGTGGGAATTAGACCGTATAAAGGTATGTCTGTCTACTTGGTTGTGTTACAAAACTCTACTCACAACCGTGGCGACTTTATAGATATTTTTGGCTGAGACTGGAGAAATGGGGCTTATGGTTTGTCGACTAGTGTAGATCCAGATCAGCCTGTGCATCCGCACAGTCTGCTCAGGATATGCACAGGCTGATCAGGATCTGCATTGTTCGCCATTCCATTAATGAAACACTCATCATGCTTCTAACAATCAATCAATATATATACATGTATATAATTCCAGCACAAAAATATTTACACAATTCCCTAGCATTTGATTGGTCCGTTGCAAGTCTCCGTCCAAAATTTATATCCCAGTAAACTCCATGCCGAACTACATTCCGTAACCGTCAGGCGCAGCTAAAATAATTCTTAAGAAAACGGAAAAGAAACACATTTTCTTGATGAATTTAATTCAAATGCTGGAATTATAAGGAATGAATGGCCTTTTTGTGGAATTTATCGGGGATATAAACTTGGAAAAGTCGCGGGAATACTGGACGAGGCCTTCCGGCCTTCGTCCAGTATTCCCGCGACTTTTCCAAGTTTATACCCCGATAAATTCCACAAAAAGGCCATTCATTCCTATAATATATATTATCATGTTACATTTTGGTGTTTTATGATTTGATCAGTATACACTACGGCCTGCACTAATTTTGTCAATATTTTTCAATTTCTATTTTTTCTAAATACTTGAATATTCTGCTTGAAATCAAGAAGTTTCATGTTTGAGCCTGCGCTGTGACATTCAAACTTCTTGAGTGAGTTGAGATTGTTTACAGATGTTTGGAAACGTTGACATATGGGCAATATTAACGGAGGCGATTGTGTATTTTCGTAAAACAGCTAGTTGAGATTGCCAATAGATGTTCAGAAACGATGACATCTGGGCAAGATTAACGCAGGCGTTTGTGTACACTGTTCGCACATCCCATAAGCACCATTTCTCCTGGCACAACCACATTTACCCGTTATCAATGAGGGCGTATGTAAGATCAGGCCCGGCCCCTGGGGCTGGTTTTATGTAACACGTGTCCAGTCGCATCTTCATGTGTACGTCATCCGTATCCATGACAACCTTCACAAACACGTCATCACCTGACAATAGCAATCAATACACCCTAGAGACTCGTGAAAAGCAATGACGAATATTCAAATAAATATGATCACCTGTGTTTGAACTGATGGTCAGTGTGTTGGGGTCAAATGGGTATTTTGCGTATATTTGGGTGTGTGGATATCCTTGGTTTTGGGTAATTTACGTAGTTTTGTGCAACTACTAATGCTCAATCATTACAGACGACATAATTGGTCAGTTATCTACACATGCACCGTTCTGAACTTTCGGACACCTTTTATACTGTCAAAATACCCACTAAGAAAACGTCTAGTTATACATGTAATTGTATGTTGGTAACATCGCACCCAAACCACCAGAGATATGGAAATATCCCATAAAACACCGAAATATGAACCGTTCTTCAAGAACCTGCGGTAAGACTGGCGGACTGCAGTAATTGTAGTTAACAACGAGGCACCAAGGTCATAGGAAAAAAGGCTCGGACCGTGGGTTGAGAATACTAGCTCATTCAAGAAGTTACACCACCCACGTCATACATGATATACGACTGTCACAGTCAAACCCCGCTAAACCGGACACCCTGGGAGGTCCCCAGGGTGTCCGGTTTAGAGAGGTTTCGCTGTGAGCCAGGCATATGACCATTCTGAGAGAGGTTTCGCTGTAAGTCAGGCATATGACCATTCTGAGAGAGGTTTCGCTGTAAGTCAGGCATATGACGACACTGAGAGAGGTTTCTCTGTAAGTCAGCATATGCCACTCTGAGAGAGGTTTCGCTGTAAGTCAGGCATATGACCATTCTGAGAGAGGTTTCGCTGTAAGTCAGGCATATGACCACTCTGAGAGAGGTTTCGCTGTAAGTCAGGCATATGACCATTCTGAGAGAGGTTTCGCTGTAAGTCAGGCATGTGACCATTGTGAGAGAGGTTTCGCTGTAAGTCAGGCATATGACGACACTGAGAGAGGTTTCGCTGTAAGTCAGGCATATGACCACTCTGAGAGAGGTTTCGCTGTAAGTCAGGCATATGACCATTCTGAGAGAGGTTTCGCTGTAAGTCAGGCATATGACGACACTGAGAGAGGTTTCGCTGTAAGTCAGGCATATGACCACTCTGAGAGAGGTTTCGCTGTAAGTCAGGCATATGACCACTCTGAGAGAGGTTTCGCTGTAAGTCAGGCATATGACCACTCTGAGAGAGGTTTCGCTGTAAGTCAGGCATATGACGACACTGAGAGAGGTTTCGCTGTAAGTCAGGCATATGACCACTCTGAGACATGTGTGTGTGCTATGCGATCATGAACAGACATTATAACCTGCGATAAATGACCAATAAACTCATAAAAAATCACATACGTTTTCTTGGTGTCAGGTTTAGAGAGGTTCCACTGTATGTAATATCAATTAAACAGCATATCATGTATGGAGGTGGGTGGGGTAACAGGGCTTTCAATGTAATGTGTTCTCAGTTATATGTCCACTCTGAGTCATCCGTAAGATGCACTCCATGAGCGAAAACATTACAAATACACTATGAATTTCAAGGTCATAAATTACTAAATCATATTGCTAATAGTATTTTTGTCTCCAATGCGGTAATTTGTTGGTACTTTTAATATACTTTTGATATTTGTAGAACCTTATTTTCCAAAATTGCAGCATTTCTAATGAAAACAAAGGGTCATGTGCATTGAATAAAGACGTATTTAATTTCCTGCCGGGTTAAGTTTTAAATCGCTGAAATCCAGTAAATGACATGGTATGAGTAACAATGTTATACGTCACATATTAACCCTTAAACCGCTATGATCTTAATTCTTTGTCGTCTGATGTTTATTTTCTATTTTCCATTTTTATCGTCAAGAACATGCGTTCACAGCACTTTAGAATAACTTACCATATGCTTTGACAGCACTTCAGAATCATTTCCATTGAAGTGCTGTCAAATCATGTTTTTATTGAGAAATAAGACAATATATAAAAGCAACAGCAGACGACAGTTGTTGTGAGTAGCGGTCTAAGGGTTAAGAACACGAGGCTACTTATTTACGTTATTTCAGATTCAACACTTGATATATGTTGTTATTAGTCAGTGTGTATTTGGTCAATGCAGATAAGTTCGTGATTATAGGTTAGAGAATACTAAGGGCGCGAAATCGTCAAGGGTGTATGCAAAAGTAGTCTGGTATTAAACAATAGTGCGGGCGTTTTGAGGTCACACAATCTTGACCCATCACTAACCAGTTTCACTTTAGGAACATTTTGGGGTGCTTTTAATACCAGTTTTTGGCATATTTGTAGCATTTAAAAGAAAACACCGAACCTGTTGGTCACGTGATGTAAACAGAGTTACCGTGGCCAAAACATGTAAACAATATTGGGGGACATGACGAGGTTGGAATTTTCTAGTAAGTGAACCTAGTGTTGTAGAACCTGTACAGACCGGCTGCAGGTCATGTACAAATAGGTCCCAAGTAGAAGAGACTGGTCTTACTGGATGGCATTATATAGTAAAACTATTTGGTATGTTCTAAACATGATAAATAAAGTTAACCTGTTCTAAGCGAAACCGGGTTTCCGCTGATTTCCCGATAGAATGTCCCGTCCGTGTAAAACGTCGTGACGATACTATAGTGTGTACTTCCGGTCAGGTGCGCATGCTCTGTCTGGTGATGGTTGGGAAGGAAATTTGTGTGTACCGTTTCCGTACGGGCCACGTCACACTCCAATTCTACCTGCAACAACCCACGTGCAAGTTCTTTAGAAGAATTCATATCTGGAGAAGAATTCATATTAACCATGTTAACCATTACAACACTACAGGCCTGTTTAGCAGCGTTTGCAAACCGCGTAGCTCCAGTTGGGCCGCGTCGTTACGAAACGTCGTAGCAGAATTCGCAAATGTTACGGCTATATAAACAATGCAAAAACTATATTTGTTTTCGATATAATTATTATAGCAAAATTCAAGGAACTGAGCTTTCTTTTTATTTCCTGAAATTTGGTCCAATATCGATTTTATTGCGAAAATAAAACTATAAAAAGTGGTCTGTCGACTTAAGGCCCCTATTTGAGAAACTCTTACAAACGCGTTCAATAGACAGACTTTAAACAGATGGACGGACGTACGATCAGTAGCGAGGGTAATTGTATTAATGTTGAAGGATGTATCGTTACTAAGTAATGCATTAATGCATATGTACAGAATGAAGATGGCTATGGGGATTTAACATTGGGATTTTGTTTATAATATCCGAAAAAGTGGACCGATCTACAAAATTTAACTTTTGTTTTCTTAGTTTGATAATTTCCAAGCTATCTAGCCAGGTTTCGGAGTCAATTTCCAAAATTCTTCTTTTTTTGACTCCTCCCACAGCTCCTTTACCTCTTTTTTTTAAATTGCCATAGACAAATACATTTTTCGCAATAAAATCAATATTTGAAATAAATCATGAAATAAAAAAAGGCTCATTCTTAAATTTCTATAAACTTTAATATTATCGAAAAGTATTGTTTTTGTTGATATGGCCATACAATTGTGACACAGCCAATAAGTTTCTGTAGCATATTGCACCAAATTTGCAAAGTATACTTATCTTGCTCAGTACAATATGAGTGAGAAATATTCAATTTAAGGAAAAAATTATTAATTGTTATATATATTGAATTTATTACATTATCATAGCCATTTTGGCTGTGATACTGTAATAAATTCAGTTTAATAATTCTGCATACCTTTAATCATCAAACATATGCAGTCGTTAGTTCTATATGGAATAATGCATTTCGGGAATAATAAAGGATTGCTCCCTGAAAGTACGCTTTGCAATTTTGGTTAAATCGGCTACTGGACTACCTTTGCTTTATTGTATCAAACACATACTTGCTGTGGTATGTACGGACATTGTTTTTAGTACATTACGGTTGTTGTACCCTTCTCGGTGTTTTACATGTACAATTTGGCTTCTACACACCTGTGTAGAGACTTAAATAGAGAATCTCAAACGAGTTCCCATTTGATATGAAATTTATGAAACGAGTCACGCACATTTTATGCACCGAGCCTCTTGCGAGTTTCATAAATCTCATATCAAATGGAAACGAGTTTGAGATTTTGGTTATCACATGACTTTATTCGCCAAAGAGTAGCCAAAGTGAAGAATATCTAATACGCTTCAGCGAGAGGACGCCATTGACTATTTTCGCATCTAATGAAACACAGAGAAAAATGCTTTTAATCCTAGCAATACAAATATTATATAGTCCATATAATAGGTTCCTGTTCTTTGTAAAAATAAAAAAGTTCATATTTCCAGACGGGGGCTCATTCTGAGAATTGCAGTAATTTGAATGGGTTACGGGCGCTTCTAAAGACGTTTAAAACGTGATGACGTCAACGTCAAAACACCATTGCTTTGTCGCACCATTACGGACGCCATTTTAAACGTCTATATTTTATTCATTGAACATAACGTTGACGCATATTACGAATACGTAATTAGAGTGATGCGGTCATCCAATCAAATGCTCTACAGGTGTAATTACGTCATAACACATGTATGAAACGAGTTAAAATACGGCATAACACGGATTTCATGTGATAAATATACATGTGCTAAATCAAATTTGGACTCTTATATGAATCTAACAGGTGTGTGTGCATTTTTATTGATAGCAGTATTTGCATAAAGACTTATTCTGATCGCATCCACAACAACAACAACCTTAAGGCGATTCATGTAACCAAGTGTACCCACAGGAGCTTGAAGAAACGGTTCATATTTCGGTGTTTGATTCATATGTTGGTGTTTTATGGGTTATTTCGTATCTCTGGTGTGTTGGGTGCATTGGTAACAACATACAATTTACGTCATCTCCCACGAATTACGCGTATACATGCGTTCGGTAATTCCTGTGTAGGTATTTTGACATAATAAAGGGGTCCGAAAGTTCGGAACGGTGAATGTGTAGATAATTCACGATTTCTGACATGTGTAATGATTGAGCATTAGTAGTTTCACAAAACTATGTAAATTAACAAAACACCAACGAAATCCACCCAAATCTACACAAATCCCACATACCCATATGACAATAGCATACTGACCAGCTGTTCAAACACCTGTAAGTGTACCCACCATCCATCTATATCCCCTCACAATGACGGGTAACAAGGGTGTGGTAGACTCGGGATAAAGCAGATCGTTTGTGTACACAACACTCTCCCCATTTGTCTGGAAAGGTAAACCAGTAGCCGATTTAACCAATATTGCAAAGTATACTTATCTTGCTAAGTACACTTTGAGGGAGAAATTTTTAATTTAATGATAAGTTTATTATTTGTTATTATACTGAATGAATTACATTAGCACAGCCATTTGGCTGTGACAATGTAATACATTCAGTATACTAATTCTGCATACTTTTAATCATCAAATATATACAGTCGTAAGTTCTGTATGAAATAATGTATTGCTCCCTCTATGTACACTTTAGATAAGTATGCTTAGCTATTTTGGTGAAATCGGTTACAGGTAGATACACATCAACCTGCGTTAATATTGCCAAGACAGGGTATGGGATCACGTGGTCTATTGTTTACACTGCAATACTGGGGGCGCCCATGAGGTCTCAGGTAAATCCGCCACGTGATCCCACACCATGATCTACGTTTCTGTTTCTATTGGCAAACTCTAAATCAAGTCGTTTGATATAGCACAGCTCAGGCTCAGCAAAATATTCAAGTTACTAATACAGCCAAGATTAGCACAGGCGTTGGTCTACAGACAGGGACGTAAATATACAGGATATGAAGTAACTTGAAAGCTCGAGAAACCGATGCACCGACACCAATGTGAGTATTATTTGATAGTTTCCTTAACATGCAACGGAATTTGATTAAATATGGCGCAGCAAACGCGTCTTCATGATCTGCATTTGGTGGTCTGGGGACTTCGTCACATACTTATGTCGTTATGGCGCAGAAGCTATTTCCATGTCAGTAAACACGGAAATCGATTGTTAGCAAAAACGACAGAAGTTTGGGCCAAAGTACTGAGACCACCAAATACAGCTTAACAAGACGCGTTTGATGCGCCATATTTCATCAAAATCCGTTACATAATATGGACAATATAAAATAACTTCTGAAAAGTTCAGTAATTGTTGTTGTTGTTGTGTAACCACGTGATTATGCACCTTGGATGTGCACTCGCCGATTTAAAACACTAGCCAGTTTATGTCAAATGGCTTTAGGTAGCAGTGACCAGTTAACCGGCAGTTTCGTACAATGGCACCCGGGTGAAATTTATAAATATTACACTTTCTGCTGATTAAAATTCACTTTGATTGTTTAATTATTATTTTCTACTTGATTTCTTTAATCTTAATCAGATTTCACATCATATTAATTGATGAATGTTCATTCCAGTGCCATCTGACCTCTTCCCGTTGGTCAGAAATGGGTAAATACATATTGAGTGTATGTTGTGACAAAACATAATAAAAATAACATATTTTTCTGGGAGTTTCAAACAGTAATGTATTACAAAGAAAACGTATGGATGGGAATATGTTTGTACTATGATAGTACATTTGCCTCTGGAGGATGATAGAGGAAATATGCAACTTTTAGTCTCTAGTGCCGCAACTGACGTGACACGGCATGGTCAGAACGTGACATTTTCACCGAGCAATTTTATAATTTTAAAGAGGCTGCACCGAGATAATTTACATTGCTGCATAGATAAGGAGACTAATAGAGCAACAATGTTATGACTATGTTAGAGCTCCTACTGTTCCGTGTTCACAAATGTCAAACACATGTTGCTGTCTGCCCACTTAATTGGAATACTGCATTAAATGCATACTGTGCGAGGGTGTGAAATTGATAATTTGAAATTAACTGGTGACTGTCCCCTTACCAGCCTAACTTAAAATGTAAATATCATAAGACGTATTCATTCATAATACAATTTACACTGGTTTTATTTAGTCCATTCGTTCATTTCGTTAATAACTATTAGTAATGTGATGTTGTTGTATAACTTAAACTTTATAATCCAACGAGTAGTAAGATTTGAACTTGAGTGCATACTGCCTGTTTCTTGTTACAGGTTTATATTTGAGTTTAAACTGGCTGTTTCTAGTTGCAGGCTTATATTTGAGTGTAAACTGGCTGTTTCTAGTTAAAGGTTTATAATTTGAGTGTAAACTGGCTATTTCTAGTTAAAGGTTTATATTTGAGTGTAAACTGGCTGTTTCTAGTTAAAGGTTTATAATTTAGTGTAAAATGGCTGTTTCTAGTTAAAGGTTTATATGTGAGTGTAAACTGCCTGTTTCTAGTTAAAGGTTACTATTTGAGTGTAAACTGGCTGTTTCTAGTTAAAGGTTTATGTTTGAGTGTAAACTGGCTGTTTCTAGTTACAGATTTATCTTTGAGTGTAAACTAGCTGTTTCCAGTTAAAGGTTTATATTTGAGTGTAAACTGGCTGTTTCTAGTTACAGGTTTATATTCGTGTGTAAACTGCCTGTTTCCAGTTAAAGGTTTGTAATTGAGTGCAAACTGGCTGTTCCTAGTCAAAGGTTTATATTTGAGTGTAAACTGGCTGTTTCTAGTTAAATCTTTATATTTGGGTGTAAACTGCCTGTTTCTGGTTAAAGGTTTATATTTCAGTGTAAACTGTCTGTTTCTAGTTAAAGTTTTATATTTGAATGTAAACTGGCGGTTTCTAGTTAAAGGTTTATATTTGAGTGTAAACTGGCTGATTCTAGTTAAATGTTTATATTTAAGTGTAAACTGGCTGTTTCTAGTTAACGTTTTATATTTGAGTGTAAACTGCCTGTTTCTAGTTAAAGGTTTATATTTCAGTGTAAGCTGGCGGTTTCTAGTTAAAGGTTTATATTTGAGTGTAAACTGCCTGTTTCTAGTTAAAGGTTTATATTTCATTGTAAACTGGCTGTTTCTACATAAAGGTTCATATTTGAGTGTAAACTGGCTATTTCTAGTTAAAAGATTATACTCGAGTGTAAGCTGGCTGTTTCTAGTCAAAGGTTTATATTCGAGTAAACTGCCTGTTTCAAGTAAAGGTTTATATTATAGTGTAAACTGGCGGTTTCTAGTTAAAGGTTTATATTTCAGTGTAAACTGGCTGTTTTTAGTTAAAGGTTTATATTTGAGTGTAAACTGGCTGTTTCTATTTAAAGGTTTATATTTGAGTGTAAACTGGCTATTTCTAGTTAAAGGTTTATATTTGAGTGTAAACTGGCTGTTTCTAGTTAAAGGTCTATATAGACAGCTTCCAGTGTAGCGTGTGTGTGTATAACTTTCTGCCTATGTATACTACGCTACGCTGGAGACTGTAATTGTCGTCTGCTGTTTTTCATGTTTGCCTTAATTCTTAAAAAAACAGCTTTTTGTCGAGAAATATTGAAAATAAAACATTTCAGGCAGACGAAAAAAATTAATTCAGTGTAATAAGGGTTAAATTTCTATTTAGATATCTTCCATTCTAAATTATATATCTGTGGCTGTGACTGCAGAAATTGGTTGGATGTATTTTGCGATCAGTGTAGATCGAGATCAGATATGTTCGCCATTCCATCAATGAAACACTGGTCACACAACCCTTAAGCCCCATTCCTCCAGTCACTCGGCCATAAATGTATTACCTTAGATTGCGTCGAGCACTGGACGTATGATTGCTGAAACACCACGAGATCTCCCATGACTCTGCCCGTGCAGCGCTGGTCGGAGAGTTTGATTACTGACACGCCCGTATCCGGGTACATTCGCCGGAGTATGGTCGTGTTTACACCTACGTCCCACCCGTGCGACCCACATCCTATGGTTACGGCATCTTCTAGCACAAGTGCTGGAGAGTAAAAGGAGTAGGTGGAGGAGTGTGGGGGGGGGGGGGGGGGATTAAAGTTTCTAGCTTTTTATTGGAAATTTTATAAAAGAAAACAAACAATTTATTAATGATTTTAATAAATCAGACAATGACAGTTAACAGTAAATATTTTGATAAAATATTTACTGTTAACTGTCATTGACCGAATTGTGTCACTATTCAACCAGTTCTACAAATTTCGAGTGCCCGTTATACAGATATAATCGAATTTTTATTTATTTATACTAATTAAATGCGTCACCTGAACAAATAATATTGTCGACATATTATAAAGTATCAGCATTGCACATCAACATATAAATACAGAAACTAAATAGTAATGTCCGTTAACATTTTAAGGAAACACGGTTATCGCCCCTGATATCATTGTGGACATTTGCGTCTGATATAAAATGTACAATAATGCCAATCAATACGTTGGGTAATGGTGAATGAATGTTTATTTTGCCATAAAATTTCTCAGATGATGTCTCTGATATAAAGAACAGTTTGTGCCTAATTGTTGGGTCACCTATTGAGTGGCGAACAGGGCAGACTCTGTTTAGATGTTAGTAACTCAGTATCTCCTTTCATTACCATGATTACATAAAATGGGCAGTGCCGGTAATAACACAGTGTAATAACAATGGTAATATACTAGTGTAATAAACGTGTAAATGAACCCGCTACAGAAAACACGTTAGATAATCAATACAGCTTAAATTATGATGATGTGTTTATGCAATAAATATAATCTAACATTTGTGTTAATTTAATAAGATATTATTAAACTCGTTGACTTATTTAATAAGAAACTCGGCATAGCCTTGTTTCTTATGAAATCAGTAAACTCGTTTAATACCAGGTTCTGCACTGGTGACAAAAGCCATAAGCCCCATTTCTCCAGTCGCAGACACAACTATATGATTACGTACGACTCCATGTGACGTTAAACCCCGAGGCTCCAGTGTGGTTGTTCGTCTTAAACCGGATGTAAAAGTCCTTGTCCGTAATTAGGTATGGAACTCTGTTCGTTGTCGTAAAATATCCGAGTTGTCTCCCGTGCGGTCCGTCTCTCACCTAGATAAGAATATAAGTTATTGTTCACATATCGGATGTGTAAGGAAATGATTGCCGCTCCGGCAGCGACTGCTGCATTTAGTTACATAACATTCAATATGTCAATAATAACCTATTTATTGTTCAACCAAGTTGTGCTACATGTATGTATGCCCTAGTTTCTCGACCGATGACACACAGCATTTCGTCAATATTTATTAACTTAATCATTAAATGTTGCAATACGTGCAAAGCTATATTTATAACCAGAGGTTCCGCCTTGTTGACGTAATTTCCTGTAACGCGCATCAAGTTACCGCGTGTACATGGTCGATTCGTTTCAAAACCCCAATTCACGTACTGGTATCGGGATTTGCAAGCGTGTAGGGGGCGGCGCTCCGTTCAAACGTAGCATGAGCACGCGATGGGACGTGTCAAACAATACGTTAGTTATACTTCACATATTGATTGTTTAATAAATTAATGTATTAAACATTCAATGTGTCAGCTATAACTATTACGCATCTCTCATCCGCATATTCATTTTTTTTTAATTTTCATTTCCTGTCGTCAAATAAGTAATCAGTTTAAATATAGCGTTCAACATTTAATGATAAATACATATTGGCGAAAGCGTCGCAACATGCGATTAATTTAGACGAAATGCCGTTATTTCATTGGCCGAGAAACTAAGATAAACAGTAAGCGATATAAGTGGAGCTTGTCACTGGACAGCGCTTGGTTTAGAACTTAGCGTGAACTATAACATATTTTATAATCACTCTTCGAATCACAATTGTACGCCATTGACTACGCCATTGTGCACATGACTGAACTCTGGAACAGTTTTATGTTGGTATTGTTCCGCAATTTCAATATGTGACGAAATACATGTATAAGTGTATTTATTGTTCACTCATTTCACTGACGGCATCAATTATAAAATGACAGTAGATCTGGAACTGTTACTGGGGAAAACTTCGATACATCGAACAGATGGATCGAACAAATAACAAGAAATGACATCGTTAAACAAAGAGTATCCCCTCTCTGGCAGCCTTGATAATAACAAGAACGCAGTCAAAGTCCTCAGTGAGTTTGACCTTGGGCGGTCAAACGTGGTGAACGAACGTACTGGCAGCCTTGATAATTAAAAACAAGCGAACATACGTCCTCAATGAGATCGGACGAGGGTCGTATGCAAAACAGAGCACAATCCCTAGACACACGTTTTCGTATGTAACAGGTGCGTGTCAGTTCTCACATTTGCGCATTTATTGGAGGCCATTTTGAAAAATACTTGAAATACA